>CAJGYO010000005.1:11206658-11872953 GCA_904845875.1 Miscanthus lutarioriparius
GGCTTTAGGGCGAGTAGTGATTTACAACAACTTATGGCTAGCTGTACAAATGTCACGCGAAGGGAAAATGCCGAGAAAATTACCGATTCCATGCTCATTAACAAACAGTCAAGGCGCACTTGTGTTTCAAAGGCACAATGTGAGCTGTACTGTCTTCTGGGAAACGAGATTCCGTCAGGCCTGCTGAATTGACAAGAAGGATGGAATCTAATATTCTTTGGCCTTCCTCCGCAGCTTGTTTAGCTCGCTCTCAATCTCTAGGTCAGGGAAAGGGCGCCCAGCACCTGAGTTGCTGACTGCTGTTCTCCCTGGAGGAAGCTCTCCTTTCTGTAGGTGACATGCAATTATATTCATTTTGTATTGAATAAATGAGCAACCAATTCATTTGTAAGGAGAAAAAGAGAGAGAAGGGGAAGCAGTAAGACAAACAAGAGGCAGTGCATATGCATATCATTCTTCAACGGGCTTGCTCTAATAAAGAAATAAAGGTAATGGGTGTATCGTCAGCAGGTTCACATAGACTTTGTTCACAGAAATATCTGTATTAGGCCTTGCATACTTAAGCATTAGGTTATGACCAGGTATACTACGAAGACTCAAAAGAAGGAACAAATTCTAAAGGTGAAGTCCACCTCAGAGGGATTGACCAAAGCCAACTCTGAATCAGTGGAAATTATAGAAGATGAATAGAGCAAAATATTTTGGAAGGACCAAAAATTTGATGGCTGTCTACTCATTGTAATCCATATTGTATAGATTAATCAACGCCCAATTTTTTTTAAAAAAAAACAAAAATACGTCCAGTAAATGTACACCAAAATAGCATCATGTCATTTTATCTTGTGAATAAGCAGATATCTCATTAGCTTAAATTGTTAGCTGTTGCTGAAATAAATCAACAGATGAAAGATCATCAGCTAGAATGAACATTTACTGAAATAAATCAACAGAAGATATATCATTAGCTTCAATTGTTAGAATTCTAATTTGAGAATCCAGATAACAATACATACCAAAGAGCTTCCAGACAATTCCTTTTTGAGTTGTGAAAGATCATCATCAACAGATGAAGTCTCGAGCAGTGCAAACTATTAACCAATAAATAAAGATAGTCATGTGCCATTAGCACAACAAGGCAAGTATTTAATGATTGGTTTGTAAATGTTCATTTTTACCTTTCCTTCTAGATCATCAGTTGCTAACTGGCCGAGTGCCTCTGCTTGGGATTCCATCGCCATAACTGCATCAAATGTGTAATTATTGCATTATTTGTCTGAGAACAACATTCTGACATTCTACCATGGAATAAAACATGTTGCTGATAAACACATGAAGCAAGCAAAGATACCATCAGACATCATTCTTGACAAAAAGAAGAAATATGATATTCGCAAGTCACAACAAACGCATTGCAGTTAAAATGAAGTTTTTGAGGATGTTGTTATGCTTTGCCAATATCATACTCAAATTAACTCAAATGCATAGTGAGAGATCCAATAGATGACTTGAGGATGTAGATTGTAGTCATGCCTTATGAAGATCGTACTCATAGCAGCACTAAGGCATAGTGAAATATCCAAGGATCAACCAATATCATGATATTAAAATGGAAAATCCTGTTGAAAAGGATTGGACAAGAGGCCAAAAGAAGAACGTTTCCAGAAATGACACATCTATGCAATGAGCCATCTTAGTGCATCTTGGTTTGACAAAATCGGAAGAGGTTTCTTGTGGAGAGGTAGAAAGGATGTAAAAGGTGGCCATTGCTTGGTGGCTTGGCCCAAAGTTTGTCTCTCTAAAGAGCTTGGAGGTCTTGGCATTTCCAATATCCAAAATCTCTGTTGGACGCTTAGGATTAGAGGTCTGTGGCTATAAAAACAGTGATCCTGGTCGTCCATGGGGAGTGTTTCAGTTTCAGATTCATAAAAATGTTCAGGCTTTCTTCTCAGTGGCAGTGGTATCTGAAGTTGGAAATGGTGCTCGCACCCTCTTCTGGTCTGATAAGTGGATCCATGGTCAGAGGGTGGCTGATATTGCACCTCAAGTGTTCGCCATAGTACCCAAAAGACGTATTAAGAGAAGGACGGTTTTTGAGGCCCCCACGAATCATTCTTGGGTATCAAAGTTGCAGGGAGCTCTAACTGTTGGAGACATTAATGAATTTCTGGGTTTGTGGGATGTCATTTCAATAGTAGTCTTGCAGCCGGGGCGAAGATTCTTTCATCTAGCGACTCTCTAGTGATGGCTAATCGACAAAATCTGCTTATGCAGCATTTTTTCAGAGGACAATTGCCTTCCATCCTTGGGAGAGGATTTGGAAATCTTGGGCACCTGGAAAGTGCCATTTCTTCATGTGGTTGGTTGCTAGAAACAGATGTTAGACAGCCGATCGACTTGCAAGACGTGGCCTTCAGCATCCTACTACTTGCCCCCATTGTGATCAGGACGAGGAAAACACCAACCACCAGTTGTTGTGATGCGTGTAAGGATGCAAATGGGGCGGCGGTGGGCAGCCCGCCCCGCATCCACTCCAACCGCAAGTCTTATGAGAGCTGATGCGGCGGCCCACATCTCGCCGCTCTATATTTGTGGGTTGGATCGGCAGCCGTAAAGTGCCGCAACGGGCAACACACGTCCGCTGCTGTCTGCTAGACACCTCCACCCTGCCACTACAGCGAATCCATCCCAGGAAAAACGTGCAACTTGAACTCCATTGATTCATCGTTTTCAACCACTACTGTATTGAATTGAACCAACTCAAACACAGGTGCTGCTGCTCCTGGTAGCACCAGTCCGGTACCATGCAACAATTGGCGTTTTCATAAAAAAAATCAGAACATCCAACAACAATACAATGGGAGGAGCAACTCGGCAGTTGAGGAACTCGGCTGTTGAGGAGGAGCAACGACCAAGAAAAATCTCGCCGGTCGATGGCGCCGTGGCTCGACAAACCCGGCGCCGGTCTTCGGTGGAGGCGTCGGCGAACAGCGGTCTTTGGTGGGATTTAACAACGGCAAGATGGCGGGCGCGGGCGCATATAGGAACCAAAGTGACGGCCCTGGGTTCGCCATAGGCTCACCTAACGCAGGAAGTGGGTCACCGCTGGGATATGCGGGTTGTCCGCTTCGGCCCGCTCTATCTAAGTGGGGACACATTGCGGGCTTACGCAGGTTGGTGGCGCGGGCAGCCCGCCCCACCTTGCATCCTTAGATGCGTGTTTTGCTCGAGAATTCTGGTTCTCCCTCCTGCAAAGGGTTGGTCTGCAGCACCTCTGTCCTCAAATGGAAGATGTTTGTTTGGGCGGTTGATCTTATTCAAAAGGGCCTTATTCCCTTGTTTTTGATGGGGTTTCCCTAGTGTGGCTCGAGCTGTGTTGCTAGCTATGGAGGATTTACATCTTTGAGGTTTGGCCGGAGCACAAGGTGTTAACTTTCTCTTGGCCCTTATGCCGGAGGATGGTTGACCGGCTTGTGTTTATTTTGTGGTCGTGGTCGGTCTATTGTTGTAAAGGGCACGTTTGTTGTCTTTTGATATGTGTGTGTGTGGGTTTTGTGTGTGTAAGGGAACTTTCCCCATGTTTTTGTTCTCTTCTTAATTGATACGCAGCTCTTCTTCGTGTTTGAGAAAAAAAAAGTTATTGTAGCTAACAACTAGATGACAATTGAGGAATAACTTATTTTAGGGGTGGGAAGCGCTGGAAAGTCAAGGCGGTTGAATTCACAGGCAGCCCGGCACCGGATGAGTTGACACGCTAGCGTTGAGCTTACCGACCGTACTGATCTATTTGCTAATAATTTCTTCGCAGCCGTACAAAGTGCTTGGCATGCACGATACTATCAACAGATTACGCAAAGGGGCACTGATGAAACGTCATCGTGTGTGAAGCCTTAGTTTGACGATAGAGCTGCAGCATTTTTTCAAAGGTGGCAAGTATGATACTGATGAAACGGCAAGGTTGTGTACGAGCAAGGACGCAAGAGTGAAACATGCACCACGGATGCGCCGCCGTTCAAAGTCCGTATGATGCAGCATTCAAAGTCCACATGCCGCGCGTTTCTCTTGGCAAGGTAGAAATTCTGAATTCAGACGTTGATCAAAGACAAACACGACCGCACACTCAAGATTATTAGTAGTAGCAAGCTTCATACTTGCTGACCAACTGCCCGTCATGAGACTGAATCATCGGTAATGTCACTGAAACCAACGGTTAACTAAACAACGAACCAGTCGCACCCGAGCACTGACTTGGACGGTTGGACCCGTCGACAGGCACTGCAAGGAAAAGGAATATTTGATCGACTTGACTCCCAAGTCGGTCACAAAACACATGTTATGGCACGAAAGAAGGGAGTAACAACCACGAGGTGGAAACTTCAAACTTTGACTATATATATAGTATGCAAAAAGGCTCTAGGGAGAGTAGTGATTTACAACAAGTTATGGCTAGCTGTACAAATGTCACTCGAATGGAAAATGCCGAGAAATTTACCGATTCCATACTTATTAACAAACAGTCAAGGCGCGCTGGTGTTTCAAAGGCGCAATGTGAGCAATCTGCGGCTGTACTATCTTGTGGGAAATGAGATTCCGTCAGGCCTGGTGAATCAACAAGAAGGATGGAATCTAATATTCTTTGGCCTTCCTCCGCAGCTCGTTTAGCTCGCTCTCAATCTCTAGGTCGGGGAAAGGACGCCCAGCACCTGAGTTGCTGACTGCTGTTCTGCCTGAAGGAAGCTCTCCTTTCTGTACGTGACATGCAGTTATATTCATTTTGTATTGTATTGAATAAATGATCAATCAATTCATTTGTAAGGAGAAAAAAGAGAGAAGGGAAGCCAGTAAGACAAAAGGCACTGCATATGCATATCATTCTTCAACTGGCTTGCTCTAATAAAGAAATAAAGGTAATGGGTGTATCGTCAGCAGGTTCACATAGACTTTGTTCACAGAAATATCTGTAATAGGCCTTACATAGTTAAGCATATACCAGGTATAGTATGAATTCTAAAGGTGAAGTCCACCTCATAGGGATTGAACAAAACTAACTCTGAATCAGTGGAGATTATAGAAGATGAATAGAGCAAAATAATTTGAAGGACCGAAAATTTGATGGCTGTCTACCAACTGTAATCCATTTTCTACACTTTTAATCGATATGTCCATTTAAAAAAAAAATATGTCCAGTAAATGTACACCAAAATAACATCATTGCGTTCTATCGTGTGAACAAGCAGATATATCATTAGCTTAAATTGTTAGCTACAGCTGAAATAAATCAACAGATGACAGATCGTCAGCTAGAATGGACATTTACTGAAATAAATCAACAGCAGATATCTCATTAGCTTCAATTGCTAGAATTCTAATTTGAGAATCCAGATAACAATACATACCAAAGAGCTTCCAGACAATTCCTTTTTCAGCTGTGAAAGATCATCATCAACAGATGAAGTCTCGAGCAGTGCAAACTGTTCACCAGTAAATACAGATAGTCATGTGCCATTAGCACAAGGCAAGTATTTATGATTGGTTTGTAAATGTTCATTTTTACCTTTCCTTCTAGATCATCAGTTGCTAACTGGCCGAGTGCCTCTGCTTGGGATTCCATCGCCATAACTGCATCAAATGTGTAATTATTGCATTATTTGTCTGAGAACAACATTCTGACAACCATGGAATAAAACATGTTGCTGATAAACACATGAAGCAAGCAAAGATACTGTCAGACATCATTCTTGACTAAAAGAAGAAATATGATATTCGCAAGTCACAACAAACACATTGCAGTTAAAATGAAGTTTTTGAGGATGTTGCTATGCTTTGCCAAGATCATACTCAAATTAACTCAAATGCATAGTGAGAGATCCAATAGATGACTTGAGGATGTAGTCATGCCCTGTCAAGATTGTACTCATAACAGCACTAGGGCATAGTGAAGTATCCCAGGATCAACCAACATCATGATATTAAAATGGAAAAGAGGCTTGGGCAAGAGGCCAAAAGAAGAACGTTTGTAGAAATTACACATCTATGCAAGGAACCATCTTAGTGCATATTGGTAATGTCACTGCCAAATTTCGAAGCTTCTCAAAGAAAAATGCCACTACAACCTTTGTTTTAGTTTTTTTCTCTGGTGAAGTTATTGCAGCTATGGCTGTTGATATACCTCCTTGGGCTGTTGAAGCAGGTAGAAAGGATGTAAAAGGTGGCCATTGCTTGGTGGCTTGGCCCAAAGTTTGTCTCCCTAAAGAGTTTGGAGGTCTTGGCATTTCCAATATCCAAAATCTCTGTTGGGCGCTTAGGATCTACAAAAGAGTGAACCTGGTCGTCCAGTGGGAGTGTTTCAGCTTCAGATTCATAAAAATGTTCAGGCTTTCTTCTCGATGGCAGTGGCATCTGAAGTTGGAAATGGTGCCCGCACCCTCTTCTGGTCTGATAAGTGGATCCATGGTCAGAGGGTAGCTGATATTGCACCTCGAGTGTTCGCCATAGTACCCAAAAGACGTATCAAGAGAAAGGACGGTTCTTTAGGCCCTTCTTGGGTATCAGAGTTGCAGGGCGCTTTAACGGCTGGAGTCATTAATGAATTTCTGGGTTTGTGGGATGTCATTTCAACAGTAGTCTTGCAGTAGGATGTCGAAGATTCTTTCATCTGGTGACTCTCTAGTGACGGCATCTATTTGGCAAAATCTGCTTATGCAGCATTTTTCCAGGGGATAATTGCCTTCCATCCTTGGGAGAGGATTTGGAAATCTTGGGCACCTGGAAAGTGCCATTTCTTCATGTGATTGGTTGCTAGAAACAGAGTTGGACAGCTGATCGACTTGCAAGACATGGCCTTCAGCATCCTACTACTTGCCCCCATTTGTGACCAGGACGAGGAAAACATCAACCACCTGTTGTTGTCATGCGTGTTTGCTTGAGAATTCTGGTTCTCCCTCCTGCAAAGGGTTGGTCTGCAGCACCTCTGTCCTCAAATGGAAGATGTTTGTTTTGATGACTGGTGGGATAGAATTTCCAGTGGGGCGGTTGACCTTATTCAAAAGGTCCTTATTCCCTTGTTATTCTAGGTGCTTGAACTCTCTGGAAGCATCGCAATAGGTGTGTTTTTTATGGGGTTTCCCATAGTGTGGCCCGAGCTGTTTTTTTTTTTGGGAACATGGCCCGAGTTGTGTTGCTAGCTATGGAGGATTTACATCTTGAGGTTTGGCCGGAGCACAAGGTGTGAACTTTCTCTTGGCCCTTATGCCGGAGGATGGTTGTGTTTATTTTGTGGTCATGGTCGGTCTATTGTTGTAAAGGGTGCATTTGTTGTTTTGTGATATCTAGGTTCTGGTGTGGGTTCGTGTGGTGTTTTTTTTTTTTTTTTTTTTTGTAAGGGATCTTTCCCCGTGTTTTGTTCTCTTCTTAATTGACACAGCTCTCCCTGCGTGTTCGAGAAAAAAAAAAAAGTAATTGGAGCTAACAACTTGATGACAATTGAGGAATAACTTATTTTAGGGCTAGACTATTGGTATTATGGCAGCAACCTTCTGTATTGAATTTCTGGCTGCTGAAGTATGGAAGCTTGTAACTGTATATTGCGTATGCTCTAGCTGACCTCAGTGTTATAAACTTATAATAGTAAATCCTTGATGGTAGAGTTTCAAGCTATGCTCGACATAGAGTATTAGAGCATGTCTCTGCCCTAAACCAAAACCAATGGCAGAAGACCAGCCATGCAAAAAAAAAAAGTAATATCACCATATATATAAAACATAAGGGACAATGATAGTCAGAAAAAAGATTAAATCAAGGGAGTACCTTTTTCCTCCATTTTCTCAAACGCAGAAAGGGAGCTACTTGTATTCACGTTGCCCAACATTTCACTCACTTTTGTGGCAGTCCTGAAGTGAAACAAAGTCCACATCTATCAGTGTATCCACAACACAACACAAAAAAGGGGGAAAATAATCAACAAATAATAAATGCATACTTCGCTGATTGAGCACGAGCTTTTAGGGTATCCTTTTTCTGCTTGGCCTCTGCTATCTTGCTCTCAAGAACCTACAGAATGGCATACTCCAGTGGTTAATAATTCAACAATATTGAATGAGCACTTTTCACCTGGTGCACTACATGAGCACATAGAACTGTACCAACAAATATAATAAGGATATCGAAAAGGGTCAAGACCGTTCTAGCAGTTCAAAATAGTAACTCACCTTGGTGTTCGAAATCAGATTTTCAACTACACCCTTCTGTTGATCAAGCTGGGACCTTAAGGAGCTCGCATTATCCTAAGCAAACAATCACACAAACAGTAAGTCTATATTAGGAATTTGATATGTTGATTCAACATGTCACATAGATATGTAACATTCTATTCCAATCAGCGCGGTAAGGAAACCTAAAACAAGCACATTGTACTACACATCATCAATGACACATACAGCATATGATTTACGCCGCTTAAGGGCTTCGCGAGCAAGATCCTCGTCACCCTTTTGAAGAGCAAGTTGAGCCCTCCGATACCTACACTTTGACCAAAAAAAACATTATTCATTTATTACTGCAAAGCAAACATATGTCGAAGTTCAGTTCGATGCCGTAAACCATAACCATACCAATCAGCAGAAGCTTGTTCTGCAGCTTTGTATTTATTCTCAAGCCGCTTTTGAGACGCCAAGACCTACCACAACAAGAAACCATAAAATAGAATCAAATTTCCGTTTCACAAGCATAACAAGAGATGAAACAAAAGAGTAGAAGCATCTGATGTAAGAGGCAGCAAACAAACTAGCATGTAGCATCAGCGTTAATTATTTATGCAATAACACTGTAAAGACGATAGAAGAAAATGTGTTGAAACTTGGAAAAGACAACATTATGGCATTATTGGAAAGAAAGAAAATGCTCTGTCAATTATACTGAAGGCAGTCACAACAAACCTGTGCAGTAGCCTGCCTCATCTTTGTCAAGTCATCGTTCATCTCCAGAACTGCCTGCTCTAGAATCTTCTCAGGGTCTTCAAACGAACTTAGAACTGCATTTGCGTAGGACTAGAAAAACCGACGGGCACAAAACTTTAGATTACATATGAAAAATTGGTTACTGCAAATAACATAATGAAGGGAAAAAATACCACTCACCCTGACAACCCTTGTTAGTCTATCAAAGAGGTTACTTCGTATGCTATTGCACTTAAATCTGTTGACATTTGATTGTCGTAATTGCACAACTTTAAGTGACACTGTGGAGTGCAAGGAAGGGTAAATTAGTAGCCATAAACACAAATTTATAAACCATACCCATATCATTACATTCTGCACTTTGTAAAGCTCTCAACCGAAACATAATAGTTTTGTTCAATAGTATGAGCTTGTGCACTACAAACATGAGCAAAATCAAACATAAACATTCTGTAGAAGCATAGCCATCATGTATGGAATTCAACTTAGTGCGACAACATAAAATCAAAGCACGAGCAGTGGTCTCATCAAACAGGCATCACACACGATGAAAATGTTCCAGAAAAAAGATAATAGGATCCTGTGCTGGTGTTGACAACCATGAAGTGCATTGAGAATCAACATTCACCAATATCTTCAGCTAAGCAAAAGATGCTTCCACTTTACGGAGTAAATCTCAAAACATTACAAGTCGCGAGGAACTAATTTACTTTTGCCTATAAAGCCAGGAAGCTATCAATTTATATATAAAAACAGAGACCTGTACGATAACAAATTCAACCAAGTTTAGGCTCATCTTTGCTCATGATGGTAAACAGGTGGGCATTACAGAACTAATATTGCACATAATAGTTCATCATAACAACATATTTATTGAAATCATGTATTACAACGAAGGCACCGAGCCACCGACCCCCACAGCCCAACTGTCGCCACTGTTCACACTGGTTCAACAATTGCAGCAGCAGCAGCACTGAGCATCCCAGACAACAAATGTTCCGCTAGATTAGCATGCGGTAAGGGGGTTAGGCGCCCTAATAGATTCTCCACACAAAAGCCTCAAGTACCAATCGCCCCACAAGACAGAAAGGATGTAGAAGTGGGATACAAAATCGAAGCACGCACCGTTTCCCTTAAGGAAGGAGGTCCTCAGGGGGGTCCGGCGGAAGCTGACGGAGGCGGGCGGCGGCGCCAGCCTCAGGCTCGTCGGCTGAGCCCTAATCTCCATCGATTCGGGCGGGGGTCTAGCGTAGAGCGAAACGAGAATGATTTTTTTTCTTCTTGTCCCTCTTTTTTTTCCTGCTTTGTGCTTCGCTCTATCTCTCGAGGGAGTTCGTGTGGAGAAGAGAAGCGATGGGAATGGAAAGCGATCTCGGGTCGGGTCGGATGATTCCAGCATTGCGCGTCGCGTGGGCTCGTGGGCCGTGGAGACGGAACAGCGGAAACTTATAGGCCCAATAAACATTGTTTTTTTTACTTTTTAAAGCCTAATAAATGTTTTTTGTTAAGTATAAACTTATAGAAGCCTAATAAAGGTTTTTTTTGTTAGGGAAACTGAAGATTCGGCTCCAATGCGGCCCTAGTTTCTAATTCCTGTTCGGGAGATTTATCAATTTTCTGCCACGATTTTTTATTTAGATTTAAAAAGCACACACCGGCTTATATCCTTTTCCAAGGACTGGTTAGGTACCTCAGCAAAAAAAAAAAAAAATCAGTCTATCCCACAATCGCGTGATTTCCCTAGTTGAACACCCGATTTTTTTTTCAACCCCACGATGAAGATCCAACGGTCTTGATTGTTTCTTCTACCTCCAACTTGCCCCTGCTTGGCAGCCTCCCTCATCCCGCCGCCGATTTCTTCTCCAACTCTGGCGAACCGCCGCGACAACCCCGCCCTAACTTGGCCCGGCTGCCTCCGCCGCCGCCAGGGTCCCTAAACTGCCCGAACGTCGTCCCCACCGTCTGGCTGGCCTGCCTCCCAGGGCCCCTTCCTCCTAAGCCCGCTGGAGTTGGGCAAGTGATGCCGGCGAGCTCATCGTCTCTGATGCTGTCGCCGTAACCCTAGCTATGCAGTCCTCGTCTTCGTCTCCGGCGGGTGCGTGCACGGGAGGGAGAGGGTTGCCAGTAAAATAGTGGAAATCGGCTAAAACAACCGAGTGATGTCGAGCTGTTTAGCTTTTCCACAGAAAAATACTTCTACATAGTGGTTAGCACTAAGACGGATTGCGGCAATCAGATACGACAGTGTGGAAGGCCTGCCCCCTGGTGATGGTGAGTGGATGGGCGGCAGTGAACGACACCAAGGGCGTGATTGGTTCGGAGAAGCCAGCCCGACCTGCCGACCTGGTTGGCCGCGTGCAGGAGTTCACCGCATGTTGGGATGCCTGTCTGCCAGAGCCCGTCCGCCCGCATGCAAGATTCCTCGCCGAGCCAGGCTCCCAGGAAAACGCAGATGGATTCCGTTTCTTTCGGGCCTGGCCGGCGCGGCGCAGAGAGCGCGCTCACATGGCATGGACGACGCAGAGAGTAGCGATGCGGGACGAGCGACAACCAAACAACTTCCCTTGCGGACCTGGCTGCAGCGAAGCAAGCAACCAAACGTACGTGACTCGCATGCGCTGAGACTGGTGCCGACGAGCCTGGCCGATGGATGCGAGCCAGGCTGAGCCTGGAGCGGAACCAATCGCACCCCAAGCGACGAGGGAAGGGGCCCGAGGAATGTTTGTCTGGAGCCTGGAGGTGGGAGAACACGTAGCGCCTGTTTGTTTGTCTAAATTTTGGAGGAATCTGGATGGTTTGGAGGAATGTTGAAGGAATTTGTGAGAGAAAAATACTGTTCCAGATAAAAAAATAAACGGATCAAGTCAGGTTTAAGGCACGCGGAGCCGTAGAAAGTCGTCTACTACTGTAAAAAAAAAGGGTGAAATCCTCAGCAGATCGATCACCAGAATTTCCATTATTCAGAAGAGAACTAGAAGCCACCATATTTTAGTACCATGCACGCACCAACCAACCAACCCATTCCTAACCTTCACATAAACAATGTTCTAGCCGAGGCAGAACACACACCATCTGCTTATTTAAACGCGCCATTATCTCGTCACAGTCGGCACTCGGCACCCATCCAGACACTCGCTGTGCACGGTACCGCGTACGGCGCCCACAGTTTCCGACCTGATCGATCGGCAGGCCTCGCCGTGCTCCGTGCATGCACCATGGCTAGAACCATGAGAGCACCCAAACACGTGGTCCAGCGATGCACGCCACTCCCTCTCTTCTCGGTCTTCCTCATCGCGCTCTGCTTCGCCGCTTCGAACCTGCCCCCCCGCGAGCTCGGCGGACTCGTGCAGCAACGGCCTCAGCCTTGGCAGACTCGTCGCCTTCAACACCACCGGCCTCACCTGCTTCCAAGCATGGCCCTCGCAGGACTTCGTCCTAAGAGTACGCTCAGGCTCAGCGTCGTCGGTGCATACAGGATCGTGAGGTAGCTAACTCCTCTCCGTAACCGTAACGTTGTGTGCAGTTCGGCAAGGCGGCGCCGGGGAGCAACGCGTGGAGCTTCGTGCTGTCGGCGCCGGACAACGGCGGTTACATCTCCATCGGCTTCTCGCCCACGGGGCGGATGGTCGGGAGCAGCGCCGTGGCCGGGTGGGTGACGGCCGCCGGCGGGCTCCGCGAGGCAGTACTACCTCGGCGGGACGACATCCAGGTCGTGCCCGCCGGACCAGGGCAAGCTGGCGCTCGCGAGCGGCGCCGCGGCGCCGACCGTCGTGTCCAACGGGTCCCGGCTCTACCTCGCGTTCCAGCTCGCCGGGCAGCCGCTCACTGACGTCGTCTACGCCGTGGGCCCTAGCGGCACATTGCCGGGGCGAACGGGCTGCTGCCGCAGCACCAGGACATGGCGACCGGCACCATCAGCCTGTCCGGCGGCACCAGTGGCGGGGCAGCCCTGCTACCGGCGGCGGTACGTACGCCAAAAAAGATTAAATTAAATCTACGCGCGCGGCGCCGATCTGTTTCTTTACTGACATTCTGATCGATTTGCGTGGGTGGATGTGGGTCGCGTGTGCAGGCGGCGACGACGACGATGGCGGAGAGGGCGGCGAAGGGAAGGGCGAGAGTAATCGCTCAGGAGAGGGCAGCGGTGACGGTGGCGACGACGGTGACGAGGGAAGGGACAGAGGCTCACGTCCTCAGACTCAGCATCCAGCAGCTCGGGCGGCGCCTTCCTGAGCGCGGCGCGGCGGCACGGCGTGCTCGCGCTCGTCAGCTGGGGCGTGCTGGTCCCGGCGGGCGTGGCGCTCGCGCGCTTCTTCAAGCGGTTCGACCCGTTCTGGTTCTACGCGCACGTCGTCGCGCAGGGCCTCGGGTTCCTGCTCGGCGTGCTGGCCGTGGTCGCCGGTTTCAGGCTCGACGACGACGAGGGCCCCATCGCCACCCACAAGGCCATCGGCGTCGCCGTCCTCGTCTGCGCCTGTCTGCAGGTGATGGCGGTGCTGGCGAGGCCGGCCAAGGAGACCAAGGCGAGGAGGTATTGGAACTGGTACCACCACAGCGTGGGCAGGGCGGCCGTCGTGCTCGGCGTCGCCAACATCTTCTACGGCCTCTCGTTGGCCAATGAACGGCAGGAGTGGAGCTACGTCTATGGCATTTTCATTGGGGTATTCGCGGTGGTTTACCTTGTGCTCGAGGAATGGAGACGTAGGCATTGATCTGTTCCGCGGTAGATGGAGAGAGGATTTCACGCTGCAGCTACACCTTTTCTTTTGAGTTTGTCTGTTCAATAACCGGTTGTTTTAGTCTTTCTCAACAACCAGATTTTTGTACATACACTTACATTGTCTTGTGACTATATTTACACCGTCTTATTACTATATTTACAATGATTTCTTCGGTGTAATTTATTGGATAGAGTGAGGTAATTTGAGCATAATTACAGATCTTAAATAAATATAAGCCAAATTTACAAATTATTTTTATGAATTGCAAATATAAGAGAAATACATGTCAAATATGTCAAATTCTCCATAAATTCTTCACAAATTTCAAAAAAAAAAACATGCTTGCTCGGTGCATGTAGTGCCGCCGCAGGATAAAGCCGATGCCGTGCTCGATCGTGCCGGCACTCTGCGACTGCGAGTCCGCGTTGCAGCCGCCCGGAGGCTTCTTCGTTCGTCCAGGTCCAGCGTCATCATCGAGCACAAGGCAGCTCCCTGGGTCGGCGAGATCTGGATAGTCGGACAGCACGCAGGTGCAGAAGGAAGGGAGGTCGTCCTCCCGCAGATGCGGCAGCGGGATCCTCGCGCTGCGGTCGTGAGGGTCGAGCAGGTACGTGGACGAGGCGGCGGTGTCGCGGACCAGTACCCACTACCCAGCCCTGCGGCGTTGCCCAGCATGCAGTTGTCGTTCTCCAGCACGCCTGCGGCGTCCATGTCGATGGCCTTCTTCTCCACGATCCAAGGGCCCAGAATCCGGTTGTTTTGGAGCTCCAAAACAACCGGTTGATGGTTAGCATCTCCGTTTCTTTTTGTCTGCCAGGTTCTTTCCATTGCACTTGCACGCATGGTTGCCATACGGGCCCTTGTCTGTGTTTAACATTCACTTGTATTATTTCTTCTCGTGGCATTATTTGTTCTGTACGTACGTGTAGCGTGAGCCTCTGTGACAGTTGTATGATTGATATATGGCATTCGTTTCATTGGCATACTTGTATATATATACAGTTTTTTTTTGAAACGCTTGTATATGTAAACTGTGGTATAGTAAAGCATTTGTTTATTTATGAGACATTCTGAATTTGGTAAAATTCTATTAAATCTTGATCAGAACTACACGAATTGTCATGAACTGCAAGATGCTTAGGCCAGTGTGGTGTAATACAGTGTCCAAACGGCTCTATAAGTACAACACCATCCGGAGGGTCATTTGAACATTATGCATTAAGGGTACAATCAACCCTTGCGAACTGAGCCTACCTCAGTTGGTTAGGTTCTTGTGGTGGAATTTGCTCACCCGGGTAGCTCAGTTGGTTTGGTTCTTTGTGGTAGAACCTGCTCACCCGGGTTCAAGTCTTCGACTTAGCACGGGTACTCGTATTTTCCTGGATTTATTCCAGGATTTAACGAGTTGTGCTTTTAGTGGTAGGCGACGTCGACAACGAGACGCATGTTGTGACTTCGTCAATCTCGAGACGTGCCAGCACCGTCACGTCGACAGCAAGATGCCTGTGGTGACTTCGTCAATCTCGAGATGTGCGGGCACAGTCTTTCGGATGTGTTCATAGGGGTAGGGTTTGTATACGTGTGTTCATAGGGGTGAGTGTGCGTGCATGTTAAGCGTCTACGTCTGTATTTGTGTAATTCGCAAAAAATATAATCAACCCTTGATAAGTAAACTTTTTGATATTCCACGTCAGCGAAACCGCTTTCAAAACCGATTTAGGGGATTATTTAGACAATTTTCAATAGTTTAAGAAAAAATAGCTAGTTTTATAGGTGAGGGAACAAAGCAGATAATGCAACTACCAATAATTTAGAGTGTTTAGTAGACTTTTTCCTGGATTGCTAGGTTACTCGTCGCTTCAAGTTTGCGCCCTTAGATAAATAGATAAAGGGGATAATCCAGGTGTGTGACATTTGCTGTGATGACGGTGACTAAAGTAACACGGTACACACAGATGATGGCCCCTGGTCCAGGTCAACTTCAGAATGTAGCGTGCGCCGCGTAGCGAAGCACGGCGCTCGACGCGTGGCAGTGTGTTATATAGTATTCCGTACTACGTACTACGGAGTACATATCAAGTGGGTAAAAACCGTGGGCCGCTAATGGAAAATCAGCGGCTACAAACCTGATCAAGCCTTAATGCTAAAAAAGTCAAAGATGCTGCGCGTCTATGCTTATTTTCAGTGAAGTTAGATTTAGTTCAGGCTACTCGTCGCCTAGAGTTTAATACCATGCTACTTTTTCCTAAGGCTCTGCTTGGCTGGCTAGAAAAATGGTTGATGTTAATGTTGATTTGTTTAGAGAGAGAAAAATACTGTTATTTTGTTGAAATGGTACGGCTGAAGCATCACTGTCTAAATATCTTAGTGTTGTTTGATCTTAGAAACTCTATCATATTGGTCTAGGCACTGTACATACATTATTGCATTGAGCCATTATTCTCTATCCCTCAAAAATCAACTAGGCAAATGAAAAGCCGATGAAGATATCTCTGAAGGGCTTTGCTTAGCTTGCGCTACAGTGTATGAACAGGGTGCCAGGACACGACACTTTTATTCCCGGTAGAAGAATGTTTTACCAACCGGGCCATATTTCGAAAAAAAAATCAATAATCAATAATAAAGTTAAGAGATGGAGGTTTCCATCGCGATCAGTGACTGTCCAGCAAGGTTTGACTGACACGGCAAGGCGCGTGGTCGCCACACGCCCGCTACACAGGCCACACCACTTGCAGGACAAGTGCTTTTGGTTTGCTGGTCCTTTTGTTTTGGTCGAGTCCAGACTCCAGACGACGACCGACGACGCCACGACCCAAAGCAGGTTCACGGGCAGGTTCAGTGCCCCGGGGCCCGGGCAGATCCAAAGCAGATAGGCAGATGGCACCTTTGCACTTGCATGCACCACCAAAAAATACCCGATATCCCGTGCCCATTGTATGTAGTGGCCCCCACCCCAGTAGCTAGCACTAATCAAATGGTAAACGAGGGTTTTAATATTGCGCGGCCTGGAACCTTCTAGGGCTCAAGCTTATCAAACCACGAAAACCCTATCTCCTGCGGTTGTCTGTCGGTGTACAGTAATGCGTGTGGCCTCCACGCGGCCGTCGTACTATACTATGGAGCGATTGGAGATGCGCGTATCCAACGAACGCGTCCGCTGGAAGTTGGGCAAACGTGGCCTCTTTCGACCTGACCAAGTGACCATGCATCTCTCCTCTGTGAATCATTTGCAACTTGAGTGCGTTTGGTTCAGTGTCTACGCTAGCCAGGCCAAATTTTAGTTCAATTTTGGCTATCATTTGGTTGGATGCATGGCAAATTTAGTGTCCTCTTTCTTTGGCCACCTTAGTACACTTTGGCAGCCAAAGTTGACAAAATTCATGGCCACCAATTTGGTGATCACTATGCCAAATTTTAGCTTGGTTATTAGTAGAGATATGGCACAAGCCAGTCGCACCAGCAGGAGACACAGATAGAGGATAAAAAGGTATACGCAGTGCGTGTATGTATGTTGCCTGCATGCAACCAAAGTTTGCCAGGTCAATGTGCAGGTTGTGTCATCGAGTAGAATGTGTACAGATCAGAATGTCTAGAAGGTTAGTACAATCCGTAGACACCAGAGTTGCCCGTTGTTTGCAGTTTTATATATATGTCTATAAACGTTCTTCTAAGTACTTATGTATGTCCATGTATGTAATTAAAAGGTGAAGTGTGGCTAAACCACCAACTAAAAGATTTACGCAAAAATAAACCAGTTTCCAAGGTCAACAACTAACAATCTGTTCGGGAGGCCGTATCGTACGTGGATTATTTATCACTTGGCTGGTTTGGTGTGAGAGAGAAAACACTATTTCCATTAGAAATTTATGATCGATCGTTTGAAAGCAAGCGAACCGGCTGTAAGGTGACGCTACATTTGTGTACGGCAATTGCCACCGCTCAACTGCCACGCGTTTCTTCGTCGAAGCAAGCTCACATTTCGACAGGCCTCACGTTCCAACGGCCGGCTTGGTATATGTATATATATCTGCACCTCCGTTTTTATCAGGAAACCACAGCTCGGGCATTCCCGCTGCAGTCTCCCCTCCCACCGCAGCCCACAGTTATCCTCACACGCCTGCAGACGAGCCAACGCAACTGGCAGAGAGGTGACAGATCAGATACACACAGACACAGAGACATGAAGCCAAGGTCGTCTTGTTCTCCCAGCATTAGCAGGGCACTGCTCCTGCTGCTGCTATGCTGCTTGTGCAGCTCCGTCGCGAGGTCTCAGACGGCCGACTCGTGCACCAGCATCACCGGCCTCGCCGCCGTCAGCCACCTCATCCCCTTCGGCACCTCTAACCTCACCTGCTTCGACGCATGGACCTCCGAAGGCTTCATCGTGCGCGTACGTCAGTTACATATACACTTGTACCGCTTGTACATGTTTTCATTGCCGCTGTGTGCAACGGCCACGGCCCGAGCAGTACGTAGTACTGATTATTGACGAGAGCGCGCTTGCAATTGCATGCAGTACGGGAAGAGCGGGCAGAACAACACGTGGAGCTTCGTGCTGTCGGCGCCGGACGGTGGCGGCTACATCTCGGTGGGGTTCTCGTCGGACGGGGCCATGGTGGGGAGCAGCGCGGTGGCCGGGTGGACGACGGCCAGCGGGTCCGGGGTGGCCAAGCAGTACCGGCTGGGCGGCACGAGCCCCAGGAGATGCCCGCCGGATCAGGGCAGCCTGGCGCTGGTCCCGGGCACCACGCTTCTGGTGGCGCAGTCGTCCCGCCTCTACCTCGCCTTCCAGTTCACCGCCGCGCAGCCGCCGCCGCCCTACCTCATCTACGCCGTCGGCCCCTCGGGCGCGCAGCTCTCGAACAACTACCTCGTGCGGCACCGCAGCTACGCCTCCGCCGCCGTCGACTACGCCACCGGCGTCGCGTCCAGCGCGTCCGGCGCCGGCGCGTTCAACACGAAAAAGTGGCACGGCGCGATGGCCGGGCTCGGGTGGGGCGTGCTCATGCCGGTCGGCGTCGCGCTGGCGCGCTACTTCAAGCGCCACGACCCGTTCTGGTTCTACGCGCACGTCTCCGTGCAGGGGTCGGGTTCGTGCTCGGTACCGTCGGCGTCGTCGCCGGGTTCAAGCTCGACGACGACGTGCCCGGCGCCGACAGCCACCAGGCGTTGGGCATCACCGTCCTCGTCTTCGGCTGCCTCCAGGTGCTGGCGTTCCTGGCGCGGCCGGACAAGGGGTCAAAGGTGAGGCGGTACTGGAACTGGTACCATCACTACGTCGGCCGCGCCGCGGTGGCCTGCGCCATTGCCAACGTCTTCATCGGGTTGTCCATCGCGCACGAGGCCGCCGCGCTCAGCGCGTTCTACGGCATCTTCCTCGCGGTCTGGGTCCTCGCCTCGGTTGTTCTCGAGGTCAGGCTCTGGAGGACCGCCAGATCCAGCCATTGATGGTTCGGTGCGCGTGTGTCTGGGTGCGTGAGGGGCGCCGATTCATGTACACAGTACACGTACAGTATTATGCTCTTCTCGACTACTCCTATATATACTGTGTACTTCTGTAGACTGTACTAGTATATAGTAGTACTTCTTGGTGTTTGTGTGAGCGTAGATGATTTGTCTTCGTTGAGATATTTCTTTATCTGCGCCCGCTTGGTTTGGCTTGTAAATCGTATTTTTTCGGCTAATAAATACTTCCTCTATCTTAAATTGCAAGACGTTTGACTTTTTTAGCTTTAAGTTTGACCACTCGTCTTATTTAAAAAAATTGTACAAATATAGTTAAATTTAAGTCATTCTTGAAGAATTTTTATTAATAAACCAAACCACGATGAAAGAAGTGATATTTTACACAATTTTTTGAATAAGACGAGTGATCAAACTTGGTGTCAAAAAAGTCAAATGTCTTACAATTTAGGATAGATTGAGTAGTATTTTTCTCTCATAACATATCAGCCAACGATACTTTCAGCCATGACTTATTAGCCAAACGAACGTGGCATTGATTTGATATATCATCATTGATTCGGTTCGTTTTCGCGTTTATTTGATCTTTGAGCTGATTCATTTGATTTTGTACAGTAACCTACAGCGTATGCAGGGTCTGACTAGAACTAGATTCAAAATTTTGTATAGCAGTTCAGCTTGCTAGAGGCGGAGTCCAGACCCAGGTATCCTCACTTATCGAGCACCTTTGTCTTTGGCAACGTCCACCACCGTATCCATTTGCGTTGCCAATTTCATTAACCCTCCTGTGTCCTAGGAAGAATGCAATTTTGAAATAGTGTCATGTTTAATTATAAATTAAAATGATATAAATATTTATAATATAAATAAATATCATTAGATTAATTATGAAATGTATTTTCGTAATAAATTGATTTGGAACCATAAATGTGAATATTATTTACTAGAAACTTGATAAATATGAAGTATTTTAATTGACACGTAATCCATAGTTGTATCTTTTAGGGATAGAGGTAGTACTTGCCATCGACCACCCATCACCAATGTAATAGGTGTTCCATCTTAGGCCATACGTAGTGTATCAAACGTCTCCTCTTTAAACTGAGCTCCACGTAGCATGAGGCCTTCATTGGCTATGTTTAAGGTTTAGACTTTAGACCAATACTTTGTTTCTCTGCATGTCACCTTTGTTGTGCTATACACCTCACAAGGCCCCCATTGTAAGCTCACACCTCATGAACTTGATGTTAGATTCCGTGTTCTATTTGTATTTTCCAAAGTTTTTGCTAAATGTAATTTAAATATGGCATGTTTATGCGTTTGCGTGCGAGTCTTGTTGGATATGACACTCATATATCTGGGAATATTTGATTGAGTTATGTTAGGGATTATCCAGATACTCAATTCAATCCATGCCAACCATAAAGATAGTAATGAGGGTGTAGGCTGATGGAACAAAACATGCAGTCGAACACATTCAACAATTCAACCTACTATTTTTTATTTTTTCCTTACATGATTGTTCCAAACTCTAAATTGTTTCTCAATTTTTACCTCCACATCGATTACTTATTAGAGGCAATGATTTTCTAGCCACTAAACGGTTAATAGTTGACACCTACCCCCTCCATTCTAAATTATAAGTCGCTTTGGGTTTTTTTGACATCCATACTGTTTAGCCATGCCCATTATCCAGGCTAAATGGCAAGCCACATGGACAAAATAGTCATTATATATATGGGATAAATGCCAAATTAAATTAGAAAACACAAAGCATTTAAGCGTTATTAAAGCAGACTAAACAACAATTGTAGACAAACAATGCCTAGGGATGATTAATTCAACCTTGGTAGGTGCCCCAAATGTTAGAAACGATAGGCAATATAAACGACGAAGAACGATAGATCAAACACGAGAGGACACGAGATTTTAACGTGGAAAACCCTCCCAAGGAAGAAGGAAAAACCACGGGCACCAGCCAACAAATCTTCACTATATCGGGTGAGGTTACAAACGTCGAGGATTTACAACTTTTCTTATCCCAAGACGACGGCTTACAGGAAGTATATATAGAGATGAAAAAACCCTAATAGGCGATGATCCATGCTGGGGGGCCGCCCCACGCACCCCCCATACAGGTGCGGTGAGGAAAACATGATGGGCTAACTTTAGACTCGCGCTTCCGGCCCAAGCCTCCTGCTGACGGGTCTCGCTTTGCTCCGTCGAAGTTAGCCTTTATCTTGTACATAACTGAATTCGGATCACAACTCAACAAACTCCACCTTGAGACAAATTCCTTCTTGTAGCATAAAACGAACCTTCACCACGAAAACAATAAAGAAATACTTCCGGTGCCAAATAGCCTCTTGGGCTAAAGCAGTTATACCAACTAAGCTTGAGCAAAGCTCAAACTTAGCAATAGGAACCAGCTTTGTCAACATATCGCAGGATTATCATGTGTGCCTATCTTGCATACCCTCGACTTACCTTTGCGCGGCAACATCACGAACATAATGGTATTTAACATCAATGTGCTTCGTTCTCTCATGGAACATCGATCTTTAGTGAAACATATAGCACTTTTGTTGTCACAAAATAAATTAATGCAAGAATCATCTCCACAAAGCTCAAGCAAACAAACCTTTCAACCAAACCGATTCTTTACATGCTTTAGCAATGACCATGTATTCTACTTGGTGGTAGAGGGCAACAACGGCCACAATGTTGCCCTCCAACTCACAAACACAACCACCAATAGTGAACACATAACTTTGAGATATATCCTCTTATCCAAATCGGTAGCAAAATATGAATCCACGTAGCGGTGAGTCCCTTATCGGTCTTGCCAAACTTTAAACAAGCATTTGTTATGCCACAGAAGGTATCTCGAAAATCCTTTGAACAACCTTCCAATGTTCTTTACCAAGATTAGCCATGTATCTACTAACCAAACTCATAGCATATGATAAATTAGGACGAGAGCAAACCATGGCATACATCAAAGAACCAACAACACTAGAATATGAAACTCTTGATATGTACTCAAAATTCTCATCCGTACTAGCACATTGTAAAGCTAATAATTTAAAATGAGGAGCAATAGGAGTGCTAACAGACTTTGCATCATGCATGTTGAAACGGTGAAGAACTTTCTTAATGTAACTTTGCTGACTAAGAAATAACAAACCAGAATTTTTGTCTTTTGTAATCTCCATACCTAGAATTTTTTAGTAGCACCAAGATCCTTCATCTCAAACTCACTACTCAACAGTTTCTTCAATGTAGTGATTTCTTTCTTGCTCTTGGCAGCAATCAACATATCATCAGCATATAACAACAAGTATATAGGTGATCCATCAACAAATTTAATGTACACACAACTATCAAATTCAGACCTCTTAAAACCATGTGATATCATAAAAGAATCAAACCTTTTATACCATTGACGAGGAGACTGTTTCAAACCATATAAGGACCTCTTTAATTTGTAAACATGATCCTCCTTACCAGGTACTATGAACCCTTCTGGCTGGTCCATGTATATCTCCTCCTCGAGCTCTCCATGTAGAAACGCAGTCTTTACATCTAACTACTCAAGCTCAAGATCTCACATAGCAACAATATCGAAAAATATACGAATTGAACTATGCTTTACAACTGGAGAGAACACATCATTATAATCAACACCAGGAATCTGACTGAAACCTTTTACTACTAACCTTGCCTTAAATCTTGGAGGCTCACTGGAAGATAAACCCTCCTTTCTCTTGAAGATCCATTTGCAATGAACGACCTTCTTTTGTTTAGGCAAGCGCACAACATCACATGTGCCATTTTTCTCGAGTGACTGCATCTCCTCTTGCATGGCGGAAATCCACTTCTCGCGATCACTAGAAACAACAGCTCCAGTGTACGTAGCCGGCTCATGAATGTTCTCCACATGTTCAGCACAACTAAAGGCATAACAAACCATATCACATTCCTCAATTAAACATGGACAAGGTTCATAATTCCTCTTTGTTCTGCGATCTGCAATAGACTAATTTTGAGGTTGCAAAACAGGAGGTGAGTGATGAACAATATCATGAACATCATTATCAACAATTTCAGTTTTCTGATCATCTACGTGCTCCACCTGCACGCTAAAATGTTGCTGCTCCTCGTCAGAACCAACTGGAGAAACATCTGTGGACAAGCTGTCATTAAACATAATAGATTCATTGAAAATAACGCTCCTGCTCATGAAAGTCTTTTTAGTTTCAGGATTCCATAACTTATATCCTTTAACTCCAGAACCATAACCAAGAAACAGACACTTAATGGCTCTAGGTTCTAGCTTTCTAATATCAACATGAGCATAAGCAGTGCAACCGAAAACTCTCAACTGTGAATAATCAGCAGACATACCAGACCATACCTCAATGAGAGTTTTCTTATTAAGTGGGATAGAAGGTGACCGGTTGATCAAGTACAAAGCGGTGTTAGCGACCTCGACCCAAAAATGCCATTCATACGAGCATTGGACAACATGCAACGAGCCCTCGAGATGATGGTTCGGTTCATGCGCTCGACCACACTATTTTCTTTGAGGAGTATGCGGGATGGTGTGGTGCGGACAATGCCTTTTTTCCCTGCAGTAATCATTAAAAGCATCCGAGCGTAATTCACCGCCATTGTCGATCTGAAGCAATTTTACATTCTTTTCGGTTTGCCTTTCTATCATAACTTTCCACTCTTTAAAATCAGCAAAAGTATCATCTTTATTTTTAGAAAATAAGGCCATACTTTTCTAGAGTAATCATCAATAATGGTAAGCATGTAACGAGCACCACCATAAGAGGGCTTACGAGACGGCCCCCACAAATCAGCATGTACATAATCAAGTGTACCTTTGGTGGTATGAACAGATGCATTGAATTTTACCCTCTTGTGCTTATCAAAAACATAGTGCTCACAGAACTTTATCTTACCCACAATGCAGCCATCCAGCAGGTCTCTCTTGATCAATTCTGCCATACCAAGTTCACTCATATGCCTAAGACGCATATGCTAGAGACTAGTCTTACTTGGTTCATCATTAGAAACAGTAGCAGCAGTGACAGAACCATGTAAAGTACTTCCTCTAAGAACATATATGTGTGAGAGACCGTCCAATTTATACAAGATCAAAATCACGGCGGTCCCGCTAACACGTTGACACGCGCGCACTTTCACTTATATAAACCCGATAGTCCGTCGAGTGTCCCGAAGGACCTCGGTAAATCAACATCACAACCAAGATCGCGTGATTAAGCAAATACACATCACATATATAGAGTTGCAGCGGAAATAATATTACAACTGAGTTCACAAATAATAGTACAAGTTTGGGTTTCAAAACCGATTAGTGAAAACAACATAGCTTTCGAATGATTACATTAATATAAGTTCCAAATACATTGCTAGCATAAGTGACATCCTCTGATAAAAACATATAGATGAGAAATAAATATAGAGTCACCGAGCCCATCGGTGGTTAGCCACCATCTTCAGCAGGCCAAAACTTCACCTACAACATGGTGGGATAAACCCTAAGTACTCGAATGTACTCATCTAGACTTACCCATCATAAACCAAAAATAAAATGACTCCAAGGATCATGTAAGGCTTTATAAGTGGAGCTAGTTTGACAACATTTTGCATAAAACACAACTAATTCAGTTGTACAATTATACTTTGGTCATCAAGTTAAATATAGCTATTCATCTCTAGATTAGCAACTAACCTGTGCTAAACATGTGGTATATCATTTGATAGCATACAATAGTAACCATAGTCGGTGTAGTAATTTCATATTTATCCGAACCATCACATTCCATAATACACTTATTACGATGTTGGAGCTAGCCAAGTTTCTCACTATCCGGGAGAGACGGCGATTCGAATCGATTTCAACCAGCTGAGAATTTATTCCTAACACAAACCCAGACAGACCAGATCATTAGTCGCCTTAGGTCACATTTGGTATAACTCAGGTCCACATTTCGTGGGTTCGCCCAGTGCCACACAATCAGGGACTGACGGTAGCTAGGTCGCTCAAGCCATGCCTGCCCATGGTCCCAGACCAGGTCACTCAGGTCATGCTTGCCCATGGTTTATTGATCTGCTCCCCGCACATCCTTACTACCATCCAGAGTGTGCACTCTTACAAGTAGGGCCCAGCCTGAGTTGAGCTACTCGGCCGTGGTTAGAACGAGTTATCGGCTAGCTAAGTGATAGGCATGCGTTCAATCTTGTCGAAGTGCCAACAACGAGACGGTCCTTAATTGATATAGACGGGGATAGATCCACACCCAAGACCTCCATGTCTTGTTGCTTCTCTATCGATATCCCGCCCGGTCTCTATTTACATTACCCCATGGTTCTTTTCCACGATAGCAAATATAGCCAACCGTGCTTCGGTATCCACCTATATCTCGCAGGTGACAGGAAATCACCCGACTTCTACCAGTCTAAGCATGGCTAAGCATATATTCGATCCTGGACCTACACATGGTTAAAGGTATATGTATCTGGACAAGGTAGTTCCATACATCAAGTGTTTCCAGTCAACTCTTATAACCTAATGCATCAACCATAAAGGACTCAAGTAATATTTTGTAAAACACTGAGAGACTTAGAATACTCCGGGGCTTGCCTAAAATCCAACACTAGGTTAGTGTTTGTTAGGTGACACTCGCTTGGTGAGTATCTCCCATCCTAGCAATTTTCCAGTCCTTCCATCTTCGGGATAGGTCCACCATACACCATCTTCGGGTTCGGCTGCAACATCATGTCCTTCACGTGGTTCATCTAGTGTACCTAGATGAGATGCAAGATGCAAGTGCATGAATATGAAGAATGGTAATACGAGATGCATCACATAATAGCATTCAAGGCAAACATAAGATCATGCAAGACAGGCACCTAGAGTTATTTAACTAAACATCACACAACCTATTATAGAGGGATAGCAAGCATATTAGGCATGGCACACAAGTGAACTTAAGTTTAGATATTGCACACATGTATCGATCAAGAATTAACCAACATGTTTAGCCAAAACAAGAGCAAACTAAAACAATCACTTAGCACATGTATAGAAATCTAGACAGCAGCACAACAGTCACGTGTTTTATCCATAACTAGAGATATAAGCTTCCAACAAGGGTGACCCTAGACTTTCTATAAAAAAAATGAAATTTCCTACAACATTTTTATTATCATCACCAGACAATTCCACAATTAATAAGGTCAATCAAGCACAATTGGGTACCTCTGTCCAGACTTGGACAGATTCTGCCATACAACTTCTTAAGCTTATAACTGAAGATTTCTACTACCAAAAGGAGTGATCTTTAACAATTTGGAAAGCTCAGGAAAATCTCTACACTTCTTCTATTATCTCCAAGACATGATTCAAAGCTTAGTTGGGTCAAACAACACAATCATTCAGATCTATACAGAGATCATGCAAAACCTGATAGGGAAATTATAAAATCTATAGATCCTAAATTATCAGGCTTATGGTCATGAAAATTTAACATAAGCTAGATTATTAAGTTACCTACAACTTTGGTATTCACCACAACCACAGCAAACATCATTTACACCACAAAAATAATTGCACAATAAAAACGCACATGCAGCCCAAGCAGTTGTGAGTGTGAAAGCGATAGGAATTTTCGATAGGAATTTCAGGAGAAACATAACTGGAGTTCTAGACCTTCAACAAACATGAATCATAACTTTTAAAAAGCTTATGAAGTTACCTACAACTTTATTATTATCATCTTAAGATGATTCTACAGCTAACAAGGTCAATTAATCCAATGAATGCATCTCTATCCAACACATGTACAGAATCTGACATGCTACTTTAAACAACTATAACTAGAGTTCTACATATACAATAAATGTGATTCTAGACTTTTTAGAAAGATTAGCAAATTCTAAACAACATTGTTATAAACACCTAGAGCTAATTGAACTATTAAAAATGCCCCACAGTACCAATAAAGCATCCCTATCTGGGTTTGGGCAGAAACAACCACAAAAATTTAAGCAACAATAACTAAGAATCTACTTAACAAAAAATTATGATATTTATCTTTTTTAAAAGCTTAAGAAAAGTACTACAACTCATGTATTGTCATTAAGTCATGATTCATAACTTAACTGAACCAATAAAATCAAACATGCAGGCCTATTCAGAATAGGAGCAAAGCAACATAGGGCAATTGTTATTTTTATAGGTCTTAAAATATCAAGCCTAAAATCCTGAAATTTTTACCAGACATCAACCATCACCTGAGTAGTAGTCCATAAAAAGTTCACATTTATTTGAGCGTAAGAACTGTAGTTATGAAAAAGATAAGACACAACTAGTATTAAAAACCTAACTGCATGAATCTATTTTTACAGCAAAATATTTAAACTAAAACATGCCATATTATAGATCTACTTCATATATAATTTCACAAGGATTCCAAAAAAAATCCTCATTTACTATTTTACAATTTTTCTACTAATTACTACGAATTTTCAAAGTTGATCATCCAAATCTGCAAAAATCAAAGAAAAGAAATGTAAATCTTGCATCGGGGACCCTACAGTTTCCACAAATTAGACTCGAACAAACATATCCTTTCTGGCACTATTCCTCTGAGTCACGGCTTCTTCACTTAATCCCCTGGAAAACCTTCTATTTCTGTGCGCGGTCCTTCTTCAAATCGAGCCGAGCAGAGGAGGACGTCGGGGCCGGCTAGTGGTCGATTCGGTAATTTGGATAGGGGTGTCAGCTGACCCAGAGGGGCGATCTTGACCTCGTAGTGGCCAACCACGACTGTGCCTAGCCCCGGGTTTGGCCCATAGTAGCTCGTGGTTGCCTGGCCACGGTAGCCGAGGGAGGCGGCCTGAACGACAGTGTCAGATCCGCCTAGGGTTAGGGGAGGCGATCGCGGAGCCGGAGGCATACTTGGTGGCGGTGCTAGAGGGTCTGCAGAAGAGGGAGCAGCGGTGGCAAGGGAGTTCGGTGGCGGCGGCCATGGCGTCCGTGCTCTGGCACGCGCGCGCGCACGGTGCCGAGAGCGAGAGAGAGGGCCGAGAGTGAGAGAGAGTGCCAGAGAGAGGGCAGAGAGCGCCTCCCCATCGTCGCAAGGCGCTGGGGCGTGGGTACACGCGTCGGCAATGGCGGGGGCGAGCTCACGCATGGTTGCCACGCATAGGCCACGCGGCATCCTTTGGGGCGTTTCCACGAACACCTGGCGGGCGACAGAGTGGCCGGCGTGGAACGCGTCTTGGGACGTCTATGGGCCGAATTTGACAATGGCCCCAAAAGAAAGTCTGCTGCTCTCGTGACGCTCTATAGTTCTTATTTAAGGTGCCAAGTCATTAGAGCTCTGGATCAGCGGATAATTAGTGTCCAAATAGCAAGTGTCAACGCATTGACAACGATTAACAAACTTCAAAAATCGATGGTCAAGACAAGGTCCAACGAGTGCCCTCCTTTTGTACGCCCTTCTCCACAATGTATACTCCAACTTTTATTTTGGTACCAAATCAAGTTGCTTAACAAAATTATAAGAACGTGAGATGCCAATGTCGATGGCGATGAATTCCAGACTTTGAAAAATTCTAAATACTGAAAACAGCGGTTGATTCAAAGTTTGAGCCTCGGTTTGACTTTCTTACAAGCTGATCTAGCTCTTGGTCCAAAAACAAAGTTTGTTCTACTCCACTCAAACTTCAACTTTTATTAAAGGTCAAACTTCATATCTGGTACATGAACCAATTCTTCATCTTGGTCAAAGCAGCATCTCGTTAACCCTGGAATTAGGGTTTTCGACCAATTGAGGCATTTTCTTGACATCTGCTCAACACAAACCCTTCATGACTTTTGTTGTAGAGTTCAATTAGAGTCGTTTGGGCAAGATAGCAAGGTTTGCTTGACGACCTATAATTCCATTCACTTAATAAAGCAATCTAAGAAAGATTATAACTTATCATTTTATGTGACTTCTTGATTCCAAACTCTATGAAACTTTTCCACTGGTCTAGATGGATGCATGTTGATGTAATATACATGGAATGAGCATGTTTAACCTTACTCTTGCATAATCTTAACAAGGGTCCACATGTAAGCAAAGGTGCGTTGTCCAAGTTTAAGTTGAAGCTCACTCTTGTAGATTTGATCTTGACACCTTCATCACCACTTAACATGTCATGTTTGAGCTCAAACCCGTTGCTTAACTGGTGACAAACACCTAGGGTGTTACAATATAACTTTGCAGAATTCATATCACATATCATATGAATGAGAGAGCCTTTTGATACCTTACACACTCCACCTGAACCAGAATGTTTGTACCCCTCGGCATCAAGTGTGCTGAGGGAGATGAGATTTCTAACCATCCCTGATATGTGTCTCATATCTTTTAGTGTGCGTATCATGCCATCATGCATCTTGATCTGAACGGAGCCAATGCCGATGATCTCACGTGGGTTGTTATCTCCCATACGCACAACATCTCCACTCTGCACAGACTCGTAAGAACTGAACCAATCTCTGTTAGAGCATATATGAAACGAGCATGCAGAATCAAGTATCCATTCATCACGATCAGCAACACAACCAGCAAAAACAACAAGAACATCTCCTGAATCAGAATTATCAACAGCGGAGACAACAGAGGCCTTACCATCACCATCGGATTTGTTTTTTGGTTTATACGTACTGTTTCTTTTCTCCTTATTCTGCAGCTTCTAACAATCATCAATGACATGAGTATCTTTCTTACAATACCTGCAGAACTTATCCCTGCCTCTGGACTTCGAACGACCTTTACCGTTCTTGCTCTTGTCTCGATTATTATTGTTGTTGTAGGTTTTCTGCTCGGGCCTGCCTCTAACCTGCAACACTTCACCCTTGGAGGACGACACGTCAGACTGAACCATACCTTTCATCTTCTCCCTTGTCTGGAGGGCCTCATATACTTCTGCAAGGGTTAGTTCATCATGGCTTAATAGTATGGTATCTCAGAAATTTGTAAACGAACTAGACAGTGAGCATAATGGTAGAAGAGCTAAGTCTTCATCATCATATTTTACCTCCATCGACACTAGGTCGGCAATGATCTCCTTAAAGATCGATAAGTGGTTCATCACCGAACCACCTTTTTGCAGCTTGTGCGTGAACAACTTCATCTTCACGTGTATCTTACTGGTTAGATCCTTGGACATGCAGATCGATTCCAGCTTGAGCCAAAGTTCTACGGCAGTTTTCTCCTGCAGCACTTCTTGCAAAATATCATTATGTAGATGAAGTTGAATCAGAGACAGAGCCTTACGATCCTTCCGCTTCTCTTCAGTGGTCCATGACTTCTGCCCTTTGCCTCCGAAACCATCCAGCGCCTCATCAAGATCCGAAGATTGTGCTAGAATCGCCCACATCTTGACTTGCTACAGCGCAAATCTCGTCTTGTAATCCAGCAGCAGTAGATCAAACTTCATCGATGCCATCGTGAAACCCTAATGTGAAACCAAGCTCTGGTACCACTTGTTAGAAATAATAGGCAGTATAAACGACGAAAAACAGTAGATCAAACACAGGGGACACGAGATTTTAACGTGGAAAACCCTCCCAAGGAAGAAGAGAAAAACCACGGGCACCCATGGGCACCAGCTAGCAAATCTTCACTGTATCGGATGAGGTTACAAACGTTGGGGATTTACAACGGCTTACATGAAGTATATATAGAGATAGAAAAACCCTAATAGGCGACGATCGATCCAGCGCTGGAGGGGGGGGGCACCCCAAAAGCCCCACAGGTGCAAGAAGAAAACATGATGGGCTAACTTCAGACTCCGCTTCGCTTCGGCTCAAGCCTCCCCGCGACGGGCCTCGCTTCACTCCGTTAAAAGTTAGCCTTTATCTTGTATATAATTGAATTCTGATCACAACTCAACACCAAATAGTCTCTTTCTAGAGTGCGGTCCCTTAGTGTGATGGTGCTTAAAAATCCTTTAACATGTCGAGCGCATTCAATGTTGATGGAAGTGTGAACTCATGAAAGAAATGATAACTTCGTAGTTTCCTATCCCAAACCCACCTTACAATTTTCCTACTGCACTTAACCAACACCTGTTCAGGGGCAAATTTAGAGGGGATAAAATTTACAGAGCCTTGAGCAAAACACCGGTAAAGTTCGAGAAAAAATAAGATCATGTAACGGAGCTGACCCCGAACATGTTGTCAGCTAGAGTCGCCACTGGACCTATCCAAACGGGGGTTAAGGAAATCTAGGGTTCCACAGTATCGTGCAGATACAGGATAGTACGGCAAGAGATGAAGAGAAACCGTAAAGTACGACTGTTTTGCAGTTTAGTCCTTCACTAGTTAGGAAACACACACCATCCATCCTCTCTCCCTCCCTCCCGAAGCAAAGCAACAGAACCCAAAATTCCCGGCTCGAAGAGTCTAGGCATCGGACGCGCCCGGCCGAGAAGCTACTCGAATCCCTCCAAAATTCCGAGGTGAGAGCCATTGATCCATCGCAAAACCCAACAAATTTTGCAATTCAAATCACCACAACCCCACCTCAGTGAGCGCCCCTGCCCCCCCAATCCACACGCAGCCTGCGAATCCCTGGATCATTTGGCCCCGATCCACCATTCCCCGAGCAAGGAGATCTCAGTCAACCGAAGGATCAAGTCTCGTGAAGCTTTGTCTTGGAAATATGGGGAAACCGCTGATCTACGAGATACTGGAGAAGCCGGCGAGCAGCAGCGTCATCGGCATCTGCTCTCTGATCTGGTGGCTCATCCAGAAGCGGGGCATCGGGTACGCGGACGTCGGGCTGAGCTACGAGGCCACCGTGGACGGCGGGCAGTACTGGCGGATCATCACCTCCGCCTTCTCGCACATCAGCGTGGTCCACCTGGTGTTCAACATGAGCGCGCTGTGGAGCCTCGGCGTCGTCGAGCAGCTGGGGCAGATCGGGCTCGGCGTCGAGTACTACCTGCACTACACGCTCGTTCTCGTCGTGCTGTCCGGATTGCTGGTCCTCGGGTTCTACCACATGATGATTCAGAGGTTCAAGGTGGAGTACTTCAGGAGGGTCACTGCGGTTGGCTACTCATGCGTTGTGTTTGGCTGGATGACAATTCTGGCTGCCAAGCAACCGTCGTCAAAGCTGAATCTCTTTGGGGTTCTCTCACTGCCCATCAGCTTTGCGCCATTTGAGTCACTGATATTCACATCAATCATGGTGCCACAGGCTAGTTTCATTGGCCACTTGTCCGGGATAATTGTTGGGTACTCAATTGCCTGGGGTCTGATTCATGGGATGAACAACTACTGGGCAATCACCATGCTCGGCTGGATTGCACTTGTATTTGTCTTGAGCTTGAAGCGCACAGGATCTATGGAGTTGAGTTTCATTGAGATCGAGCCAGTGACAGACCCCTCGCTGCCTTCTGTTGGTGTGGTTGCCCCCAGAAACGGCAGAACTCTGCAAATGGATGTCTTGCCTGGGAGAAGAGTTGCAGACATTGTATAACACACAGAGAGGAAATGCTCGGCGAATCTTGTTTTGTTCTGAAAACTGTATCACGTCGACACAATGCTATGTATTCAGTTTTGAAATTCTGGTGTCGCTGATGTCTTTAATCATTGCTGTGTAAAGGAATTCTTCATCTGGCCTTTCAGATGCATGTTCATTTTGAATAGAAATGAATTCTTTGCGCTAGTTGCATAGTTACCATGTAAAGAGAGTTTTTCTAACTGAATTCGTTCAGTGCTGCCCTTTTCATGCATGTTTTATTATGTGTGCTAATACCAAGATTCAAACTAGAAAGCCAAGTACAAGGTGTAGGTTGCAGTTGAGGAATTGCAGACACAGCTGCAACAGCAAGCTGTTCCGAACAGTACCAATGCTTTTGCTACATGCTGTAGGTTGCACGAACGGACATGTTCATGCACTGTTTCCTGTACACTCGTTGTCTCAATGTATCTAGGAAATCTGATACTGTTCTCGAGGCACTAATCAACTAGTTCTAATATAATTATATTTTACTTAAAACAGCAAGTCGGCCCTAGTGCACAATAGAAAAGGGTGTTAGAAATTGTGTGTTCAGGCCTTTCTTCCATATCCTGGCCAAGGAAGGCTAAACCTATGTGTTCATTTATGCAGCGGTGATGATATAAACCAAGTGCATCGTATCCTTTTGAAGATAGAAGTATATATATGAACATTAAGTGTTCCTCAGCTACAACACTTCGTAACTTGGTATGCAGTAGATTTTGGAATCATCGTATGGTCAACTTACATTATTCAGGCAAAGACAATGTTTTGAGATTACAAAGCTAGCACATGGCCAGCACCGTGTTACAGACATAACAAACAGACCCTCGTCCACCCTATTTCAGTGCCAGAGCCAAGTTTTCGTTGGAATCTCCTGCTGTTGCACAGGAAGCAGAAAACATCTTCAGTTTTGTCCGTTACATCTCAATCCCGTAGTTGAATAATTTTTTTGGCACATAGCAAGAAACACTTCAGGTTGTTCTAGCCTGTCGAATCAATTATTATTGAAAAGTATCCACAATGTCCAAAGCAACTTCCAGCCTATGCTTTGAGGAATGCAATACTTTGGGGACTTCATAGCTCATCCTGAACATGAAATCAACATAGTAAATAAGCCACTTGTTATAACCCAGCTAGGAAGTTCATAAAGATAGAAGCTGCATTTCTTTCATTGAAAAGAAAAACAAAGCTGGATTCTGATTTCTAACTTACATGGTAGTCATCCCAGTGATCTCTGTAGTGCTGTAAGCATATAAAAGGAAGAAGAGTTAGTGTACCATGCATGTATGTATTTAGAACCTGTTAATGCATTACATTTTAGGCAATGATATGTGCCTCTAGCACAAGAGCACATCACAAATCAACACATAAATGCAAGCCTCTAGCACTACAAATGTAAAACACATCACACATCAGTCCAGAAGAATATACTTGTACATTTGGCTAGTATAATGTCTTTATGTTTTTTGGTTTCTGTAATATGTGCCATGAAGCATTCAAGATACAGTGATACTTTGAAAAAACCAAGGAACCATGACGAAGATTTTATAAATAGGATCTTTGTGGGAAAAACAAAAAGGTGCATGAGCTATGTGGCAGGATAAACAAAATATACTTTTTTATGACGCCTTCGGCGCCGGTCACCATCATCCTTTGCCTTTTGACCTTCCTGTACGCAGACAGTTCTTGGTTATTCTTTTGACTCAAGGACCTTAAATTATGATCAACATAGAAGTAACTAGATCCAACTGAATATAGATAATTCATAAATCATAATGCTTCATTCTTACCCTATCCTCCCTAGCTTTCCTCTCCTTTTCAGCTTCTTCAAAAGCCTCCTTTTCAGCCTGCAAAAATAGAGAAAAATGAGATAGTGTTCCCAGGAGAAGCCCGGTTCAATCTGGTAATTTTCATCTGCAATTACCTCCCTATTAGCACCCCAAGTTTCCTCAACAACCTTTCTTGCATACTCAGGGTCATCACAAATCAGAATGTTGTCGAAAACTGAACCAGCTTTTACCTGCATACTTTTGAGATATAAGTCTACACGGTGCTTACATCAATCAAGAAGGCAGCAAGAAGCTAAAATTATGTCAAAGAAATCATTTCTGAAAAAATATTATATATAGTACCTGCCAAACTTCAATTCCAATATACTTCAAAGGCTTCAGCACATAAAGATCTGGATCATCCTCAAACTCTGCAAAGTGCAAAATAATACAGTTGACAGCGCCTGATCTTTAAAGCTTAAAGTGGGGTTTAATTCGAAATCAGCAGTTGAATGCAATATTGGATAGTGTACTGAATGTGCATCGTATTATTGACTACTTAAACTGAGTACACATATAAAACCAACATCTTTATTTGCTTACCTGGATTATCGATCCATGGGGTCTTCCATTTACCCTTGTAGTTAGGATTTTTAATTCTCTGCAAGCAGGAGCATGTGAAAAACTGAGCTATATAATTAATATTAAGTCCCAAGGAGTGATCGCCAAGCAAGAATTCAGACCTTGCGTTTCCATGGTCCCTTGTATGCTGGATTTGATACCATCCTGGGCTTCCATATTCCATCCTCGTCCTCATCCCATGTGTCAGGCTGGTTTAGAAGGAAAAATGTCAAATATTTGTCATATTGCGTTGTTTCTATCAAGCAATGTTTTCAAGTCGTCCAGTCGAACCTAAGTCGCCATGGGACCGACTAGGACGATTAATCACGATTAATCGGACGACTTGTACAAGTCGACGGTACCCCTAATCAGTCACTAGGGACCGATTAGGACGATTAATCGGACGACTTGAAAACACTGCTATCTAGAACAAATTCTTTGCATGAGTGTTCCTTGCATATGTGACTACATGGTTGATATTTTAAGTCTGACTGATGTTAGAACTTGCAAACCTTTTTGGCCTTCGGATCAGGAATCTGTTTTGGGATAGAATCATAGCCCTGACCAACATCAATGATATGTTATAAACTTATACAATAGTCAGCCAATGCATCATTCAGAAAATAATTGTGGAATCACAAACCTCTGGCTTTACTTCATCAGGATCTTCGATATATTCTCTGTCATCCCAATCCTTAGGCTGCAGCAAATATGTGTGTCAGATAATATCAGTTTATCATGCTGTAAATTCTGGGAACTATAAAGCTCTAACATAAAAATAATAACCAACCCTTTTGGCGTGAACATCCTTAATTTTACGAGGAGGGAGGATATCCCAATCAGTGTACATGCTCCCAGTTTCTCTTTCACGGTTGTCAACAAGTAGGCTATAAGACGCGTCAGGCCTAAGAATGAAAGTGTAGAAATGTGTTAACTTGTCCGTCTCACATTCTAGATCTTTCTTGATGGGATAGTTCTGCCCCTGGTAAGAGAGTATAAGATGGAGCTTCTTTGTTTGAGTACCACATATATCTGGCCCAAACATCAAGCTGCACAATAGAAAGTTGTCAAAGTTAGCAGGCATCACTCAGCAGCACACATGAACTGCATAAAAGTAGAGGATGCAAATCATATTCAGACACCACATTCAGAAGCAGCGATAGGATTATTCACTCACAAGCCATTATATCTATTTGGACTTATAACTGTAGAGAGACAACAAAAACACCGCACAGTCTTAGGGTTGGGTTACCTTTCATATATAGCCAGAAACGGTTTGTGGTACAAGTCAAGGGTGTACAAAACATATACATCTAATACTAAAACATAAACAAATTGTAGGAGGTAGTGACACTCATAGTTATTCAACAATGTGAACAAGTCAAGCACACAGACGACTTTGAGCCAATGCAGCTTCAAAGAAATGGAAAATTTCGTGGGGCAAATGCCGGTAAAGAATTTACCTGTATGGAGTGTCCCCACTAAATTTTTTCTGGTTGACATAACCAGACATAAGCTTAATATAGCCACCACCACATTCAATATCCTGCTCAAACTTAATGGAGTACTGGACCACAAGTGTCCGGTTCTTGTTACTGAATTGTGGGAACTTGGCTGAGATAGCAAAATGTCTAGCATCCATTGTTGTTTGTATTCCTGGTGTCCACAAAATTAAATGACATGGATGAGTCAAGTTCCTGGGACTAAGCCGTAGTGCAAGCATTAGATGCTTTGTGACCAAATAATCAACATCATCAGTTGAAGCAGAAGTGACATGGATGAGAAAGTAAACCTTTGTCATCAGGATCTGCAGAGTATCTTCCCGCTGTGTGCTTGAACCTTCCAGCTTTCCCTTCACTCCTTTTCCAATCGGATTCTACCCACCGAGTCTCCCAGCCATCTGAATATTGGAACAGAGAATTAACAATTCAGTTACATAGTAAAACACACCTTATAGTAGAATAGGGATGATCTATTAGTGTGGACCCTACTAATTTAGTAATTCATGAGTCATGACTTGCAAAGACAACGAACTCATGTTCCAGCATGGGCGCTTGAGGCACGAAAAAAAAAGTTCAGCAGGAAACCTTCACAGCCTCACTACATCAGTTCGAGGTCACCTCACAACGGTTGAGAACTAACAATTCTTATCCACGTGTGCTAACGTGCCAATACGGAAGCATGATCTGCCAAGGACAAGGATGGTCGGGGCAATATGGACAATACTCGTAAATCCAGGGGGCCACGGAGAAAAGTAGCGCTAGCGCACGCGCACGCCTACCACTACCAGTCGTCTCGTTTGTCAGACTGTCCAGTCTTTCCCCAAATGGAAGAGCGGAATCCAGCTACTGATTCAGCAAACTCGAATCGAAAGCTACAAACAGGATAGAAGCATCTAGCCTAGCATGGGGCATGCAGCAAGCATCAAGTTATATATCCTCTGACTAATCGGGAAGTTGGGAGGAGCGGGGCAAGTGATAGTGAGGCATGCAAGCGTACCTTCGAAGCGCTCCTCGAAGATGACCTCACCGGAAGCGAGGAGCAGCAGCGACGAGAGGGCGAGGAGGCGGTGGAGCAGGCCGCCGCGGCGGCGAGTGCCCATCGCCGGAGCGGACAAGGAGCGGGCGGGGCGCCGGGGACGGAGGGAGGGGAGCTTCGCTACCGCAGCGTGCTGCGTGCCAAGCTGTTGGACCAAGGGAATATTTGTAGCGCGCGTGGGGAATAACGTGCCCGTGGAAGTTGGATTTATTTTCAACAATGGCACTCGCGCTCGATCAAGGCGTGAACCAGGTCAGGCACGCGCAGCGGATTTAGCGGGTGGCGTTTTGGTGAATTCTTGCAGACTCGAGGGTGTTTGATACTGACCGCGGGAGGTGGAGCACATGCACAGCAGCAGACCATTAGCAGCCTGCCCAGCCTCCCCGGTCGTCACTCCGGCTGCGAACGTCCGGTGTCCGGCAGGCCAGCTCGTGGGTAGATGCGACCTGTCAAAATCAACGGTCGCGGCTCCAAAAACGTCCCTGCCAGGGTGGGCCCCACGGATGGCATGCCCGCAACGCGCGTCCAAACTGAGCACGGTGCACGGGACAGTTAGTCAGTCAGTCAGTCAGTGTGATCGTCCATCAGCTGTTCGCTTGCTCGTAAACGATCGTAAATTTTCAGTTGGGAACAGTGTTTTTCTCTCACACCAAATTAGCCAGCAGTAAATAATCCACGATACGATACCACCTCCCGAACATGCTTGATGCCGCTAGAATGGAAAGCCCTGCTGCCCACCGCACTTAATTCCGCGTCACCCAATCGCGGCGTAGTAAATCACCCGTACGTCCAGTAGGAAACCGCCAGGTCACCCAGACCGACGTGTTGGTTGTGGGCTTCCCTGCTGACCTGAAGTCGAGTCGATGGGTCTATCGCGACTAGTGTGTGTGTTCATGACTAATGACTCTTCATGCGCCTCGGGCCCTCGGCCAGCCTATCCGGCACCCGGCTACCCAACCGTGGTCCGTGAGGCTGTGCAGACACGGTTTGCCTCCAGCGATCTGATCTCGTACGTGCAACTCACGGTCACGACTCTGCTCGGCGAGCCGGCCGGTCAGCATCCCCTTGTAAAATTTCAGCATAAGTATCTACATAAACTAAATTTTAGCATAAACGAACAGGTGAAGAAAAGGGGAGCCAGCCTCTGCCTCGAGCCGAAGCCGGATCTGCGACAGATCCCATATTATGCAGTAAAGTATTTGGACTCGAATCTGAGTAGCTTGGTTTCCGTTTCCGTCGTCATTCGTACTACAAATCGAGTCCGTATGCTACACAAAACGTAATGAGGTGCCTAGCTTGTCTGCCGAACCAAGACGGAAAGGTTACTGATTTTTCATCAGTTAAAAAAATGACGAACATGAAATATTTGTTTGCTGACTTACGTATCTCTATGCCTTTTTCTCTGTTCCAGATCTTTGCGGTCACCATCGCCGCTGTGGTGATTATTGCTAATAATACTGCGAACGAGCACCTCTCCGTGAAGATAGCATGTCTGTTTGGAATGATATTCGCGGTGTGGTTTGCAATTGGAATCACAGCAGATGGACCAGGAATCACACAAGTACAAGTACAATCCATTGTGTGACTCTAGCACACATGGCTTTAGCTATATGCTCTTTATCTGTCACACCACATTTGGATTAGGACAGGGATAGGATTGGGAAATGGATTGGGATGGCAGAAAAGGGTATGAAATGGGTATGCTACTCTTTATTTCACTATCCCTATTCATTTCCCATTATCCAAACATAGGATAAGATCTATCATACCCCTTATTTCCCTATCCCATCGTACATTTCCCAATATTCAAACGGCACTTAAACTCTTTATTAGTAGCGATATATAAAAGTATTTTCTTGGAAATTGGACCTCTTACTTTTTTTCAGACTTGTCCAGATGTTGGAGTGACATTATTTTTTTAGTTAGGGCAAAGTATAATTATCAACCTCTAAGTTGCACCTGCACATCCATCTAATTTTCAATCCTAAACTACGAAATTGGATAACGAACAACATCTATCTTTTCTATTTTCTTAATAAAATAATAAAAAACTGGGTTGATCTCTAAAAATCCATAAGGGTATGTTTGGATGCCCATGTATTCACCTTAATCCATGTGTGTTGAGTTGGGTCGGTGTGGAATTTAGTTTAAATTCCGCACCAATCCACTCCAACACACATGGATTGAGACATGAACATCCAAACAAGGCATAAGTAATTTATTTTAACTTAGGAAAATATAAAAATAACTAAGTTTTTTCTTCTAAACATATTTCCTATTTGTTCTTCCATGCATGGTAGCCCTCGTGTCGCTTGGCATCACCTCCTCGACCCTTCCCAGTCCTGCTTTGTGCCGCGGGCTAGCTCAACCTACAATGCGGTTCGTGTTTATTGGGGCAGCCCGACATGTGAAACGGCCCGGCGTGCCGTTCCGCCAACCTCCAGGCCTATTGGCGCCTTCGGCATGATCATGCCGTTCCTGGCCTAGTAGGATCAGGTCATGCTTTTTCAAACCCGTGCTGAGCCTAGACGAGCGACCCATTTGGTCAGTCTAAGGGTCCATTCCACATCCGATGACGTTAAGTGATTCCATTGAGAAAACGCATGCCTAGAGCCCAGACTTAGCATTTTCATCTAGGCCGGTGATGCTCGCCGACAAGAGCTCTGCTGCGCCGCCATCCTCACATATAACTAGAGATGGCAGCGGCGGCGGGTCGGATCCCCGTGGGTTTTGGACCCGTTAGGTTCAGGGTCCCGAATCGGGGTGGGTGCGGGGTCCGGGTTTAGATTTTTCCACACGGGGCCCATAGGGTCCCGAAGGTTAAAGTGTTTAGCATTTAGAAGCTACCGGCCCACAAACATATGGCCCAGCCCAACTATAAACCCTAGGTATATAACCAAAGAAGTATCCCAAATTTCCAATCCTTAGTTCCTCATCTCTCACCGACACAGTATGCCCAACTTGTAGGCGCCGGAAGTGGTGTCTCCTTCTCAAACGCCGACCGGGGTGCCCTCGTAGAGCTCTACATCTCTCGTCGGCTCGGCACCTGTCAGGATTGCCTCCCTTTGAAGTAGAATACCTAACTAAGTAGTCTTCCATTGACTACACTTAGTTAGATAAAACACTTAATCGGTCATCCCGGTACACCACCCATATGATGTACTAAACTAACCTTCATCTAGGATCACACAGATGGAAAGGAAAATCATCACAACACACAGATAGATTACATCACAGTTTAAAGAGTACATTAAGTTTTACAACTAGTTGTTCACAAACTTAGTCATAACGCATTACATTCATCCAACCAACAGAGTATGAGCGGATGTATTTAGACAACTTAGTTTTTAAGATAAACATGTGTGGATCATGCCATCTCCCACACATCTATGCAACAACAATCCTTCTACCACTCTTGGTCCTCGGTGGACTTGGGTGCATAGAAGAATCCATAAGCTTGGGCAACACTACCTGCAAAACTTAAACAATCATAGTGTGAGTACTTGAATGTACTCTGCAGGACTTACGCAACATAGTACAAGGATAATGCATTTGGTTAGTAGCAAGGAATGAAGTTGGTTTTGCATAAAAGCATTTTATACAAGAATGTAAATGTGAACCTTACAACTAAGCATTTGATAAGCATAGTGTGGCTCAAATAAAATGTAAGCAAATTGTCATCAGATCTCGATCTTCCACAAGTCCTTGTTTCAACTCTAGTCCGTATCTAGAAGCATAGAGCTTATAGCATATCAAGACTCTATAGAGGGGTACACATTAACCCCACCAAAGCAAGGGATATCGCTGATACGACCAGTCGGTACATAAAAGATATCTCGATGCCTCAACCTTTACCCAGTTCGGCCAAGAATGCCCACAAACAGTTTGAATGGGTACCGGAGTACTGGCTTCCTAGCTACCTCGCGTCACTCCTCGCGCCAAATCCACGAGAAAACCGGTCGCAACTAAGTACTTGGCTTGCCACGCCCATATATGACAAGTGGTTTATACGAGTATGTTCACGTCTTGCTACCACGGATACACGCTCCTTAACCGGTCAACGAGCTACACCATCCAAGACCTTGCTCGTCTTGCCATGGTCCAACCCCTCCCTAACCCTCACATCATTCTTATCATCTTGGTCAAGTTTTAGATCATAAGTCCATATATGTTGCTTAGTCGACAAGCATTTCCTAAAACACACGAGAGGTGAGAAACCCATCATCATCTCTACTTCTACTGTCTAAGCAAGCTAAACATGGATTATTCGAATAACTCAAGCAAACAACCAATGTTTGAGTGATGCGGATAACATTTAAGGAATGGGAGCTCAAATAGACAAACATAGGATTTCTAGTCATACCGTAACATAGCAATGCATTTACTTAACCTTAGGCACATTATGCAATCTACAAAAAGAAATAGAATTGCTTAGGTGCCTGCCTTGAGATTGTTCGGGCTGACGTTCGTCAGACACTTCTAGTGTTTGGGTCTCCTCGGTGTTGACTTCTTCGGAGACCTCGTCACCTAAGAATATATGGTGCGAAATGAGTACAATGTATCGAATTAGATGACATGGTATGTTTTTATAATGATGTATAACATATGGGCTATAATAATATATAACATACATGTGAAGTGTAGCTGATCAGGTTATGTCGATGTCCTAATAGACAGTCCGGGAGAGCACCGGTTGATCCACGGGAACAGTCCACCAGAGCATTTCTAAAAACTCTAAGTGTGTGATCTCACGGATGGTCTGAGGTTCTATCCGAGGGTCTAGTAAATTCAACCTAAGGGGAGTGTTCTCGGAGTGAATATTTGAATATTTTAACCGATCAGTCCGGTGTTCTCGCGGACCGTTTGTGGGAACATCAACCACAGAGACTAAGTGTCAAACTCTATGACCGTTCTCACGAACGGTCTGGTGAGTGGGTGTACGGTTCACAAGAACACAGTGTGTGCAATTTAAGATCTCAAAATTGAAATCTTCACGTAGGGTTTTTGCATGACCAAACTGTGTTTGTGGGATATTCCTAGGGTTCTATAGACCACATCTAGCTAGTTGAAGCTAGCTACATTGCATACAAACATCATTTAGTGCAAAGGGATGTTTTCTAGGTGTTGAAAACTAAACCTTAGTTTTTGTTGAGAATGATGGTTGAGCTCGAATCCATCTTACCCAAGGGAGCTAGGTGTTGTTGTTGAGCTTCTTAATTAGTCGAAGAAGTTGGATCCACCTCCCTCCTTCCCTTTCTCTTCCTCTTCTTGGATTCTTCTCCTCTTTACTCCTTGTTGCTAGGGAGAGAGGACTCCTTCCTCTTTAATCCCGAGCCTTCATGGACTTCTCTGTGTTGATCTCCATAGTCTTCTTGTTGTTGAAGATCTCCTCCACTCCTTCGTCCTCCTTTGCTTCTTGGTGGATAGAGAGTGTTGCTCTAGACCGAAGTCTTCAAGCCTAGAAGGGTCGTCGAACTAACCGAATATTCGGAGGACAGCAAAACAGAAGCGAAAGTGTCTAAAAATAGAGTAGCGAGATTCTTGGGAATACAAATGGAATTAATATTTTTTATCGCCTTACATTGTCCCCTGGGGGCACTATTTATAGGCGTCCATGTACATTACCTGAGACCCAAATTCCTCTCACCTACCCTAGGTCCGAGGCAAAATCCCTAGATGCAAGGGCACATTGGTCACAAGGCTGCGGTAACCCTAGAGACAGCCAACTACTCCCGGCCCGTGGGGACCGCTGGCCCCCATTTTACTATCGATGCTGCTGCCAGGTCTCTTCACTCCAAGGTTGACCTTCTCGCCTTGCTTCACTTTGATGCCATCTCGCTCGCCTTTGGAGACTAGCTCTTCACCTCTTCCCGACAAAAAGTCATCGAACACTTCCCCGCTGACAAATCAACTGGCGAAGACCTAGTGAATACCTATAGCTTGCGTCAAACGAACACACAATATGACAAAAAAATGGTGTCAGTCCGTCGTGTGAACGGTGCAAGGCAAAGAGGGGCCTATATAGGGATGGCCTCTGTAACACCCCGGTGTTATGCCTGCATTTAGGCATTGCTAATCATACATATCGTGCATCATCAAGCATCCTATTCATACATGCGTAATCTTGCATATAACAACTGAAACATTACTTCGAAACATACGAAACATGTTTGTGAAAAGTAAATGATGCATACACTTATTAGAATTGTTTTGCCCTGAAATTTTCTTGCTAGGTTAGTAAAACATGTTTGGCTGCTATTGTAAATCAGCTAGCAATAATTAGTTCAATTTTTGGAGCAATGTTTGTATTTAAAGTAATTCAAAATTTTGCTTTCAAAATAATTCTCCAAAATGAGGGTTTTGAATTAAAATTGACTTTGATTTTTATAATTCAAAATCTAGATAGAATTGGACTTTGGTCATAAAAGCAAAGTTGTAGGGAATTAAATTCTAAGCAACTTTCATTTTTGGTACATTTTCAAAAGAGGTCATTTTCTTGCTCAAAATAATATTTGAAAACTGTTATTTGAAAATTTATTGAAAATGGAAATTGAAAAGAATGTTTACATTTGCTGGCAGACGCCGCCTCCTTTCCAGCCTGACCCATAAGCCATTGAAGCCAATGAAGCCCCCCTGCCTTGCCTTGCCCAGTAGCCATGTTGGCACTGCTCTCTGTAGCGCTTTAACTAACTGACAGCCATGCATGGCGTCCGACCATGACAGAGCTCGCCCGCAGCGGCACAGGGTGGCCGCCTGTTGGCGACGCGCTGCCCATGTGCGGCCGTGCTTCTGGCACCGCCGCGCGCGCGCCGCCTTCACTGCTGGTGCCGTGGCCTTTCGCTTTCGATCACGCCCGCACTTCCTCTCCTTCTCCTCCAGAGCCCCGAGCTCCGCCCTCGCCGCGCCCGAGCTCCGCCGGCGTCAAACTCCCCTGACCGCGCGCCATTCTCCAATTAAATCGCAACCGCAGCTCGCCTCGCCTTCCTTGAGGTCGGCGCTCGAGCTTACTCCGCCTTCCGAGCACAGGTCGGGCCTCCGCGCGTCTCGCCGACGCAGCCATGGCGGCCGTGTGCCTGGCCGCCATGGAATCCGTCTTCTTCTCCCCCCGGCCTCGCCTAGCTACCCTACCGAGCTCGCCTTCTCTCTCGCCGTCTCTGCGCTCGCTCGCTTTGGCTTGCTGCGTGGCGGGAGAGCGACAATGGCCGGCCATTGGCCGAGCCAGCCGTCGCGCCGGCAGCAGCGCCCGAAGAAAGCGCTACTGCCTCGGTGGCGGAGAAACCATCTTGCGGTGGCATACGATGATGGGCCGTCCCCTCCCTCGTGCTTCAGGCAGCGTGAGCCGGTGTGGCCGTGGGCAGTTCATTTCGTGGGCGCCCAGTAGCATTTAAATGATTTGTTTTCAATTTATTCATTATTATTTGAAAACTGAAATGGTTTGCAAAATATTTGGATACTCAAAGTTGCTCCAAATTTGTTGAAACAAATTTTTCTAGGTTCCTTATCACCAGATCTACTTGGGAAAAATAGTGCATGTCATTTTGATATACTTTTACAGTAGGATTTTATTTAATCATAAATATTCTTTGATAACTTGAAAAATGTGTAGAAAAATCATTAGTCTTCAGAAAACTATGATTCCAAGTTTGTTAATCTTATTATGTCATGTACTTCCTAGGAAAAATATGTTTCATATATGTGCCGTGGGAAAATTTTGAGGTGTAGTTCAAGTACCTTAGATGGCTGATTTTTGTTATTTTTGCTAGAGAGCAAAATTTGTATAAAACATGCATGTGGTAATTTTTGTATAGTGATTATTTACCGTTTAGAATCTCTAGGAAAATACTAATTCTGTTGTTTGACACTTTTCATAGTACAAAGTAAATTCATGCTCATTTTTTATGCTATAGCTTGTCATTTTTGTGTAGGATAGTTTACTTATCCAAATGCCATGAAATTTTTATGGTAGTCTGTTTAGGGTAGTAGTATGCTACTGTAATTTTCTCAGATTTTTAGGAGCATCAGAAATATAGGTTGCTATTCAAACCTATTATTAATTAAGGTTTAAGCAAGTGTTGCTTTAAGTGTGATTAAGAAATTAGTAAAGCTTTGGTGTATCTTTGAAGCATTTCATAAGATAGGTTAACTTAACATATTAGTAGTAGAAGAGAATGCGATTAGATGACATGTGCTTGTAGTATAGTTCTTAGATGATGTTGACTACCTTGCATTTCAACATATCCATCGCATTCATCTCCTTGATGCAGGTTGCATAATCCCTTACGCGCATTGCATCATACAGGATCGCAAACCGAGGACCCGGTCGTCATACCGAGGAGCAGCTCGAGGTGCAGCAGCGAGGAAGTGCAGGCCGACGAGGAGGGCGTTGAGGAACTTCAGAGTGCCCCGATCACTTGCCCGAGCTCCTTCGAGAGAGGCAAGCCGGAGCATTTTCCTCCGGTTTGCAATGATTTAATTAAATGCTTTACTTTAATTGATGCATTACGTTCGGGAGTTGTTTGCAACCGTTCTTTGCATTATACCTTGTTTACCTTTGTTATACTATATCCTTGTTACCACGGTATCCGCATGATCGAGTCAATGCTTATTTGGCTTAGGCCGGTAGAAGTCGGGTGATTTCTGTCACTGCGAGCTATAGGTGGTTACGGATCTCGCTTGGATGACTATGAAGTCATGGTATAACTAAGTGTTAAATGAAGTTGAGACCGGACGGAGACTTGCGAGTTTTGGACTGTAGTGTTTCCATCTCCGTGTCGATTAAGGACCGACCGTTGTTGGGCCTCGAGTCATGTTGAACGCATGCCTTACATTTAGGTGGCGGATAAAGTATCTTCCGACCGCCAAGGTGGGGAGATTTTTGGGCGAGTGGATTGCCCATGACGCCTTTGTGTCAAGCAGGTGTGGTAGGACACGGGCGGGATGATAAGGCCAAAGTGCGATCGGTCGGCCCCGGGTACATGTGGTTCTGGCAAACTCGAGATTCTGGAAAGTTGACTCGGTGATCAATATCACACTTTAGCGGGTGAGTGAGGTTTGTGTAAGGAACAAATCACCAAATTTGGTTAGGAATCGATTCGAATCGCCATCGCTCTGGATAGTGAGCACTTGACTTGAGTTACTTCATCGTAGTAAATGTTATGAAACACTTGGACAGTTATAATGAATATGATGATTATGGAAGTTGCTTAATGATCATTGATTATCATTATACGCTTAATCACATGTTTACTCTAGTATAGGTGCAAATCTAGTTGTGAGGTTAATAATAATTAACTTAGCAATAATGCTTTTAGAAAGGTTCTTGAAATACTAAAATGCTTCTTTTTGCAAATGAGTGACTACCCTACTATAAAGCCCTTCATAATCCTTGGTGTCATTTATTTTCGGTTATGTCGGGTAAGTCCGGTGAGTACATTCTCGTACTCGTGGTTTTATTCCCACTTGTTGCGAGATGGGCGGATGTACTATAGCTCTTGTATCAAAGCGCTGTATCCTGCGATGGGTGATGCTTAGGACCATGGGCATGGTTATTCCTTACGTCTCGTCTAATGCTTTTGTTGGAGATGATCATCGGTGGCACTATATTTGAACTCCGTGTGAGTGTGTGTGGTTTTAAACAAATGACTTCCGCTACTTTTATTCGAACTTGTTTTGTAATAACTATGTTTAAACTCGATGTATCATTATGCAAACTTTTATGTAATATGTGATTGGTGACCGCTAAACTTATTACGATCATTTGGGACACGAGTTGGTTTGAAATCCTTCGTGATTTCACGGACTACCGGGTTATACGGGCTTAAGTTTGCTCAATAAATGCGCTCTGGTGGATGATTTTCTTACTTAATTTCGTATAATTGGTGGGGTTACATTACGGTGGTATCGAGCATGGTTTAGCGTATTCTTTGTTCACAAGTGTATTTAAAACAAAAAGGCATTTGGAAAGCGTGATTTTAAAACTATAAAGTGTCTTAGGTGATCATATCCTTTATGCCCGATTAAGGACTTTAGGTGGCTTAATTAAGTACTCTTTGGGGTTCTTGCATCATATTTCTCTTTAAATCGCTCATACGGCGTGCTATTGTATGAGTGCCACTTGGTTGAGTGGTAATGAATGGATCATTTGCCTCTACGCCTCGGTAAGTGTGAGTTGTGAGAGCATGATCGGATACACACGCCGATCTAGGGTGAATGCTTATTTGATCTTTGGAGTGATTACATGTTCTCGCATGTTTTACAAAGGTATCCCATGTATGGGTCTTAAAATCGTGGAGGCGATGCCGTCAATAGGACGATGGTTCGGGTAGTTACTACCGTTGTACACGTATACGGGGATTCGTGTAGGCGTGTAGATAAAACTTTCTTTGCTTTTATGCATTCATTGGGAATTGGGCTGAAATGAATCTTACAGAGGTACATAACAACGCTTATCGTGTAGAACGTATTAGCTTCGTCTTGAGAGATCGTTGTATGCCACGAAACTCGTCGTTAGAAATTATTTATTTCCTAAGTTTGTGAGAGCGTCTGGCGCGTACATACATCATGTTACTTGTGCATCTCATTCATCTCATGCATACCTCCCTTATAAATTGATTATCTCATTTTGATAAAAGTGTATCACCTAAAATATGTTTCCCAAGTAATAAGAGAACTTTTTGCTACTGAGATGGCCCCCTTGCGAAGCGAGACCGCCCAGTAAGTCCACGGAGGAAGAGCACCCGACGTCCGTTGGGTACGAGGGAGCACCGCACCACCACGGACACCTTCTTGGCGAGTTTGGCATGCCAACTTTGCTTTGGAGAGTGCTCCATGATGTGGGGTACCAGAGGTCAAGAGCGGTGTACTCTTGGAATGAGAGCGATTGGCGGATGATGGACTTGCGGTGGTGGAGATCACGGTTCACGCCCTCGGTGATGCTCCAGTTGGGATGGTTGGCATTTGGAGTTTGAGGGTCGTACTCGGTGAGGTGCGAGAGGGAGCGACCTTCCGTGTCATCGAGGGGACATTATGAGCAGATTTCCCGGTGAGCTTGCTGCAGCTCTAGCTGGTACTTTTCCTAGGGATGATCCTCGCGATGCCATTTGGGTTCAGCCTCAGGGAAGTGCATTGGTCAGAGGTCCAGCTGAGGGACAGGCTAGCGACAACCAGGCAATGAGTGCTATGTTTGCCGCCATCAGAGCATATGAGGGTCTCGAGAGTACCTACTGGACTTTGACTGGCTTGCGTAGTGAGGATAAGCTCAAAGGGAAGAAGCAGAAGAAGAGACAGGCACGAGCCATAGCTAGCTTGCAGGAGCAGTTGGCTGATATGAACTTACAGCGAGATCAGGCGGTTGAGAGAGGTGATAGAGCTATGCAGCGAGTGCATCGTTGACTCAAGCCAACAACAACAATGCAGACCGCATGATTGGACGAGTTGGTTGAGAAAGGAATGAAGCACAGAGCGCAAGAAACCTTCTGCTGCGAGAGAGTCGATGAGTTAGAGGAATACAGCGGCAACTCCTGCGAGGAGTTTCACGCGCTCTACAATGGGGTTGGCCCATATGCTCCACCGACGCCGTTGGCATGGACATCGGCGGCGACAACGAGCGAGCTGTAGTTTCACGGGAGGCGATGGTGGCGTCTCCGATCCCGACGATGGCCCCGAGGAGTAGGCTAGTTGCTTTTGCGCTAGTATCCGAGTCTGTCGCGATGACCTTTCTTTTGTTGGCATGTAATCTATCGTATGTTGCTTGAGCGTATGAGACTCGGCATGTGGTTGGAACTTGATTCTCGAATGCGATATCTCGAGCGCATAAAAAGTCCGGTGTATGTATCTTTGGCAATGTGAGTGTATGGACGCGATGTTTTCCGTTTAAGTAATTCGATTAAGTCTTTGTTGTTTTAATTGGAATGCGATGGTTGTGCCTCTGTTTTATTGTATGAATTTATTCTCTCCGATAAATCGATGCGGCATAATTTTTCCTTCACTCATAATTATTACGACTTCACTCAATCGCTACTTGTTGCGGAAATATGCGAGATGACAAACACTCGCCGAACCATGTATGAAACATTTGAGCCGGTGCTAGCGGTGCGGGGGGTGGTGGTGGTGGAAACCCGTCAACAACAATGAGCCTCCCCACGAGCCGCATTTGCCACCTCCTCCCCCGTTTACCCCCGAGATGTTCTTCGCACAGCTGCTCGGAAGTCAGCGCAACGCAGAACAATCCCAGAAGAACATGGAAGATTTTCTGCGCACCATAGCCAACAACGTTCAACGTGGTAACAATCAAGGTGGTGGCATGGGAGTAAACCAATATATAGCGACTTCAAAGATTTCATGGACACCGGGCCACCGTATTCAAGGAAGCAGCAGAGCCACTCGATCTTTGAGGAATGGATCAACACAATGGAAGATAAATTCCGTGTGTTGAGGATGACCGAGAGTCTTTGAAAGCGGAGTATCTTTGCACTTCAATTCTGAGGGGACGGCGGGGAATGTGGTGGAAGCACCATCGCACCACCTTCCCCGCAAATGCTCAGATTTCTTGGAGAGAGTTCTTTGAGGCCTTCCGTGGAGTCTATATTCCACCCGGGTGACAGAGATGAAGTTGGGAGAGTTTCGGCATTGAACTGGGCACCAAGACCGTGACGCAATACTGCATGCTTTCAACAACTTATGTCGCTATGCTCCCGACATGGTTGACACAGATGCTAAGAGAATAGCCGACTTTAAGAGGGGTCTCAATCCAAAAATGATGAAGCATGTTGGTACCAACAACGCGTCAGATTCAATGACTTCATCGATGTATGCAAGGGGAGAAGAATAACAACGCCATGACCGCGCAGCCAAGACACATAAGAGAGCCTTTGAAGGAGGGCCGTCTCAAGCTAGAGCACCAATGGGAGTCGTCGTCCCCCTATCGCATCGGCACTGGCGCTAGATTGAGCCACCTCAGCCAAGAAGCCAAAATTTCCGTGGACCTCAAAAGCCATACAAGATGGCAAGTCTGTTAACAAAGCGGCCGCAAGCTGCGGTACAAGGCGATTCAAAAGGGCTGTGGGATCCACGGGACGGTGAGAGGACCACCTGCTATAAGCTGTGATCAACCCGGTCATTTCTCGAAGTTTTGTCCGTACCCGCCCAAGAAGAAGCGGCGAGACTTATAATGCTAGAGTGCATAGTACAGCGGTGGATGAAATTCGGAGGAGAGCAAATCACTTCTTTGGTAAGTTTCACATCAGCGAAAACCCTGCGGTTGTTCTATTTGATTACGGATCATCGCATTCTTTTTATGAGTCAAGCATTTTGCGAAACATGAACAACTATGCGCGAATTGGGTTATGGTTACCGTATAAGTTCAAATGAGGGGTGATGTTTTGACCAACCGGATGGTTCGAGGGCAACCCTTGAATTAGGTAGCGAGGAAGTTCGAGTGAACTTGATAGTTATGCTGGATTAGTTTTGGATGTTATTATAGGGATGAATTGGATGAAGGATTGGGGGGCGATCATAGAATCTGGAAGCGAGTACTTACCCTTAAGGATCCCACAGGTGAGGTACTTTCCAAGTACCATTGCCTCAAAAACAGACACGATAAGTGTTACATGCGCTTCTGGCGATCATTCCTATTCATCGATTCGGTAGTGTGTGAATTCCGGATGTATTCCGGATGACCTACGGTCTTCCGCCGGATAGGGAGATTGAGTTTGGAATTGAGCTAGTCCCGGGCAGCTCCGATTTCAAGGAGACCCTATCGGATGCCTCCAGATGAGTTAGTTGAGCTAAAGAAGCAATTAGAAGATTTGTCGAAAAAAGGGTTTATTCGGCCAAGCAAGTGCGAATGGGGATGTCCGGCCTTATTTGTGAAAAAGAAGAAGAAAGAGGGCACGTTGAGAATGTGCGTAGATTATAGGCCATTCAATCTTTGTGGACCGTAAAGAATAAGTATCCCTTGCCTCATATTGATGTTACTGTTTGACCAATTATCCAAGGCCAAGGTGTTCTCAAAAATAGATTTGAGATCCGGTTATCATCGAGATCAAGATAAGGCCACAGGATATACCAAAGCTGCATTTTCCACGAGATCACGGGTTGTATGAGTATCTTGTCATGTCTTTTGGCTTGACAAATGCTCCCGCATACTTTATGTTTTTGATGAATACAGTTTTCATGCGAATTGGATAAGTTTGTGGTAGTGTTCATCGATGACATTACGGTGTACTCCGAGAGCGAGAAAGATCATGAAGAGCATCGAGAAGCTGTCTTGACCGGACTTAGAGATCATCAATTGTATGCTAAGTTTAGCAAATGCGAATTACGGTTGAAGGAAGTTCCTTTCCTTGGTCACATTCACATCGGAGAATGGGGTTTGATCGATCCAAGTAAGGTGCAAGAAGTTATGAATTGGAAAGCACCCGACCCTCGGTTCTGAAATTAGGAGTTTCTTAGGACTAGCGGGTTATTACCGTCGCTTTATACCAGATTTCTCGAAGATCGTAAACCGATGACAAGTCTCCTCTGAAGGATCACAAGTTTGTGTGGACGGAAGAGTGTGAAGCGACTTTCCACACTTTGCGGGGGCTCATTGACCCTTTGCTCTGTTCTAGCACAACCAGATATTGAGAAACCATTTGATGTGTTTTGCGACGATCGAAAAGCTGGATTAGGTTGTGTACTTATGCAAGAAAGGAGAGTCATAGCTTATGCATCACGTCAATTGAGAAAGCATGAGGTCAACTATCCAACACATGATCTTGAACTTCTTTGCGATTGTGCACGCCCTAAAAATTTGGAGACATTACCTACTTGGTAATGTGTGCAATATTTTCACGGATCACAAGAGTCTTAAGTATATCTTTACCCAACCGAGCTAAACATGAGACAACGTAGATGGTTGGAATTGATCAAAGATTACAACTTGAATGTGCAATATCATCTGGTAAAGCCAATGTAGTGGCGAGATGCTTTGAGCGAGGAAGTCACATTACTTATTTGTGCGACCATTACTTGAAGATGGATTCGATCTAATGCATCCCTTTGTGTTAAATAGTATTGATTAGTTGCTCTTTGGAGAGTAAGATGATAGAAGGTCGAAAGCCCGACAAGGGATATTCCACATCAAAGAGAAAATAAAAGAAAAGCCGTCTCAACACTTTAAAGTGGATGAGCAGGCGTGTTGTGGTTTGACAACCGTCTCGTGGTTCCCAAGGATCGAGAGCTTAGGAATAAGCTCATGGATGAAACTCACCTTTCTAAGTTATCTATCCATCACGGAAGTAGTAAGATGTATCAAGAACTAAGATCTCGATATTGGTGGACCAAAATGAAGAAAGAAATTACAGACATATGTTGTCGGATGTGACACATGTTGTCGAGTGAAAGCCATTCACATGAAACTGCGGTATGTTGCAACCCTTATCGGTCCCTAGTTGGAAGTGGGGACGATATCGGTATGGATTTTATCACGGGTTTGCCCACTACTCAAAAAGTACATGATTCAATTTGGGTAATTGTGGATCGTCTTACCAAGACCGCTCATTTCTTCTTGCGGTCAAAAGCAGTTATCGACCACCTCAATATGCCGAGAAGTATATCGCGAGAAATTGTGAGGTTGCATGGTATACCAAAGACCATAATATCGATAGAGGCTCACAGTTCACGGCTCATTTTGGGAACATTTACATAAAGGCTTAGGAACTAGTTTGATTCGCGAGTACCGCTTATCATCCTCGAGACGGATGGTCGGTGAGCGAGTAAATCTTTGTTTTGGAGGATATGTTGAGAGCACATGTATTATCTTCCAAGGGATCATGGGAGTCATGGTTACCAGATTGGCGAATTTTCATATAATAATAGTTATCAAGAAAGCATCAAGATGGCCCCATTCGAAGCTTTATATGGCGAGAAAATGTAGAACACCATTGAATTGGGTCGAACACGGAGATAGAAGGTATTATGGCATTGACTTTGTAGAAGAAGCCGAGAAGAAAGTTCATATTATTGTTGAGAATATGAAAGCGGCCCAATCACGTCGGAAAAGCTATGCGAGACAAAGGAAGAGACCCCTTGCGTTTGAAGTTGGTGACTATGTTTATCTAAAAGTTACGCGTAATGAAGAAGAAAAGGTTTGGAATCCATGAAAGCTTGCATAAAATTTAGTAGGACCATACAAGATCTTGGAACAAAGAGGTCCGGTAGCCTACAAGTTAGAGTTACACGAGGCAATGAGTACGGTCTTCCAGTTTTCCATGTATCACATCTCAAGAAATGTTTGCGTGTTAGGAGGAAAGAATAGAACCTCGAGGTATCCAACTCAAATCAGATTTGGTGTATTGTGAACAACCGGTCAAGGGTGTTAGACACTAAGAGCGCGTGCTACTCGAAATAGTGTGGTGAAAACATACAAGATACGATTGGGATCATCATGATGAGGAGATGCAACTTGGGAAGCAGGAGAGTATCTACAAAAAAGCTTATGAAGAATTTTATAACAAATGGTTCGTAACCCAAATCTCGGGACGAGATTTTTATAAGGGGGGAGGGCTGTAACACCCCGGTGTTATGACTGCATTTAGGCATTGCTAATCATACATATCGTGCATCATCAAGCATCCTATTCATACATGCGTAATCTTGCATATAACAACTGAAACATTACTTCGAAACATACGAAACATGTTTGTGAAAAGTAAATGATGCATACACTTATTAGAATTGTTTTGCCACTGAAATTTTCTTGCTAGGTTAGTAAAACATGTTTGGCTGCTATTGTAAATCAGCTAGCAATAATTAGTTCAATTTTTGGAGCAATGTTTGTATTTAAAGTAATTCAAAATTTTGCTTTCAAAATAATTCTCCAAAATGAGGGTTTTGAATTAAAATTGACTTTGATTTTTATAATTCAAAATCTAGATAGAATTGGACTTTGGTCATAAAAGCAAAGTTGTAGGGAATTAAATTCTAAGCAACTTTCATTTTTGGTACATTTTCAAAAGAGGTCATTTTCTTGCTCAAAATAATATTTGAAAACTGTTATTTGAAAATTTATTGAAAATGGAAATTGAAAAGAATGTTTTACTTTTTGCGGGACGCCGCCTCCTTTCAATTGACCCATAAAAGCTGGCCCCAATGAAGCCCCAGCGCCTCGCCTTGGCCGTGATTGTGCTTGTGGCTGCCTCCGCGCGCTGCTTCTTGCGCGCCGCGCCTTGCGCGCGTCCCGCCATGACAGAGGCGCGCCGCTTGCGTGGTCGCTGCTTGCTTGCTGGCGCCGCCTTACGCCATGTGCGTATTGGCTGGCACTGCGCCCATGCGCTTCGCCTTCACACTTTGGTGCCGTGCGCTTTCGCTTCGATCACGCCGCACTTCCTCTCCTTCTCCTCGAGCCCCGAGCTCCGCCCTCGCGCCCCTTGAAAGCTCGCCGGCGTCAAACTCCCGCACCCGCGCCATTCTCCAATTGTCCACGCAACCGCGCTCTCGCCTCGCCTTCCTTGAGGTCGCGCTCGAGCTTACTCCACCTTCCGAGCACAGGTCGGGCCTCCCGCGTCTCGCCGCATGGCAAGCAGCCATGGCGCCCATGTTGTGCTGGCCGCCATGGAATCCGTCTTCCTTCTCCCCTCGGCCTCGCCTAGCTACCCTACCGAGCTCGCCTTCTCTCGCGACGTCTCCTGCGCTCGCTCCTTTGGGCTGCCGTGGCGGAGGCGATTTGCATGCCATTGGCCAGCCGAAGCCGGCAGCGGCCTTGTGTGGCGCCGAGCAAGGCGCTCATTTCTGCCTCGGTGGCGGTAGCCGAAGCCATGTAGAAAGGGTGGCATACGATGGGCCATCCCCTCCCTCGTGCTCGGGCGCCTTGAGGCGGCTGTGGCCGTGGGCCAGTTCATTTCCGTGGGCCGGCCCAGTAGCATTTAAATGATTTGTTTTCAATTTATTCATTATTATTTGAAAACAGAAATGGTTTGCAAAATATTTGGATACTCAAAGTTGCTCCAAATTTGTTGAAACAAATTTTTCTAGGTTCCTTATCACCAGATCTACTTGGGAAAAATAGTGCATGTCATTTTTGATATACTTTTCTGTAGGATTTTATTTAATCATAAATATTACTGATAACTTGAAAAATGTGTAGAAAAATCAGTAGTCTTCAGAAAAATATGATTCCAAGTTTGTTAATCTTATTATGTCATGTACTTCCTAGGAAAAATATGTTTCATATATGTGCCGTGGGAAAATTTTGAGGTGTAGTTCAAGTACCTTAGATGGCTGATTTTTGTTATTTTTGCTAGAGAGCAAAATTTGTATAAAACATGCATGTGGTAATTTTTGTATAGTGATTATTTACTGTTTAGAATCTAGGAAAAATACTAATTCTGTTGTTTGACACTTTTCATAGTACAAAGTAAATTCATGCTCATTTTTATGCTATAGCTTGTCATTTTTGTTGTAGGATAGTTTACTTATCCAAATGCCATGAAATTTTATGGTAGTCTGTTTAGGGTAGTCGTATGCTACTGTAATTTTCTCAGATTTTTAGGAGCATCAGAAATATAGGTTGCTATTCAAACCTATTATTAATTAAGGTTTAAGCAAGTGTTGCTTTAAGTGTGATTAAGAAATTAGTAAAGCTTTGGTGTATCTTTGAAGCATTTCATAAGATAGGTTAACTTAACATATTAGTAGTAGAAGAGAATGCAGTAGATGACATGTGCTTGTAGTATAGTTCTTAGATGATGTTGACTACCTTGCATTTCAACATATCCATCGCATTCATCTCCTTGATGCACCGTTTGCATAATCCCTTACGCGCATTGCATCATCTGGGATCGCAAACCGAGGACCCGGTCGTCATACCCGAGGAGCGGCTCGAGTGCGGCAGAGGAAGTGAAGAGAAGCCGACGAGGAGGGCGTTGAGGAACTTCCGGAGTGCCCGATCACCGCCTCGAGCTCCTTGAGAGAGAGGCAAGCCGGAGCATTTTCCTCCCGGTTTGCAATGATTTAATTAAATGCTTTACTTTAATTGATGCATTACGTTCGGGAGTTGTTTGCAACCGTTCTTTGCATTATACCTTGTTTACCTTTGTTATACTATATCCTTGTTACCACGGTATCCATGATCGAGTCAATGCTTATTTGGCTTAGACCGGTAGAAGTCGGGTGATTTCTGTCACTGCGAGCTATAGGTGGTTACTGGATGCGCTTGGATGACTATGAAGTCATGGTATAACTAAGTGTTAAATGAAGTTGAGACCGGACGGAGACTTGCGAGTTTTGGACTGTAGTGTTTCCGTGCGTGTCGATTAAGGACCGACCGTTGTTGGGCCTCGAGTCATGTTGAACGCATGCCTTACATTTAGGTGGCGGATAAAGTATCTTCCGACCTTGAAGGCTGGGAGATTTTTTGGGCGAGTGGATTGCCCATGACGCCTTGTCATGCGAAGCAGTGTGGTAGGACACGGGCGGGATGATAAGGCCAAAGTGCGGTCGGTCGGCCCCCGGGTACATGTGGTTCCTGACAAACTCGAGATTCCTGGAAAGTTGACTCGGTGATCAATATCTCACTTTAGCGGGTGAGTGAGGTTTGTGTAAGGAACAAATCACCAGCTGGTTAGGAATCGATTCGAATCGCCATCGCTCCTAGATAGTGAGCACTTGACTTGAGTTACTTCATCGTAGTAAATGTTATGAAACACTTGGACAGTTATAATGAATATGACAGTATGAAAGTTGCTTAATGATCATTGATTATCATTATCTGCTTAATCACATGTTTACTCTAGTATAGGTGCAAATCTAGTTGACAGGTTAATAATAATTAACTTAGCAATAATGCTTTTAGAAAGGTTCTTGAAATACTAAAAATGCTTCTTTTTGCAAATGAGTCAGCTACCCTACTATAAAGCCCTTCATAATCCTTGGTGTCATTTATATTTTTCGGTTATGTCGGGTAAGTGCAATTTGAGTACATTCTCGTACTCGGGGTTTTATTCCCACTTGTTGCGAGATGGGCGGATGTACTATAGCTCTTTGTATCAAGCGCTGCTGTATCCTGCGATGGGTGATGCTTAGGACCATGGGCATGGTCATTCCTTACGTCTCGTCTAATGCTTTTGTTGGAGATGATCATCAATTTGGCACTATATTTGAACTCCGTGTGAGAGTGTGTGGTTTTAAACAAATGACTTCCGCTACTTTTATTCGAACTTGTTTTGTAATAACTATGTTTAAACTCGGATGTATCTGTTATGCAAACTTTTATGTAATATGTGATTGGTGACCACTAAACTTATTACGATCATGGCTGGGACACGAGTTGGTTTGAAATCCTTCGTGATTTCACGGACTACCGGGTTATACGGGCTTAAGTTTGCTCAATCGTCTGCTCTGGTGGATGATTTTCTTACTTAATTTCGTATAATTGGTCGGTTCTGTTACAGCCTCCCCTAACAGAGAGAGAGGTGAAGAACTAGAGAGAGAAAGAGAGACCGAAGAGATTGAGTGAGTAAGTGAAAGAGTGTTCTTGAATTCCATTCCCACAAAATGGACATGTGGCCTGGCATGTGGGACCAAAAGGGCTGCTGTGAAGACAGATCACTGTTGTGGATGCAGTGTTCGTGCGGACGGTCGGGTGATCGCCGGATGGTCCATGGGAACACAGACTTGGTGAAAGCTGCTAAGTTTTTGCATATGCTCTCACGGACGGTCCGAGGGTGCACTGGATGGTCCGAGGGAACACCGTGGAGCCTAGAAAGTACAGTTTTATGCAAGTGCAATGCACTGGATGGTCCGAGGGAATACCGTAGAGCCTAGAAAGTACAATTTTATGTAAGTGCAATGCAAATTTTCCAAATTGAATTGCAATGCTTATGATACACACGATGGCTATGAAAATGATGATGTCACGACTAGGTCATGTCTGCATTGTCCGAGGCATCATCGGCCATCGCTCTTGTGGTCCTATGGCGCGTACTTTTTGCGGTCTTCGACGCAGGTGCGCGATATTGTAGGTCGCTGATCTATTGCGTGCTATCTTGTCGCTGAGCCCAAGCTGCACCAACAATGGTTGGTAACTAAGCAGAATGATTCACATTTCTCACACAGGGAGAGGTGGCAATGTTCTTGTTTGTGAACCGGTACAAGGACACGGTGTGGCTGGGTGTCCTGTCTAGCGCCTGTAGCCCAAGACTTGAGCCAACGGGGTTCGAGCTCCCACTGCGCGGCACGTGCAGTGTTGGCACCATCGGGCTGGTCACCTGGTCCGGCAGCATGTGGGTGCACATATGCTACTCCCAGCCTCCTAGGACGGCAGTGCCATAGGACGACTTTTCTATGCCATGGGCAACTATGGCTCTGGCGTGGGCCACTATGGAGCCTCCATTGGTAGATGCTCTAGCGGGTTTGCGTCGTGCATAAAGGCCGGGTGTGCGGTGGGAGGAGCACGATGAGTGGCAACGTGCAGGCGAGCAATAGGGTGAAAGAAGGTCTTCTTGGACCCTCTCCGCAGCATCCTAACTCGGCTTCCTCCACGGCTTCGTGGGCGCTTTCTTCTCCTCCACGGTGATATGGCGCCCCTCTCCTCCTCCTGGCAGCCCTCCTGCTCAACTGCATCCCGACAACCCACAATCATAATTTGATCTTATCCAGGAAGCCAGGCTTGAGCAGTCCGACATTCTTGGCTTGCAGCTATATTCTCAGCCAGACTTGTCGAACAAAACTTAGCGAGGCACGGGAGTGCTGAAGGCTACAGCACATGGCGCAGGAGGGCTACAGTGCATGACACGAGTGTCCTATACCTATAGCCGCACAGCGTGCGCGAGTGGCTTGTAGCAGGACGAGTGGCGGCGGCGTGATGCGAGTGGCCTGTTATGGCATGAGCGATGCTAGATTCCTGCGGCTGCTCAGCATAGGAGATTGCCACATTAGGAGCTCTCAGCATGGTAATGAAAGCGATGGCTATTTTTTTAGGAAATGCTTCCGGCCACTCGATCTTTCAACGGAGGATATGGGCATTAAAGTTACGTTGTGACTTGTGGGGCTGAATGTAGGAAGGGAACGAGCACAGACGATTTCATTTGATATAAGGCAGAGTAGAGAGCAAGGCATGGCAGAGAGCAGACGCCTCTCTGCTTCCCACCTCCCTTCTCTACCCGGCACGGAATCCTCCCCACTGTATCCACCAGGTCGACGATGCCCCTATTAGTCGCCGCGGTCGGGAATGGGCTCGACGTTGGCGAGAAGCTCAAGCACGGGTGCTAGGTGACGCTGCAGGCAAGAACAACACCTACGCTCTAACGCGCAAGGGGCTACGCGTCCACGAGTTCGTCGTCGCGGCTGAGAATGGACTCGGTGCCGGTGAGAAGCTCATCTACCCGACGCCAGATGACGCGACAGGGAAGAACACCTGGGCTCTGACGCACGAGGGGCGACACGCCCACGAGTTGGCCGCCGCGGCATATATGCTCTCGTCAAAGAGGTCTGCGACAGTGAGCTCGACGTGTTTGCTAGCCCTGCCAAGTCGGTTGCTGCTTGACCTGCCGCATATGCTGAATCTCTATGCGATACAAAGATTGTGAACAACGTAGCAACCTAGAAGTTCTCTCTCGCAGAGTTCAACCACATGTTCACCCATACGAGGCTGAAGAACATTAGTGCTAACTTCGGCAAGATTCATCACAAATCAGCCAAAGCCATGGTTCACAAATCACCCATCAGTTTGGCTAATTTCGTCTATAAGCTTCTGTGAGGCTCACTAGTTTCTATGCATTCAATTCTCTAACCAAAAAAATATTGATCCATCATGGCGTTGTTTGTTATTTGATGCCATACTTTTTGTGATAGTTTGCTGAAGTTAAATGCATATCTCTTTCCTTGCTTTTATGTTTTTGCTTGAATCTAAATCTATGATTTATTTAGAAAATCGAGATGTGAAATTTAAATTACACTCCTAAATTTGATTAGAGAATGTTATAGTTCGTTTTGTGTGATTTAATACACCATTTGGTTTACACTACAGATTTGACTCAACTGTAATGCTGAACCGAAATTGGTAGTAGCTTTGGTGTAGTCTAAGCGGTTATTGTGCATCGCTAGCTAACGGTGATGACCGACAAGGACTCAATTAACGACGATGACAACGACTAAAACCTAGTAGGTATGGTGAAAACCATCAAGCCGTCTTACTAACGGGCCCTCTGGGTAAGGGACTATATCTACTTTTTTTCTATTGGTCCTTGACTGAACAAAGAGAGGAGAAGAGAGTGAGTGTACGAGGATAAAGCATATGAATGTGTGGGAAAGAGTTTCCTTCCCCCCAACTAGCCCTTGCTCCCCTCTTTTTATAGATGACGTAGGACACGGTGGTTTCATTTCTTCCTTTAGTGCCATTTATAATTACAAATAAGTCAATATAATTTACAAACAAGACCTAAATCCTCATAATTATGCTCTTAGACCTAGTAATTGAGCCTTTTTTACACTAAGTCTTATTGGGTTAATCTCCTACCCAAGGAGAAGGGAAGAATATGGAGGTAATTAGGGAGATTTTGGCTTATTATGGATTTAATCCCCCTCAATCCCTTCTAATCATTCACAATCCTTATTGAAGTGAACAATCCCTAAGGGTTCCTTAACATATAACACATCCCCAACATCTGGAATTCACGTTGAAACTAGATTCTCTAATACTCCCTTTGTCTATATGGTCCGCATGTATTTCAAAATGCAAACTTTATTATCTTTCACTAACAATTAGCCTAATCATAAAAAAGTTTATACTACAAAAGTAGTGTCGGGTATCGATATTAGGGATGCCCAAAGCAAGGAAGTTAGCGTCCAAGCTGACTTCCCAGAATGGCTCGAGACGTATTAAAAGGTCTCGCCCGACCCCAAGGCCGCGGGCTCCGTCTAGCCCGACCTCGAGGCCGCAGGCTCCGTCTCGCTCGACCCTAAGGCCGCGGGTTCCGTCTCGCTCAAAGCCGCGGGCTCCGTCTCGCCCGACCCCAAGGACACGGTTTCCGTCTCGTCCAAGGTCGCGGGCTCCGTCTCGCCCGACCTCGAGGACGCGGGTTCCGTCTCGTCCGATGGGGACCCATATCGCCGCCAACCACTCCAGATCCAAGCGTATGGGCCTAGGTCAAAACTCTGACGCCAGGGAAGAGGTTGTCACGCCTCGATGTAACCTGTGGCCATGACAGGCCATACCTAGGGATTCACATCAAGAACAGTATTGGGCGTGCCAGTGCTGTTCTGCCTAATCCTCGTACGGACGCTGACAGGCGCGTCAGTTCACCACGACGTTCGTCGGGACAGAGTGGAACGTCATAACTGACAGATGATGCCTGCGCATGGCGCTAATAACAAACAGGGCCACGACATGGAGCCGTCCCTGTTGATATCTACAGGATCGGCGGGACCCGCATAAAGGAGAAGAAGGACCTGGCAACCCTGGAAGCCTTCTTTTCTCTCTCGTTCTTCTCCTATAAAAGGGGAAGTAGGGTACCCCATGAAAGGGGAGATCCAAACACAAGAGCATGACACGAGCACATGGCTGAGCGACAAGCGAGCTCTCAGCACCCGTTCACTCCTTCCACCAGAGACTTGGGATCATCTCCCTCTCTCGCCTATTTGTAACCCCTACTACAAACCAAGTGCCGGTAACACGAGCAGCAACGAACTGGACGTAGGGACGTTCTGCCTGAACCAGTATAAACCCTTGTGTCCTCCGAGCACACCATCTGAGCCAGACGCGCAAATACAAATTTACTCGTCGGTGGTCCAAAAACACCGACGGTTGGTGCGCCAGGTAGGGGCTTTTTGCGCGTCTTGACGTCCACATCAGGCCTTGGATGGCTAGTCACAGCGTCAGCTGGGTCTCGGGCGTGCACGTACGCTTTGAGAACCTAGACTTCATCGTTATGATGGAGGGAGAGTTGGCGCAGGTTCCCGCCATCGTCCAGCCTCTCTACTCCGCCGGCCTCGACACGATCGCCGAGACGCTTGAGGAGTTGCAGCTGCACGCACCGGAGGCCCGTGCCCCTGGGAGAGACCAGCTCCTAGGCTTTGATTATGGGAGGCTAGAGCGCTAGCTTGGCGCCTTCCTAGGACCCCGACCGTCCCGAGAGGACCTACGCCGCCTCACCTTCTCGTTCGCCAACGTCATGACGTAGCTTGCCGGAGGAGAGCCGCTCTCCCTGGAATACCTCATCCGGAGCACCCCGACAGTGCTCCCGTTTGGTCTGCGCAACGCTGCAAAGACCGTTGGCCACCTTATGGCGCAGCGCACGCCCCTATCCCCTACGAACGACGAGTTCATAGGGATGACCGAATACATCGTGGAATCTTTCCACGACCTTCTCGTGGGGAGAATCGGAGTCGCCCTCTAACTCTGACTCCAACAGGGGAAGCCATCACCCCTCGTGAGAATGTTTCATGGCAGGTACCCCCGAGGGATACATCGAAAGCATCCACGAGGGAGGAGCTACCCCAACAGATGACCTCGACGATGAGGTCGAGGGGGATGCAGGGGCCCCACCTCACCTGTGGGTAGAGCAGCTGAGGGCGTGGCACCAAGAGCTCGAAGAAGCACGACTCCAACTAGAGCAGGAACACGCGAAGCTCGAGCACCACAGTGATGGTGGGCGCGTGCGTGCCGTGGCCCGTGACATGAACCGGAGGATCATCGAGGACGACGAAGCCCTCCCACATTTCACCAGGGCATGCCAGAACATCGCTGCCGCGGTGGCCTTGCTCCGGGGGCTTCCGGAGCCCGCGACACCCGAGGATCATCAGGCCTATCACGAGATTCACACGCTACTCGAGCGTGTGGCGGCGCAGCAGGCCGAGCGCTCGCTGTCCCGACGACGCAAGCTCGACACCAGCCAATGTGCGCCCTCAGAGTGACCCGACATGGACATGTCAGTCGACCAGGCGCAGTGAGGCGGCAGGCTGCGTGCCGCGGCCCCGGTGCATGAGCGTCTCAGGCTCCACCGTGATGCATGCAACACCCTGGATGCCCCGCAGACGTGCCTACGGTGATGATAGGGAGGAGGTTATCTGTGGCTACCACCCTCGTCGTGGCGGACGCTACGACAGCGGCGAGGACCGAAGCCCAAGCCCCGACTTGTCGGGACCTCAGGCCTTTGGCTGACACATCCTCAACGCTGTCTTCCCACCGTGGTACCGAATGCCGACCAACATCCCAAAATACTCCGGGGAAACAAACCCTGGTTTGTGGCTCGAGGATTATAGGCTTGCTTGCCAAGTCGGTGGAGCGGATAGTGACAATTTTATTATCCGCAACCTTCCATTGTTCCTGGCCGATTCGGCGTGAACGTGGTTGGAACACGTTCCGCCTAACCGAATCCAAAGTTGGGCGGACCTAAAAGAGATCTTCGTGGGAAACTTCTAGGGCACATATGCGTGTCCTGGGAACCCATGGGATCTCAAAATCTGCCGATAGAAGTCTGAGGAAACTCTTCGTGGGTACATCCGGTGCTTCTCCCGGTAGTCCAACGAGCTGCCCAACGTCGCCGACACCGATGTCATAGGAGCTTTCCTGTCCGAGATGACACTCTGCCCTCCATCGGTCGATGCGCCTGCCGCCAGCCCCTTTTTCCCATCTCCCGCACGGCCAGAGCTCCCCGTTGGCCCCTTCCTCCCGCCCCCGCCAGGTTAGAGCTCGCCGACAGCCACTTGCGCTTGCGGCCGACCCTTTCCTCCCGACCCTCACCTGGCTAGAGCCCGACGGCGGCCTACACCATCACTGGCCTATCCCCATCTTTCCCTCCGCCCGACTACTAGGCGGCCGCCCGTATCCCCGCCAAAGCTCGCCAGCGACCTTTCCCCGCCGCCTTCTCCGCTTGTATCCAGAAGGGGACGCGACTACGCTGTCCTCCGCCTGCCCATCCCCCGCTTGAGCTGTGTCGTACGAAAGAAGAAGGGTGAAAAACACATGTTGCAAGCCTATGTTTTGGGTGTTTCAGATGTTTCATAGGTATGTTGCAAATGTGTTCATAAGGATGTTGCAAAAGTAGATTGGGATGTTGCATATGTTGCAATGGTTGTACACGCATGTTGCAGGCTTCTGTTCCTAATGTTTCATCTATTTTTTTAGACATATGTTGCAAGTGTGTTTATTTGGATGTTGCATATGTTTCACATATATGTTACAAGTGCTTTATCTAGATGTTGCTTATGTTTTACAACGTTTTTAGGTGTTTTTGAAAGTATTTTAGATGCATGTTTCAAGTGTTTCATCTGTTTTTAGACGTATGTTGCAAGGGTTGCATCCGGATGTTTCAAAAGTAGGTTGGGTATTGCATCTCGCTCCCTTCTCGTCTTTGTCTGGCTCGCCTCGGTGTATCCACTAGGGATGAAAACGGATCGGATACGAACAGATATCACTCATATTATATTTGTTTTCATATTTCTGTTCGAATTCGGATTCGGACACGGATAGCGTTCGGATACATATACGAATACGGATTGACTCGGTTACGGATACGAATAATGAGTATCGAATACGGTATGAATCGGATTCGGAGAAGGTCGGATACAAATATCTATTCGGATATTGAGTAAAAGCAGCATATATATATATATATCATACGTGCGCAAACCATTACACCACTCTATGAGTCCATAATCCATCTAGATTAAGCCGAAAGACTAAAGAGTAAAGCAACAAATAAGATAAAGATACAGATACATCATACATCAAACATCATACAAGCACCAATCTTCGCGACATGAGTAGAAATAGCCAAGCTCATGGCTTCATGGGTCTCATGGAGTCATGGTCATGGATTCAAGATCTACAATCCTTATATAGGCCATTTTTTCATCTGAGAAAGTTTGAACAAAATATATTTCAAATTTCACAAGTGTGTGACATAGTTTTAGAAAGTCTATATGAGATTCAAGAATTTGTGACTAGTGTTTGATAAAACTTTCTCAAATGGGAAAATGACCTATGTAATAATTGTAGATCTTGCTGAGATGATCAAACTTGGTATTCAGAGTTTTTTCATCTGAGGTCATTTAGTGTCTCATTTGAGCAAGTTTGACCAAGTCAAATTTGGTCAAATGAAAAAACAACACTTTGACTCTAGTATTATGAACTCTAAATGACTTCAAATTGAAAAGTTTTGAATACCAAGTTTGTTCAACTCATCAAGATATACAGTTGTTGTTTTGGTAAACTTTCCATTTGAGATAGTTTGGACGGTTCAAATTTGTGATGTTTAAATTTCGATGCTTACAAACTAGTTTTCGGAACCCTAGATTGTCTCAAATTGAAAAGTTTTGAATACCAAGTTTGTTCAGCTCATCAAGATCTACAATCCTTATATAGGCCATTTTTCATTTGAGAAAGTTTGAACAAAATGTAGTTCAAATTTCACAAGTGTGTGACATAGTTTCAGAAAGTCTATATGAGATTCAAGAATTTGTGACTAGTGTTTGATAAAAATTTCTCAAATGGGAAAATGAGCTATGTAAAAATTGTATATCTTGCTGAGATGATCAAACTTGGTATTCAGAGTTTTTTCATCTGAGGTCATTTAGTGTCTCATTTGAGCAAGTTTGACCAAGTCAAATTTGGTCAAATGAAAAAACAACACTTTGACTCTGGTATTATGAACTCTAAATGACTTCAAATTGAAAATTTTTGAATACCAAGTTTGTTCAACTCATCAAGATCTACAATTGTTGTTTTGGTCAACTTTCCATTTGAGATAGTTTGGACGGTTCAAATTTGTGATTTTTAAATTTTGACATTTATAAACTAGTTTTCGGAACCCTAGATTGTCTCAAATTGAAAAGTTTTGAATACCAAGTTTGTTCATCTCATCAAGATATAAAATCCTTATATAGGCAATTTTTTCATTTGAGAAAGTTTGAACAAAATATAGTTCAAATTTCACAAGTGTGTGACATAGTTTCAGAAAGTCTATATGAGATTCAAGAATTTGTGACTAGTGTTTGATAAAACTTTCTGAAATGGGAAATGAGCTATGTAACAATTGTAGATCTTGCTGAGATGATCAAACTTGGTATTCAGAGTTTTTTCATCTGAGGTCATTTAGTGTCTCATTTGAGCAAGTTTGACCAAGTCAAATTTGGTCAAATGAAAAAACAACACTTTGACTCTAGTATTATGAACTCTAAATGACTTCAAATTGAAAAGTTTTGAATACAAAGTTTGTTCAAATCATCAAGATCTACAATTGTTGTTTTGGTCAACTTTCCATTTGAGATAGTTTGGACGGTTCAAATTTGTGATTTTTAAATTTTGACATTTATAAACTAGTTTTCGGAACCCTAGATTGTCTCAAATTGAAAAGTTTTGAATACCAAGTTTGTTCATCTCATCAAGATATAAAATCCTTATATAGGCCATTTTTTCATTTGAGAAAGTTTGAACAAAATATAGTTCAAATTTCACAAGTGTGTGACATAGTTTCAGAAAGTCTATATGAGATTCAAGAATTTGTGACTAGTGTTTGATAAAACTTTCTGAAATGGGAAATGAGCTATGTAACAATTGTAGATCTTGCTGAGATGATCAAACTTGGTATTCAGAGTTTTTTCATCTGAGGTCATTTAGTGTCTCATTTGAGCAAGTTTGACCAAGTCAAATTTGGTCAAATGAAAAAACAACACTTTGACTCTAGTATTATGAACTCTAAATGACTTCAAATTGAAAAGTTTTGAATACAAAGTTTGTTCAAATCATCAAGATCTACAATTGTTGTTTTGGTCAACTTTCCATTTGAGATAGTTTGGATGGTTCAAATTTGTGATTTTTAAATTTTGACGTCTATAAACTAGTTTTCCATTTGAGAAAGTTTGGACGGTTTAAATTTTGAAGCACTAAATGATTTCAAACGAAAAAGTTGTAAACAACAAAGTTTCATAACTTTTTGAGATCTACAATTTTTATTTTGATCATTTCTCCATCCAAGGTCGTTTGAATAATATCCGGATAATATCCGTTTGAAAATATCCGGATATATCCGATACTTAACCGGATTATCCGATATCCGCCGGATATCGATGATATTACATCCGTATTGGATATCCGCCTAAGATATCCGTTTTATTATCCGTATCCGAAAAAATTGATATCCGAGTAACTATCCAGATAAGTGTTCATATTTGTTCGGTCGAACGGACGGTCGAATAAATATCCGTACCGTTTTCATCCATAGTATCCACCTTCTCTCGGCGTCGGGCGGCTTGGCCCTGGCACGGCACTAGCACTATGTGGCATGGCACTACGACGGCAAGACACTACGTGGCTCGATGTTCTACCGTGTCGTGCCGTCTCGGGCCACCGTGCCGAACTCTCGACCCAGGCACGGCACTACGGCTCCTTAGCCGTGCTATGCCATGCCGATAGGCACGGTGACCCACCGTGCCCATGCCGGCCCATGGCTGCAAGGGAGGAGCCAAGGAGCTCGCCATGCCCCGCCTCATCGTCGACGCGATGAACACGCCATCATCAAGCCACTCCTCGGCCCCTCTATGCCCCCGCCTCCTCGTCGTCGTCGCTGCACCGTCGCAGTCGTGCCTAACATCAACGCCATCGTGCGCGTCGCCGCTATGCCTCATGCTGCCGTTGTCTTATACCCATGCCTTTGAGGAGAAGATGAGCAGGGGAGGGAGTGGCCTGGGATCTAGGACGCCAGCCGCCGGCCTAGGGAGCGAGAGGCGGAGGACGACGGGAGGAGTAGCGACTAGAAGTTTTTGCGGCCGGGACTCGACTACTCGAGTGAAAGAAATGGCTACTATGAGGGAAAGAATGAGAAAGAATAGGAAGGACTTGCTTTTATACCTAGGTTAAGTTTAATCCAACGTTCATAACTGCCGCCAATTAATCCAACGATCAAGAATAATTGGGCCACCATCGTGCCGGCCCATTAATCATGCTGTGCCCGGCCGACACTACGGGTCAGACATGCGGCCCAAGCACGGCCCTAGATCATGCCCGTGCCGGCCCTAGCACTATAGACACCATGCCCGAGCCATGCTAGTGTTGTGCTTTTTTGGGTCGGGCCCGTGCTGGCCCATCGTGCCTGGCCCATTTGGCCATATATAGTTTCCACGCGGTGCGCAATGGGTGATGTGCTCGTCATCAACCCTGTGATGAACGGCAACGCTGAGTACTCACGGTCATGGGGCGGCAACGATGGTGAGGATAAGGAGCCGACACGTACGAGCGGAACCATTAGCCCAGCCTGCAAGCTCTTCCCAAGGGTACATAATTTGAAGGCTTTTTTTGTTGAGATCGTGCCTTGCACATTTTTCATTAAGCAAGAGTAGAAAATTTTGTTACAAAATTGTCAAGTTACAGTAATCCAAAGATTACCGAAACCCACAGCCCACACCTCTCACACTACTCGCACGTGGTTGTGATTACACAAGATACAATTTTGTGACTAAGGCAAGGATACACCTCAAACCTCGTCCATCCCAACCATGTCGAAGTTCATGGCCAACGGGTAAAATTCCCCACCGAAAAGAGCTGAAGCGCCTCCTGCTTAGAGGCCGATAACAGTGCCTGGAAGGTAGATTTGTACTTGCGCACCGTCTCAGAGTCGACGGTGGGTGAGCTTGCTACGACTCCCAACTTCTACATGAGCACACACTGAGCCTGCTTGGTGGAGTCTGCCTCGCGTGGCTTTGTCGCAAGGCGTTCACTGCGCCACAGCAACCAAACGGAGACTGGCGTCCTTGGCCTACGCAGCCTAGGCGGTCTGGGGATGAGGGGCGTCTACAACAAAAGGCAAAGCCATGCCTCCAGCGTTTTGACAGGCCCCAACGATGCAGGTCTACCCGCATCGTCATCGCTCTAGGAGTCTCTCGGTGCACCCAGCATCTCCACTTCCCTAGGCGAAGTCGAGACTGGCTGGACATCGCTAGGATTGTCGACCACGACGGTGGCCATGTCCCCATGGACTGTTTCTGAAGCGGAGAGACGGTTTGGTGGTGGAACTTGGATTGCCACTTCAACCAACATTGGGTCCAGCGATGAGTCAACCACGGGTGGCAGTTGCCTCGGCCGGCTCCACAGCACCAGGTCCGCTTCAGCCTCAAAGGCCAACCCCTTTGCACGACGAACTTGGGCGGCCGCCCAGCCAATGCTCACGTGCGAAGCTACCCCCGAGTCGGGAACAGACGCTGGCCACACCCTCTGACACGTCGTATGTCGAGGCAAGGTGTGCCTAGAACTCCTCTGGCGAGACAGCTGGCTGATTCCCACCAACGAGCACGACAAGAACTAGTGAAAAGTACGCTTTAGGCGCGGCGAGCTCCGTGTTCTTTAGGACAATGAAGACCTTGATCTTGGGATGGCTATCGATGTCACCCATAGGTGGTGATAGCGACAGGCTGTTGCTGTGGTGCTGCGGCGGCAATGACGACGACGTGTTCGACTGTTGCACACAACGAGGCGACGACGGTGTCGGCGCCTGGCTTGGCGCGTCGCAACCTCCCGGCGATAGCCTTGTATCAGCAGGGCAACACGCCTTGGTACCCCGGCCGAGGTGATGCACCACCGAGGATGAAGGCTCGCACGCTGGCAAGGGGCCTCGCTTGCACGCCGGTGAACGACCACGCTTGCACGCCCTTGCCCGATGACCGGTACCCCAACAGCGGAAGCAACGGAGCGATGAGCGGCACTGAGCGGCGATGTGGTCGTGCGCGAGGCAGTTGAAGCAGAGACCCACAAGCTCCGGCGAGACGGGCTAGTGGCATTTGGGTCACGATGGCTCACGACAGTCTGGAAACCATCGGCATCGATGTTGGGCTCCCGAATGGGCTGCCAGGACGTGTTAGGCACCGACGCCCTACGCCGCGTGCTGAGGCGCTGGTGCACTGGGACTCACCGCTGGCTGCGAACCAAGTCGACGTGTCACGTGCACTCGCATGGCGTTCAGCGGTGGAGTCCCACAGCCGCCAGGTGCACAGGCCCTGTGTCGACGGTGCCGCTTCCCCCTTGCAAGCACTGGATGGGTTCTGTCCGTGGCGGCAGCGCTCTGTGCCGTGTCCGGAGTCCCAGCCGACGGTGGAGGCGTGGTCCGGAGGGCCTTGCGAGCGGTGTCCAGACACGACGGGAGTGTGGCTACGTCGTTGGAGCTGCCCATGTCAGGGTCATCCTCCCAAGGTCAAAACTTGCTCCTGCCAGCAGACCGACAGGCAGGGAAGAAGGGGGGGGGGCAAGCACGGAGAGGGAGGACGATGAGGACCTACACAAGCGCACGGCATTGTCCTCCTCGTCCTCGTCTTCTAGGACGTCCTCGACGATGACCAGCGTCTCATCCTCAGTCCTAGCATCTGTGGCAGGCATAGGCAGGACGGCGATGGAATTGGGCCCGACGGTGGGAGCAACGCTGGGGATGGCCGCTGGAGCCGGGGTGTCAAAGGTGGCCGGCAGCGCCGGAGTGGCTGCCGGTGGGCTGGGAGGGGAGCGGACGAGGTGGGAGAGCAAAGATGCTCCGTGGTGTCGGCACAACTCGAGGAGGTGAGGTTAGCTGGGGTGGACGCGGAGGGAGTTGGAGGAGAGTCGGACTCCATGGGGGAAGGCGGATCCGCGGAAGTAGAGGTTGCTGGGGAGGGGACAGAGGTGGAGGAAGGGGTCACAGGTGCTAGGCTGGCGGCCGCCGGTAGCGGAGGCATGGAGTGGGTGGTGGCTGCCCAGGCACGCCATGGATGACCTTCGTGACCTGGGGTGCGGGAACCAGGAGCTCCGGGGTTCGGGTAGGAGTAGGGGTCTTGGTCATATCGAAGGAGAGCCTGGACGATGGAGGTGCCAAATCCGGGCTTAGAAGTGGCGGGGCTGGGGTGGATGGAGCGGATCTAGGAGGATTGGGATTGGGAGGAGGAGGCTCGGGGGGATGACAAAGGGGAGGAGCGGGTCTCCCATCACCATGATCCACCCCTCCTAATTTGAAGGCTTTCATTCACTCAGTTTCCAGTTTTCTTTTAGTCTTACATATTTCAATTTAATATACAATACTTTTGCATTTTTAGTCTTTATTTACACATTTGGGCTTCTCTATTTTTTTCTTCTTCTTTTGCAGAGCTTCAGAGTTGTGTTTGCCATCGTGATGAATATTGTTATCATTATGGCGAAAGATTCAGACTTCGTCTCGAAGGGAATATGTTTGACTGCAAGTCTATTCATGGCATTGTTGCCATTTGTTCTAACACACGATGATGCGTAATAAGCCTTGTATGTTTCAATCAAGTATAGATATAATCTGAAGGAAGAAAAGGCTCAAGGAACCGGTTGTGTGGAAGATTGGATTGTGATAAGCTAGTGTCCAAAACTATTGGCTATTTGGTTTTCCTTGTTTCAAATTATAGCTCACTTTGAATTTATCCTAAGTCAAAATTCTTTAGCAAATGTATCGTGTGTTGCAACGGAACCTGATACATATAGGAATCGGACTCCACATCATTGCTAGACATGAGTTATTGTAACCTGTATGAGCGTGAGCTGAGTCAGAGTCACATACGAGATACAGAGGGCGTGCTCTAATACGTATTAGAATCAGGAGAAAATTTCTTATTTGGCCCTGATTTAAAGTTGTCTTTCTTTCTTGGCCCTGAAACAAAATTTCTTACCTATTTGGCCTCACTCGAAGTTTCATTTTCTAATCTAGTCTTACCGTGAGATCTATCAAAGTTTACCATCATTGAGTTGTCAGTTTTTATTGAACAGACAGAAATACCCCCTAACTGAAGTCGTGTCTCTCCTTTCTCTTCTATCTCGACCTCTCCGTCTCGTCCGTGTTCCCGCATCTGAGCCCGCTCTCTTCTTCTGAAACAAAAAGGAACCCTAACCCTAGGTATTGCAGGGCGGCGACTAGGGTCTTGAGCAGCTCAAAGAATTTGGCCGGATTTGGGTGGTGGCAAGGGCGCATGATCTGCACAGGGGTCACGGCTGCCAGGCGCCTGACCATCGCCTAGGGTCACGGTGGTCAGGGCACGTGGTGGCCTAGGCTCGAGGCGGCACCTTGGCTCGCGCAATGGCGCGTCGACGCGCTCCCCTGCTACACCTACCGCAAGTCACTCCCCTTCCACATCGGCCTTTAGAACTGGTCCGTCTCCTCCCTTGCTCCCTCCCTCCCCTTCCATGTCTCTCTGCTTCTCAGCAGATTCGTTCAGAAAGTATGTGCTTGTTACTTGGTTCTCATGTCGGATAGGGTGCAAAAGTTTCAACTTTGGTAGTGATTTGTTATCGCTTGTTCAAGTGCTCTGATTTGTGTGTGAATCATGCGCTCAATCTCGGATGGATGTTGTTTCTTTAGATTGAGGTTTAGGAGGTAGCTTGCTGATTTACAAGTTAGGGATAGGTTTGTACCAAGCTGAATTTCATCTGTGCAAAATTTGGAAACGAATCATGGAGTTTTGGTCGAGATTGCTTTGATTTTTCGCTTGCGCCTCTTGCTGTTCATAGCGTTCTATTCTTCGTGCTTTCGGTCTCGGTGTTGGCGCCCCAGACGGTGTTGACCATGGCGGTCTGAGCTCCTGCCCGCGTCCCCCTCGGCCCAAGATCGGCTGCAGGCCCGGCTCGGCGTCGCAGTAGCTTCGCGCTGACCGGCGCAGCCTTGCTTTGCCCCTCTCGCGTCGATCGTGAGGGCGCTCCTTGATTTGTGCGAATCCGGTCCTAGCGATGGTTCGCCTGTGAGGCCTGTGTGGCCTACTCGTCGCCGCTATGGGAACAAATTCCGTGGTGGGCTGGTCGTGGTCTTCATTGTTCTTGCAAGCGCTGGCTTTTGCCAAGGTCGGCGTGGCCTTTCTCCTTCTTTGCTCGTGGTCAGTATCTCTCTCTCTCTCCGTATGCGTTTTTGGTTCCGTGAGATTTGGACTCTAGGAGGAGCTGGTCCGTTGCCCCAACTGCTTGGTCCATCTCTGCTCGGTCTCTCCTCTCCCGCTTGTTTTTTCGTGAAACCAGTTGAGCCACAGTGTCGAGACTCCGAGAGGATTTTCGTTCTCAGACAAAGACATGGACTCCAATCTCATCCAGTGATTCAGTCTTAGCTTCAAGGTGACCGATGTGCTGCTGTTGTGCTTTGGGCTAGAATTTCTGGTTGAAGGCTTCGGAATTTCTGGCCTATAATTTCCGAACTCGTTTTTTCGTCCGTTGTTTATTTGTTCGATCTTCGATTTACAAGTTCATGATGTATCGCTTGTCTTCCCGTTAATTTGGGTTGTTCATTTCATATAGTAGTTCTGATAATTTGATTGATAGTGAGCTATTCGATAAGTTGGGAGCAAAAGCACTGCAGAAAAAACTAAAAGAGCACCACAAGGTACACATTCACTACCAGAGAGTGTATAAGGGTATGGAGCTAGCACTAAATCAGCTTTATGGTAATTGGGAAGCAGCTTTGATAATCTATTTAGGTTTAACTCAGCAATTGAGCAATGTGTCCAGTAGTATGATAATTATTGATCATCACACAGTTAATGAGAAAATTAGATTTAGAAGGCTATTCTTTGCTTTGAAACCTTGCATAGAGGGGTTTCTTTCTGGTTGCAGGCCATATCTAGCTATAGACAATACATTCTTAACTGGCAAGTACAAGGGACAATTGGCTAGTGCTTCGGGTGTTGATGGCCATAATTGATTGTATCCAGTAGCTTTTGGGGTTTTTGATTCTAAAATTAATGATAACTGGATCTGGTTTATACAATTGCTCAAAGATGCTATTGATTCACCAAACAGTTTAGCCATATGCACTGATGCAGGGCAGACAATTGAGTTTTTGTACTCAAGTACGTTACATTAGCTGCTCAAGATTCTTTTCCCTGGTTTTAAACATGTTGATTTGTACTGAAAGTGCTTCTCATATGTTTTTATGTGTTGCAATTAGAGCCATTTCCTTTCAGACTATTGAGTCTATTGGCGCCTGAGCTATCATCAACAATAGTCGCATCACTTTACCATGATCCAGTGGATCCAGCTTGCTTGTGTTCTCAGTGTTGTTTGTTTTGTGCATATGCAAAACATTCGTAGTGATTGATTTGAGACATTTTTTGGCTTCAAAATCGTATTGGTGCTGGATCTGGCAAAACATTAAGTCATTTGCAGCAGCAGCATAGACAGACAGACAGACATACTATTGGCATCATATGTATCGTTGATGCTGTGGTAGCAACATGTATCTTTCTATCTATTTTTATACTACTCCCTCCATCTCAAATTATAAGTCATTCTAAGAATCTTAGAGAGTCAAAATATCTCAAGTTTGACAAAGTTTATATAATAAGATAATAACATTTATGATACCAACTAAGTACCAATAGATTCTTTGTTAATTATATTTTTATAGTATACCTATTTGATGTCATAAATCTTTGTAATTTTTTTTATAATTTTGGTCAAACTTGAGAAGCTTTGACTCTCCAAGATTGTTGGAATGACTTATAATTTGGGATGGAGGGAGTATAATATATATCCACAATATATCTCTCTAAGTTTAACTAAAATGAATGCCCTATTACATGCATTTTTACAGGTCCAAAAAAGGCTCAAATCAACCTGAACCATCTACGAAGCTTACAAGTGGTGCAGCACCAACATCTAAAACTGTGAAGGCCAAGGCTAAGACAAAGACAAAATGGAAGAATATAGCTAAAGACATTGCCATAAAGCCACTGATACTTGATAGCCCTGCAATGGGCACAAGAAGCAAAATATGTAATCCTGCTAGCCCTGCAATTAGCACAAGAAGTAAAAGGAGGCTCAGTTTGTGACTTTCATGTGCCTGCAATGTCACTTTTAATATGAACTTATATATGCGTCAAACGATGTGTCGAACTAGTGCACTGTAAAACTGATATGTGAAAATGATGCATGTGTCGAACACTATGTTGAACTATGTGCTCTGTGCCCCTTTTGAATTTTTAGGATGATGAACTTGTTTAAATTGTGTGCTATGATCAAGTTGACATCATTTTTTACTATAATGTTGGAGGCCTGGATGTTGCATTCCTATCAAAAAGTGTTTAAAAATTTGTGTTATGAAAATTGGATTCAAAGTGCTCAAAATTATGTTGTTATGTTGCCTGCGTGACCTTTGGTTTCTCATAATGTCTCAGGGGCAATTTGGTCATTTCATGTGCCACTTAACGGTGTTAGAGGCAGGAGATGACGGTAAGGTCAAATTAGAAAACGAAACTTCAAGTGAGGCCAAATGGGTAACAAATTTTGTTTCAGGGCTAAGGAAGAAAGACAACTTTAAACTAGGGCCAAATAAGAAATTTTCTCTAGAGGACCCTGTATCCATCATCCGCTAGACCTAAGTTGTTATAACTCGTATAAGTCATTAGTCCGGATCAAATAAAAAAGTAGGACAACTTCCACAGTCCAGATAGATAGGTGGAGGTGGACGGAAAAAAGTAGGATAGAATTTTGGCTCTTTAATTAATATATAATATTAAGGTAGAGTTTAGATTCTTCTTGAAACTAATATAGTCTAACGGTGCATGTATTTAAACTCTAAGATGCTAATATGTGTTGCTAAAAACTATGTCAAGATTAGAAAAAAATGACTTACGACAAAGTCATAAAAAAATATAATTTGGATAAGAGGGAGAGTAATCACGATCATGGGTAGAACAAGGTTTGTGTCACTACTACCTAAAAGATTTTGAGAAACAGATCAAACATTAATGGAGGCAGGCACAGAAGAGATTGTTCGATAGAGTTTCAGCGACGTTCTAGCTCCTTCGTGTATCTTTCCTTCTAAAATGAATCATGAGGCAGTAAAGCTACTACTTTTTTTTTGTTTCACCGACTTTAGCTTCTCTGTGCACCGTGGCAAAATGCTCAAACAATTGTGCCGCGTGATGTACATATTTATTAAGCACCTTGATTTGAGTGTTAGTGACGAAAGTGAAGGAAGACAAGCGAGCACTGTCATGCACTCCCTCCATCTTATAAAAAGAGTCGCCATATGACTCGTACTGATCAAACTTTATTAAATTTAACTAGATTTATAGAAAATAATAATAATATTTTTTTGTCTCTAGATAAATTTATTATAAAAATATTTAACGATTTATGTAATAATACTAATTATATACTATTAATATTAATATTTTGTTATATATATTTATTTAAAGTTTAAAATATTTGATGTCTCGAAAAGCGAGAACGATATTTTTTATGGAACGGAGGAAGTACATGAACTCTCATATTTACATTTTGACTTAGATAGAATGCTCATAAAATAACAAGCATTTTTCAAATTCACGTGGCTTCTATTGCAACGCACGAGTGAAAACGTGGTCACAAGAAAAAGAAAAACATCAATGTTTTTTTCTTTGAGCAACAGAAAAAACAAACATCAGTGAAGTGCACGAGCGAGGAGATGCATCGAGATCTGGAATATAGCCCAGTAACGTGTGCGTTGAGCCGTTGACAGCCCATTTCAATCAGAGAACAGGGCCCAAGCAAGAGCCCACGAACGAAGGGTTTCTTCCCTCTCCTTGCTGCAGTTGCAGATAATTTTGGATGCCATTCTATGGCTCCAATTTCTCTGACTTCTCCCTGAGCTCTGCGGCCTCCCCAACTGCGGCCGGCTGGAACTGGACAGGCACCGGGCAGCGCAGCGGGACTGCCGGAGTCACCTCCATGGCCTCGGCTGCAACCCTCCCCAAGCTTCAGTTGAGGCCAAGATGCAACAGCTACTTCCAGGTCCGTCCCATTCTTGCACTCCCTCTCCTCTCCTGAAAGTTCAGGTCCTCAGTTGCCCTGTTGATTCGTTCCAATACCCTCAACCCTCAGGTGACCGATCAAGTTCATGCGCACATCAAAACATGCGGTGCCTGCAAGTGCCAGACGCACATCCACGGGTAAACAAACTGGACGCTGCTCCTTTGTTGCCTGTCATCTTCAGATTTTCAGTCTTCGGTTTCCATGTCTGCCTTCACAGGTTGCTTCTTTCAGCTGGAGGAAGAAGATGGAGGCACACATTCCTGCCGGTGTCTGCGGTTGGAACAGGTGAATTGCGAGCTCTTCAACTATGTCCAACAGAGGACCACATTCTGCTCGGTTCCATGATGTTCAGAGACTAGCATGCCGCCCTTCTGTTCATAGTTTCAGATATTGCTAACGTCTTCAGGAAATGCGTGCAGGTCGGGGCTCATCGGTCACTGAGGCCGACAGCAAGAGCGACTTGTCGCTGGAGAACGTCAAGACATCCGTCGTGTCCCGCGACGACGAAAAGATCAATGTGAGCTCACCAGCTCGGCTGAGGCATGTAAAAGCCGTCCAGATGTGCAGACTGAATCTTTTGATTGGATCTGGCCATGTCAATTAATTCTCTGTATGCAGGTACGAGTGCAGTTGCCTGGAAAGGCGACACAGAAGGTGTTTGATGAGGCTCTGACGTTCTTGGCTCGTGATGCACCGCCAGTTCCTGGTTTTAGGAAGTCCAAAGGAGGTACTAATCATCATAAATACACCGTAATCTCTCTCTCTTCTTAATGCCACATTCTTTCTTGCTTCACATTTGCACTCACCGTTTCTTACAAGACATATTTTAGTATTTGTTTGCCTGAAGTAATTCAAACTTCTAACCGTTTTGCGTCCTCTGCATGGACATTTGTTGGATGTTCGAAGGGAAAACATCAAATGTAAGTGCACATTAACCTTTTCTTTTCGATCAATAAGCGCCCATGAACCATTGCACGGCTCCTTTTCATTCACTTGAAGCTTCACCAATGCAAACTATTCAAAGCCGTTTTATAATCTTCCAAGGCATGCTCTATTAATATGTGCTGTCCTTTTCCTAAAGAAAAAAAACTCGGTTTGATCAAACATGAGTACACGCAGCTGTTAGCAACTAGATTTCAACCACAAGTGTCGGCTAATAATTGAGATCAATCAGTGATACGGCCTGGCAACAAGTGCAATATCAAGCTTGCACTGCACAATCCTTCTGTCCGTACTTTGTACTCCTTCAGAAGAAACTGAGCACTATGATGTTGCTGTTCTTCAGATACCCAGCAGCATCCTACTGCAGATGCTTGGCAAAAGCCGGGTCACCAAGTTCGTTCTTCAGGAAATACTGAGCATCACCATTGAAGAATTTATCAAGAAGGTGAATGCCAATTCAGATAACACTTGGCAACAATTGTCATTGTGCACGTTTGTTAGCCTGGTAGGTATGACACTGATTTGCTACTGAATCAGGAAAACCTGAAGGTGAAACCTGAGATCAAGACAACCCAGTCTGAAGGCGAAATGGAGTCGGCATTTGCGCCAGGTTCAGCATTTGGGTTCAATGTTATCCTTGAGCTTGAGAAATCTGACTCTGATGAGGATTTAGAGGAGAAACCTGACTCTGATGACGATTTAAAGGAGCAAAAATCTGGCCCCTCAGGGTAGAAAGAAATGCCCATCCCTGCATACATTTATCACTCTTCTTCATGTGCCATCCCTTATGAATGAATGTACTAAATGGAAAGTCGTTTCAACTGTTTTGAATTGCGAGTTGCAACTGAAACATTTCAGAAGATATGAGTAGCCGACTAGCCGCTCTGAACATGAACACACACAGCGAACATACGCTTCAGAACCTGTTGCAGATATGATTAGAACTGAAGAAAATGTGCATGGAAGGTCCATGCCTACAATGATAACACTGGAGCTTCAGCTTCCAGCACACTATAACAAAATCTTATCCACTTTGTCTGGAGTATCATCCGTTGACACCTTGGCTTCCAACTACCAGATCAATCATTCCGGGTGCTCCCCACCTCCCAAGGCTCACACTCCCCCACATCGCCAGTGACCTACCAACTACACATATTATTCCTTTTTTTTAAGAGAAAATTAGCTGCATTACGGGGGTGTTTGGTTCTTTAGTCGCTCCTAAAATTCATGTCACATCGAATGTTTAGATACTAATAAGGAGCATTAAATATAGATTAATTACAAAACCAATTACATAGATGGAGGCTAATTTACGAGACGATTTTTAAGCCTAATTAATCTGTCATTAGCACACGTTTACTGTAGCACCCCGTTGTCAAATCATGTACTAATTAGGCTTAAAAGATTCGTCTCGTAAATTAGTCGCATGTTGTGCAATTAGTTTCGTAATTAGTCTATATTTAATACTCCATGCATGTGTCCAAACATTCGATGTAACAGGAATTTTAGGAGCGACTATAGGAACCAAACAGGGTCTATATTCTAGGCGAGGAGAAAGACCCGGCCCTAAACATTTGCAGTGCTGATTCCATGGCCCATGAGAATTCCCTGTCATGACAGTATTTTGCAACTTCCTGACATTGTTATTTCAGTGCTGAAATGTTCACGTCATGGATAGTAGCCCCATCATTCATTATACCAGAAAGAAGTCATTTCATTAGGGAAGATGAATGGACTCAGGACCTAGGATGATTTGGTCTACCACCTTATTATCTATATTCCTATCACGCTTCCAATATTTTTCTAATGATGAATAGATACACATTATTGACACCTTCAATGCTTAACTCCCAACCAACAGGATTGCTAGATCACAAATAGTTGGTACTTACTACTATAATCTTACAAAATATAATCCATATCATGTTGCATCTTTCCTTTTTGGTCTGAGCTTGGCTTGGAGCCACACCAGCCCAGCTGTCAGGAATCTTGTATACTACAATTTGTGAAGCATTGTGAATGCAGACAGCCAGACACTTTGCTTGTTGGAGAATGATTTTAGCATACATTTTGGCAAATATGTACATCTTCTTGTTTATATCATTTATTTTGGCAAAGAATGAAGTTGCTGATTTGGCAACCAAATTAGCCAGAGAAGATTAGGTACCATTATCTGTCATCATTGGTTCAGACGAATGAATATACAAGTGGCTGCATTATTCCCAAAGACAAAACAAAGAGCGGGTTTTAGACCAGAAATATCTGCACACAAATGTGACATACAAGCTGGCTTAGAATTAATGATAACGATGTTTAGTTGCAGAGGGTGACCGGTCACAGTCCAAAAAGGTACAGCAACCTCTCGTTGAAATCGAAGGCAATGGTGGTGGTTTAACCACCCAAGTACACACATCAAATCTTGCCTCCACAAAAGTTAAGGCTTCTGTATAAGAGGCAGGCACCACATGACTATGATGATTAATGTGTTAGGTACTATACTAGATAATTAGAGATGCGTAGCCTTTTTACATTTTCCAGGTGTTTATTCTTTTTCCAAAATATTATAATTTGGTGTTTCCCTTCTGAATTAGTTCAATATCTATAGCATCAAATGTAATTACTTTTAAATTCTTTTAAAGAAAAAAAGAGAGCTCCAAACGTGATTAAAATTCAAAAGTGATTCATTTTGTACTATATAACCGTATGTTTCCACGTCAAAAAGGTAGCCAAGACTGTACACTCTTATTCGTTGTTGTACCTGTTGTGCAACAGTATAAGTCTTAAGCACTATAATAGTGATGATGGACATTTTGGTTAGCAAAGCGAGTACACCTATATTGCTTCATAGATCTAGCTACCGTACTTCATAATCATTTGTACCGTATACTAACAATCTAATTCCATCTTTCAACAAAAGCCAAATTTCAATGCAAAATAGAATGCTTGCTCTTTTCAAGTTTACTTATATATGCACTTGGGCTCTATTAGGTTCTGACCTAAAGAAAGTTGCCTGACCCAGATAACAATCTTAGATGTCCGATTTTGCTTGGCTTTTGTTGAATAGAATTCTCTAGGGCATGCAATTTTCCTAAGACTCTAACCAAACATGTCCTCTTACAATTACAAGCAACACAAAAAGGGCAGGAAACCATGACACACACAAAAAAATCAGGAATAAATAAAAAAACAAAAGAGCAGAACCAACTGTACCATCATGACATGGGAAGAACAAAATGTCAGCGCAAAAACGTGTCGATGCGCCTGGCACACAGCAAGCTGGAAGGATCTGCTTGATAGAGCAAGGCTGGAGATCCGCTTGGCTTCAACGCAGGGCTAACCGATCCCGCGAATTCCTCCCGAGGCGTGCCAGTCAATTTGACCTGCAATTGACAAGGAGAGAAAGTTTATCAATAATTTAAGGTGGAACGTACCGGTCTTTGCCCAGACAGTTCCAAGTGTGCCGCTTCGGGAGCAGCCAGACAGAAAAAATTGACTAAACGGCCGATACGCGAAGAAATCGGCTGTTTACGGACTGTAAAGCTCGTGGATCGTGATTGATTTTATGTCGACAAGTACGATACATGCAGATGTAAGTAAAATCATCAGCTAGGTGAGTATTACCAGTGTAAAGCATTGAGCCGATGAATCTATCGAGAAAGGATATAACATGCGAGCAAATCGACTGTTTAGTACAAATAGATTTACAAACGCTCTGAATCTAATCTGTTACCATCAACAGTGATGTTCGACCGGATCGATGGCAGCTATGATGATAATAACAAACTAAAATCGAAGAATCCGTAAAACCATCTACACATTGACATGTTTTCCGAAAGACACGCTATATGTGTGAAAGCTCAAGCAAATCGGCTGAAATAGCCGATTCAGGTGAAGATGGACTACAACATGTGAACAATCGACTATTTAACATGGACAAACCTATGAACTCATCAGACTTAACCTGTTATCTCTAACAGTGGGGTTCGACCGGATCGATGGCAGCCGTGATAAAGACAACAAATCAAACCTTTAAAGTAAACAGATCTATTCACATTTAACAGAATCATGGAGACACACCGTAGGCGTTAAAGCATAGACGATCGACTATTTAGCCGATGCAGGCATAGCAAACATAGCAAACAGTCAAGGTCACGCCTGATCAAAAACAAATCTACCAATTAGCATCCTCTGATCTAAAGTGCCATCAGTGGGGATCGACCGGATCGTTACAGCCATAATAGCGAACTATAGACCAGATTTAACTAGCCAGCAAACCTCCTCAAGATCATGCGTGCCTTAACCGTGTACTATGCATGATCAAGATCGAAGTAGAGTAGCCGATGAAACATAACTCGTCGCTCAAAGTAAGAAACATCGTATTGTAACAAAGCAAAACGACGGACTAAAAGGATATGAGGCCGATCTAGATCGATCTCGACCGGGCAGGTTGATGTTGCTGAAAAAACTAATAACAATAAGAACATCAGCAAGATCAATAACTTAATGAATCTACCCAAAGGATGTCACTCTTAGGTAGAGCCGATAACTTGACCTTAATCTAATTCGAGCAGTGGATGTCGAACATAACCGATGCAGCCGTACTTGAACTAGATGAAGATCGATAACTAGCTTGTCGCCCCATCCCTTGACGCCTCTTCCTGCTTGAAAGGACCTAGGATGTCGCCTAGAGGGGGGGTGAATAGGCGTTTCTGAAAATTAACACCTTTAAATGCGGAAACAATTAGAAAGGGGAGTTTCCAAAATGGAAACTCCAAATTAAGAGTACTACCACCCCTCACAAGTTAGCCACAGAGTAAACAAGGTATAAAGAATATATCTAGAAGCTACAACCCCGCAACATCAAGTTAGAACAGAGAATAAATATTTTTAGTGCATGCAGGAAATAACGGGACGTGTGTCAGATGAATACCGGACGTGTCCCAGATACACGATTTCGTAGATCAGCCCGAACTTGCTCCTTTTGATTTCTATCTTCAAACCAAACTGCAGGCACCTAATTTAACTATCGGTATACGAGAGAACCTGCACAAGTGCTAGAGCAACACAAATATCAAATGAAATGCGAATTGAGACACGATATTTGTTTTATGAAGTTCGGACTCGTTCGAGTCCTACTCTCCGTTGAGGGGGCTGCGGGCGACCAATGAAGGTCAGCCCCTAGAGGATACCACGAAGGTCACTCTAGCCGAGTCTTTTCCAACTCCTTTTCCTCCTTCCACTAATTGATTCCGAGGCGCGGAATCGACTGCTACTAAACTTTCCGAGGCACACCACAATCTCCCGGGTGCTCTCCGTGACGTCTAACCGCTCTAGGACCGAAGAGTCCAAGAGTAACAAATGCGAATCACGAGATTGACAATATGCACAAGTGCTCAAGTGGTTGGATGGCTCTCTTTTGAATTTCACTCAACCCACAAATTGATTTTGCAAGTTTGATCAATCACTCACTAAGAGAGGGTTGGCAAGGCTCAAAAACGTGTGTCTAAGTCAGTAGAATCAGCAGCCTCCAAAGGTGGAGGCTTGGGGGTATTTATAGCCCCCTTGAAAAACTAGCCGTTTTATAGCCGTTGCAATACCGGACACGTCCGGTATGCATACCGGACACGTCCGGTATGACTCAGACTGCGCCAACGGTAACTAAGTTACAGTGATGTTGTGAGGCCTCGGAACTCCCGAAGTATGCCGGGACTTCCGACCGTCGGAACTCCCGACTCAAGTCGGAACCCCGACCCTCGGCAATTTTTGAAAAACATGTAATCGAAGTTAAAGTTAGTGAGGTGTTGGAATTTCGACGCATGTCGGAACTCCGACCCTCACGGCTTTTTGAAAACTAGCCGCGTTGGCTTACGGTCATCCATACATGGGACGTCGTCCGGTGTAAATACGGACACGTCCCAGTATGACCGAGACGATGAAACCTCAAAGTGTGTTGAAGTGCGAGGCGTCGGAACTCCCGACTCATGCCGGGACTCCGACCGTCGGAACTCCCGACCCACGCCGGAACTCCCGGCAAGCAACCCGAGAACAACAATTTTGGTACTTTGGACAAATACCCAGTATTGCTGGATCAAAGAAGAAATCGATTAGCACATTTGTCGCTCAAATAATCAAACCTCACATGGGTTGGCTTGAGCACTTATGAAACATTATCTATCAACATGATGCATCCCTCTTAATAGTACGGCATACCTATTAAACTCAAGATCAAAAGAAAAATGAATTTATACCACTTGAGTTGATTTCTTTTGAATTGATGCCGTCCCTTCCAATCTTCATCAAGTAAGGGTGCTAACAAGTTGATGTTGATCTTTTCATTTGAGCATAGCCATCTTGAGCATGTGACTTGATTCCATTCATCAAATTTGAATAACCCCAAATGTATCAAGTCACTTCCATCAAATACTTCATTATAGATTTGATTCTTCACATCAATATGACCATCTTAGCTTGATTAGTACCTCAACTAAATGCAAGTACTTTCTTCTTCACCCTAGCTAGGTTCTTCGGCCGCCAAGCCGTCGCTTGCCCTTCACCCTTGCTTAGTACCTCGAAGCCTTTCCTTGCTATCTTCACCATCTCAAGCCATCAAGTCACATCTTGTGTTGAATCATCCATTCATATGTATTGTTATCTTTTTCATTTTAATTTAGCAAGCTTCAAATATGAGACCATTCCATATGCAATCCCTCATGTCTCATTAACTAATAATCATGAGCTTGCTTTCACATAGTCAATGGAAATCCCACAAAAAAATAAGCCTTCACATGAATTCCATTTGCATTGTTGTCTTGTGCTCGAACTAGATTGTTTATACAACAACACATCATTTTGGCTTTCATTAAGTACCTGTGAGATAACCTATTACCTGTTCACACTTAGCAAACGGGTTAGTCCTTTAATCACGTTGTCATTCAATCAACCAAAACCCACTAAAGGGCTAGATGCACTTTCACTGCTCATATCGGCTCTTCTGTTGGTCACGATGCCTTTTAATCTTTCTATACTCATCAGCCGATATTTGCATCTTCGGGTCGATGGTTCCGGCTTCTTTGACCCTAGTTGATGTTAGGACTTTAGTCTTCTCTCTGAACAACCTAGCATCAACCATGTTCTGATCTCTTGGGAAAGGATTATCATCAATTTTCATTTTTTGAGATGTATCAAATTTGAGTCTTCCTTGCTGAATAGCCCTCTGTATATGTTGCCGAAAAACTCTGTACTCATTAGTAGAATGAGAGGTGGCGTTGTAAAATTTGCAAAACTTCTTATTCTTCAACTGATCAGGAGGCAACATAACATGATTGTCGGGCAACTTGATCTGTCCCTTCTCAAGTAAGAAATCAAAGAGCTTGTCCGATTTTGTGACATCGAAATCATAGCTCTCTTCAACTCCTTTTCCCCAAGGATTTGGTACCATTACTGTCTTCTTACCCCAATTCTATTCAGCCACGGTAACCTCTTCTTCTTCATCATCTTCATAGCCGTCATCGACTGAATATGGATTATATGTTTCGGCAATTGCGGCACTCTTCTAGAATCGGGTATCTTTGCGCATATTCTGAAATTAGCTATTGAGCGTTGCCACTCGTTGAGCCAACTAACCTAAATTGTCAAACTCTTTCCCGAGCAGTTTCTCTTTTCACATTGGCAACATTCCTTGAACGGCCAAAGCAACTAGCTGATCATCGGTCAAGTTCAATGAGAAGCACAAATTCCTGGTCTCTCGGAATCTCTGAAAAAACTCGGTGCCCGATTCATTAGTTCTCTACCTTATAGTCGTTAAATCAGTAATTTTCTTTTATCACATCCCAGTATAAAAATATGTATGAAACTTCTTCTCTAGGTCAACCCAATTGGCAATGGAGTTAACTGGCAGCGATGAAAACCAAGTGAAGGCTGGTCCTGACAGGGACAAGGAGAAGAAATGAACCCGATGTGCCTCTTCAATGAATGCTTCACCCAACTGTGTAAGATACCGACTGACATGTTCTATTATACTCATGCTATCCTGGCTAGTGAACTTAGCAAACGTCGAGAGCCTGTAATTGGTAGGAAGAGCGACCAAATCATACCATTCTGGATATGGGCGTTTGTACGAGAAGATCTGCCCTTTTGGCTTCAAACCGAACTGATTCTTCATCATCTCGGTCACTCTAAGCAACAACTCATCAACATTTGAATTTTGATTTCTCTGCAATTGCTGACTCATCTGTGGATTAAAATTTCGGGTACCTTGATACCCTAGATTTGGAATCATGTGAAGGGTATTGTAATCTATGTCATAATGATATCCTTGTGGAATCTCTATCTGCTGGGTCCTTTGCTGGTTTGCTACTTAAAGCCTCTGGTTGTAGATGTTAGGATCTGTATCTCTACGAATCCTTTGGACTGATGGCGCTATTTTTTTGAGCCAACGACGATATTTGGCCTGATGTGCCAAAATTGACCACTTGATTCTGAATTTGCCCCATCGGCTGTTGCACATGCTGCACTGATGATCCAGGATTATACTGCATATGATTAGTAGTAGCACCCTGAACTTGCTCAGACGAGCTCTGAATTGCCTGGACATCAACATTACCAGCTGGTGCTGCTTCTTGATGACTAGTACCGGCTTGATTAGTCCCCTGAGTCGATGAATGTGGAATATTGTAGTAAACCGGCCCAACCTGATCAATCAGATATCCATGAAACACCTCTTTCATGGTGTTGTGGAATGTGTTCAAGAAAACTGTATTATGGTTCAATATGGCATCATGAACAGGTTTGTTTACAGCCTCTATGAAGAAATGCATGTCTTCAGCTTCATCTGTATCTGACTGCCCGTGCAACAAAACTCTTGGTAGCGGATATTTCTGAACAACTTTATGGTCACGTGTCTTGGTGTAGGACAACAAACACTTATTCTGAAATTCTTCTATAGCTTTGGTGATGACATCTTTATCTTCATCAGGTAGGTCTTCATAAGGCACCATAAGAATGTCACTGTTGTTGTAAGTCGTCATAACGATTGTGGTGTCCCACCGGGCGTGCCACAATATGTGTCAGCGTAAAAATGTGGCGATGTGCCTGGCACACAGCAAGCCGAAAGGATCTGCTTGATGGAGCAAGGCTGGAGATCCGCTTGGCTTCAACGTAGGGCTAACCGATCCTGCGAATTCCACCCAAGGCGTGCCAGTCAATTTAACCTGCAATTAACAAGGAGAGAAAGTTTATCAGTAATTTAAGGTGAAACATGCCGGTCTTTGCCCAGGTAGTTCCAAGTGTACCACTTTGGGAGTAGCCATACGAGAAAAATTGACTAAACAACCGATACGCGAAGAAATCGGCTGTTTACGGACTGTAAAGCTTGTGGATCATGATTGATTTTATGTTGACAAGTACGATGCACACAAATATAAGTAAAATCATCAGCTAGATGAGTATTACCAGTGTAAAGCATTGAGCCGATGAATCTATCGAGAAAGGATATAGCATGCGAGCAAATCGACAGTTTAGTATAAATAGATTTATAAACGCTCTGAATCTAATCTGTTACCATCAACAGTGAGGTTCGACCGGATCGATGGCAGCTATGATGATAATAACAAACTAAAACCGAAGAATTCGTAAAACCATCTACACATTGATAGGCTTTCCGAAAGACACGCTATATGTGTGAAAGCTCAAGTAAATCGGCTGAAATAGCCGATTCAGGTGAAAATGGACTACAGCGTGTGAACAATCGACTATTTAACATGGACAAACATACGAACTCATCAGACTTAACCTGTCATCTCTAACAGTGGGGTTCTACCAGATCGATGACAGCCGTGATAAAGACAACAAATCAAACATTTAAAGTAAACAGATCTATTCACATTTAACAAAATCATGGAGACACACTGTAGGCGTTAAAGCATAGGCGATCGGCTATTTTGCTGATGCAGGCATAGCAAACAGTCAAGGTCACGCCTGATCGAAAACAAATCTACCAACTAGCATCCTCCGATCTAAAATGCCATCAGTGGGGATCGACCGGATCGTTACATTCATAATAGTAAACTATAGACCAGATTTAACTAGCCAGCAAACCTCCTCAAAATCATACGTACCTTAACCGCGTACTATGCACGATCAAGATCGAAGTAGAATAGCCGATGAAACATAACCCGTCGCTCAAAGTCATCATATTGTAACAAAGCAAAACGACGAACTAAAAGGATATGAGGCCGATCTAGATCAGTCTCGACCGGGCAGGTTGATGTTGCTGAAAAAACTAAGAACAATAAGAACATCAGCAAAATCGGTAACTTAATGAATCTACCCAAAGGATGCCACTCTTAGGTAGAGCCGATAACTTGACCTTAATCTAATTCGAGCAGTGGAGGTCGAGCTTAACTGATGCAGCCGTACTTATACTAGATGAAGATCGATAACTAGGTTATGCTAGAGCTCGCAGTGGAGGTTAAACTTAACCGATGCAGCCTTACAAACCAAAGCATAAGCCATGACGGTACTTACAGACAAGCCGCAGGTCGGCCGGACCGTTGCAGCCCTGCTTGTTGAAGCACTCGCCGAGATCTACACTACTCCTACTCCTAAGGATTTTGTGTAAAGACAAAAAAGTAACTTGTATTGATTGATTGGACGTCTAAAACAATGGTCGGGGGTTTATATTTATACTCTGGGCTAATGACGTACAAAACTTGCCCCAAAAGAAATATCTAAATAAAAGGTAATACTAAAATACATGGACTCTGGCTTTCTCTTCTATAAAATCCTTGCTGTTGAAGCTTTCTTGATCGACGCGTGTCTGGTTCAATCGGCAAGAGTCGTAGACACATTATCCCGCCGAGCACATATATGAATATGACACCTGGCCGGCCATGCATGTATACGCATGCACATGACACGTACAAGATACAGATGATATGTGTCCTTGTTTCCTTCATGGTCGATGTGCACCTGGACGTTGCACTTATCCCAAATTTCCTGTATTTGGCTATGCAACTCTCGTGCTACTTCCTTGTATGTCTGACCAAATAATCTGAGAATCTGGTGACATGTACGTATGCATGCGCGGCTTGCGTCTTCACCACATCGTCAACCAGGATTGTTTCCCTCATGCACGAACTCCATGTTAATCAAGAAACTTTACGTCTTCGTTGATTTATTTCCTTATGCGGCCCGGCCAAACAAGCGTATATCCATATATCAACAGATACGTTGCTACATAGCCAATCCTCCGAATCCTGTGCTAGCTCCTTGCGCGTTAATGACTCCAGAAACCACATACGTGTTGCACTTGTACTTGCATATTCTTTTGTTATCCGACCTGTATGTTGCCGAAGCAAATAACCATGGATTTTCTTGCCTCTTTCCTTCCTCTGGCCGAGCCTGGAAACTTTCCCCACAACAACCTTGTATACGTGTATACATGCATCTTTAATAGATTAGTAACTATTAACCACTCCAAAACGTGTATGCCATATACACGTATATAATTGGACCATCTTATTTGTTTGTACCCAGCCATACGTATGCCAATTTCCAATGATAATTAAATCTGTATGCTTTTCTTTTGGGTATACGTGGCAGAACCGTCTAATCTAATACCTCCCAGAAGTGCTCGTCTTTCATTAGACACTAAGCACCCAAAGTAGAACACCAAATTACTCGGTTCCGTCAGGCACACCCTAGGGGAGAACCCGAAAATCCACATTTTTACATCAGGATCACAAATGAGAGAATAAAGCTTACATCATTCTTAACCATTTCTTACATCACTTTTAATACAACATCAGAGTATAATATTTATTATTATAATAGCAGAATGTAATCATATTATCAGAGTTATGAATAATTTAATTTAACAGCGGAATATAAATATATGATCAGAATTACAGCGGAAATAAATTATCTATTCATGGCATGGTGAAACATTGATATGTAAACTATGACAACAGATTATAAAATTTTTCTTTGTAAAACATTTGGTAAGAGTTATAAATAAACACTACGATCGCAGCGTAAAGGAAATCCTCTCTGAGCCCACCAGGTGGGATTCACACACAAGAGTCGGCTCTAGCATCCACCTATCACCTGCAACAGGGGGAATAAAACCCTGAGTACTCAATTGTACTCAGCAAGACTTACCCGACGGGAGGAAAGAAAAGACTACAAGGATATGCAAGGCTATCTGGCTTGTGGGTTTATTGCATCTGCAGGGGCATTACTAAAAGTGCATCCTTATATTCGATTTTTATTAGCAGTGCGTTAGTTCATTAACTAACCATTCTATGTAAGCACCTGTACTAGGTTCAAGCAGGTGGTAAGCAATCAGATTTCCTTTTTTATTCCATCTTTCATCTTTCAGTTCTTACTACGGTGCTAGTCATAAGACAAGCCGTACTGATTTGACGGCGATTCGTGAATCAATGTCCCCAGCTGGGTACCTCGAAAACACACGCCCCGCTTGTACCCAAGGCACAAGCAGGACCAACCCATCACCCTTCTGTCCTGAAGTCCTATGTCCCTGTCCAAACTAGGACTCCAAGCCCCTGCCCCTGAGTCTCGGTTTCAGTGCGGTGCAACGATCTCCTCCACCAAAACAAAACCCTGACAGTCCGTCTAAAAAGAGCCGGAACCCACGACAAGAGAGCAACAAGTCTTCCAAGCGCCCATACACAAGTATGTGCTCAGGATAATAAATCTGTGACTTGCCTCGATGGCTTATGCAACAACCGGTCCTTAATCGACACAGACAGAAAAAGCAGTGTAACCAAGACATGCCCCGCGTCCACGGCGACACAACCTCTTACACCCACCAAAACCCAAACCATATCCCTGTCCGGTCACCATTTTTTCTTTCCATCATTTATATTTTTCCGAGTGATAATAATACAGTAACATATTTCATATATCTCGCGAGTGACAGGCAATCACTCGACTTCTACCAGTTCCTATAGCATAGCAATCTATCTGATCCTGTCATACTAGTAAGATTCATAGGATAAAAATATATATATGCAAGTGGGTTTCATTCAACTCCTTAAAACTTAATGCACAAATATAATTTAAACTGCAGAAAAGTATGAGTTATGCACCGGGGCTTGCCTGGGTAAAATATAGCCAAAAGTTAGTATTTACATCTTCAGATCATCCACCATCAACTGAACAGAAAGCCCATTGCATCATCTCCTGGAGAGAATACCATGACACCATCTTCGAATTCCCAATCATCCTTCAATTGATCCATTGATTCATCATCGTACCTATATGATATGCAATGCGATGCAATGCAAAGACGTAATTAATCGACTGCAATCGTGACTCGTAAAAATATGATTTACGCCTCTCAAGTTAACGAACTAGTTCTAACGACGACCGTACTTAGGCTACATATCCATGTTGTCGAATAAGATGCTATTTCTCAACAAATATTTTAGTTATACAACCCAAGTTATTTCTTTATTTCATTCTATCGATTTACTCATTATTCGAAATAGGACATCGTTATCTATCTACCAAACTAATTATTCTGGAGTTACGAAATTTACAGTGAGCAGCTAATATTGTTAGGAACCTACCGTAACAATTTTAGATCCAACACTATTACCAATTTATCACGGAAATTCCTATAAGTTCTTATTTTAAGCATTTTAAAATAATTAGAGCAACCCTAAAATCATACCGCACCTATGTGAACAAAATACACTACTAGGTAGATCGTGATTTTAGAAAGTCAACAAAACTAGTTTCACTATTTTTGGACAACTACATAATTTTATATTGATTTTACCAGTTTATTTCCCAAAACTATTTTAGCAATTACTTTACGAACTAAAGGGCCCGCGGCCAGCAGATCGGCCCGACGGCCCACAAGCATGCGCACGGCCCAACGCGGAACGGCGCATGCGGTCCAGACGGCGCGACACTAGGCCGGCCCAAGCGATCTTATTGCCGACGGCCCAGTCTTGCGCGAACGGCGCCCCAGCGGGGCATGTGACCCGCCCATACCCATCTGCTGGCGGTGGATGGCTCATGACAGCACCGCCGCACCAAAGCGGACGGGCACGCTGGCAAAGCGCAAGACCGCCCAAGCGAAGCGGCGAGCAGCCAGTGGGGAAGTTTTGGGGTGCCGTGACCGTTTTGCAAAAACGTCCACAGTCTTCTACCTATTTGGTGCGCTACTATTCCTACGAGTCACTGACTTCGCATTGAGAACCCTGAAAAATCCTCTATTACAATTTTCCCACCTCCTCACCTTCTTCACAAGCAGAGCAGGAGCAGAGGGGCACGGGACGACGCGACCGGCCAAATCCCGGCCACCGCACTACCGGTGGGGAAAATTGCTTGTGAGAGCGGCGGGCCATGGGTGCGGTCAAGGCTGCAAAGACGGGCGCCGAGGAGCAGCGGCTCCAGCGCGGGACCGAGGCGCGTGGGAGGAGGGTGGCGCGGGCGACGCCCGGCGCGCGGGCGGCTTACCGACGCTGGAGGAAGCGCGGAGAAGCGCGGCAGGGGCGGCGCGTGTGGGTTCGTGTGAAGAGGAGGAGGCAGCGTGGCGTGGTCGCTGCGGCGATGGGGCGCCCGATGCTCGACGACGACGGAGGCGTGGGCTACGGCGGGACTCACGACGCGGGGATGAAAAGGAGGGCGCCGCGGATCGCGGCATAGGCGCGCGCAGGTTGCTGGCGGCGAGGAGGAGAAAGGCGAAAAGCGGTCTTTGCGGAGCCGCCATCCAGCAGCGGACCGTAGGCGGCACGGGGAGCAAGGGACGGGGGGAGGTGGCGTGGTGCTGCGGCCGACACGGCCGCAGATGTCGGCGATCCGCGAGCTCGACGCGATGATGATGGCGGGTCTTTGCGCCCGGACGCCGAAAGGCAGAGCGAGCGTCTTGAGCCAAGGACACGCAAGGCCGCAAGGGGGAAAGGAGAGGCGACTGGTGGGCGGCGCTGGTGCTACGCGGAGGAACGGAAGCAGCTGCGGAGTGCGAGGAGGTGCCGTGGCGCATCCAGCACGAGAGCAGAAAAAGGGAAAAGAATGAGGAAACAGCACGCATGCCAGAGCGTGGACGCGGGGACATGGAAGGACGGCGCAGCGTGGCCGATGGCTGCACGCCTACACGCACACGAAACGTGAAAGGACATGGCGAGAGCAGACTGAGACAAGCCGTAGCAGGCAAGGTCAGAGCAAACAGCAGCAGACCGAACGGGCAGACCAAAGCTGGGGCGTCTCCTCCACGGCAGTAGAAAAGGAAGGAACAGAAGCAGCACGAGGGAGGTACACGTCGTACACGCGCTGGCACTGCGGACACGTCGGGTGCTCAAAGATGAGACAGACACAGCAGCAGAAATTTTGACCTCAAGACAGAGAGGCATAAAGCGGCGAAAGAAAAGAAGGACAAGCAGAGACAGACTAGCTCAAGACGAACAAGCAAGGAGGCGCGTGCGAGCTCGGTTACTTCTTAAACACGACGGCAGGGGCGGCTGGCTCGCCTAACGTGGAGCCGGCGGCAGCTTGCGGTTAACGCGGACGGACAAGGTCGCGACCTTCATTGCAGCAGAGACAACGCGAAGAAACGGGCAGTCGAACGGTGGCGCTCACATAAAAATATCAGACGCGACGCAAGCGAGGGAGAGGGAGCAGCGGCACGACGACGGGACTCGACGACGCGGTGCGACGCAAATGTGAACAGCGATACGTCGTCAGCATTCTAAAAGATTTAAATCCTATCGACCATCGTCCCTAAACATTTCACGCGACAGGTCCTACTCCATACCCAGCCATAGAACAAAATATTAGGTGTTATGTAATTATTTTGCGCAAAACAATTCGCCACAATTGGCGATTTAAAATATAATTTCCGATTTTTACCGTTGATGCTAAAAGCTGATTTTTAAATTTTAAAATCCAAAAAAAATCATTTCAGAAATTTTTCTTAGGCCTAAATTACGGTGCTAAATGAGCTCGTAACACCAGAAATGTTACAGTATCAATATATTGCTTCTGGATAGATTCGTATTGGAGATAGCCCGTATAACGTGATACATATGGGGGCAGTTCGGCTGGTAAGAAAACAAACCAAATTTCACTGTACACGGCTGGTTTTCACTGTTCACTCTCTCACAAATTTCTCCCAGCGAACAGGGCCAAGGAGTTCGGCTGGCTTCATTTAATTTTATTTACGTGTATGCAGATTAACTCATGCTCCCAGCTATCTCTTATCCTCACGTCAAGATATCTTGGACATCATACTTCTCTCAAAATATTTTAAAGAATATTCCTCGGCCGGTTCGTAAATATACATCAATTAAGAGATTTTTTTTTACATTCGACATAATCGGCCGATCTCTTCTTTTACAGGGAAAGCTTACTAAATTTTAATGTAAACACAAAACAAAAGGGATTTTAATCCCAGCCCTGCCTAGTGCCTGCCCGAGTCAACACAGTCACCTAGGGCCCAGCTCAGACAAGAGGGAACGGAAAGTTTGCAATAAAATTTCTCACAAAATTCAGAGAGAGATGTTTCAATGTTTCACTTCAAGAAAAATAAGGAAAATAATCAGAAGTAAAGGAAAAGACTTTTCAGTATCAGCGTGTCAGTATCAACTCATCCTCCACTAGCACTCTAGCAGGAGTGGAAGCTATCCATTGCCCACTAACCCCACAAACCCACTCACTCACTCATCATTGGACCCCATAAATAAACAAACAAACTGCAAGGCTTGGAGCAAGAAAGAAATGCAGAAATTGATAAAATAGCACGGAGTATTAGGATAATAGAAAAGGTAAAGGCTACCTCATTTTTGTATTTGTTCTCCGCTCTTCCCTCTTCTTGTTATTGGAGTTGGTGGTGTCCCCGGAGCTAAAAAAGGCCCCGCCTTTTGGCTCATTCTCACCTGCTCCAAGAAAGCTTCTTGGAGATGGCGCGCACCGAGAAGCTCGTTGGCGATGGCTGCTCCGGCAGCGAAGGCCAAGTGGAGGTGGAGGTCGGCATGGGGGTGGACGGGAAGGGGGTGGAGTGCCGGATATGCCAGGAGGAGGGGGAGGAGGCCGCTATGGACTCACCCTGCGCCTGCACTGGCACACTCAAGGTGAGCGCTCTCCTCTGTTTCTCTCTCTCTCCCTCCTTCCCTATCTCCCTCTGAAAGTTTCTTTGCGTGGATGTTTGAGGTGCCGAGATGAGTCAAACTGTAGTGGTTGGTAAATTTGGAGTAGAATGGTGATTATTTGGGTGCTGGATAGATTTCAAGATGCAATTTCTGCGCTTCTGAAGTTCGGTTTACCCTTTCTTCTCGTCGCTGCGTTTTGGAAATTTGCTTTTGGTTATGTCGGTGTTTATGTTCAACCTGCTTCCTTCTTTTCCGTGATTATCTTGCTGTTCTTTATTGTGGACATCTCTAATAGCTCTAGGCTTGCACTGTAGGAGCATTAAAGTTCTATTGGGTGATTGTTTTATCTTCGTCGACCAAGTGAAACAGTGTCAGACTGTCAGTGTTTCATCGTCTGTTCACTTGGCCTCCGTATTTGCAGGTGCTGTGCCAGGTTTTGGGTTTGTCTTAAACAGTATCCTTAGGATTGAATGAGTTCTAGAAAACCCGATTTTGTTGTGGACAGGTCCAATCATCCGAATTTTCAAGCGATAGATAATCCTCATCCTAATATATATACTATACCCCCATTTTCAGTTATCCAATAAACCTTTTCCCCCTTGATGTTGTTGTACACGTGACTTAGGAGTATCTGTTGAAGAAAATGCTAATTGTGTGTTGACCTATTGGCGTTGGTTTTATGCAGTTTGCCCACAGGAAATGCATACAGAGATGGTGCAACAAGAAGGGCAATATTACATGTGAAATCTGCAACCAGGTGGATGTTTCTGTTATTCTGCTACAAGACCAAAAGTAGCAATTTTTTTCTCTGTTTTATACTGTGTACCATATCATTTCTAGATGGTGTGGCATGCTACTTTGACCTTGCCGAGTTTCCAGTCTACTATCGGCTATTTGATTTGGATAGATCTAGTAGGTTTATATTAGCATTCCATTTCAATGCAACTGCAGTGCAGAAGAAATAAGGAGAAATGGGAACACTCTATGTATCTTGTATTGTGCTGTTCTTGTTGAAGTTTTCATATCTGTCTTGTTGCCCCTATGTTCTACAGGTTTACTCCCCGAATTATGTCATCCCTCCACCTAAGTGTTGTTCAGATGAAATGGACATGGATCTCAGGTACTTGCTGATACAATTCTTTATGCTTTGCTCAATTTGCGGAAATCAATCCTTTCTAAATGAAAAACATATTGTGAAAATAACCTATGTTCTGTGGGGGTAACTTGAACAATGTGATTTGTACCCTTTAACAGCAATTAAGGAAGCACAGTTGTTTTCCCTTAATTTTCAATAGTAACGCAGATGTGGTGCTCCAGTTTGTGCATATTCTTTGAGTGACCCATTGTAGATATTCTGAATGGGTGATCTTTTTTGGTAAACAGGCAAAACTGGGTTGGACGAATCGATCCTCATGATTCCCATTTTCTAGCCATTGCCATCGCAGAGCAGCAGCTGCTGCAAGCTGAATTTGATGATTGTGTATCTGCAAATTCTAGTGGTGTCACATGCTGCCGAACCACTGCTCTAATTGTACGTCAAAAAAGCTCTTTCTTCACAGACTTAATACTTAGTTGTGTTGACTTATTTGTGTTGGGTAGTGGAATCTAATATTGGCTTTATTGCAGTTGATGTTCCTTTTGCTTGTACGACATGTAATTGTCATTGTGAGGGATGTTAGCATGCTACAGGATGCAACAGTGTTGTTCAGTGTGAGTTCAACAAACCTAATTAACATGTCCTGCTGAGATGATGTGACCTGCTTCTGTTTGAGTTCCATATTCTGCATAATGCTATGAATGCTGTCGAAGTGCGATAATGCTTCATTCTGTTATAAACATGTCATGCCAAGATCGTGTAATATGTTTATGTTGAAATGGCATGATGCTGAGAGGAGAGCTAATTAATGTCTATTACAAAATTGTATACCCCAGTGGCTGCAAAAGAACAACAAATACTTCAAGATAAATTGATGACAGTGTTTCATTAGCAAAGATTTGCCCTTGATTGATTACAGCCCACTTCTGCATTTCTCATTTGTTGCTCAGTCCATAGTGGGATTGAATTTCTATTTTTCCATGTGTATTATCGATGCATGACACTAAAGCTTTCGTTTATTTCAGGCAACTCTTCAGTTTGCGGGATTCTTTCTTCCTTGTTATGTAATAGCTCGTTCTTGCTATGCTTTGCAGCATCGGAGACGAAGACAGGTGTACTTCCTTTCCTACCAGTCCTGATGATATAGAAAAATATATGACCAACCTGTTCTGAATCTAGTAGAACCTGCTATTATATTTCTCACGTTCAGCATTCTACCAGTTTGACCTATTGACGTGAACATCTTTTTTTTCTCTGAATTGGTAACCTGTAAGCTGTAACCGTGACCCAAAACGACCCTATAACGTTCCAAGATAGTGTTTATTTACTACTGCTTGAATCCAGTGCTGCTGGGTTGGATCCCAATGGTTTTCATTCAGAATGTCTTCGCTGCTTCTTGCAAGTGAAGTCTGTCGAGATATGTACATATGCAGTCTATCCCACAGAGGAGACAGTCCTAACTTGTTTTGTTGGCTATCTCCACAGGTGTAGGGAGACTCACCTGAACCTTAAAGAACACCAAGGCGTACCAATACCAATTGAAGCGCCGCCTCGGCAGTACCCCCCGAAGAGAGGATGCATGGAAGCTTGCGAAGTGAGCTTCCCGTTGTTGCTTGGAGCCACCGCAAAGCATTTGGTTTCTCTCCTGAAAACGTAGGCGGTTTAATTAGGGGATTGAGTAGCGAGAACAGGCGTTGTGAAGCTCAAGTGTACATATGCTGAGAGAACATGGCCTTTTTACAGCTGTATGGAAGCAAAATGTAACCTCACACATTTCTACTGCAAATAAAAGAACGATCTACCATCAGACAGCTTGTTCGCTTGTTGGTTTCAGTCAGGGTTTATCAGCCAGCCAATAGTATTTTTTTCTTATAATAAACCAGCATCAGTCGGACCTATCAGCTCAGAAATCAACAAGAGGCTCTGAAGTTTTATGCTTTGGTTTGGGAAGGCTGGCTTTGCAGAGTACAGGGCGGCGGCTGCTGCTGCTGCTGTACTAGTGCGTACAGAGGGAGGCTTCTGAATCGGACAGACGTGGAAAGTCACGGGTTCAGTGCCGCTCTAATGCTCCGTTGATTGCTGCGTGCGCTCAGCCGGTCATCCGCGTATACTGCCAACGCCGCGCCGCCGTGCGCTCCTCGGCTCCTGCCTTCCAGACGCTGACCAGCCTGACCTCCCGGATCCTCCGGTTCCGATCCCCCGTTCACGCGGGCGCATCGTGTTTGACACGGGTTCATGCATAGTAGTCCTAAAAACGCACGACACGACACGACAAACCTGAGCTATTTCTTCTTAGTCGAACACAACATTATACTTAATAACACAACACAAATAGACTAAACACGGCCTTGGGAACGGTCTGTCCCTCGCGCTGCCGCCGTTGAGAATTGATTCAGATTTTTGCCCTCGATCGCCAGCCAAGCCGGTTCACCCATGTCTGCCGCCGCTGCCGGTGGCCTCCACACCACCCTCCTCATCGCCGCTAGGCAATCGCAATCGGAGCGACAAGGCAACCTGCCTCACCAGCAGCAGCCATTGGTCGACGCCGCGTACAGCAGGATGGAGGAAGGATCGCACGTCCCAACACCGCAGAACCAAGACACGAGCATGGCCGACTACTGGAAGTGGAAGTTCCCCAACATTTTCTTCGTGGTATGCAATGTAATGTAATGAAACCTAGCTCCTTCCCTTTTCCCTCATCTCTATGCGTACTGTACCATCTAAGCCTACCTAGCTAGATGATCAGCGGAAATCAATTAGTCTGGTACTCTCTTTTTTTTTTGTTTAATTAGCCTAAAAAAAACCTTCGTCGAACTCACACCTTTCTTATATGCTTCTGCTCCTGCAGACGTTTACAACTGTCCTGGGTGGCCTAATGCTGACTGAACTTTTTGTGGAGCGGTTTGTGCAGCACGATCCTGAATTGCAAGACGAGCCCTTCCTAATGATAACTCTTGTTGTTCTAAATTCCTTTATTATATTATAAGTAGCCGGGTACCTGCCGTCTCTTTTTCCACATTTTTTTGGAAGAGGCTAGTTAAATGTCCCGGTGTGTTGTTCGAGGCTTTTATTAAAGTAAGTACTACTATTTTAGAAGGGATCTTTGCCGGAGCAAATGCATATCATGTGGATATTTGTGTTTGATTATTATCTATAGTAGGAGTATAGTTAAAAGAAACAAATCAAGAAAACATTGTATTTCTTCAGTAATATCTTACTCTGGTTCCGTTACTATTTTGTATTTCAGTAGTATCTTACTCGAATTTGTGGCTAAAAGTTTGAAGAATTGGAAAATGTGAGACATGAAAAGGTGCCTAACATGCAACGAAATAGGTTGACAATTATACGACTGAAAATAACCATTCCACAATCCACGCAACAAAATTAACGCTTGTGGACAGGAGTTGAAGGGAGAGAGAAGGCTCCCATAGCTGCAATTTGCATTCATGTGCTCTCTACATGAAACATTTTTGTACATTGTTTTCCATCACACGAGTGCGGTCCACCAGTCAGTTGGTCTTGTGTGCTAACCTACTTGCTCAAATCACCGCGCCAGCATACCTGCATTGCAAATTATGCCCATAATCACGAATTGTTAAAGTTGAAAACAGACATATGCCCATGTAACTTGATAATTTTTTTTTGAAAAAAAAAACTTATACAGCGTACCAATCCAAAAGAGAGGACGTGAAGCACCGAGGCAACTCCTAGTAAATACTTTAGGATCTTTAGAGAGTCAATGTCAAGAGCCAGGTACAGAAATACTATGACGAGCAGATTTATGCCTGCAAGGACAATACAAAGGAATGTATGAGAACGGCCAGCACAAAGAGCAAGAGCAATAGAGCTTATCCCGCTGTTACCCAAGAAAATACGACAACATACCTAACACCCCAAGCCGACACAAGACCTGAGAACACCGTAGCTCGGTGAGAGATCGTGCATACGCACTTAATGGAACGCCAACCGCTTGCAAAGTCCACCACAAGCTGAATGCAATGTGAAATGACTTTCTGAAGCATGGACAACCTTGTAGGCCAACCGGAGCCCCTTTGAACTATGTATTGGGAGTGTTTTCCTGGTACATGGAAGTTGCAGTCATTAGATTCCTGTCAGTTTGAAAATAATAGAGAGAGGATAGCCTCATAGGCCAGGAGGAAGTTGGCAATGCCTCCATGGTCATGGTGTGCCGAACCACAGCAGCGACGAGGCATATCTATATAGAAGCTACATTGTAGTAGCAATTCATTAGTAGAGAAGCTTGTAGTCCCGGTTCTCAACCCCTTTAATGTTAGTTTTAGGAACCGGGATAAACCGAGACTATGCAATCGAGACTAAAGCTCTCGATCTACGGCTATGCAGATTCGAACCAAGCCCGGGTTTGAAATATAAACCAGGACTAAAGGTACATTTAGTCCGGGTTCGTGTCTCAAACCGAGACTAATACTCACACTTTTAGTCCGAGTTCGTGTCTCAAACCGGGACTAAAGATTCTGGCACTCACATATCTTGGTAACCGTTATAACCGGGATTAAAGGTCTAGTCCCTCCTTTAGTCACGGTTGTAATTTTTAAACCGGGACTAAATACTTTTTGGGCCATGGATGAAAGATCGTTTCTCAACTAGTGATTAGCCCTTGCCAGAGAAATCTCAGGCACCTTCGAAGTGGAGTCGTGGAGATCAAGGTGACGATGGTGCTGAAGAAAGTCCAATATATATACTCTAGTTGGCATAGCTGTTATAAAAATGGAGAAGGCAAATCAATGCATGGTGATGGTGGAGCATTTTGGTTGGCCTTAATGGGAAGTGGGAGCGGTAATAGTACTGGGAATGGGAGAAGATTTTTCGTGAAAGCTGAATTGATTAATCAATAGATTAATGAGGTAATAAACGGATGGAGAGTTGCATCTCGTCACAAATGTGCACCCCTTGGGCTTCGGCCTTCTCACGACCGTGAGTGCCTTTGGATGCAGACAGAGGAAGGCGAAGTGGAGCAAGCACAACTGTTCAGTTCGTGTACCGGAAACAAAGAGCCTCTGCATAGTAACCTATGGTTGTGGGCCCTCCTGGATGACATGGCTTCACGAAATCACAGAGAAATATGCTAGTGGAGTTTTGCTTTATAAGAGTATAAGATAAGATAAGATAAGATAACATAGAAGACAAATAGAGATAGTGTCAACATAAAGGGAATCGCTAAATTTCAGGTGCCTAAAATTTGTGTTGTTTGAGGCGGCGAAGCTGGATCGTCCGATCTTCATCCAACGCATTGGACATCTTCTTCTTCCTCCAGCTCTGTCTAGTGAGCACATGCCCCGCCGCAGCGCCACGGAGCTCTGACGAGACCCTACCGCGTCCGCGGCGGCCTCCCACCACTTCCCTTCCCCCTCCCGCCGCCGCTTTCTTCTCCAACTCCGGCAAGAGCGGCCGCGACGCCCCCGCCTCGAACTAGTCCGGTCGCCTCCACCGCCGCCAGGACCCGAAGCCGCCCACCCCTGTCCCTACCAGCCGCCAAGAACCGAAGACTCCCACCCCTGTCCCCACCACCGCCTGGACCCAAAGCCGCCCGTCCCCATCCCCACCGTTTGACCGGTCTGCCTCCCCCGAGCCCCTCCTTTTCCTAAGGTCGCCGAAGTTGGGAGAGAGAAGATGCTCGCCAGAGTTGGGGAAGATGCTGGGCAGGGCAGGTGCGGTGGGCACGATTTGAGGTGACAGGATTATAAGAGGTGTGCAAAATGTTCATTACTTTCCCACCTGGAAGTTCTAGACTTACCAGTTACATATGCTTGCATTATTCTAGTTTATTTTAGTAAGATTTATGACACCAAATTAGTATCATTAGATGTACATAAAATATATTTAGTTTCATAAATATCTGTGCTATTTTTTATAAATTCGGTCATATAAAAAATTTAACTCAGAACAACTCTAGAAATTAACCAGGAAACAACTCGTACATTAACCACTTTTCACGAATCACAGTGCCAGATATTACCTTACGATACAAGTATGCCACACAAGATTCTTGTACAATCATTTTGAGGTGTACAGATGGCAAACGCAAATATCATATATCAGCGACGATTTTTCTAGCAAAGTACAAGTTACGTAGGTTCTATTGGAACGTCAAAATGGAAATGTTCAGGCACTTGTCGCAATAATTCAGCTGTCTAATTTCACTGGCTTCACTTTCTCCTTGAGAAACTGTCGAATGTGCTCTCGCTTCCAGTTATCAATCCTGCCAATCTCAGCCCGTTTCAGATTTTCAGTAAATGAACCAATGAATAATTGAGAACATTTTTTCTACCATACATTAGGTACTTTAAGCAATTGGCGCACATATAGAAAGATGACAATTTATTCAGTACAATACTTAAACCTGTCACTTATAGATGAATGCTGTGCCCAAGAGAAAATTCAGGCCACTTTAGCAAATTACCCAGTATTGATTATACTACTGCAGCTTTATGAAGCATTCCAGTAGCAGTACACTTTCTATAACTATGTTTTGAAGCATTGCATGCACAAACAAACCGATCATTTCTTTACATATTGTGTCAGTCATCAGAGTACTACATGAACTACATGACATTACTGCAAGAGCAAGGATGATTGGAAGCAGACAACATATATAAGTGTAATGAACTAAGACATGATGATATGAAATGATTCAGGCAGACAGTTCTTATATTATTTGTAATAATAGAAGTCTAAGAATGTAATCAGATAACTGGAGGTTTATTCTAGAGTTAAGTAGGACTTGCCTTATGGTCTCCTTCTGTTCACCCTTGTTGTCAAGCATTATGAGCTTTGGTGGAGAACCATAGGAATAACGTGCTTCCACATAAGGGAAGTCGTCCTTATCTTCTTCGAGGAAGCCAACAACTTCTGGATAAAATACCAGTTTTCTCATGCACACCTCAATAATTGCACCAGAAAATGTGAGCTGCAACAGGCAAAAGCAAACAGTCAGATGCTATATCCAGTACAAGTAAAGAACTATATGGCGCTTCTAAGACCCATGCTCATCCAAAAAAAACATCGTTTACTGGCCATTCAGGTCCTCTAGCATTCAAGTGATGCCTTGAATATATGTCATTATTCCAGACTAATAAAGATCTATATTCATTTTGAAAATGATAACTGTTTGGTCATCCCTATAAAATCTAAGCACTATTCAGTATCAACATAAACCAACTGACAGACAGAAACCAGCATAAAAACTTGAACTGTAAACCCTAAAGTAAAGAAAACCACAACAGGTAAAAGATATGTCTTCCTTATGCCAATTCATGGAGATTCATAGTTCATACCTTGCTGATAGAATCATCTGAATCCTCGGTGCAACATTTACGGCAATCCTCCACCAGCTCTGCACACAACTAACAAGTTGTTTAGATTTGAATCAATCACATGACATAACACATAAATAGCACATGTGGAAATGAGTCCACCCCTAGTTTCTTTGCCAATAGACAGTGTCACAGTGACTAATGGAGTCATGGAGCAACCGGGACAAAAGATATTATTGCAATAACCAACAAACAGAGTTGACAAAATATATTCCTCCAAATTAAGTGTTCAGTTGGTGACATGAATGATGTTTCCAATCCGTTCTGATGCAGCTAGCTTCAGCTCTTTGACTCTATCTTAAAGACCAATATTACTCGGCTTTTATAGAAAGCAGATTAAGGCCTTGCAGCATCTGGATAACACGAGTTTTATAGAGTGCTACTAGGGGGGGCTAACCAAAACGATAGACCCAAACAGTGAGGACAATGCATAACCAGCACCACCTGATGTACAACTTCTGAGCTAAGGGCAAACCTCAAATTTTACAGAACAATCAGCATAGGTTCATAAAGCCTCCACTAATGCCAGAAATCCATTTCGTTGCCCCTTTCAAGTTTTATTAAAAGAAGAAGGGAAAAAAAAACTCTCGTCAGGACTGCAAAAATGAAAGAATCGTGGGAAAATATGAAATCCATCAATGCTCAGTGAGCTAATCCAATAGTTCTCATGTTTTAAGGTTCATTAATTGGGTTTTCATTGGTTTGTGGTCTGAAATCCCATCCCATCTGAAGTTTTGGCATTAAAGCGATCCAATTTCTAAGCTGCATGCTGGCAAACGTCTTGACCGAAATCGCTCTTCGCAGATTTCATACTCGAAATGAAGAAAATTGACATATTCGGATCCGACCGAACCCTCCTTACTCAGTTACTCCTATGGCTACGCGTTCCCGGTTCAGATCGCAAACCTTATCAGCAGCGCACAAAGTGCGAGCTGCCGCAGGCCAGAGGAACGATCCGCGCGTACCTTGGTCCTTAACGAACTCGGAGAGCGCGTTGCAGTCGGAGCAGAGGGCGAGGCCGGTGAACCCCAGGCCCTCGCACTCCCTCGCCCCGAGCCGCTCACCGCGGCAGAGGCCGGAGCAGCACACGAGGACCACGGCGGCGACCACCGCTACGAGGAGAGACCGATCCATCCTCTCCTCTCGCCCCCCGACTAACGTACGGCCTGGCTGGACTCCGGAGCTGCCGCAAGCACCACCGCGACGAGTCGTCGACGACGACGAAGAAGAAGACGACTAGCGGCAGGCCGGCTTTCCCCCAGTGGCCCAGCCTTTTCGAGGCTTAGTTGGTGAACAAGCGGTCCGCGTAGCTGGGCCTTGCCTGCAGCCCCCAATTTGACTCGGCCCAATTTTTCATTGCTGGCCGTCCAGGTCCAGTGCTGCGTCTCTGAACCACAGTAGGCTGAATTCTGAATTCTGAACTCTGAATCTGACTGAAGACTGAAGCCTGAAGCCCTGAACCATACGATACGATCTTAATTGATGATGTCTAAACATGGCATGAATATTTTGCACGAATCTGAGAAACTGGGCGCGTTTACTGTCCGTATATTCATTTCGTCGCCAAATCATGAACTCATCAGTAGCGAGAATTCGTGATTACAGGCTTTTACAGCCAACGTCACCACTCGTCAGTCGCCGTGCTCCGCTCGCACAACACAAGCACGCACAGGTAGAGGTAGCGGCAGCAGGCAGCAACGACGCACCGCCCTGCTCTGCCACACTGGAAGCACGGCATGTGTTCCGTACTTCCGTCCACCGTCCACATTGCTCGGCTCTCCTTGGGCACGCACGCCGTGCTGGCATGTGATGCGGGCGAAGAGGCTAGGCTATGCTGCTGCTCCTGCGACTGCGATGCATTCTCCCGGTGGCGGTGGCCGGCCTCGGTCCGAGAACCGCTGGCTGTAGCCTGTAATCCATGCAGATGCGGGCAGCCGTTAGGTGTGGACGCGCGGGTTCAGACTTCACAACTGGAGGCCCACTGGTTTTGATTGAAGAGGTGAGGAACATCGGAGAATTGAGAATGAGAGCTCGCGGTTTCATGTGTCGGTGCGGGCCAAGTCAGATTTGCCATCTCTCGAGAAAAAAAAATCAAAAGTTATCAGCAGCTGCTGGTAGTTGTTTTAAATTTCATTGGCGTCGTCAGGCAAATCAGCCCAGAAAACAACGTGACTCGCGCCCAGCTGATTCGTCAATAAAGTGACGAAACGAAGCCGTCAGGCAGGCTGAAATACGAGTTGAAGAAGCAAGTCAATACACGGAGAGGACCGAGCGTTAGCTCGGTTGGTCCGGCTTCCAGGTGTGAAGCGACCGCTCGCGGGTTCGATTCCGGATGGAACGAACTTGCTTGCCTCACCGGGGCTGGCCCCCCAAATAATTTATGCCTCTCACGACGTGGTGCCACGATGAGATCCTAACGTGCCCGCTTACGAAATCTTCATATTTGAGTATAATTTTCATATTTGAGTATAGTTATAGATTTATATGTACACGGGTAGTGTGAGTGTATGCGTATGTTGAGTGGGTATGCGTATGTACGAACAGATGCTATAGTTGTGCCCAGATGAGAGGAAAAAAAACCCAATACACGGACGCTCCCCAGACCTTACTCCTACGGTCCTACCTAGCAGGCAGCAGCTGGCTTGGCTCGTAGGAAGAGCATCAGCAGTTTGCCAAATTGGCAACGGCGCCTCTCTTTCACAGTCTCAGGCCTTATGGTGGATAGAGATCACGGTATATCTCCTAGTTTCTGAAAGTCGAGACATCACTGTTGGCAGAAGCTGGAGCCGATAAAATTGATCAAGCTGGTGGCTGCTGTTGCAGACGTTGGAGACCAGAAAGAAAGAATCCTTATCCGTGGACTGATGCCCAACTCGGCTCGTGTTGGAACTTGGAACGGAAGTCCTAACCCGTGCTCTCTCTCGTCCCGTCAGCGTCACCCACAGACCTTCGGTTAAGGCATTTGTGCTTGGCCCATCACGGCATGTTCCATTCCAAGCACGGGCGGAGGGCACGAAGCCTGATGCCCTGATGAATGGATACAAACGACGTAAGACACTGTTTGCTTCTCGTATAATCCATCTTTTTCGTTTGTTTTTTAGTTGGAATAATATTTTTCTCTCCTAATAAATCAACAAGAATATTATTTCAACTTATTTTTTCAGCGAAACGAAGAGAACCTAATTAGTGAACGGGAAAACATATGTACTATGCACTTTTTTTGTGAGGAAGAGAGAGAGGCGAGCGAAATTATTTAGCAGCTCATCCTTATCGTAAGCTTGTGTGTCCAGCTAAACTGTATGGGATTTGCACATGGTCTCACGTGCTTCCTCCTCTGTTCTTCGATTAAACAACGCTAATGATCTGTTTTTTTTTTCTCCATTGCAATTAAGAAGAAGAGTTTAGTCATACAAACGACGCGCTTCTGACGAGCGCCGTCGGAGGTCTTACAGTCGCACGACTCCAAGCTTGGATATTACATAAAAGATCTACAACCGAAGCTAAGAGCGTGGCGCAACCTATGAAGCTTGGCGCCCTCCGCCGGGTCATGCGATCCTACTCCGGTGTCCGAGAAGAGTTTTCTACCCGCCTACGGTGTTGGTCGTGGGAATAACTTCGTCCGAGCTTCAACTTGGCTCGACGTCAAGTTTCTTGCGAAAATAGCGTCGTATGCTCCCTTGGACGGAAGAAATGGTGCGCGCGGCGCGCGACGCCCATCCTCTTCATGAGTAGTACCTCGTCCCGCTTGGAGGCCGGTACGTGCGACAATGGCTGAGCGGCAATCCGCTTGCTCCTGATTGGCAGGGGGCGCTTTGTTACCGCCTTCTGCCTTGGAGGACTGGCAATCAATGGCGACTTTCTCTTGCATTGCACCTCCTCGGTGAACCTTGCGAGACGCCGAGCAGCATCACGTGGCGTGGGTGTCGCGTCACTGGGGTGCACGGATCTTCGACATCGAGTTGTCCCTCCCGAGGCGGCATGAGCTGTGGCAGCTCCTGCACCAGCGACAACATAGGTGAGTGAGCAGCCGTCACCGGAGGACGAGTATCCATCAATGATTCCTCAATCCCCACAGAGGTAGCCTCCAGAGTAGGCTGGCATCCGGGCACTATTTGTCTCGCTGGTCGGCTCACGACGAGCGAGGCGGTGAGCTCCTCCAGCATCGGGTCAATCGAGACGACCCATGCGGGAGGCCCCACATTCGCGCACAGCGCCAACGCCAGCGGATCTGGCTCGGTGAAGCAGAGTGCAACAACAGAAGTAGTTGTGTTGTCGGCGTGGTCGGCTAGTGCACCCGTGCCGATGTCCTTCTTAGTCCAGCACCACCGTCGTCATCGCCGCCATCTGGCGCGCCCCACGGCCCCTCATGCGGCACCTCCGCACCGCCTTGCGGGCGCATGCTTGAGGTCGGGGGTCATCACGAACAGAGTGTCGTGGCATGTTGGCACCCTTCGCCGCCGATGTCGGCGAGCTGGACCACCACGCAATCCTTGGCGAGGTGTCCGAAGCCGCGGCAGCACAGACAACGCCGTGGCAACCGACAAGTCGCTACTCGACGCGAGCAGGATAGACGGTTGAAACATCTGGCGTGAAACTCTGCACGGATCCTCTGGGCCTTCATGAGCTGCTTTGGATGAGGCTCAACCGAGGCGGCCATCGGACGCGTCTCCTGCCGGGGAGGATGTCCCGCCAACCATTGATGTTGGTGCGGAGATCCGTCTGCGGTGGCGAGGCGTTAGCGGGCGAGGGACGCGCCCTCCGCGCCTAAGCGGCGAGGCCGTGCACCGGCTAAAGGCGTTGGCGGGCGAGGGCGCTAATGATCTGTTGTGTTTGTTGTTGTGCATCATACTTGCTAATGCCTTACATTGGCTGCATCGTGAGGTAACACGATGATGTATTTAGAGTGAACAAAATAGCCTTCGAAAGTATAAGTTATTTTAGTTTTTTATACAATTTTTATTATACATCTAAATATTTATTATGTCTAGATACATAATAAAGATTATTTATCTAAAAGGGCTAGAATGACTTATAATTTAGAATGGAGGAAATATTTGATTGACAAAAAGCATTAGGGTGAAATCATAAAAAACACTACAAGGGTGGCCATGTTGTAGCAAATAACTTATATATTATTATGGGTCTAAAAACATCCTAAATGAGTGACTATCGACCACTAGGCGTTGATCTTCTCGCTAGGCAAATGTAAGAGTTAAGTGATATTGTAATTCTTCTATGTATTTTTTTTCCACCGATGAGATTAGATCTCCAACAGGAACCCTATATAGGGTTCCTACTCTATCTTTTAGGGCCAGAGAAAAACCCTTAGTCAGGCCCTTACTTTATGAAGCCCAGCAAATATGTTCCCTCAAGCCCATCTCCCACGGGTGTGTAGGGAGCTGCGTACTACATTTTTTTCTCAGAGAAAAATTTTCCCGGCCCAATTCGCTCCGACGCGTCCTTTCGGTTTCTGTCCGGCTCTCTTGCGTCACCACCCTACTCCCTCCCATCACACCACTACCTGCAACCCTCCATCTCCATGTACATCTAAACGGGGAAAAAGCGGTGTCACCAGATCAGGGGCGCCAAGGCTGTCGGAGTCGTCCTTCCGCATTCGCCAGCTCCCCGGTGCGACGGTGCTCCTCTCCCATCTTTCGGCTCCCCAGGTCACGGGGGCGTGACTCCTCTGCCCCGATGTCGACGCACATAGCTCTATTGATGAGAGCCATGCCCCCACGTCGGCGCACATTGCTCAGTCGATGGGAGCAACAGGAAGGAGAAGAATAGGGAATAATGACTAGGTCCCATATATATAAGTGTCTATTGAATGGATCTAAGGGCTCCCGTTGGAGTGATGCAAAAAAAATTAGACCCTAGAAAAAGTAGGGAGAGCCCTTAAATACAAAATAGAGACCTAATTTGAGGGCTTCTTTGGAGTTGCTCTTACCAACCAACCTAGAGAGTTAAGATAGTTTTATTTCCTTTCCACATAATATCATGTTTAATATCTCCCAACCAATGGTTGGTAATGGTCCATCCAAGGTGCCAGTGCAACGGCTAATGATTTGATTCTCTAAGCAGCATTGTTGTTACAGATGACCTAAGATGTTAGTATGACAGTATGTATTGAACACCAAGCCAAACAGTAATGACCAAATGAAGGACTCTCACGCCAACCTCACCTACTTTCTCCGTCTTGTAATATAGTGCATTCAAACATCCAAAAGTTATACTTAAATATAAGTTATTCTGGGAGAGAAAAAATAGTTTTGTGTTAAGTACTTGCATAAATTTGGTAGGTATTATATTGTTACTTGTCATTTATCAACCAATCATCATTAATCATGTTGAAAATAAGCCTCTAATTAGGAAATAAAGTGATGGCACATGCGTCTTTCGTGTTCTCTGTTAACATGTCCTAAATCTTTAAAATACACTATATTACATGACAGGAGGAGTGTATATACCAGCATCTAACAATCAACCAAGATCTATGTGTGACCAATGTTATATAAAACTATTGAACCATAAGTAAGTTCAAGTTACAAAATAGAAAACCAACACAGTAAATAGACATACCGGAAAACTATAAGTTCACTTGCATGTTTATTGTAGAGTCCAAGAACATCGATCCATATAGGGAAGACTAGGGCTTGTCTGGATCTCCTAACAAAATTGAGAGTTATGTGGGAAAATGAGAATGAGATTCAAACACTATAATTCTAGAATGAGATCGAAACCTGATATTTTGAGACTTTTACTGCTATACAAAGGCAATAATCACTTTAAAAATGAGACCCAAATACCCCTTAATTATTATATTTAGAAAATCGAGAATATTAATCTAGAATCTCAATATATATGTGAATGATATCAAACAAGCCCTAAATAGACAAAAACAAGTGTATCCATGTAGACAAACTTTACTACCGTAATGATCATGACCTGATTGAGACCCCTTTAGCTCGTTGTCATCTGGGTCCAATTATGGGACAGCTAGGGGGATCCACGTGGACGATGGAACTCATCGAGGCCTTGGTGGCATCACCCTTTGTTTTGTCCTACATTTGCTCCAGGTGGACATGGCCGCAACAGATTTTCTCCTCCTCCGTGCGACGGAGTGCTTTGCCAACAACACGTTAGCTTCAGCTGAATTGGACTCCACGGACCACTGTGAGCTGGAGCAATTGATGCTTTGTGGAGTCAGCAAGGGACGAGGAACCACGTAGCCAAGACTATGGTAGCCATATTTTTCACGCTCACAAACTTTCCACATACTTTATGGCTCCCTTATTATCAACTTGGACGGTCTCCAGCAGCGCAGGCAAAGATGACCCAAATGCAAAATACGTCGTGCATAGTATTTTGCGTCTAAAAAACACGCTTCAACAGAGGACACAACCAAAGCACCCATTTTACGTGCCAGGCAAGTCAAAAAAGTGTCGTCTCTCTCTACGACGCACAAACACTGTAGTGGGCCCGTAGGAGGCGTCGGGGTGGAGCGAACGACGACGGCAAGGCGCGCTTGCACCTGGAAGCTCCGCGCGGGGGAGGTTGCGTCCGCACCGCCGGTGGAGGTCGCCCCTGCTCGTCGGTCCGCACTCGCCCCTGCTCGTCGGTCCGCGCCGCCGGGGCTGGCCTGGATCTCGCCAGCCCGCGCCGCCGAGGTTGGCCTAGATCTCGCCTGCCACAAGTCCGTGGTTGCCCTGGATCTCGCCAGCCGGGGGTCTAGAGCTCGTCGGACGGGGGCTAGAGCTCTTCGGTAGGGCCAAAGCTCGACGGGGAGGGAGACAGGCGGCGCATGCAGGGAGGATGGCTCGGCGCTCGGCGGGAAGGGAGGCAGGCGGCGCATGCAGGGAGGCAGGATTTGGCTGCTCGGGGGTCTGTTGGAGAAGGCGAAATTTGGGTCCGTGACCCTTTCACTGTAGGTGACCTATACTATTGAATGAGTATCGTGTTTGTGTTGTTTCTGTTAGAGACAGTCTTATTAGGTCCAAATAGGCTACACTACTTGAGCTTTGCAGCTACAGCTAGCTTATGTATTATAGTAATGAGTGCAGTAAAGTAGTGCAACCGATCAGAAGGCTAAATTACGATTTTTAGTGATAAAATAGATTTAAATCAATTATATATAAAATAATAAAATGTTCTACGTCTATTGATAAGACGATAAGGCTTTATAGTAAGGGCAACAATAAGTTTAAGTAAAATAGAAAGTTTAATAGATATATGCTTAATTGTTGCAATGCCGTCTTTTGTCCATAATTTCCACGTTTACTACGAATACGAATGTTATTTTTTGTTGCAACATCCAAAATCATCCTCTTAGGCTTCCCTCACATACTTGATGGCTCCTCAGTATGGGGAGGGGATCTCCATCCTGTTTCATTTCATATATGGAAAATAGGATTCACACACCATTCTACCTACGGCAAGGCATGGTTCTAGATAAACGTTACGGGACGAGCTGGGAGGAAGAAGCCTAAAAAGCTAGCCGATCGAAGCAGGGCAGCCGTCAACAGCCAGCGCACCTGTGCTGTGCTGTGGTCATCCCGGTCATCCCCTTGCGACGCTACCCCGCAGAAACCCAAGCACGGCCGCGGCCGCGGTCGCACCCGCACACCCCACCATCTCCCTCTCGGCTCTCATCCGCCTTCGCCTTCACCTCCCTACCCAAGGTCCCAAGCCAAGGCACCCCTCCCCCTCCTCTATAAAACACGCCGCCTCGCCACCTCACCAGAAAATTCCCCACACGCGCCCACCTCTTCTCCTCTCCTCTCTCTCTCTCTCCCTCTCCCTCCCCACCTCTGCGTCCGTGCGCTGTGTTTGTTAGGGGGGCGGCAACCGCGAGGCGCAAGCAATGGCGGCCGGGCGAGAGCTGGTGGTGAGTTTCGGCGAGATGCTGATAGACTTCGTGCCGACCGTGGCGGGCGTCTCGCTGGCGGAGGCGCCGGCCTTCCTCAAGGCGCCCGGGGGCGCGCCCGCCAACGTCGCCATCGCCGTCTCGCGCATCGGCGGCGGGGCCGCCTTCGTCGGCAAGCTCGGCGACGACGAGTTCGGCCGCATGCTCGCCGCCATCCTCCGCGACAACGGCGTCGACGACGGCGGCGTCGTCTTCGACTCCGGCGCGCGCACCGCGCTCGCCTTCGTCACCCTGCGCGCCGACGGCGAGCGCGAGTTCATGTTCTACCGCAACCCCAGCGCCGACATGCTCCTCACCGCCGACGAGCTCAACGTCGAGCTCATCAAGAGGGTAAGCCTAAGCCACTCTGATCCTTACTTGGTGATCCCCGTGCCTTTACTCCCCGTGATCTGCGGACACCCTTATTGTAATTGATCCCATCCCATCGAGCGCAGTATCAATCTTTCCGCCCATTTCTTGATTCGATCCTGGGTGGGATCTGGATGCGACCGCTAGGTTTCTTGCGCTGATTTCGCGTGCGGTTTAGGTTGCGGCGCCTGTAATTTTCTTGGGCATCTTCCTGTTTATTACGTTCAAAATAAAAGGTACCCCTTTTTCCCCGTCGTCTAATTCGGGTCTTTGATGTTGAATCTTCCCTTGGAATCCAAAGATTCCGGGGCCAAAGTGGGCGCCTTTCTTTGCTGGTTTTGGTCGGATCTTGTTGTGCGTTCTAGTTGGCGAATTGTTCTTTTCTGGATCTGGTCATGTGGCTTCTGTGATTCATCCTAAAAATTGGGGGGAGACAAACAAGTAGTAGTAGTAATCCAATCCAAAGGAGAGCCGTTATGAAACTAGTCAAACCCCGTGCTTCTTGGATCCATCGGCGTGAGTTGGCCTTGTAGAAATCGTTTGCCATGGCGTGTATTAATGGAGTCCACGAAGGAATTTTGTTTCTTTGTGATGGGTCAATAATTGCAACTGACGTGACATACTTCAGTTTCTCCTCAGTTCCATTGAAGCTTTAGAGAAACTCTGATTTATACGTGTGATCCTACTTACTAAGATATAAATAAATGCATAACTATATAAATGATGGCAAACTGCCTTGTTGGATCTGTGAATTTGGATTAGCACTATTCCATTTTCTTTACACCAGGAACTCGGAACTAAATCTAGAATTACCACGTATCAGATGATGCTACATGGTTCAATTTTTTCATGCTTTCTGTAAACGTGTTAAAAAAGGCTGTCATTTGTAGAGTTTACTGGAAAATATGCGAACTAACGCAATGACTCAGATTGGAACACATTAAAAAAAAAACTTGCGACAACTTGCAGCATCTGTCCATCTTGCCCCCCTGTGTGGGTAAATTTTTCATAAGTTTTGTATTTTCTACAGGCTGCGGTCTTTCACTACGGATCAATAAGCTTGATTGCTGAGCCTTGCCGGACGGCACATCTCCGTGCCATGGAGATTGCCAAAGAGGCTGGTGCACTGCTCTCTTATGACCCAAACCTGAGGGAGGCACTGTGGCCATCCCGTGAGGAGGCCCGCACCCAGATCTTGAGCATCTGGGACCAGGCAGACATTGTCAAGGTCAGCGAAGTCGAGCTTGAGTTCTTGACAGGCATCAACTCAGTGGAGGACGATGTTGTCATGAAACTGTGGCGACCTACCATGAAGCTGCTCCTAGTGACTCTTGGAGATCAAGGATGCAAGTACTATGCCAGGGTATGCTTTATAACTTTGTGATTGCTGCTTTCCTATGAAAATGGGTTATTGATGCTAAATATTCATGGGCTTGCTTATATTGAACTTCACCAGTTCCTGTCTTTGCCAAATTCAAAGTGTACACTTTTAGCATATGTAACTTGCACACTGTGACTTGGTGGAAGACTTAATGTGCAGCTGAGACTCACACGAGTTTACTTCGCTTGATTGCAGGATTTCCATGGAGCTGTCCCTTCCTTCAAAGTACAACAAGTTGATACGACTGGGGCAGGTGATGCGTTTGTTGGTGCTCTGCTCCGAAGGATCGTTAAAGATCCATCCTCGTTACAAGTATGTTGCCTGAAATTTGTTCTTTGATCAGAAAAATTGTTGGTTCTACATGTAAAGCTGGTCCTTCAGTTTTCAGTTTTACCATGTGATGTGACTGAAATTTGGTATCTGGTGACTTTACAGGATGAGAAGAAGCTTGTGGAGTCTATTAAATTCGCTAACGCGTGTGGAGCAATCACCACCACAAAGAAGGGGGCGATCCCGTCACTGCCCACTGAAGCTGAGGTCTTGCAGCTAATAGAGAAGGCATAGATCATCCTGTTTACCATGGTTTTCACTAGCGTCGACTTCTGCAAATTGTATTGTATGCTGATCTGGATCAGAAGAAGCGGGTGCTCCATCTTACCTGCCCTTTTTGTTTGCCCTAGTCTCCCTTGTGAAAGGGTGTTTTGTTTTAGAACTCTACTTGCAATAAGCAGAGCCTTTTCTTATATCAGAGTGCATTTGATACGATCAAATAATTAATCCAAAATTGTAGCATATTTTTTTTAAATCGCTTGAGTAAATGAATTGCATTTAAAATTGGGATATCTGGCCCTGATTCCTGATAAGAGACGATATTCACAGCCTTGAATTGCTACTATAGATAGCTCAGACAGAGTACACTGGCGGCACCTGCCGAATGGTTATGTGACTGGGCCACTGGGGCTTCATTGATCAGCTTTGTTTGTTTTGTAACCGCCCGTGTTTTTGGGTTGAGGGTGAGAAATTAGTCACAACATGTGATCAACTTTTGAAGCCTGAGCTATTGAGCTCTCTGGTTGGTGCTCAACTTAGCTGTGCTGTTGCATGACCTGCGACCAGTGGAATATACGCTGCATCTGCAAGGCTGTCCTTTATGATTGCTGTTCCATTGCCTGCACTTTACTCATTTTCTTTATGCCAAGTGTGTATTGTAATGATCCTTGCAGCGTCATAAGCGTGACGTGAAGAGACTGCTAGTAACTATTGTGATAGTCTGATAGATGCAACAAACATGTCGAAACAATCTGGCTGGTTTGTTTCGTTTCGTTGCTGGTTGGCTGGTTCGTTTCGTTACTGATTCGTGAAGAAGTACTGCTAGCTGGTTTGTGTGAGAAAAATACTGTTCCGGCTGGAAATTTACGATTGTTTACGACAAGCCACAGCCAAACGAAATTTACGATCGTTTACGCCAGTAGTATATTGTGGTGCATCCAGGCCTCATCAAGTCGGTTTCAGCGAAGACGACATATGTTTATTTCAAAGCTTTGGCGGCCAAGCATGGTTCGCCTTGCTCCACTTTATATAAAGAAATCACCGTACCAACGTCAATAGCAATGTGAGACATGCCACACGGTAGCTGACAAATTCCAGCACCACGGAGATGTTATCAAACTCAAAAACATTCTGCAGGTCGATCATTAGACCGCCAGAAAACAACGCCATGATTCATTGATTCCTACAGGGCGGTGCCAGTATCTAGTAGCACATCACTGTATTCATCCCGGCACATGTACAGCACCAGGCAAAGGCGGAATCGTCTCTATCACACGGTGATTGTCTGATTGATGAATGGCGAACAGCGAATAAAGCCAACATCCAGAAGCGAAACCTTTTGTTGCCTTCGGACCTTGGCCTCGTCTCGGCGTTTCCCATTTCTAATCATCCGCTGCTTTCGTTCCAAGAACCCAACAGCATCTGTTGGTGCTGGGAATTGGCAATCGCAGCGCATACAGCACACGCCTACAGTGTGCCGCTGTTGTCCTGACGGTCGTCTCGACAGTCACCCGGAAATGACATGTCAGCGCCACGCCGCCACGTCCCCTGTCCCCTGGGGAGAGCTTTCATCGATTATTGGCGCAAATCAAAGTCCACGTCAACAGTGACGCATCCGGTTCTCTACCTTAGGTAAGGTTCGTGGATGAGATTTCCAGTGTGTTTTTGGCGAGGCACCTGTCATCGATTGCATCGGCCACGGCCACCCACAACCACAACGGGCCAACGGCGGCGCTTCGCATTGTCGCCGAGGTTGTGCACGGTGCGTCGGTCTGGTTGTTGTTCCACCGGAGGCTACCCAGATTCTCGGCAAGGCAATCATCAGCGTGCCTCAAGATTGCCGGGCGCAGCTTGAGACTGACGATGCTTGCGTTGCCTTCTCACCTACAGGCTGGGATGCTCACACAGATCGTTAGTGCACAACGGTAGGCAGAAAAGCAAATAGCAATGCACGCGCTACTGTTCGCTTTGGGCTTTATAAAGTTCGTATTTTTTAACCAACAAATAGTATTTTTCTTTCGATAAATTAGTCGGCAAGATCTTTTAAATGGCGCTGGCTTTATTAGCCAAAACGAACAGGCAACAATCAGGAGAATTATTAGAGCCAAGAGCCCTAGAACGTACGGTACGGAAAAAGAGCAACCGCGACATGCATCTGGGAATTACTGTAGGCAGTTTACAGACGAAATTAGCGAGACTGTCGAGTCCACTGGGAAACCTTTTTAATTTCACGTGCAACAGGGAAGGAAGCGCGCAGGAATCCACTTTTATGCGTGCTTTAGAATCGACTTGTATATATATCTATTGAGCGTGGGGGAATTTACCATAATTTTGAAGATACTCCGTAGTGATTGTTTATCTCTGTGTTACGAATCGGCAGACCGCCAAGTGCGGTGCTCTCGGCCAGGGGGTGTAGTGTAGGCCGCCGGCGAAGTGTCGGCACATGCAAGCCACTTGTGGCTTGTGGGGGAGAAAGCAGCAGGAGCCGACCCAGCGTAGGAACTAGCAGCTGTTGCGTGTTGCCCCGGCGTCAGATCACATGGAACTCGCGCGTTGAGTGGAGATTTGAGCGTGCCATGCGGGGGAGTTTGACGCTACAAATGCTCCGTCCAGTGGGTCGTTGCCTGTTGGGCTTGGCAGGTGTGGACGCGAGGCGGTGGTTCTTGCGTGGGGGTACGCTGGTGGGATTCTGGGAACTGGGAAGTGGAACGTTCGCTCATTTGTCGGTTGCGCCGCCGCGCCAGAGGGCGATCCGCCGGTTCCGGTGGAGGGTCCAGTTCAGTTGCGGCGAAATTTTTACGATGAATTAACCATAGCGTGCTTGAGCTACAGAGAAAATTTTAGGCTCATTGTATCATATATGACTGACTTATAGATTTATCTAGGTTTATCTAGATGAAACTATAACTCAGTCATACGTGATCCAATGAGCATGAATTTTTTTGCTATATCTCAAGCATTCAATGGTTAGACCACCGTAAAAAAATTACCATAATTGGACAACAGAAATTGCAACTATGAATTAATTACAGAAAAACATAAAAGTTGTTCGGCTGATGGTTTTTGTTGCTGATAGAAAAACACTGTACCATGAGTGATAAGTTCAAGCGAACAGGGCGATAGATCTAAAGCTATAGCAAAACTTTGTACTAAAATATACTATATTATATGTTTACTGTGTAGATCTACTCATGTGGAGTCCAACAAAAATTTTATGCTCATTGGATCATGTATGACTAAGTTATAGATTTAGTTTTATTTTAAAACTATTTAACAAACATAAACCTAGATAAATCTATAACTCAAATCATACGTGATCCAATGATCATGGAATTTTTACTACAGCTCAAGCATGTAATGATTAGCTCACCATAAAAACTGCACTACAATTGGACAAGAGAAACCATAGCTATGAATTAATTACAGAAAAACATAGATCTAAAGTTATAGCAAAAACATGGTGCTAAAACATAGTATATCATATGTTTCCTGTGTAGATCTACTAATGTGGAGCCCAACACAATTGGATTTTTCATTTTATGTTTTTCCTGTGATTTATTATGATTTTTCAAAGATAATAGAAATAAACATAAAAGGAAAAAAAAAAACCACCAAGGAAAATAACCATGGAGGTCAAGTGACTGTTTTTGAGGGGTGAGAGAGGAACTATTTCTGATTTTAGAGTGGAGGGAAGGAAAAGCTGTTAGTTGAGGGAGGCAAAATGAATTTTTTTCCCTCACAAAATGATTTTTAGGGGAGACACTGGCCCAGCCTAGATGAGAGAGATGAGAACCCTCTTGAAAGAGCCCAAAACCCGAACAGAAAAAGGCTACAAAATCAAAAGGCCGTAATTGTCCCAGAAGGGCCTAAAGATTCGAAGCCCACGAACTTAGCGTGACAAGAAACAGATGAAGCAAATGGCCGCATGGGCTGCACCTCAGGATGCAGGTGGGGCGGGTTTTTAACGTTGCCCACCAACCCGCCCCGCAAAATCAACGTTCGTGGACAACGCGGTTCAGCTGCAAGTTTCTCATGGCCTAACATCGTTTGGTCCGCCAAGCCCATTGGACAACACAATAAGCTCGCTAAGAACCCGCAAGAACCACAGCCGCTGTCGTCGAAGCTGACGGTGTCGTACTCCTCCGCTCTTTGTCTCCTTCGCCCACTCTACCTCGAAACCCCGCAAATGGAAAGTATGCTTGCCGCCATGCCAGGCGCCGGCGACATGGCCACGGCGGCGGAGGAGGAGGTAGGAGAGGATGGGGCCGACATGGCTGCCACGCAGATGCAGGCGTTCGCTTCTGTGGATGTTGATGCCTCATAGTGGCTGCGGCTTCGTCAGCCGACGATTGGTTCCACAGAGATGAGGCCGGCGGTGGCCCAGTCATGTTTCCTCGGTCCTCAGTCCTCACCTCCATTCGGTTTCTTGAATTTCGGATTAGATTAGTCCAAACGCAGCCTGTGCATTCTTGCACTGTCTTATTCTGATGTGCTCAGCACCCTATCATGCTATTCATATATGTATTCCTGAATTCTGACATATGGTTGAGAAATCGTAGCTGGTAGCTAATTTTTTCAGCCACTGCAAGCTATTCGTATGAAGCTCTACAGCAACGATGTAATCTATATTTGATCGTGTATACGTATTTTCGATACCTTTTTGTTTATTTAGTAGCAACAATCGACACTATTAGTCATCTGCATAAATAACTGCATTACAGAATTAGGCTGGCAAGTACTAGTACAGTACGGCAGAGGCAAGTAAGCTGAGCTGTGAGGTTAATTTAGTTTTTCTAGTATTGCGAGCTATGCGGGTTTATGCTAGTCCACCACTGAACCCACAAATATAAATTGAGCCACTAGAATTAAAGCGGACAGCCGCATACCCGCAGTATTTAGTTTGCGGCAGGCTTTGTGGGTTTGCGGCTGTCCGCAACCCGCCCCGCCTGCATCCTGAGCTGCACCCCACAGCTTGTTTAGCCAGGCTTCCAAAAAAAAAACAGCTTGTTTAGCCACATGAGTACGGACTCTACGGAGTACTACGGTCGCTGTTTGGTATACAGTTCTTTCAAGCAACGCCTTTTACCGCATTGTACTAAAACACAAAAAGAAAGTAGATCAGGCCAGGTTTTTTAACAAGTTTTCACTGTTCATGCAACTTTTGAGAAACCTTTTTCGTGATGGCTCTACCAAACAGGATATATATGATACAATCCTTTATACATAATAACTAGCAAGACGCCTCGCAAAAATAGCACAGAGCATATTTTTACTATAACATTTGGAATTTTTAAATAAAAAATGTATTTTTAAAGATTTTTGATTTCTTTGTTTGATTATGTTGGCTTTTTCTCTATGTGCTCTTGCTGTATCCATTTGCACAAATTTTATATACCAATCATTAATCAATTTATTGGCTTAAAAGTTATCATCAACCATCCTTTTTCTATTTTTTTATGGTAATGCTCTCTGTAGAGCGTCCGGCCGGCCGGACGTGTCTTTGCTGGGCCTGCGGACTAGGTCTGACCAGCCCAACTCCCCTCACGGCTTCTCCATTTTATTAAAAAAATTTGGCCGCTTCTCTTTCCTATTCACCTGTTGCGGCCGATTCCACCGAGACAGACCCGCCTCACGCCGTGCGCCCCTGCGCCTCACGTCTCGCGCTGGACCCGCCTCGTGCTGCGCACCCCGCCCATGCCTCGCATCACGCGCCATCCGTGCCTCGCGTTGCGCTCCCCCGCGCCGCATCAACGAGCCATCATTGGATGGCAGCAAGTAGATGAGCACATGTTGCAACTGCATGTTTCATTCGTTTTATATGTATGTTGCATATGTTTCATCTAGATGCTGTAAAAGTAGATCCGGTGTTTGTTGGCATTTCTTAGCGACACCACTAAGATTTGTGTTTCCTAGCGATGCCGCCAAGAATTAACTTGACGATAGTTCTTAACGATTACAGAAGTAATATCCACAAGCACACGAATCTATCGTTATAACATTTCACACGGAAGTATTTAGGGTATCGTTATTTATATTTTCCCAAAGGAGAATAAGGTATAAGAGTCTAGCATGGATATGAACAAGATTACATACTTGCATAATAAACCAATAATTCATGATAGGGGTAAAATGTTATTTCAAGGGATAGTGGACACACACTTGGGTCAACCTCAAGGATAAAAGCAAAATAAAGAATAAAAAATGTTCTTAAGTAGAGCATGCATGTTCTAATATAGCCGTGCAAAAGAACGTTCGATGATCATACAAGATACATGATTAGAGTTAGAACTAAGTATAAGATAGAGCGGGGAGATCCTCGGGCACCGAGTGCGCTTGACCAAGCCACACGATACCCGAACGTGGAGGATTATAAGGGGACGGGGACAGGTTGTCACCATCTGCCGCCTACCCTCAACCCGGGGTACCGTCATATTCGAAGGTTCTCGTGCACCCGAGCACCACGCCGTGTACATGGAAATTACCCATATCTCCCTGGGACTCCGACCCTACGGATCGACAAGCAAGAATATGGGCAAACCCAAAGGAACAACGAACCCCATCTCACTCCTAGCTCTACTTCTACTCATATAAGTCATATGAATGGTTAAGCATAAAGTTGCACATGTTAAGATCATAACACACAAACTATATGCTAGTTCATATGTCAAGATTATAACATGAGAACTATAGTCTAGTTCATATGCATAACTATATTGATAGAATTAGATTAAGGCTATGGAAGAACTCTTCATAGTATTCATACCAAGATGTCTCTCTTCTTCCAAGGAGCCAAGCCCTCCTTGATAGCTTTGCTAGCTCACAAAATACTACTAAAAATACAAGAGGTGGTAGTGAGGTGTGTAGCTCCAAATGGTGTGTGTGTTGAAGGAGAGCTCCACCCCTCTTCTTATAGTGGCTGATGGTCGGTTTAGCGTAGATAAATTAGGAAACCACCAGAAACCATCTATGCATGCCGCCATGCAACCGCCAGAGTAAGGTGGGCCCGAGAGGCGGTGCTCGGGGTGCGGGCGCACCCTGGCTGGCCCCGCTGGCCACCGCCTTGCTTCGGTGGGCTGCTGGCTAGGCCTGGATGGCTGCCACGTCGGTGCTTGGCCCAGATTTGATGATTGGATGGGCTTTTGCTTGGTTCTTTGATGTAGGATCTACGTTATGCTTTTCTGGATTACGCATTTTGCTTTATTTTCCACTTGTATTCAAATGTGTGCCCTGCAAAACATCAGTCTGTTCGTTTCGTCGTAAACGATCATGGATTATTTATTGCTGGCTGGTTTGGCTGGTTTGGCGTGAGAGAAAAATACTATTCCAGCTTATAATCCACGATCATATACGATCGTATAAGCCCAGCCTAACAGGTTGCATGTTTCTTCCAATACAAGTGGAACTATATCAAAAGTAAATGCATATGTGTCAAAATTTTGTTTATTTCTCCCGTTTTGGATAGTAATTGGCAGTCGGATATTGTCATTAAACACCACCAACAATGTTGCATATGTTGCCATGGCTATGCATGTTTGTTGCAAGTGTATATTTCAAATGTTTTAGTTGTTTCAAGCATATGTTGTAAGTGTTTTATCTGGAAGTTGCATATGTTGCACGAGCTATACACGCATGTTGCAATTGTATGTTTAAAATGTTTTAGCTATTTCAAACGTATGTTGCAAGTGTTTTATCTTAATGTTGCATATGTTGCAGTGGCCATACACATATGTTGCAAGAGTATGTTGTAAATGTTTCATTTGTTTTGGACGTATCTTGTAGCAAAAGCTTTATGTTTCAAATGTTCTATGAGCAAGCGCGGGAAGTGGGCGCAGTGGAGGTGGTCCCCTCGGGTGCAGCAGTCCCCGCGCGCATAGGAAAAGAAGCGGGCGCGGTGGCCCCCACGTGCATGCGCAGCAGCAGGCGAGGTGAGGCCGGCATGCGCGGCGGCAGCAGCGCGCGGTAGGTGCTGCAGCAATGTGCGGGCGGGCGAGTGGGCGAGCAAGAGCTGCATGCCTTGTTCTTTGATCTCCGTGTGATCACATGCTCAAACTCAAGCCCCACTAGCCTTTTCCGACTGATTCAAGCAGCGTGCGGGCGGACAGCAGGTGCGAGCGTCGGGACGGACGCGGTGTCCAGGCGCTAGTCTCTCCCTATTTTTTAACGCGCTCAACCTGTGGCTATAATTTCTAAAGATATCAAATTAAGGTGGCCTTCAATTTCCTTTTTATGAGCTCAATTTCTTAATAAAATCGTTGTCCAATATCTAAAAAAATATCTAGTTCTATGGTCCACTCCTAAATTTATTTTTTTTGATCACACGTTATACCAAGCACCTGAGGTGGGCTTTTGATAGCTCCCAGTAGCACTTCCCGTAGTGCCGTAGTGCATCGGAGATGGATCCGGCCAGCTGCAAAACGGATACAGCCGCCGCCGCAGCTTCTTCCATGGTATTGTTCGCCGCGGTGGTGGACGGGGCGAAAGGGGAGGAGGTACGCGCCAAAGCAATAGGAGCGAGCGATGTGGCTAGGTGGTGGATGGGGTCAAGGAGGAGGCGTGAGCGGGGAGCCCTCACGGTGGAGGCAACAATGGCCCCGCCCCTCGACATGGCGGCTGCGAGCTTCGGCAGCGACGAGGCCCGTGGCCCAGTAGCTGGTGGGAATGAGCGTGAGGCATGTCGCGAGATGGGTCAGCATGGGGTGAGAAGACCAAGACGCATGAGTGAAATGGGACATGTCTAGTTTTTAAGGGCATGTTTAGAAGACTAGTATTATGCTTAAAAATCAGTGAATTATCGGTTATTTCTGTCGATGACCATGACTGAAAGTTGCTACAACTGTGTTCAAAATGAAAAAGTTAGGAAACCCATCCGATGCTATATTAAAAATATAGGCTTACAAAACAAATTGACTTACCCAAATAAAAAAAGGAGAACAAAAGCCCACTGTATTTTCACTGATGATCTTCAAATGGATCTCACATATAGTATGCAATGGTCGTTTCTCCCCTTCCATAAATAGTATTGTAGCTGCAGCGTCCCTTATGGTGGTTTTAGGAGTCATAGGAAGCCAACCCGCCCCTGGTGGAAGCTTGGCACCAGGCATTTGAGCATGCAAAAACAGGTGATGTCCATGACTAACCAACGTCGTATGACAACAAACTTACTAGTTATCAAACAAGAAGTAGTTACCTAATCAACCGGGTCAGATCCATAGTTTTATAATATTTTTAGGAGTTATCTAATTAAATTAAGATGCTTAATATTGTAAGATATAAACTTGTAGGAATTATTGTGATAAATGGGTGATAGTGTTGGCTTTGAAACTTTCACAATAAATTCCTAACATTATTAAGTGCTCACTGTAATTTTTGTAGCTCCATAATAATTAGTTTGCTAGTATAGCTAAAGGAGTCCTAGTTCGAAAATATATATTTAATAAATAAAATGTCGAAACACCTTGGGATTGGAGAACTAAAACATTTTTTCGGAGACAAAGCCTTACTTGACAACGCGGATATGTAGCCTAGTGCGTTAGTCATTAGAGCTAGCCCGTTAGCTTGTGAAGCATAATAGTATTTTAGAGTGCGGTTGCCATTAGTTAATTACGTTTTCTACGCTGCATCTGCGAATATCATAATAGGAAAACAATGGATCTGGCGTCGATCGGAGTAGCAGGAGGATGGTGTCTTGGTGATCGTGTCGCCACGGTGGAATGCAATTCCTTGGTTATATCTTGCCCACGCAAGCTACGGTGTATAACCCTTATTATTCTACACTTTAACTTATGCTTGTGCATTAAGTTTTAAGGAGTTGAATAAAATCCACTTGCGTATATATATCCTTATCATATGAGTCTTACTGGTATGTTAGGATTGTGTAGATTGCTATGCTAAAGGATTCCGGTAGAAGTCGAGTAATTACCTGTCACTCGCGAGAGATAGAAAATACATTATTGTTCTTATTATCATATAACTATCACATGGAATATATATGGATGATAATTGGAGACCGGGCGGGACTGTGCTTTGGATTTGGATTTAGACTTGGTTAGGCAACCGAGCGAGGCTCTGGTTGCATTTGTCCCGCCTGTGTCGATTGAGGACCGTCTGTTGCTGTGGATGGTAGTCAGGTCACAGACTTATTATCCTGATCACATACTTGCTTATGGGGGCGGGAAGGCTTATTACGCTGTTGTCGTGGGTTCCGACTCTTTTCGAACCGACTGATTGGAGACGGGGAAAGGTGAAGGTCTAAGCACCATACTGAGACCAGGTTCAAGTTTGGGGGCTTGGAGTCCAAGTTTGAACGAGGACCTGGATCCCTTAACAGGAGTGAAATGAGTTGGTCTTGTTTGTACCTGGGGTACAAGCAAGGCGTGTGTTTCTGGATACCCAGCTATGATACATTGATTCGCAAATCGCCGTTTCTGTGAGACGGTACCGACTTGGCTACGGTTTAGCACCGTAGTAAGAACTAGAATATGAAATATGGTAAATAGTTCTGATTGCTTACCACCTGCTTGAAAGTAGCATATGTGCTTATATAGAATGGATAGTTAATGGATTAATGATGACTGCTAATAAAATTTAATATAAGAACGCACGTTTAGTAATGCTTCCGCAGATGTAATAACTCACAAGCCAAATAAGCCTTGCATATTTTTGGAGTCTTTTATTTTCCTCCTGTCGAGTAAGTCTTACTGAGTACAATCGAGTACTCAGGATTTTATTCTCCCTGTTGTAGGTGATCAATGGATGGTAGACGACTTTTGTGTGTGGAAACCTCCTGATGGACTCAGAGATGATTCCTTTCACGCTACGACCGTAGTTTTTATTTATAACCCTCACTAAAAGTTTTAGAAGAAAAGTTTTATGATTTACCGTTAATCTTTATTTCCGTTGTAATTCTGATCATATGTTGTTCTCCGCTGCAAGATAAAAATATAAACCTAAAATATATAAACTCTTTTACATGTAAAACTGTCTTCATTCTGCTATTGCATTCAACTTGTTTAAGTACTTTAACGATGTAATAAATTGACGTAAGAAATGATATTCTCTTATTTATGATCCTAATGGAAAAATATGGATTTTCGAGTTCTTCCGTGGATGTGCTCGACGGAACAGCACGATTTAGTGCATTCTCTTGAGTACTTAGTGTCTAATGAAAGATAAGTATTTTTGAGAGAGCATTAGATTAGACGGTCCTGCCACGCGTGATGGTCGCTGAGCACCGGCAGAGTAGCTAGCCACCTGTTGCGCTGAGAACTCGCTAACGCCGCTTGGCTCGCTGTGCTGACCGTCGGATGCGACGTCGTCGCCGAGCACAAGCCGAAGCAGCGACGCCGAAAGATGTCCTTCGTGCGGGAGAATGGATGAGGTCTGCGAGCGTCAATGACTCCGCTTGCTTATTTGCTTTCTATATAGACTTGTAAGCCCTACTTAACCTAAACCTGAATCAGTCCACCAAGAAATGGTCCATATAAAATGAAGTGGCAGCAATTTGATTTGTTTTCTTAACAAGCCTGGGAATCGTCTGTGTATATGAGTTTTTTTTCTCTCAATAAATTTTAGCAATCTTTCAAAAACCATTTTTTGGAACTATTTTTTTAGGAATTGTTGGAGATCCTCACAATAGCAAAGATGTTGTGATTGTGTTTCTATAATCAATTCGATCCCTAGGCCTATTCGAGAACGCCTAGAAATGTTGTTTAAATTTACAAGAAGTTTGTTCAGATTTAGAAAAAAGGTAATGATTGCGTGTAAAGATCTTGATCGTTGTTTTGATGTAACGCACGAACAGTAGCCTAGTTTATTCTAAAACGTAGGAACTAAATTAGATCGTCCTCCACCTTGTATAACTTCTGAGAAAAACTTTTTTTCCCAAACGCTCTACCAAACAAGATTAATTTAGTTCCTACGTTTTAGTATAAATAACTAGCGAGATGGTTCACATAAACAGGGGCGGAGCCAGGAATTGGAGATTGGGGGGGGGGGGGTGCGGCGGCGGGCAAGTAAAAGATAAGCAAGCTTCCATGGCCGGGTTTATCGATCTTAATAGTCATAGTCACATATTAGGACAGTACTGTTATGAAAAATGCAAAAAAAAAAAAAAGATTACATCTCTAGTCACATATTAGAAGTTTCCACATTGATATTTTCAGCTTTAATAGAATTAGTACTTGAACCAACAGGCTTAAAGAAACTATGAATCGTCTTTTTCCTCTTCATAACCTAACCGAAAAGAGGATTTGACTATTTGAGATACAAATCAAGTGATAAGATTAAATAAATAAACTATAAACAAGTGTTGTTTAAGAAGAGGAAAGGTGGAGGCGAAAGGCAGCATGCCTGATGTCTGGGCGTCTCGGCCTGGACGTCTGGCCGTCTGCCCGTCTCGGTGGCTCGGAGGCGGAGTCTCGCCGAGTGCTCGAGTCGCCGTCTGCCCGTCTCGGTGGCTTGGCCTCTGCTCCTGCCTCCTGCTCCGTCCTGCTGGCTGCTGCTTGCTGCGTGTGGCAGGTGAACAGACGAGGCCTCTCAGTCAAGGAACAAGATGATCAATGCGGATGGAGTACGAAGAGTCACGATGGAGTACGAAGAGTCGCGCGTTGCGGTGAATGAACTGGGTGCAGCTTAGTGGGCTGCAAGCACTTGTTGTTGTTGGCAGGGGCGGAGGCCCGGCCACCCTGGGCCGGTGCCCGGGCTCCCCCGTTGGCTGCTAGATGCTAACATGCACATTAGCCCCAATAGCCAAAAAGACTTTGTCATATATAGGCTCATAGCTACGTACAAACCCATCTAAAAAAGAAAAGCTAGCGAGGAGGCACCGCCTAGGACTTATTGATTATTTTAGTTTAGAATTTAAAACTGTTTTGATTGTCTAATTTTGCTTGTATATTATATAATTATGGATTCTATTTTGCATAGCTTTGTTAGGGCACAATCAATGCTAGAAACCACAGATAATTTCTATGACTATCAATTTATGTAGACACTACACATGAAAACTAGTATATTCCTAATTGATAGTTTGTACAAAATCATCTTTTGTCCAATCACATATTTTCATGTCTTGATTCCCGTGTATATATGTTTTTTTGTTAAGAAACTATTTTATTCTCTCTTTTTGTTAATTGTAACACCACATCATTTTTTTACTTAGTTGACATCCTAACTAATGAACACAGAAACTACATAGTTTCTGGATTCGGAGTGTCCTTACTATTAGCATGGTGTTATGTCTCGCCTAGGCTCCATAAAATTTCTGGCTCTGGTTGTTGGGCTCCAATTGAAGGAAGGGGGAGCCCTTATAAATTAACTAAATAATAAGCACTGAAAATGTAATACTTAATGAAGGATTACTGGGTTGTTGGGGGTAATATGGGGAAGAGATAATTAACTATATGGCCTCGAAAAGACGGCAGTCGTGGTTTCGGGGTGGGGGGGGGGGGGGGGGCAGGGCGCGGAAAGAAGCGCACGGTGGCCGGCGAATGGAACCTGCCCGACGCCCTAGGTGCATGCCCGGCGCCGGCGGAGCCATGTGCGGCACCAGGTCCGCACAGATCCAGGGCGACGGCGGCGCAACCAGGGCGCGCAGTTGCCGACCGTCCACGGCCGCAGCCGTCCGCGCGGCGGAGGCGTGGCTACCCGCCTGGTTCGCCACGCCCGGCCGGGGCTCGTCCGGCCCCGCGAGGAAGCCGATACCGCACCACCTGAGAAGCCCGGCCATGGCAAAAATCGAACTGTTTCCTCCCACGAGGTGGATGGTTGCGGCACCGAAGGAAGGAAAGCATCAGGGTCTCGTCCTCAGCAGCGCCGGCTCGGGTCCATCTTGTGGTGGCGGCGCAGCCAGACGAGCATGCGGCCGCCCTTGGGCGAGGGCTCGCATGCCAGCCTCTCCGTCTCGGCCCGCTGCGGCATCTCCCACATCACTTGCACGTCCTCGTACGCACGCACACGTCTGGACGTCGTCGACTCGTCGTGAAGCTTCACTAGGACGCTGTGGCCGCTACCTGAATGCATGCAAACACAAGAGTTAGTTTCGTCAGCACAAGCGCATATCGGCGGCTGTAGCTCGCACCGAGCAGGGACGTGCGCACGGGCGGATCCAGCAAGGCGCATGGTCGAACGCGGACGCGCTGGTGGCGAGGACGGACGGGGTCCAAGAAGCGACCATGCGCGGAGGAGCTTGGGGCTGGGAGTGTGGCGTCGCATCCACCGGCACGATGCGTCAAGCTCGGACGGCGGTTGCGGCTCTGCTCCTGCATTGGAAGGCGGCTCTTTTTTTTCCAAGGGTAAAAGGGTTATTTTATCTATCACTTAACACCGTTAGGTATCTAAAATGGACGGAAGGCCATATAGGTAAGTGAAATTTATTTTTGGGCCTTATAAGTAACTTCATGAAAAAAAAGAGGCCATATAAAAAAGCCGTAATTTTTTTAAGGCCATATAAGGAATTCTCTCCATAGGAAAACCCATATGGAATAGAGCGCGCGTAGTTTGTATTTTCTACTTCCTCTGTTCTAAATTATAAATGTTGTTTTTGACGTTTCTAGATATATAGCTTTACTATGCATTTATATATGCATTATATCTAAATATATAATTGAAAACAACGTATCTATAAAACCAAATCGTTGAACGGATGGAGTACCGTGACGAGAGATGGGACGAACAAAGAATTGGTAAGTCGCGAGATGGGACGGACAAGTACCTAGCGACGCGGCGATTATTATGAGTAACTAACAACGTGATCCACGCACGAGCAGCTTGCACTTGATTTTCTTATATGTACCCATTTGACACAGACTATAGCAGCATCTAGCAACTTTGATGACATGGATGTGAAAGCTCCCCAAAGCTGTTGCCACGCCCGCACGGCAAGTTGGAAAATATTGATCCATCCATCATCGACTACACGACGATGAAAAGGCTGCAATCGTGATTCATGCTGCATCATGGGGCCACCGGGCACATGCAGCGGAAGATCTATCACCGGGCACATGGACGAAAGGCGGCAGCGTGTGCTCGGCCCAGTCCTCGCTCCTCAGTCCTCACACAGAAAACTAGAGCTTAGTTATTTAGCTACTGCGACAAAACAAGATCTATCACCACAATATTTACTATCTAAACTGTCTCTAAAGATAAAAGTATGTTTAGAGGCGGCTGTAAATCTCAGCTGTCTGTAAAAATCGTTTTTTTTCTTCTCAAGAACCATTTTGAGAGGTGGATTCTGATAGAGCCGCCTTTTTACTAAGAATGTCTCCCTTGCAAAAAAAAAACATTTATGTAGTAATAAAACAATAATAATGGAACATGGCATATTTAGCAGACATGAGATCAGCAACTCACAAGAGCATAAGAGATGATTCTACCGTTTCTTCGAGAAAGACTTGAGGCGCGTTGACGGATTGGCTAGCAGCTCCTTGAGGCAACAATGGTTATTGTAGACATGAGCGACATTGTAACCAATCTGGCAAAGCCTAAGAGGAAAAAAAGGCACTATACATCGATAATCGATAAACACTACTACTATTAGTTTTTGTAGAGGCATCTGGAAAGACTATGTGAACCTCTACTTTTTTTTCTCTAGAGGGCGGTTTTCCAGCTGAGATTCGAACCAGAGACCTATGACATCACGCATGGCTCCTCGAACCACTTCACTCACAAATGACTTGTGTCTATATGAGATTATGAGATATATATTCCCCTCGTATTCACTTTACCTGATTTTGAAATGAGTATTTAAGACTAAAGGATTCAAATTAAAAAAGTTCAACCACAAAGTTGTACATATAGTGAGTACTACAACTTCAATTTTGGTCGTTTCTCCATCTGAGGTCGTTTGAAATTTTAGAATTTCAAATGCGAGAAATTCAAATATAATTTCGGATGGATAAATGATTTCAAATAAAAAAGTTGTCAACTATAAAGTTGTATAATTCTTGAGATCTACAACTTTGATTTTTGTCATTTCTCCATTTGAGGTCGTTTGAAAATTCAAATTTCAATGTCGGCACCTACACGTCATGTTCGCTTGGCTTATAAGCCGTATTTTTTTCGATCAATCATCTAAAACAGTATTTTTCTCTCACAATAAATTAGCTAACGGTACTTTCATTGCCATGGCTTATTATTATTAGCGAACATAGCATTTAGAGATGGCTCTAGATCCAGTCACCTTTACAAATTGATTTTTAGAGATTGTTGGAGGCGGCTCTTGATCTAGCCACTTCTAAAAATCCATTTGTAGAGGCAGCTACATCTAGAGTCGTCTTTAAAGATAAGAGCATTTGTAGAGGCGGCTGAAAATAGCAGCCGCCTCAACAAATGCATTTCTATAGGCATCTCGTTTCAAGAACCATTTTTAGAGGTGGCCGTAGATTTAGCCGTCTCTATTAAAAAAGAGGTGTCTGTACAAACCAATTTATAACAGCGAATGAACTAAATAATTAATAAGAGGTTTGGATAATTGTTTTATTTAGATATGATATGAAGCTTACCAAAAGAAAATTGAAGGCTACCTTGATTGATTTGATGAAACTACACAACCGTAGGATATCAATAGAAAAAAGGAGAGAGAAATTTAAATAGTTTTAAGTGAAGAAATTGATCAACAACTGCATATGGAATTCATGCCGATGGAATGACAAGAGAGCCCATACAATCAAACAAAGAAATAGTATGTTTAAAATAAATTATTTTTAAGTAAGAAAAAACTGAATGTTATAATAAAAATAAATTAGCTAGCTGTCTATGTTATTTGTGCTGTCCACATCATTATTTTCTAGTGAAGAAAATGTGTTAAAAAAACCCTCGAGAGGGACAACTCGCACCTAGCAGGACAGATTGTGCTTGTGACAAGGGCGTGGATCCAAAGAAGAATTGGGTCCGGCACTCCGGCCGTCCGGCATCAAAACGTGATTCAGAACCAGCTAACGACCGCAATTCAAGATAAGGACGTGATTCACGAGCAGCTTGATTTTCTTATAGAGTAGTACCGTACTCGTTATGATACTACAGCTTAGGCCTTAGCAACACATCACAGACTCGGAGTCCGCGAGGGATGATGATCCATCGTACTAGCCTTGTTTTGTTTCGCTAAAATTTAACTTACGCTGATACTTATATTAATTTGTTAGTACTATGAGTCTACAAGCGCGTGGCTGTAATCATGCCGTGTGATGTGACCGACGTGGCGGGTGGCATGGCCATGCAGCAGAAATACTTTTACAACATCATACATACTGTACAGTTTTAAGCGTCCCACAAGCGACTTTTTACTGAACTGCACTGTAGTAGCAGAGGACGCCCACAGCCGCGCCCGATTCCCGACACACTGCTAACCCGTGCGGCGCATGCCAAATTATTAATTGCATCACTGATGAGTCTACCTTGTCCACCTCCGATGCCTTCGGCTGGTATTAATAAAGCCGGTCTTAGCTGATTTGGCACGAGAAAAAAATACTGTAGATTCTAATTGATAAGCCGGCTGATAAATTCAAGCGAATAGGTATATTTACACCTTAGCTCGTAAATTAAATAGATTCCCTAAGCCAATTTGCATTTCATTTACACCTTAGCTCGTAAATAGAAAATTCATGTTTAGATCAGCTGGTCGATCTGACCCGGATCACATCGGGATACACGTAGTATTGCTTGGTCTCCAGATCGGCACTGAGATCAGGATTCGAGTATACGTGCGCAATGAAAATCACATGGTTCGCCATGGTGTTCTATGTTCTGCTGGTTAAGCACCCTTTTTCTCAGCCCACTCCCAATACATATTAATTATCCAAACCAGCCGCAGTTATGGAAATATGTTAAATCAGTATGCATATAAACAATACGTCTAATGTATAGTAACATCTCTCTTTAAAAAAATTGTAGTAATATCATGTTGTTATTTCTTAGCAACTCTTGAAACAATTAATTATTGTAGCATTGTGTCTATGGCAAACCTTATCTTGCACAAGATAAAACATTCTACCTAGCACCTGAAAAATGTGCTTGATACTATGTACTAGGAGTAACCTCTTATAACAATAATCTCTTTCTGAGTATTCCAGGTGTATTATTGTATCATGTCACTATTTCTAAAGATGTCATGTCATGCATATAGTTACAACTCATCTAATGCATACGGAGTAGTATCTTGGTATTAATTCTTAGGAACTTCAAGTCAATTGCAAATGTTTCTGTTCTTTCTGCAACTTTTTGCCCCCTCCCGCGTGGGATTTTGTAACCTCCTTCTCTATTAATATAAATTACCACAGCTAGTGCCGGTTGTTTTTTTTAAAAAAAAAACAGAGAAGACAATGGATCCGAAGCATGTATACGGTTTTTCCTAGCATTGGATATTGAGCGTTACCTATATCATCACGATGATCTTGCATTGCTTCTTCCCCCTTTCCTCTTTAACTTCATGCCAAGTCAGAAAAAAAAGAGCACCGAGACATCTTGCATGCATGCAACTCAATTGATTTGATTATTAGCCTCAGAAGATGCAATCTCTTCTCAGAAATCATGCTCTCAGTTCAGTGAGATCTCCAGTTCGATTGATTGTTATCCTTGGAAGAAGGTGCAATGATTCTACCTGTTCTACATCACGCTAAAAAATCATGATTCCCCGAGGGAGTGTTAGTGTTAGTATCAACCCATGATAATACCAATTCAATAATTATAATTATGTTTATTTAATCATCTACTTGATTTATCGTGTAAGGCTTATAGCCCTCTATATTGATAATGATGCCACAAAAATGATGAGGTGTTGATCATCTACTCAGGGATGCCACAGTTTTGGAACCGTCAATTGAAACCTGAGGCCTTAGATGTTGATCGAATTCTAGGAACTTGGAGGTATAGTATGAACAACTAAGTAGCTAGTATGAAGCTGTGTGAGACGTCGACCTTTGAGGTGTAAGTTGTAGACTTGTAAGATGCATGCATCTCTGACGAATAGAAATTAAATTGAACTTGGAGCTAAGGAAGATTTAGGTTACTTGCATAATGCAAGTTGCATTGGGTATGAATTGCAAATATAATCCACACCGCGTCTTCAGTCTTCTGCTACTCGCGTGTTTCACAGGATCGTCGTATAGCGCTTCTGCAGAAACATATCCTGTGACCATATGTCCATATATCCTATATACATCTGTCCCAATGAATAATTGAAATGATGCAATCGTAAACGATTGGATCGGCCATTTGTCCTACTCCAATGCAAGTTGGCACCCATGAGTTAAAATACGTAGCTAACGTCAGGTCGTATCTAATTACCACAATTTTAAAATATATAGCTCTGGCACCATATGTGCAGAGAAAAAAAATCGAGCATATTGGGAGGGTGGGAGGGGTATAGTATGGGCGCGATTGTACCGTCAGAAACAACGTGAAAGCCTTATTTCTGATAAAAGAAAAAAAAAGAAACAAAATAAAAAAACGCTACACATCGTCGTATGATGCCAGGTGTGTTAATATTATTGGAAAGGGCGTGGCTAGTGCCCGCACGTCCGGCCGCCCGCACCGCTGCCCCCGTCTCGCCTGCTGCGTCTGCCCGCAACAACGTAGGGCCCGCCCGCCGCGCTGTGGGGACTGCCTCCATCTTCCCGCGCCTGACACCGAGGCGAGACAACAGAAAGACGAGGAGGGAGATGCAACACTCGATCTAGTTTTGAAATATACAGATGTAACAATGGCAACATACGTGTCAAAACAAATAAACACATGTGTTTGAAGGACTTGCAAAAACACATGAAAAACATTTGAAACAATTGTAAAACATGCGCAACATTCAGATAAAACACTTGCATCATATGTTTGAAAACATATGCAACATCCAAATTAACACACTTGCAACATTTGTCGAAAAATAAATAAATGAAACATTGAGAACAGGAGCTTGCAATATACGTGTACAACCATTGCAACATCCCGATCTACTTTTACAACATCCGTACAAAACACTTGTAACATACTTCTGAAAGAATTGAAACACTTAAAATAGACGCTTGTCCATGCAGTTTGAGCGTAAACATCTCCTTGCTGCATGGAGAACGGAGGCACGCCGGCACGCCGGCACGTGGAGTTCACCGGTGGCAGCGGCCTAGCGGTGCTTGTAGACAATGGCTCCGGCGGTGGCTGCGCGACAAGGCAGGGAGGCAGCGGACGCGCGCCGGGGCAAAGAGGCAACAGCCTCACGCTGCACCTGGCAGGGCCGGTAGCCAAGCGTCTGGTAGGGCCGCAACCACGCCGCCGCGGCTCGCAGGCAGCCGCGCGCCGAATTTTTTATTTTTTCAGCCATTTTTTTGAAAAATATTCACAAATAGACCCATAGTGGTTTGATTTTCGTTTATGGACCCTGACCTCGGCGCCATGGCTTTTGGCGCCGAGGAAACACGTCTCGGCGCCATGGCCAATGGCGCCGAGATCTTAGCGAGGCGTCGGACGTGGTGGTGACCTGGCGCCGACGTGGACAAGGCCTCGGTGCCCTAGATCTTGGTGCCGTAGATCTCGGCGCCGATGTGTTACCCTATAGATCTTGACGTTTGAAATGAAACAAGTATAATTGTTCCGAGGAACATGTAACAATGCCATTACGGTTCAGCTGGGTAGGACACCCGTGACTTAGCTCAAAAGCATGGGTTCAAACTCCAGCCCTAAAACTTTTTTTGCTATATTTTTATAAGTATTTTTCGTCAAGTTGGAATCCAAACCTTGGGTCCAACATTTAATCATACCAATAATGTCTATGGGAATCAATAATGGACCCTTAGCTTGTCTTAAACCGGGTTTTTTTAATGGGTACCGGAGAATAAATAAGTACGTAGCAATAATTCATGCATGCATATGGCGACGGGAACCCAAAGAAATAACAATGAGTACCTTAGCTTGTCTTAAACCGGGTTTTTTTAATGGGTACCGGAGAATAAATAAGTACGTAGCAATAATTCATGCATGCATATGGCGACGGGAACCCAAAGAAATAACAATGAGTACTATGGCGACTTGTGAGCCGGAAACAGCAAAAGATTTTAAACTTTGGCTCCCGTGAAGTGCGTGGCCCGTTATTAAACAAACGTGGCAGCTGCCGCACCTTTGGAGTCTCGCGGCCGGTTCCCTTGAAATTATCGGCTAGAATCTATAATATTTTTCTCTTACAGCAAACAGTTCTATTCATTTCGGCTAAAACGATTGTGGATTATTATTGCTGCCTGATTTAATATGAGAAAAAAATATTGTTCTGATTTATAATCCATGATCATTTATGACCAAACGAACAAATTAAAAACAGCTTCAGTCTACTTATCAACCGACTTTCCTACCAGCCGAAGCCCTTAGGAAAACCGACGTCCGACCGTCCGTGTCGCGGTCCGTCGTCCTTTACAGTTAGGCGGTCCTAAAAACTTTCAACTCAAAATATCACATTGAATTTTACGGTACATGCATAGAGCATTAAATATAGACGAAAAAACACTAATTACACAGTTAGATTGGAAATCGCGAGACGAATCTTTTTAGCCTAATTAGTCCATGAAAAGCCTTAAGTGCTACAGTAACCCCACGTGTCCTAATGACCGATTAATTAGTATCATTAGATTCGTCTCGCAGTTTTCTGATGGGTTCCGTAATTTGTTTTTTTATTAGTATAAAAAACCCTTCTTAATATTTTCCCAACACATCCGATATGACACCAAATATTTTCAACTCACCAACTAAACACCCCCTTAATCAGCCTGCTATAGCTAGAGACTGGACCATCGATCGGTGTCGTCGTCTCTCCGTTTTTTTTACTGCAAATATATGTACGAATCCAGATGTGCACACATGACACGTACTCGTAATACTATACTCCTACTGTGCGTGTCAATTCAGTTCGATGGAATCGACCCGATCAGGGCGTTCAAAAAGTTCCAAAAAGTGCTGCAGTAATCATCACATCAAATCTTGCGATACGTGCATGGAGCATTAAATGTAGACAAAAAAAAACTAATTACACAGTTTGGTTGAAAATTACGAGACAAACGTTTTAAGCCTACTTAGTCTATAATTAAACAATAATTGTCAAATAAAACAAAAATACTACCGTAGCCAAATTCTCGAAATTCACGAACTAAACACACAGCCTCAGCGCTGGAGTCAGGAAGCCTTGCTGCACTTAGCTTGCACACGATGGTTATGCTGTGTTTGATATGATATGAGAAGAGAGCGACTGAGTCAGGAAGCCGAAAAATGTAGAAAAAAAAGATTCAACTCTGGGGTTTGAATCTAGACCTTTGAGCTAAGTCGTGCGCATTCTAACCAGCTAAACCACAATGACATTGTTGCACGTTTCTCAAAACAATTATACTTGTTTCATTTTAAACGCCAAGATCTATAGGGTAACAGCTCGGCGCCAGGTCACCGCCACGTCTGACGCCTCGCCGAGACCTCGGCGCCATTGGCCATGCCGCCAAGACGTGTTTTCTCGACGCCAAAAGCCATGACGCCGAGGTCAGGTCCATAAACGAAAATCAAATCACCAGGGGTCTATTTGTGAATATTTTTCAAAAAATGGGCTGAAAAATAAAAAAAAATCGGCAGCCGCGCGCCAAAACCAGGAGAGGGCAGCCGTGTGCCGCATTTCGAGCGCCGCATGCAGGAGCGGAGCCGAGCACTGCGTGCGGGAGCGAAGCGGAGTGGAGCGAGGCATGCTGAAGTTGATTTTGTTTTTTTATTAGACGAGCGGCGTATTTGGTAGTAAGTGGAGCGAGGCGTCCGGCCTCCCAACGTTTTAATAGTAGCTTTACGGTAAAGAAAAAAAAAACTTGCATTTTACTTTCCTTCCGAACACTCTGACAATTTTAACCATCTGACTTGAGATCGAGTGGCCGGCTGAACGCACGCTTGTGCTTCTTCGATGAATTTCTGCACTAGAACGGTAACAGCAGAAGTCACTTGATTGAAGATCCTTCTAGCTTGGCACCAAAAAGTGGTATAGAAGCCGAGTACTGCAGATCGTTTGACCACCTCCAGATGAAGAGATCAGAGTTACCAATACGTAGCTCCCAGCCATCGACCAAGTCCTTGATGAAGAGGTACCGGTTGATGACTTGCTCTGTCAGAGCTACCCCCAATGTTTTTTTTTGAGAAATCTGGACGGGCCTAAGCTCCTACAGTAATTTATTTAAAAAATAAAAGTAGCGAGAGCATACAAAAAGTAGAGAGGGAAACAGAGGTAAGAAGCCTAGAAAACAAAGAAAGAAACAAAGAAAATCAACTCTAGGCAACTATTAGCTCCAGATTTTGTATCCATGATGAGAATTGGTCTTCTTGTCTTGTCTTGATTCTAAACTGCAGGAGTCTTAGTTCTTTGAAGAAAACCCTTCGGCAGTCAGTCAGGTTCATTGTGATGCCCTTGAAGAAAAGATCATTCCTTGCTGTCCAAATAGTCCAACACATCAGTATTATGGCTTCCATGAAGAAAGGGGTGTTCACCTGTGTTCTCATATTGGTGGTCAGTTCTGGGAACTACAATTAATTGGGATGTCAATGTTTAGCATATCCCAGCACATTCTTGCAAATGGACAATTGATGAAGAGGTGATCCACTGTTTCCTCGGTCAGAAGGTTGCTTAGGACATAGTTATGAGAATCCAAATGCATGTTCCAAAATATTTTTGGTACTCAAGCCTGTCCTTGATCAACAACCAGAAGAAAACTTTATGCTTGGGTTGGCACTGACTTCTCCAAAGCCATTTGACGGCAGGGTGATTTTTTTTTAATGAACAGGAGGGTTTTTGCCCCCACCCCCCCCCCCCCCCGCTCTTCAGGGAGGGCAGGGAATCTAGAAGCTGCCCCAATGTCCTGTGTGCCCAGTAAAGATTGATAAGACTACATCCCGCACCGAGAGTTTCTAGCAAGAGCTGTGGTGCGTGCAGCTGTGCAAGGACCCTCACCGATTTACCAATAATCCAGTTGTCCATCCAGACCCGTACGGTTCGACGAGCCATCTCTGACCCTGAAGATTGTCATCACTTCCTTCTCATGAGAGGCAGGTCGTGGCAGATCGACCCAAGAGCGGGAGTCATCCACGCGCTGGAACTGCATCCATCGCAAACGCAAAGCGAACCCAACAAATCTTAGGTTCTTGATCTTGGGAGTGCAAAAAGTAACAGTGGACTGAGTTTCTGAGCGTGGAGTGGAGTTGGACCTTGATTTTTACATGATACACTCTGTTCCAATATAAATAACGTTTTTAGATTTAAAATTTATTCTAGAAAAAATAACATTCTATAAAAATATATGGGACATTATCTTCCAATGCGGAAGCTAATCACGGATGCATGCAAATAATAATTACCAAATCCAGGAGATATTCTTCAGAAAAGAAAAGAAGATGATGATATATGCGTGTTTTGTCAGTGTTCTTGATCTGTCTGAAAATTTTCAGAAAGTTATTTATTTTGATACTGAGGGAATATCTTTTAATGAAATGTTGGTTTATAGCAATTGATATGTATATTGCATGAGGAAGTATTGGTCAAAGTATACCATAGAAGTCTTTCTGACATCTTAATATACCTTAAAAAACAAGAGCCAATTTCCTGTGCGCTCCTGAAGAAAATGATCGACCATATGTACCATTAAAATGTTTATTGCAATTCTTATACCAGCTTCGAAAAATTTCTTTCCCCTAATGTCGTCATTTTGGTCGAGCGGGTGTTAACTCTCTAGCTAGCACTGTTAGTTACAGAGTGGGAAACAAGAAATCATCTAAAAAACAAACGACACGTGTATTAATTGTGTTGCATATTTTGGCTTCTAAACAATATTAAATGAAAAAAAAATCAACTACAATATTTTAGATATCGCCGGTTGTCTCCATATGAGATCGTTGAAGAATTTAAAATTTTTAATTTTAGAATATGAGAACTTAATATATTTGAGCTCCTATACGTTCTCAAATGAAATGTTATCAACTATAAATTTTATATAAATTTTATCTTCAACAATCAACTTAATTTGAAAAAGTTATATACTCGTATTCATTATTTGTTCTGCGGCTATCTTATCCAAGGTTGCCACTACTCTTATACCAACTTTAAAAAAATTTCTTCCCTGAAACCACTTGACGGAAGTTTTTTTAAAGGAACGGCAAAAGCTTTGCCGCGATTTATATTAGACGAAGAAATAGAAAACAAAGTATCGGTCCAGTTTGTTTAGTGGAAGCCGGGCCCAAAAACAAAATAGGTGGAGGAGTTCAATGCCTTGAAAAAGATCTTGCTTGCAGTGTACTAATAGATTACGCTGGGAAGATGCAGTCATGCGGTAATTGTTCGGCAGCCTGTATTTGGCTTATAAGCCTTGACTTATCAGTCAACGAACAATATTTTTCTCTCACACCAAACCAGCCAGTAGTACTCTCAGCCATGGCTTATAAGCCAATCCAGCCGAAACGAACATTGCTGTTATAGAGGTCAGCCCTTTCATTAACACAAGAGCTGCTGCTGCTGCTGCTACTACTACACAGGTACACAAACTCGCACATGGGCGCGAGGCGTGTCGAGGAGTCTGAAACACATCACATGCGCGTAGGCACTCGTGATAAATCGTAACCCACCACAATTGAGAACTGGTCCTAGCTTAGATAACTTGACAATAATTACACCAACATCCAGTAGCAAGTAGTACTCCTAGTTCACACACGGTAACGTGACACACGTTGTTTTATTTCGAATCATGCTGGACGAGTGGACGGCTTATCTTCACCAGCCCCCCAGCTCGTCTCCCGCTCTATAAATAGCTGGCCTACTCGCCCATCGATCACTCACCCACACACAGCAAATACCCACAGTCCACAGCTAGCCACTAGCAGCTCTGCCCGTAGAAGCAGAACCGAAGATGTTCGGAAGCCTCGGAAAGATCCCGGTCATCGGCGACCTGACGGGCAGCAACAAGAATGCGCACCTCAAGGGCAACGTGGTGCTCATGCGCAAGACCGTCCTCGGCTTCGACGTCACTAGCATGGCCAGCGCCGTCATCGACGGCGTCGGCGAGTTCCTCGGCCGCGGCGTCACCTGCCAGCTCATCAGCTCCACCGTCGTCGACCCCAGTGAGCACTGAGCAGAGCACCCTCCCTCCTCTGTCCTCTCCCTCTCGGTTCTCGCACATGCATCAGTCAGTAATAATAATAAAATGCCGTTTCCAGAAAAAGAAAGCGACAAAACTAGTAAAACTACGGATGCTTTCCCTAAAAAAAATACGGATGCTTGAGACAATCATCGACGAAAATGACGACCAATCGGGCCACTTTAAATCTAGTTTAGACAAATAAAGAACGGATATGTATACTGTAGGAGTACATTTTACACGTTGGTCTGGTAGTGACGGTGACGTTGACCGGCGCGCGCGCGCGTGCAGACAACGGGAACCGCGGGAAGGTGGGCGCGGAGGCGAGCCTGGAGCAGTGGCTGCTGCAGCCGCCGCCGCTGCTGTCCGGCGAGAACCAGTTCCACGTCACCTTCGACTGGGAGGTGGAGAAGCACGGCGTCCCGGGCGCCATCATCGTCAAGAACAACCACGCGTCCGAGTTCTTCCTCAAGACCATCACCATCGACGACGTCCCCGGCCACGGCACCGTCGTCTTCGTCGCCAACTCATGGATCTACCCGCAGTACAAGTACCGCTACAACCGCGTCTTCTTCTCCAACGACGTGAGTAGCCGCCCATTCGCCATTCGTTAGCAAACCAAGAAGCTGAGCTGAGTGAGTCTCTTGACATGAACACACACGGTCTTCTCTTGTCTACATACAGACGTACCTGCCCAGCCAGATGCCGGCGGCGCTGAAGCCATACCGCGACGACGAGCTCCGGAACCTGAGGGGCGACGACCAGCAGGGGCCATACCAGGAGCACGACCGCGTCTACCGCTACGACGTCTACAACGACCTCGGCAACCCCGACGGCGGGAACCCGCGCCCCGTCCTCGGCGGCTCCAAGGACCACCCCTACCCGCGCCGCGGCCGCACGGGCCGGAAGCCGACGCAGACAGACCCCAGCAGCGAGAGCAGGCTGACGCTGACCGACGGCGACGTCTACGTGCCGCGTGACGAGCGGTTCGGCCACATCAAGAACTCCGACTTCTATGGCTACACGATCAAGGCGTTCGCCGACGGCCTGGTGCCCATCCTCCAAGGCTACTTCCTCGGCCTTGAGTTCAACTCCTTCAAGGACATCCTGCGGCTGTACGAGGGCGGGATCAAGCTGCCCGACATCCCCGCCCTCGAGGAGTTCCGGAAGCAGTTCCCCCTCCAGATGGTCAAGGACCTCATGCCCGCCGGCGGCGACTACGTCCTCAAGCTCCCCATGCCCAAAATCATCAAAGGTACGGTTAAATCGCACGCTGGCTAATGGATCATTTCTGGCTTCGGCAAGATGTCTCTTACATACCTGCAAATGCAGAGGACAAGAAAGCTTGGATGAGTGACGAGGAGTTCGCAAGGGAGAGCCTCGCCGGCGTGAACCCCCTGATCATCAGGCGTCTCACGGTGAGTGGACTGTGGAGGCGCGCCAACACACCATGGGCGGCCTTGCTTGATACCAGTGTCTCGGCAACCAAGTAGTAACATTATTATCCTGCGTCTTGGATGATCATCAGGAGTTCCCTCCGAAAAGCACCCTTGACCCGAGCAAGTACGGCGACCAGACGAGCACCATCACGGAGGCGCACATCGCGGGGAGCCTGGAGGGCCTCACCGTGCAGCAGGCGCTGGACAGCAACCGGCTCTACATCCTGGACCACCACGACCACTACATGCCGTTCCTGATCGAGGTCAACAGCCTGGACGACAACTTCATCTACGCCACCCGGACGCTGCTGTTCCTGCGCGGCAACGGCACGCTCGCGCCGGTGGCAATCGAGATGAGCCTCCCCGAGCTCCGGGACGGCATCACCGCCGCGAAGAGCACGGTGTACACGCCGGTGCCGCCGACGGCCGGCGCGGAGGCGTGGGTGTGGCACCTGGCCAAGGCCTACGTCAACGTGAACGACTACTGCTGGCACCAGGGCATCAGCCACTGGCTCAACACGCACGCCGTGATGGAGCCGTTCGTGATCGCCACCAACCGGCAGCTCAGCGTGACGCACCCCGTGCACAGGCTGCTGCTGCCGCACTACCGCGACACCATGAACATCAACGCGCTCGCGCGACAGAAGCTCATCAACGCCGGCGGCATCTTCGAGATGACCGTCTTCCCGCGCAAGTACGCCATCGAGATCTCCTCCAAAGTCTACGGCAGCTGGAACTTCGCCGAGCAGGCCCTCCCCGACGACCTCATCAAGCGGTAATAATTTAACTGATCGACGACACTGACACTAGTACACTCACTGCAGACATCGTCCAGCAGCAACAACAGTTAACAACTAACAATTAAATTAACAATCGTGCGTGCTCCTGCAACTGCAATGCAGAGGCATGGCCGTTCCAGATCCGTCGAGCCCCTACAAGGTGCGGCTGCTGATCGAGGACTACCCGTACGCGTCGGACGGGCTGGCCGTCTGGCACGCCATCGAGCAGTGGGTGACGGAGTACCTGGGCATCTACTACCCCAACGACGGCGTGCTGCAGGCGGACGTGGAGCTGCAGGCGTGGTGGAAGGAGGCGCGCGAGGTCGGGCACGCCGACCTCAAGGACGAGCCCTGGTGGCCCAAGATGCAGACGGTGCCAGAGCTCGTCAAGGCCTGCACCACCATCATCTGGATCGCGTCGGCGCTGCACGCCGCCGTCAACTTCGGGCAGTACCCGTACTGCGGGTACCACCCGAACCGGCCGTCCGTGAGCCGGCGGCCCATGCCGGTGCCGGGCTCCGACGCGTACAAGGAGCTGGAGAAGAACCCGGAGAAGTTCTTCGTTCGCTCCATCACCACGCAGTTCCAGGCCGTCGTCGGCATCTCGCTGCTGGAGATCCTGTCCAGCCACTCCTCCGACGAGGTGTACCTCGGCCAGCGCGACACCAAGGAGTGGACGTCGGACGCCAAGGCGCAGGAGGCGTTCAAGCGATTCGGGGCGCAGCTGATCGAGATCGAGAAACGCGTGGAGGCCATGAACAAGGACCCACGCTACAAGAACCGGTACAGCGAGGCCCAGTTCCCCTACACGCTGCTCTTCCCCAACACCTCCGACAACAAGGGCGACAACGCCGGCGTCACCGCCAAGGGCATCCCCAACAGCATCTCCATCTGATCACAGATGCCTCAGGACAGCGCATGACTTGCATGCAAGCAGGGAATAGCTAGCGGTGATTCCCGTACGTTATCCGTTTCATTTTATCCACAATTGAGAAGCATGGCAATAAAAGGTTCGTAGGCTTGGTCCTTGGTGAAGTGTAGTCCTCCTTGGTGTGCTTGCGGTTACCACTTACCAGGGATGATTGTAATATTTACTTTTGGTTTCCCAATAATGAAGTGAATATCCTGGTCACATGGTGTTTCCATTGCAAGGTTTGGTGTTGGTGGAAAAAAAAAACTTTGGCTAATTATTCCTTGTTACGTTCTAAATTATATGTTATTTTAACTTCTTTAATACATATATATAGTTCTTACAATGCATTAGGCATAGCATATGCATGTCTAAATGTACAACAAAACATATCTATCTAGAAAAGTCAAAACAACTTATATTTTTGGAATGGAGCGGAATCTAAATCAATTTAGGACTCTCTAGTCTACCAAACTAAAATCTTATGAGCCATAAGCCTTAAATGTTCATGTTTAATATCTACAACTAATAAAAATACTTACATTAGTACACTTGGAAGGGCTTGACTGTTCATGTACAGCTCATTGGCCCCCTAGGGCGCCGGTAAGTCGTGTTGTATTGAACTTTTCATCTACCTTAATACAAAGACGCACAAACCTTTTGCGTGTTCAAGAAAAAAATACTTACATTAATTCGGACGCTTTTAATGTCTACGACTAATAAAAGTACTTACATTAATTCAATACATGTATGCATATAGATACTATGTAATCTCTATCCAGTTTTAATAAAACCTATCAATGGCCAACCTATATGTTTTTCGTCCATATTCATAGTTTTTTTCCTCTCTGCTGGCAGTTGCATGTATCTTTTGGTGTGCATTTTGTTCAAATCTTAGCTTAAATTCCGATGGATCATGTTACAATCCATATCTCATGGCATCATGAATATGTAGTTATTTCATTTTCAATTTCTTATCTTATTAGTTGCTACAAATTTTTATGTTGAATTAAGTTAAAACACTTGTGCATATTGCATATTTTATTAACTCTTCTTTTGTATTCTTTTAAAATTAAACATTTTAGGTTGTAGACCATATCAAGTTTGTTTAGAAGGATAGAAAGGCGATGAGAATGGGAAAAGAAAAATAAAATATTTTATTTAATGAATTCCCCTTTTTAGTTCCCCTTTTTTGCAATTTTCTTATTATCAATCCCATTCATTTTTATAGAATACTTTTTTATTCTATATCTATAATTTTATTCTATATCTATAAAAAATAGTATTCTATAAAAATAATATTCTATAAAAAATCTTTATTTTGTAAACTAAAAAAATACAATAGTCAATATTCCTTATAATAGATATACTTAATTATATAGATACTATGATGGCATCAAGGTCATCTAAACTGTTGCTCAAATAAAGCTTAAAGTGAGATTTAAGATGGAGTTGTTTGAAGCTTATAATCATTATTTACTGCATATGAATATCAAAGACTAGGAAGATCATAGTCACCTTAGTTAGTTTTTAATACATTAATATTAATATGAGGGTGTGGCTTAGAAACATCTATGTACGCATAATTCATGGTTATTTAAATATATTTTTTTGTAATAGCATATGTTAGTAATTTAGATGTAGATTTGAGGGTATATTTTAGTTTTGTTCCTGGAATGGCAGAAAGTGGTAGTTTAGTACATTTCAAGGAGTTACTAGATTATATATCAAATTATCTTTCACAATTGAAAATTTATATTGTTTTCATAATGACAAAGGTGGATAATCCTTTAAAAATAGAATAGGTCCAATGGTTGTTATTACCCTTGACATTAAAGGCTATTGAATTGGTGGCTAGATATTTATAATATTGGCGATAGTTTTTATGATTTTTTTAAGCGTGTCTCATAAGGTTTAATTTAGAGGCGCCCTTAGCTAGGGTCCTCAAGATTGAAATATTAAGATTTGTATTTTCATCTTTTACATTGTACCTTTGCGTGTCTCCGATCCTATATGTATTTAGTTAAATTAAGCTTATATAAGCTCCTGTTGCATCTCTTTATGTGACATTATGAATCTCTTTATGTGACACTATGAATCTGTTTTAGACTTTCAACTTCTGATACTCGATGCAATTTTTTATCCACAAACGATAACTTGAAAATCCAGTGCTTATTATTGTATGTTATTAAAAAAAATCATCTGTATTTATTAAAAAATATTATGGACCCTTGACTACACGACCAGGCCCTGTGGCTTACTAGCGCCGCAATCGCGTCGTCGCTGCTGCAGCACTTGGCGGAGGTCAACACCGTCAACGGCCAGCTCTTCGGCTACGTTGGCACCGCCGCCAGGAGCTGCCCACTCAGTTCCTTTGGACTCTGTGGACTGTTCATTTTATCTTATATATTTTACATATAAAGTACTATCATTAATTTATTAATACATTTCTCTCCTGTCAAAAGACATTTAGAGTAGTTACTTCTCATGCATTAAAACATGCAAAAAGTGTAACTCTTCTCTCTGTATATAAAGATTTTTTTATCTTTCTCTCCTCATTGAGCATATCTAACTATGAAACCCTAGGTCCACCACTGAAGGCGAAACTATGTATAGAGCTATGGTGCAGCATACCCACGGGGCACAACAAAATGAAAAAACTACTGATTGTGATAATTTTTTCATCTTATATGCACTTCTACAATAAAAAATATATGCATCCACAAAGCAAGCACGCTTTATCAAATTTCCTCTGACTCTGCCCTGATGAGAGAGGAGAGAGAAGGGTGTGAAACAGAGAAGATGAACATGTCATGTGGGTACTACGTGATTGGTCTTGTCATCGTATAATGAGCAATCGGATTAAGATTAATTATAGTGATTAGGACATTACGTGATACAATTAGCAAACTTAGGGACTTAACATACATTTTGAAAGTTAATTTGAGATCTAGATGATACTTCATGTCAAATTTGGTGTCTCTGCAGCACGGTGACACCGCGCAGTTTAATTGGCACGACAACGTTGGTTGCAGCTAGGGGCAATGTGGCGGCCGTAGCGAGCCTCTTCTCTCACTTTCAATCTTACGGAACTGTGCTGATTTGTGCTCAAATTAGTATCGATCGTTAACACATTTTGTGGATCTCTGCTAATTTTGTGCTCAAAATCCGTTCTAGACTTGCGTTGATCTTTTGGTGCGTTAAATTCATTAGTACCTTGATTAGTAATCAATCTCCAAATGATTTATGCACACAATTTTAAGGCGGCCTTCATTTTTGTTGTCAAAAAAAGGCAGCCTTCATCATTTTTAGTTAATTGAATTATTACAAGTAAAATATACCAGCCCATCCCAGCTCGACCAAATGGGCATAAGCACCCATGTGTCTCTCGGGTTGCCCCTACATTTCCTATTCATCGCGGTAGGCGTAGGACGTGGAAGTGGAACATTTCGAACAATAATCGTACACACGGGGACGTGGATCTTGCCGCGGCATGCAGCAACCACTAGTGCCTAGTTGACGTTTCCGCCTGGTTTAGATTGCAATTTTTTGCAATTCGGACACTATAGCACGTTTCGTTTGTATTTGACAAACTTTGTCTGATCATGGACTAACTAGGCTCAAAAGATTCATCTCGTGATTTACAACCAAACTGTGTAATTAATTATTTTTTTTACCTACATTTAATGCTCCATACATGTGTCCAAAAATTGATGTGATGGAGAGAGAGTGAAAAAACTTGGAATTTTGATGGGATCTAAACAAGGCCTCCATCTAGGAAATTAGGTTGTGTTTAGTTTCAAAAAAATTTCTAAAAAGTGCTATAGTAGCTATCACATCGAATCTTATGATATGTGCATGAAACATTAAATATAGACGAAAAAAAAAACTAATTGCACAGTTTGGTTGGAAATCACGATACGAACGTTTTGAACATAGTTAGTCTATGATTAAACATTAATTACTAAATAAAAACAAAAATACTACAATAGCCAAATTTCCAAATTTCACGAACTAAACACAGCCTTGTATACGTGTGGAGATAGAGAGATAAGGACTTGGTCGTACGTCCCAGCACAGAACTCGTGCGTCATTTCCATCGCATCAGTTGATTTCGGGATGGAAGACGAGATTCGATATAAAAACACTGGCCGGACGCCGTGCCACAGATCCACGTGAAGGCGCAGTGTGGGACCAGGGAGACTGGAATCGATCGATCCCATGCACTAGCTCTGATTGGTTGTTAGTTGTCTGTGGTTATCAAGGATCGCATCTGTCTAAACGCTGGATTAATATAAACACGTACAGTAATCAAGACCCACTGGGCCGTCAAATATATTTTCCGCCTGCCGATCTGAACATCTTTCAAACGAGAGCCACTACTCGTTACGGGAGTATTTGACGAGATGAGTACGCAATAGTAAAATACTACTGTATACTAATGTAATGCTGCGCGAATCTTATCTTCTTCGTAAACACGTCGCATATATGTTTCTTATTAGCAGCGGAAGGTGACGCAATACTGTAGGAATTATTTTGAAAGGCCCTTTTCTTGTAGTTCAGAGATGCATGGCTCCATTAAGAACCATGTTTAAAAAATAGTTTTTGAGCCAATCCATCTCTAAAAATCAATTGTTAGAGGCGGTTGGACTTGCAATTTCTTGACTCTTACTATCAAAGTTGGCAAGAAATCAATTTTACTAGGCCCCTCTAGAAATACCCTCTTCTTTTAAAGGCGTCTAGATAGTTCAATCACCTCAAATCACTATTTCTAGAAATTGCTGAAAATTTTCACTAGTACGTAGAAATGGATTTCTAGAGACGGTCGGTAATCCAGGCTGGCTCTAAAAAATAGTGTAGCACATGAAAATTCATAACTTTTCAAATCAAATTAGGTGGACAAACTTTATTAGTTGATGAATTTTTCATTTGGAATTATTTAGGGTATGGAAATATTGTTTAAAGTTTTCAAATTTTATTTTTTTTAAATTCCAGACCACCTCGGACGGAGAAACGACCTAAAGCAAAGTTGTAGTACTCTGCGAGATCTAGAACTTTTTTGTTCAAACTTTTTCCATATGATTTTATTTATGGTCTCTAGAATATTAACTACAATACCCACTAAAGTGATTAAAAAATTGTGTCAGACATTAGATCACAAGTGAAATGATTTTGGGGTGAAGTGGTAAGGAAGGAAGCTTAAGGTCATAAGTTTGATCCCCTGCGTTCGCACGCGGCTGGATTTTGGGCTGCCTCTAGATTCCAATCTCTATGGGTGGCTAGGATTTCGTCCCGTGCCATGCCTCTATATTTCGATAGGCCGCGGCTAGTTTTTGACATGCCTATACAAATCGATTCCTAGAGATAGATGACTTTTAGACATACAGATAAAGTCAGGTGGAGTGAAAATCCATTCTAGCGGCCTCTCTGAGAGCATGTCCAAGAGTCTCTTTCTTTCTAAAATTGACTCTCTAAATTATCATTTGAGTAAAAATCGTTTTTTATACCCGGCCTATAACAACTTTTCTATATATTTGGCTAGCGAGAAATCCGGAACAGAGGATGTCTCTATTTGGAGATCTAATTAAAGAGACTATTAGACCAAAATCTCTACTATAAATTAGGAAAAATACAAAGAGTCACTCGGAGTTACTGTAATATAGCCTTTTTAAGCCATGACAAGCCAATTGATACCATGCGTGAACCTCTCTTTGCCTCTCATAAAGAACTTGGTTCCATGCATGAACCTCGTGCAACAAACGAACTAGCCCCCATGCATCATTTGTCCTTCGCCTTTAGATGCATGTCATGATAATTGTGCGTCCATCTCAATGAGTACGGGCCTTTGGCTTTAGATGCATGTCATGATAATTATACCGTCGATCTCGATGAGATCGAGTACGAGAACTTGGAAGCTTTGTCCGGACTTAAAAGCATCGGAGCATAAAAACAACAAGTGTGATGACAACCCTTCATCCTACTTACTGTAATAATATATATAATGTTGATGGTGAGCCTAAGAAGAACTCCGCCAATGCAATGCATGCAGGTGATGTTGTATTTTCCTATTACCCCCGATTTAAGTGTCTGTTTGCAAATAAAGAGCTTGCAAAAATATGCGATGCCACAACGAAGATCCAAATAGGCAAAGCCAAGACACCCCCGGTCCCCGCGCCGGCTGATGATGGGTTCAGTGGACCAAATTTGATAGGGAACAGGATAGATAGATAGATAGACATACTATAGTGTGCCTTGCTAAAAGAAACAAGATATATTATATATGGCGTGATACACGCCTGTTGTTGGACCACCCGCATGATGTGACGTGTCCATCTCACTGTTCCAAAAAAAAATCCATCCCTCCAAATCCCTTCCAGGATTCCAATTATATCAGTATATTACATACGGTGGTGATCTTTCAAAGAACAAGAACAAACAATGTCGTGATTTACGACAGTTGGTGGCTTCACACGTCTGTGCAAAGTAGATAAGAATAATACGTCCATTCAAAAATACACGCATCTGTTAATCAGGAGAAAAAAAATGCACGTACAGTATCTGTTAATCAGGAGACCTATGTTCTAAATTATTTTTCGTAATTAGTAAGAGTGAATAACTTCTTTGCACATGCCATGCATGGGGTCTTTCCTAGTAGATATATAAACACGTACTGGCATGCTACACTACAGGGCAGAGAGATAGTGAAAAATTTACATTTTAATCCTTTTTTAAAACATTTTGTACAAATACACCCCTGACAAAACTTTTTTCTAAAAATAGACCAAAACCTTGGCGTTTTAGAGGTGAACGCTGAGGTATGAGGAATGGCGTATTGTCAATATACGCTGAACTATGCCACGTAGGATCCAACCGTGGCTAGCTAGCAAGTGTGGGGTCAGGACGTCGACGTTGAATCCTTAAACGCCATTGATCTGCACCTTATCATGGAGAACTCATAAACACAAGGATTTCAATGCTCCATGTGAGTAAAGCTTAAAATTTTACATTGCTTGTGAAGATAAGTTTTGTATTGATTGAAAATTTTCAGCATTTGAAAGCTAGGTATGTTATAATAATCATGTTTTATATGTAAAGTCAGAGTGATTGCCCCATAGGTCAAAGTGTATTTGTCTTCTTATTTGTTACTATGTGACAGTAAAAAGACAATAGAAGATTACTGAACCCCACAGGAGAATAAGTTTGATACAATCTTTCTTAATATTAGTTAATTTAAATTGATTTTTTATTGGTTACACTCAAACTCTCTAAAATAACTCAAATATAGACCAAACTGTAGGAATTTTAGTATAGACCATGTTAACAAGTCTGATATGGAATTTTACCTACCTGATGATTGTTGTTACGGTATTCATCTATATAATTCTTAATTTATTTTTATGTTTGACCTAATTTATCAACAAGACCGACAAAGCAACTCTCTCTATCTCTAAATAAATCAGTTTCTAGAGCTATCTTAAGTTATTTTTTATGTTTGACCTAATTTATAGAAACTAGCACAAATATGACACAAAATAAGCATATTACACAATATATATTTTTTCTGGTGATTTTGTGTCATAATTCTTAGCATCTTTTACATAAACTTAAAATTAAAATTTAAAATATTTGATTTAAGACAACTCTAAAAATTATGGATTTATTCGAGTACGGATGGAGCAATTTATCCATATTATTTGCCCGAGCCACTTGCTTATTCAATGATTGGTCAGTGTGGGGCTATAGTTCCAGCCCATGCAGCGGCAGCGCGGAGCCGCGACCGCGTACTCGTGGAACACGAACTGGCTGCCGGTCGGTGGAGGCCATTATTATCTGCGCACGCTGGCAGAGTAGACATGAGCGCGTCCAACTTGTCGTTGTTTAAAACGACAAAAAGTGAATATACATTTATAAGATGCCAAAAAAATTGATTGACGATGGCACACGAAGTTTCTGCTGACACATGATGTAAGCAACAAACAGACGCACAACGGATTTATTGAAAGCAATACGAACAGACAAAGAAACAAAATGATCTAAAACAAATTATTTTCAAGTAAAAATCTAAATATTGTAACAAAAATAAGGTATCTATATGTGCTATTTTATGCGGTGTGGAAAGAGATAGTAGTTTACAATTCAATTAGTTGAAACTGTATTTTTTTTGTCACGGTAATAAAAAATACAAGAAAACTACAAGGATCATCTATGGGAAGGACTGCATGTATGCATGTGAGCTATCCAAGTCGCACACTAATGCCTTGGTACGCCCATGAATTTTTTTTGAAGCGTTTTAAATCCCCATGTCACTCCCCCATCACCTTCCTCCACATCCGGTGTTCTACGCCTTGCTATCTCCACATGTCTACTCGCCGAGTAGCTCTTTCCACGTCTTTCTAGCCGGAAAGTTTTACATCAGCATTGGTGTTGATAAAAAGGAAAACAAGTAAACAAAATGTGCCGATTCCAACATCATAGTTTAAATCTGATAACTTTCATGGCAGTCATCTTGGAGAGAAATAGGTTTTGACGACTAGTATTATGACTGAATCATGAAAAGCATGTCAACCTTTGATATTTTACGTGGGATTTGTCCATTTTACTCCCCCGTACGCATGCATGAGAAGCTTGTGAGCGACACAATAGACATCTCTTAGCTTTTTTCGTCTCAAGAAGTTGTCACAAGTGAAAACAAATGTGGCCATGTCATGCCCGACGATGACAGTGTGGTAGAGTGGCATGGGTAACTTGCTACATGCTTGATATCAATAGATCACTAATGATGGTTCAACATGTTTTTTTGGGAGGACTTGAGGAATGGATAGATGTTGGCACAATGAAAGCGTTGGTCAGCAGTACTTGAGGCAGTAGTGGCTCCAACAGACATAAGTTGCACTGTGATAAATCTGGTTATGTTTTAGGGCAAAAAGGTAACCATGACTCCATAATAAAAACATACAAGATAGTTCAAAATTTAAATTTAGAAGAGGGCCAAGAAATTGAACAATTTCTTAGAGATTTAAGACATGGTTTTATCAAGTACCTTAATTTGGCTTTGATAGAAATTGTATACCACCCATGTGACTGGAGTGGGAAGAAATGGAAGATGAAAGACAATAATAGGTTTAAGCCAAGGTATTGATCGACAATAGCTATATAGAGTTCATGCCGATAGATGCAACAAGGTGCATAGAGAAAGAAATGATGCAACAAGATGCAACAAGGTATATAGAGTTCACGGGCAGCAACAAGAATGCGCACCTCAAGGGCAACGTGGTGCTCGTGCGCAAGACCGTGCTCGGCTTAGACGTCACCAGCATCGCCGGCTCCATCATCGACGGCGTTGGCGAGTTCCTCGGCCGCGGCGTCACCTGCCAACTCATCAGCTCCACCGTCGTCGACCCCAGTGAGCAGAGCACCCTCCCTCCCTGCCGGACTTCCTTCTCTCCCTCTCAGCTCCCTTACATGCAAAAGTAACAAAGTGGGGGAAAAAATGTCATTTTCAAAAGCAGAAAGCGACAAAAACAAATCTAAGCATGTTCGTTAGTTGGTTTCAGCCGAGACTTATCAGTCATGGTACAGTATTTTTCTCTCACAACAAATCAGCCATGCAAAACACAAGTGGCTTATCCAACAAGCGAATAGGCTGATTCCGGCTCTGTTCGTTTCTTTGGCAACAGGCCGTTCCGGCTGTGGTTCTGGTGTATACGGCGGAACCAAACCTGGTCCGGCTTCTGTCGAATGAGCCCTAAATCTACTAGTATAGTAAACCGGATCTAGATAAAGATCGGATAATACTTACTGTTTAACATAGTAGGAGTACATTTTACACGTTGGTCGTCTGTACTGTAACTCTGAATCTCTGGTACTGACGGCGACGTTGACCGGTGCGCGCGTGCAGACAATGGCAACCGCGGCAAGGTGGGCGCGGAGGCGAGCCTGGAGCAGTGGCTGCTGAAGCCGCCGCCGCTTCTGTCCGGCGACAACCAGTTCCGCGTCACCTTCGACTGGGAGGTGGAGAAGCAGGGCATTCCAGGCGCCATCATCGTCAAGAACAACCACGCCTCCGAGTTCTTCCTCAAGACCATCACCCTCGACAACGTCCCCGGCCACGGCACCATCGTCTTCGTCGCCAACTCATGGATCTACCCGCAGTCCAAGTACCGTTACAACCGCGTCTTCTTCGCCAACGACGTCAGTAGCATATTATTTCAGCTCAGGCCATGGTTCGTTAGCAAACCAATGAGCAGAGTCTCTTGACATGAACACACACATTCTCTTCTGTACAGACGTACCTTCCCAGCCAGATGCCGGCGGCGCTGAAGCCTTACCGCGACGACGAGCTCCGGAACCTGCGGGGAGACGACCAGCAGGGCCCGTACCAGGAGCACGACCGCGTCTACCGCTACGACGTCTACAACGACCTCGGCCTGCCTGACAGCGGGAACCCGCGCCCCGTCCTCGGCGGCACCACGGAACTCCCCTACCCGCGCCGCTGCCGCACCGGCCGGAAACCCACCAGAACCGGTGCGTGTACAGTGTCCCCCCTTTCGTTTTCTTCCCCGTTTTAACCTACGGACGCAGCCAACAATTTTAACTTTGGGCACGACGACATACAGACCCCAGCAGCGAGAGCAGGCTGACGCTGGTCGACGGCGACGTCTATGTGCCGCGCGACGAGCGTTTCGGCCACATCAAGAAGTCGGACTTCTACGGCTACGCGATCAAGGCGCTCGTGAACGCCGTCATCCCGGCGATCCGCACCTACGTCGACCTGTCGCCTGGCGAGTTCGACTCCTTCAAGGACATCATGAAGCTCTACGAGGGCGGCATCCAGCTGCCCAAGATACCGGCCCTCGAGGACCTGCGAAAACAGTTCCCGCTCGAACTCGTCAAGGATGTCCTCCCCGTCGGCGGCGACTACCTCCTCAAGCTCCCCATGCCGCAAATCATCAAAGGTCGATCATCTCTGCCTGCGTGCAAATGTGGAACTTGTCTTTAATTTATTTAGTTATCAAAAATAGTTACCAATTCTATCTCCATTATTCTGGCTATGCAGAGGACAAGACAGGTTGGATGACGGATGAGGAGTTTGGACGGGAGATTCTCGCCGGCGTGAACCCCATGATCGTCAGGCGTCTCACGGTGAGGGAACACTGGACTGGATCCTCCTCAACTGACTTGGAAGTCGTTGGAACTCGAGACGACTAGTATGGCTTAATTCATTAATCAATTCTGTCCGGCCGTGTTTTCAGGAGTTCCCTCCCAGAAGCAGTCTTGACCCGAGCAAGTACGGTGACCACACGAGCACCATCACGGAGGCGCACCTCGAGAACAAGCTCGAGGGCCTCACGATGCAGCAGGCGCTGGACGGCAACCGGCTCTACATCCTGGACCACCACGACAACTTCATGCCGTTCCTGGTCAGAACCAACAGCCTGGAAGGCAACGTCATCTACGCCACCAGGACGCTGCTGTTCCTGCGCGGCGACGGCACGCTCGTGCCGGTGGCCATCGAGCTGAGCCTGCCCGAGCTCCGGGACGGCCTGACCACCGCCAAGAGCGCCGTGTACACGCCCACGTCGACCACCGGCGCGGAGGCGTGGGTGTGGCACCTCGCCAAGGCCTACGCCAACGTGAACGACTACTGCTGGCACCAGCTCATCAGCCACTGGCTCAACACGCACGCCGTGATGGAGCCGTTCGTGATCGCGACCAACCGGCAGCTCAGCGTGACGCACCCCGTGCACAAGCTGCTCCTGCCGCACTACCGTGACACCATGAACATCAACTCCAACGCGCGCCAGATGCTCGTCAACGCCGGCGGCATCTTCGAGACCACCGTGTTCCCGCGCCAGTACGCATTCGAGATGTCCTCCGTCATCTACAAGAACTGGAACTTCACCGAGCAGGCTCTCCCTGACGACCTAATCAAGAGAGGCATGGCGGTTGCCGACCCGTCGAGCCCGTACAAGGTGCGGCTGCTGGTGGAGGACTACCCATACGCGTCGGACGGGCTGGCCATCTGGCACGCCATCGAGCAGTGGGTGACGGAGTACCTGGCCATCTACTACCCCAACGACGGCGTGCTGCAGGCGGACGTGGAGCTGCAGGCGTGGTGGAAGGAGGCGCTTGAGGTCGGGCACGCCGACCTCAAGGACGCGCCCTGGTGGCCCAAGATGCAGACGGTGCCAGAGCTCGTCAAGGCCTGCACCACCATCATCTGGATCGCGTCGGCGCTCCACGCGGCCGTCAACTTCGGACAGTACCCGTACGCCGGGTACCTCCCGAACCGTCCGTCCGTCAGCCGGAAGCCGATGCCGGTGCCGGGCAGCGACGAGTACGCGGAGCTGGAGCGCAAGCCGGAGAAGGTGTTCGTGCGCACCATCACGAGCCAGTTCCAGGCCCTCGTCGGCATATCGCTGCTGGAGATCCTGTCCAGCCACTCCTCCGACGAGGTGTACCTCGGCCAGCGCGACACGCCTGAGTGGACGTCGGACGCCAAGGCGCAGGAGGCGTTCAGGCGGTTCGGCACGCGGCTGACCGAGATCGAGAGCCGCGTGATGACCATGAACGCGGACCCACGGCTCAAGAACCGCAACGGGCCGGCCAAGTTCCCCTACACGCTGCTCTACCCCAACACCTCCGACAAGAAGGGCGATGCCGCCGGCATCACCGCCAAGGGCATTCCAAACAGCATCTCCATCTGAGTTCTGAGTTCTGAGTTCTGAGCGTGTGGTCCACACTTGAGCGGTATTGTGCAAATAGCCAAATACTCCTCCTTACGGAAGCCGATACAGTTTATGTTCGGCCGTGCAAGACTGTAATAAGGCTCTCTTCAGTTCCCCAATAATGATGTTAATTTGTGCTCCATCTATTTTTCTCTTAAATAACGGAGTATGTCATCAGGCATATAAAAGAAGGTTACATAGGAGTATTTTACAACGTGAAAGGGGAAAAGGAATCGTATTGTTTCTTTTTTTTATTAAATTAAAATCGGTATGTATTTTGTGTAAGCAAGATGGTTGAGTCATTCCACTCTTCTCTTTCATATGTACTCCAGTGCCTCGACGACGTCCTCCGCGGCGACCTTCTCTGAGTACGTCCGGCCCGACGTCGCCCACGGCGACCTCCTCCGAGTCTGCAGTGACCTCCATCTTGGAATCCGGCGAGATGGAGTCCAGCACCAACTCCATCTCCGACTCCGGCGAGAGCTCCAGCTTCGCCGACGTGACGACCTTCGCTGCCTCCTGCGACTCCGCGACGTGATGGAGTCCGGCACCATCGTCTCCATCTCCGAGGACAGCGAGGCATCCATCGACACGGCGTGCGGCGTGCACGAACGGCGTGCGGCGTGCGGCGTGCGGCGTGAGGTGGAGATGGTGTGCGGTGGTGGCGGCCGCGCTTGTTCTTCGCGGCGTGCGGCTTGACGACGCGATTAAATTAAAGGGCCGTCGCATGCGGTGCCCATTAACACGGCGTCAGAAACGAAGAGATGGATTAACTCGCGTGGCGCGCTGGAGCCGAGGCGAGAGGGGCAGCGTCGTCCAAAGTTAACGTCGAGAGCCAGAACGACTTCTATTGCTATTGATCGGTCCTTTCCCAGAACGACTCCTAATACCGATATGGAGGGAGTACATATATAAACAAGCTATATATTGTTGGCAGATATGTTACCTCGGCCAGCGCGACACCAAGGAGTGACGTTGGACGCCAAGGCGCAGGAGGCGTTCAAGAGATTCGGGGCGCGGCTGATCGAGATCGAGAAACGCGTGGAGGCCATGAACGAGGACCCACGCTACAAGAACCGCTACAGCGAGGCCCAGATCCCTACACGCTGCTCTTCCCCAATACCTCCGACAACAAGGGCGACAACGCCGGCGTCACCGCCAAGGGCATCCCCAACAGCTTTTCGATCTGATCTCAGCTGCCATGACTTGCATGCAAGCAGGGAATAGCTAGCGGTGATTCCCATATGTTATCCGTTTCATTTTATCCACGATTGAGAAGAATGGCAATAAAAGGTTTTAGGCTTGGTCCTTGGTGCCGTTAACCGTTACCACTTACCAGGGATGATTGTAATATTTACTTTTGGTTTCCCAATAATGATGTTAATTTGTGCTCCATCTATTTTTCTCTTAAATAACGGAGTATGTCACCAGGCATATAAAAGAAGGTTACATATAGGAGTATTTTACAACGTGAAAGGGAAAAAGGAATCGTATTGTTTCTTTTTTATTAAATTAAAATCGGTATGTATTTTGTGTAAGCAAGATGGTTGAGTCACTCCACTCTTCTCTTTCATATGTACATGTATAAACAAGCTATATATTAATATTGTTGGCAGATATGTTACCACACAGCTTCACAGGACTTCCCCCGCCACATCAATAGCTTCATATTAGATACTCATGACATTTTTAAAAGGCCATATATAATTATAAAAATGTGCATCTACGGATCTATACTATAGCCCATGCCCACATGGTCCAGGACATGACACTTTTTTTTTTGAGAATTACAACCGCTTCTTGCTATCCGGATATCATATGTTATTCAAGAAAGACGATATAATCACTAGATTGGATATCTTTTATTGGCGCCGTTCGCTGGTCTGATTTTTTCAGACCAACCGGCTGGTTCCTCTCACAAATCACTGTGCATCTTTCAGCCGCTACAATATTTTTCTCTCACACAAGCAGCCAGTTTCAGCCAAGGTTCAGACCAGCGAATGGGGCCATTATTATAAATATAGCATACCACGCATGTTGCCGCGAGGATGACGAATGAATTTTGATGGATGATGTGGCTTGGTGTTATAGTTTGCTTGCATGAATAGATAGGTGTCATAATTATGCTAGTGGACCACTGATATAGATGCCTTGCATATTGAGATTTAATTCTAGTGGGGTTTAGGATTATAAAAGATATAGATATAGATATTATAGATAGATATAATTTCTAATAGCAAATTATGTGGTTCATGTGAATGTTTGTCCACTCCATATACTCCTATCATAGCCATAGAGTAATCGACACACCAAGCAAGTAAAGATGGCAACCGGGACATCCCGACGGGGAGTGATACCCCGTCCTTGTCTCCGATCTCTCTCATTTTCCTTGCTCCCCGTCCTAGGGACGTCCCTCCTATCCCTATGTCGGAGACCAATACTAGGGTACCCGAAGAGGAGGAGCTAATAACCATAAATATTGATTCATCCGAGCAGTGAAGAGCGCGACTACAGCTCCAACCGACCTCCAGGTGCGCAAGCTCCGCCTCGCCCGACATCTGGGGGCGGGCTCCGCCTTGCTCGACACCGAGGCCGCGGGCTCCTCCTTGCACACCTCTGAGCGATGGCTCCATGTCGCCCGGCCTCTAGGGGCGGGTTCCGCCTCGCTCGACCCTTGGGTTTGCGCTCTGCATCACCCGACCTCTGAGGGCGGGCTCCGCCTCACCTAACCTCTGAGGGCTGGTTTCGCCTCGTCCGACCCTTGGATTTGCGCTCTGCCTCGCCCGATCTCTGAGGACGGGCTCCGCCTCGCTCGACACCGAGGCCGCGGGCTCCGCCTTGCCCGACCTCTGAGGGTTAGCTCAGCGTCACCTGGCCTCTGGGGGCGGGCTCCGCCTCGCCCGACCCTTGGGTTTGTGCTCTGCCTCGCTCAGCCTCTGAGGGTAGGCTCCGCCTCTCCTGACACCGAGACCGGGAGATCCATCACGCCCGACGAAGACCCATACCACCGTCGACCACTCCAGGTCCAAGCGAATGGGCCTGGGTCAAAGCTCTGACACCAGGGAGGTGACCGGCACGCCCCGATATAACCCGTGTCCATGACGGGTCATACCTGGGGATTCACATCAGGAACAGCGTCGGGCATACCGGTGCGTTTCTACCTAACCCTCGTACGAGGACTGACAGGCGTGTCAGTTCACCACGACGTCCGCCAGGACAGAGTGGAGCACCACGATCGGGAGACGATGCCTACGCATGGCGCTAATGACGGACAGGGCCACGATGTGGAGCTATCACTGTTGACGTCTCTAGGGTCGGCGGGACCCACGTGAAGGAAAAGAAGGACCCGGCGATCCTGGAGGACTTCTTCTCCTTCTCATCCTCCTCTTTTCCCTCCACTGTAACCCGTGCTTTCCCTTGGTCTATAAAAAGGAAAGCAGGGCGTCCCATAGGGGGCACGGCAAGGTATCACAACACATCGCATCAATTCGGACTCGAACCCATCGAACCCTGAACCGATCAGGACACACAAGCACACAGCCAGGAAGCGACCGAGCTCTCCCCCGTTCACTCCTCTCACCAGAGACTTGGGACCTGTCCCTCTCTCGACCGTTTGTAATCCCTACTATGAACTTTTAGTGCTAGTAACACGAGCATCAGCAACGAACTGGATGTAAGGACGTTCTGCCCGAACTAGTATAAACCTCGTGTCCTCTTAGCACACCATCCGAGCCAGACGTGCAATATTAGAAATTTACTAGTTGGTGGCAACTCAAAACACCGACAGTTGGCGTGCCAGGTAGGGGCCTTTTACGCGTCTCGACATCCACACCAGGCCTCGGATGGCTAGTCACAACCTCAGCTGGGTCTTGGGAGCACACGTGCGCTTTGGGGACCTGGACTTCATCGTCATGACGGAGGTAGAGTTGGCGATGGCTCCCGCCGCCATCTGACCTCTCTACTCCGCCGACCTCGACGCGATTGCCAAAGCGCTTGAAGAGCTACAGCTGTACGGACCGGAGGCCTGCGCCCCCGAAAGTGACCAACTCCTTGACTTCGACTACGGGAGGTTAGAGCGCTAGCTCAGTGCCTTCCTAGGACCCTGACCGTCCCAGGAGGACTTGCGCCTCCTCACCTTCTCCTTCACCAACATCATGGCGTAGCTTGCCAGAGGAGAGGCGCTCTCCATGGAATACCTCATCCAGACCGCCTCGACAGCGCTCCTGTTCGGTCTCCACAACGCTGTAGAGACCGATGGCCACCTTATGGCGCAACGCGCGCCTCCTTTCCTCATGAACGATGAGTTCATAGGGGTGACCAAATATGTTGTGGAGTCTTTCCGCGACCTCCTCGTTGAAGAAACGGAGTCGCCCTCCGCCTCTAACTCTAGCAGGGGGAGCCATCACCCCTCTCGTGAATGTTTTATGGCAGGTACCCTTGAGGGACACGTCGAAAGCATACACGAGGAGGAGGCTACCCCTACAAACGACCTCGATGATGAGGTCGAGGGGGATATAGGGGCTCCACCCCGCTTGTGGATGGAGCAGCTGAAGGCCTGACACTAAGAGCTCGAGGAAGCATGACTCTAGCTCGAGCAGAAACGCGCGGAGCTCGATCGAGAGATTGAGCGCCACGGAAACGGTGGGCGTGCGCGCGCCATGGCCCACGATGTGAACCGGAGGATCATCGAGGACGATGAAAGCCCTCCCACACTTCGCCCGAGCAAGCCAGAACATCGCTGCTGTGGTGGCCTTGCTCCATGGGCTTCTGAGGCTCGCAACACCCGAGGATTGTCGGGCCCATCGCGAGATTCGCACGCTACTCGAGCGTGCGACGGCATAACAAGCCGAAAGTTCATTGTCTCGATGACACGAGCTCGATACCAGCCAGCGCACGCCGTCGGAGTGACCCAACAAGGATGCATCAGTCCACCAGGGGTCGCAAGGCGGTCGGCTACGCACCGCGGTCCCGGTGCATGAGCGTCTCGGCCGCCACCATGACGCGCGCGACACCCTCGATGCCCACAGGTGTACCCATGGCGATGCGGGGGAGAGGGCTAGCCGTGGCTACCACCCTCGTCGTGGCGGACGCTACGATAGCGGTGAGGACCGAACCCCGAGCCCCGGCCTGCCGAGACCTTAGGCCTTCGGCAGACACATCCTCAACGCCGCCTTCCCGCCATGGTACCGACCACCAACCAACATCCCGAAATACTCTAGGGAAACAAACCCCAGACTATGGCTCGAGGATTATCGGCTTGCTTGCCAAGCCGGTGGAGCGGATAATGACGACTTCATTATCCACAACCATCCATTGTTCCTAGCCGATTCGGCACGAACATAGTTGGAACACCTTCCGCCCAACAGAATCCAAAGTTCAGCGGACCTAAGAGAGATCTTCGTGGGGAACTTCTAGGGCACGTACAAGCATCTTGGGAACCATGGGATCTCAAAAACTGCCCGCAGAAGGCTGGAGAAACCCTCCGTGGGTACATCTAGCGCTTCTCCCGACAGTGCAATGAGCTGCCTAACATCGCCGACGCCGATGTTATAGGAGCTTTCCTGTCTGGGACCACCTACGAGCCCCTAGTTCACAAGTTGGGACATAAGGGCCCACGAACCACCAAGGAGCCCCTCGACATCGCCACCAGCCACGTCTCGGACGAGGAGGTGGTCGGAGTAATCTTCGACCGCCTCAAAGGCAAGGTGAAATGGGAGGAGGACTTAGACGAAGGCACCTCCAACCGTCCCGTCAAGAAGAAAAACAAGCAGCGGCACGAGGGCTCGCTCGTGGCCACTGCCGACCGCAAGGGGGGCCGGAAGCCCGTGGAGGGAACCCCGGACCACTTCGAGAAGCTACTCGAAGGGCCATACCCGAACCATTCCTTCTCCGTCAAGCATCTATACAAGGAATGCATCCTCATGAAGCGTTTTTTGTCCGGATGCTTCAACAAGGGAGGGCATGGGAAGGACCCTGAGCCGATCGAGGATGACGCCGAGGGGAGGGACGGTGGCTTTCCGACGCTGGATGGCTGTCTCATGATCTTCGGAGGGTTGACGGCCTATGACTCCAAGCGCCGCTAGAAGCTCGCGCGCCGTGAGGTCTATACAGCTGAACCAGCCGTGCCTGTCTTCCTCCGGTGGTCGAAGTCCACCATAACCTTTGATCAGACCGACCACCCGGAGAGAGTCCCACAGCCAGGGAGATATCCGCTCATAGTCGATTTGATCATCAGCACGAAATGACTCACCAAGGTACTAATGGATGGAGACAACGGCCTCAACATCATGTACACCGAAATGCTTGACGCCATGGGCATCGACCGATCGTGCGTTCGACCGACCGGAGCGCCTTTCCATGGCATCGTGCCTAGAAAGCAGGCCATGCCACTTGGGCAGATCGATCTGCCCGTCACCTTTGGGGATCCGACCAATTATAGGATGGAGACCCTCATCTTCGAGGTGGTCGGGTTCCATGGAACCTACCACGCCATCCTGGGATGTCCATGCTATGCGAAGTTCATGGCCATCCCCAACTACACCTATCTAAAGCTGAAGATGTCAGGCCCATGTGGGGTCATCACCATCGACATCTCCTTCTAGCGTGCCTATGAGTGCGAGGTCGAGTACTGCGAACATGCCGCGGCAATCATCGCCTCCAAGGAGCTTACGGCCATCAGGAAGGAGGTCGCCGAAGAAGCACCCAACCCCAAGCGGTCGGCCGGGTCTTTCGAGCTAGTAGAGAGCGCCAAGGAGGTCCTCATAGACCCCAGTGGCTCCAAGGGCACAGTGGTGCGCATTGGTACCACGCTTTCCTTCGAATAGGAAATCACGCTCGTCGACTTCCTCCATGCCAACAGAGACATCTTTGCGTGGAAACCCTCAGACATGCCGAGCATTCCAAGAGAAGTCGCCGAGCATGCCTTGAAGATCAGGTCAGGCTCCAAGCCGGTGAAGCATCGCGAAGCTGTTGCTGGTCGGGTTCATCAGGGAAGTATACCACCCAGAGTGGTTGGCCAATCCTGTCCTTGTATGAAAGTAGAGCAGGAAATGGAGAATGTGTGTTGACTACACTGGTCGTTTCCTTTGCCACGCATAGACCAAGTAGTCGACTCTACCTCTGGGTATGAAATCCTTTGCTTCCTTGATGCGTACTCTAGGTACCATCAAATCATGATGAAAGAGTCCAACCAGCTCGCAACATCTTTCATCACCCTGTTTGAATCGTTCTGCTATGTTGCAATGCCATTCGGTCTGAAGAACGTAGGGGCTATATACCAGTGTTGTATGCTCAAGTGTTTCGGAGACCTCATCGGGCGAACCGTTGAGGCCTATGTGGACGACATCATTGTCAAGTCCAAACAGGCTAACCAGGTCGTAGCCGACCTTCGCAGAACTCTGAGCAAACGGCATTAAGCTCAACCCCGAGAAGTGTGTTTTTGGGGTCCCGAGGGGTATGCTGCTCGGTTTCATCATCTCTGAGCGTGGCATCGAAGCAAACCCGGAGAAGATCTCAGCCATCACAAGGATGGGCCCGATTTAGAACATAATGGGGGTACAACGAGTTACAGGGTGCCTTGCCGCGCTCAGCCGCTTCATCTCGCGCCTCGGTGAATGAGGTCTCTCCCTCTATCTACTTCTAAAGAAGGCCGACCGTTTCGAATGGACGCCCGAGGCCCAGGAGGTGCTTGACGCGGTCAAACAGCTCCTGACAAAGGCCTCGATCCTAGTTCCTCTAATCGACGGAGAACCGCTTCTGCTCTATATTGTGGCCACCACGCAAGTGGTCAGCGCCGCCTTGGTGGTGGAGCGAGAGGAAGAGGGACACGCCCTCAAAGTACAACACCCCATGTACTTTATTAGCGAGGTCCTATCTAATTCCAGGACCCGCTACCCCCAAATCCAGAAGCTCCTGTACGCTGTCCTCATCGCCAAGACGAAGCTGCGCCACTACTTCGAGTCACATTCGGTGACGGGCGTGATGTCCTTCCCCCTCGGTGAGGTCATCCAAAACCAGGATGCCACGGGATGAATCGCAAAGTGGGCACTCGAGCTGATGGGACAAGGCATCTCGTATGCCTCTCGGACGGCCATCAAGTCCCAAGTGTTGGCTGATTTCGTTGCAGAGTGGACCGAGGTCCAAATGCCGCCAGCAGTCATCGACCAGGAGTACTGGACGATGTACTTCGATGCGCTGATGAAGAAAGGCACCGGTGCAGGGCTGGTTTTCGTTTCGCCCCTTGGGGTACGCCTGAGGTACGTGGTTCGCATCCATTTCCCCTCCTCCAACATTGTGGCTGAATATGAGGCGCTCCTCAACAGCCTGTGCATCGCCATCAAGTTGGGTATCCAAAGCCTCGACGTCCGAGGTGACTCCTAGCTGGTCATCGACCAAGTCATGAAGGAGTCGAACTACCATGATGCCAAGATGGCTGCATACTGCCGAGAAGTCTGCCAGCTGGAGGACAAGTTTGATGGCCTCGAGCTCAATCACATCCCGAGGCATCTCAATGAGGCGATCGACGCGCTGGCGAAGGCGGCGTCTGGTCGAGAGCTGATGCCTATAGGCGTCTTCATCAGCGATCAACATAAACCCTCAGTCCGCTACGAGGAGCCAGAATGAGCTGATGATGGGCCGCCTGCCCTGGGCTCAGGGGCTAACCAGCCGTCGGCTCTATCTGACCCCGAAGTCATGGATCTTGACGAGGATCCAGCGACAGAGTCCGACCCTCTGGCCGACTGGAGGACGCCTTACCTCGACTACCTTCTCCGCGAGGCACTGCCGACGGACAAGACGGAGGCTCGGTGGCTCGCGCGTTGTGCCAAGTCTTTTGTCCTTGTTGAGGGCGAACTCTACAAGCGAAGCCACACCGGGATCCTGCAGTGCTGCATCCCCATCGAACAAGGGAAGCGGTTGCTGAGCGATATCCACGATGGGATCTGTGGTCACCATGACGCGCCTAGAACCCTGGTCAAAAACGCATTCCGTCAAGGCTTCTACTGGCCGACCGCAGTAGCCGACGTCGAACAGATTGTGCACACCTGCGAAGGTGTCAGTACTACGCTCGGCAGACCCACCTGCCGGCCCAAACAATCTAGACGATCCCCATCATGTGGTCGTTCGTGGTCTGGGGGCTCCATCTGGTCGGACCTCTCCAAAGAGCGCTCAGGGGCTATAAGCACTTGCTTGTCATCGTAGATAAGTTTACAAAGTGGATAGAGGCCCGACCGATCTCCGCGATCAACTCCCAGCAAGCCGTGTTGTTCTTCCTTGATATCGTCCATCGCTTTGGAGTACCAAACTCCATTATCACGGACAATGACACGTAGTTCACAGGGAAGAAGTTCCTCCAATTCTGCGATGAATATCACATACGCGTTGATTGGGCCACCGTAGCGCACCCCCGCACGAACGGGCAGGTCGAGCGTGCAAACGGCATGGTCCTAAAGGGCCTCAAGCCTAGGATCTTCAACCGTTTGAACAAGTTTGGCGGACAATGGGTCGTAGAACTTCCTGCGGTGCTCTGGAGCCTGAGGACGACCCCCAGCCGGGCCACCGGCTACACACCATTCTTCATGGTCTACGGTTCCGAGGCTATCCTCCCGACCGATCTCGACTATGGAGCACCGAGGGTTAGGGCGTACGCAGTTCCAGGCCATCGTGGGCATCTCGCTGCTGGAGATCCTGTCCAGCCACTCCTCCGACGAGGTGTACCTCGGCCAGCGTGACACCAAGGAGTGGACGTCGTACGCCAAGACGTAGGAGGCGTTCAAGAGATTCGGGGCGCGGCTGATCGAGATCGAGAAATGTGTGGAGGCCATGAACAAGGACCCACGCTACAAGAACCGCTACAGCGAGGCCCAGTTCCCCTACACGCTGCTCTTCCCCAACGCCTCCGACAACAAGGGCGACAACACTGGCGTCATCGCCAATGGCATCCCCAATAGCTTTTCGATTTGATCTCAGCTGCCATGACTTGCATGCAAGCAGGGAATTGCTAGCGGTGATTCCCGTATGTTAATCCGTTTCATTTTATCCACGACTGAGAAGAATGGCAATAAAAGGTTTTAGGCTTGGTCCTTGGTGATCATTCAGGTAGTTATTCGGTCGTGAAATTGCCGAATGTCGGACAAACATAGATTTTCTTGTCAAATATACATCATATTGCACACCGAATTACAAACTGCATATAGCTAGAATGAGCCAAAAAAAAAATGCCCAACCTTCTTCAATGTTTTGATGTGATGACGGAACCGTGACCAATTATATGTGACTCATCAAGAAATTAAGTTAAAGTGCTGGAGGCTCCAAATACTCCATCTGACCAAATGTCAGTAACCCAACAAGAAATTAAGTTAAAGTGTCCACAGCAAATCCAAAGTATACTTAGCTATCATACCATCAAATTGATCTAAGTCAAATCAATAGTCACATTAAAGAGTAATACATGTAACCCTGTTGATGTAAAGTATTTTTTCAGTATTGGAGAAATACTTTGGTTTTACAAAATTCTTTTGTTTTTCAAAAGCTACTGAGTGTTTTTCTTGCCATGGCTAATTACCACACATAACATTCAGAAATCAATCTTCATTTTAGAAAGAAAAGGTGCACTCTGAAAAGGCTATACATAATTTTTTTTTAAAAATACTTTACCTCAAGATAAAAATACTAATAAAAATACTTTACCTGAAAAGGTTCATGTTTAATATCTACAACTAATAAAAATACTTACATTAGTACACTAGGGAGGGTTTGATTGTTCATGTACAGCTCATTGACCCGAAAGGGCGCCGCTAAGGCGTGTTGTATTGAACTTTTCCTCTATCTTAATACAAAGACGCGCAAACTTTTTGCTTGTTCAAGAAAGAAAAATACTTACATTAATTCGGACGCTTTTAATGTCTACAACTAATAAAAATACTTACATTAATTCAATACATGTATGCATATAGATACTATGTAATCTCTATCCAGTTTTAATAAAACCTATCAATGGCCAACCTATATGTTTTTCGTCCATATTCATAGTTTTTTCCCTCTCTGCTGGTAGTTGCATGTATCTTTTGGGTGCATTTTGTTCAAATCCTGGCTTAAATTCCGGTGGCTCATGTTACAATCCATATCTGATGGCATCATGAATATATAGTTTTTTTATTTTCAATTTTTATCTTATTAGTTGCTACAAAATTTTATGTTGAATTAAGTTAAAACACTTGTGCATATTGTATATTTTATTAACTCTCCTTTTGTATTCTATTAAAATTAAACATTTTAGGTTGTAGACCATTTCAAGTTCGATTAGAAGGATAGAAAGGTGATGAGAATGGGAAAACAAAAATAAAATATTTATTTAATGAGTTCCCCTTTTTAGTTCCCCTTTTTTGCAATTTTCTTATTATCAATTCCATTCATTTTTATAAAATACTTTTTTTATTCTATATCTATAAATTCATTCTCTATATAGATATACTTAATTATATAGATACTATGATGGCATCAAGGTCATCTAAACTGGTGCCATGTTGCTCAAGATCGGTGATAAAGCTTAAAGTGAGATTTAAGATGGAGTAGTCTGAACCTTATAATCACTTATTTACTCCATATGAATATCAAAGACTAGGAAGATCATAGTCGCCTTAGTTAGTTTTTAATAGATTAATATTAATATGAGGGTGTGGCTTAGAAACATCTATGTACGTATAATTCATCGTTATTTAAATATTTTTTGTAATAGCAGATGTTGGTAATTTAGATGTAGATTTGGGGGTATATTTTAATTTTAGTTTTGTTCCTGGAATAGCAGAAAGTGGTAGTTTAGTACAATTCAAGGAGCTACTAGATTATATATCAAATTATGTTTCACAGTTGCAAATTTACGTTGTTTTTCATAATGACAAAGGTGGGTAATCATTTAAAAATAGAATAGGTCCAATGGTTGTTATTTCCCTGGCCATTAAAGGCTATTGAATTGATGGCTAGATATTTATAATATCGGCGATAGTTTTTATGATTTTTTTGAAGGGTGTCTCATAAGGTTTAACTTAGAGGCTCCCTTAGTGACCTCAAGTTTGAAATATTAAGATTTGTATTTTCATCCTTTACATTGTACCTTCGCGTGTCTCCAATATGTATTTAGTTAAATTAAACTTATATAAGCTCCCGTTGCATCTCTTTATGTGACGTTATTGATCTCTTTATGTGACACGATGAATCTATTTTTGGACTTTCAACATTTGATAGTTTATGCAATTTTTTTATTGACACACGATAAGTAGTACTTATTATTGTATGTTATTCAAAAATTCTCATCTGTATTTTATTAAAAAAATATTATGGACCCTTGACTACACGGCCGGACCCCCGTGGCTCGCCGGCGCCGCAATCGCGTCGTCGCTGCTGTAGCACTTGGTGGAGGTCAACGCCGTCATCGCCCAGCTCTTCGGCTACATCAGCGCCTGCCGCCAGGAGCTGCATGACTCTGTTCCTTTGGACGGATGAGGTCAAAAATAAGAATCAGCTACCTGCCCGTTAGTATCATTAATTTATTAATGGGAATTGATGGTGCCTGAACGTCCAATGGGATAGGATTTCATCGGACAGTACCGAACAACCCAGCAGAAATATGTCGCACTCCCACCGTATCGTTGCAGACCTTCCCCATTTGCCTTGTCCTGCCATGCACGCGTACCCCGCCCCGTCCGTCTCGCCCCGCCCCGCGCCCGCCCCGTCTTCCCCCTGACTCCCTCCTCTCTCTCCACGCGGACGGGACCCGGGAGCCGGGTGAGGATGAGCATGCCCCGTCCGCAGGACCCAAGGCGCGCCATGCGCCCCATCCGCCGGCCCCTGGCTCGCCGCGTCCCTTTCCTGGCGCTCAGGCCGTGCCCCCATGACTCTCTGAACATACCTCTGAAACACGAAACACTTACAACATGAAACACTTAGATGCAACATAAGTCTGGAGCAGATGAAACATTTGGAACATACACTCGCGACATGTGTGTGAAACATATGCAACATCCAGATAAAACAATAGCAACTTGCAACATGAAAACACCCACAAGACTGAAACAACTAAAACATTTCAAACATAATCTTGCAACATATGTGTGAAACATATGCAACATCCAAATAAGAACACTTGCAACATACGTCTGAAAAAGCAAATAAAACATTTGAAACGGACGCTTGCAACATACGTGTACAACCATTGCAACATGTGCAAACGATCTATTTTTGCTACATCCATAAGAAACACTTGCAACATACCTCTGAAACATCTAAAACATACTCTTGCAACATGCTCTTTCAACGCAACATCTCCTTGCTGGTCGGCGAAATAGAGGCTTGTCGGTGTGTGGTGTTCACCGGAGGCAGCGTCCGACGGCGCTTGAAGACGTCGGGCCGGTGATAGTGGCTGCACATCGCGGAAGGGGGGCATCGGCCGCACGAGCGGCGGGGAGGCCGTGGCCACGCAACTTGGAGAGGGCAGCAGCGCGCTGCGCCTGGCAGGGCCAGCGGTCATGCGTTACGACTCGGAGGCGGCCGTACGTTGCGTCTTGGAGGGCCAGCGGCAGGCGAGCGGATAAGAGCGATAGGAAGAGGAACGAGTGGATCGAAATAAGAGGATGAGCAGTTTTTTTGAGAAATGAAGGAGTGTGGGTTGTTGGGCTGACGTCGTAGCCCAGCAACAGAGCATCCAGGTGGACGGAGGATCGGTTCCGAGCATTACCGTTTATTAATACATTTTTCTCTGCTATCAAGAGACATTTAGAGTATTACTTCTCATGCATTAAAACATGCAAAAAGTGTAACTCTTCTCTCTTCTTATATAAAGATTTTTTACCTGTCTGTTCTCACTGAGCATATCTAACTATGAAATCCTAGGTCCGCTACTGGTTCACCATATATAGAGCTATGGGTGCACCATACCTACGGGCCACAACGAAATGAAAAAAAAAACTGCTGACTGTGATCAAATTTTCATTATATCAAAATATATGCATCCACAAAAGTAAGCACGCTTCATGAAATTTGTTCTAACTCTGCCCCTGACGAGAGAGGAGAAAGAAGGGTGTGGAACAGAGAAGATGAGCATGACATGTGGGTACTATGTTATTGGTCCATGTCATTGTATAACGAGCAAAAGATTAACATTAGTAGTTCGGCTCCACTAAAATAAGCTGTAGCCGATTGCCGCTTCTTTGGCTCCTCTCACAAATTACTGTTCAAACAGCTGGCTGCAGCTTATTTTAAGAACTTCACATATATTTTGAAAGTTTGAGATCTAGATGATACTTCATGTCAAATTTGGTGTCTCTGCAGCACGGTGACACCGCGCAGTTTAATTGGCACAACAACGTTGGCTGCAGCAAGACGAACATGTGGCCTCCAACTGCCACAAAAGGGTCTTCTTACGCCGAAACGGCCACCGCTATGCGGGATCGCTCGCCGCCACACCACACAATCCACTTCAGCAACACATCTCTGCAGGCCACCTCCTCCCGTGCCGGCCTCCTTGCCAACTTCATAGACACCACTGGCGCATGGTCCCACCAAACCGTCGCCCTCAACTGCCGTGCAGAAGCCTTACCATCCGATCACTATGCCAACACCCTCTACCTGACAGCCTTCCGCAACCATGAACACCTGCACCTCGAGTCCTCAACATGGCAACCACCCTCCTCGACTCAATTCCAGCCTCAGTAAGACCGCCATCGCCATCGAAGCAGCACAACCGCTGCCTCACTGGCCACCATAGCAACTGCCATCGCAGCCACCACGCCGCACGAGGCCTCCGTGCCTGCGGCCACCACACAACAGTGCACAACCATAACCGCCACTCATCAGCCCTCCGCGCCGGCAGCACGCGGTTGAAAGGTCCTAATATGGCTAGAGGGGGATGAATAGCCTATTTAAAAAACTACAAACCAACTAGAGCAATTTGATTAGTATGACAAATAGCGAAAAGTAAACTTGCTCTAGCTCTACAAGGGTTGCAAGCCACCTATCCAACAATTCTAGTTACTATGATCACTAGACACACAATTTACTAAGTCACTACTCACTAAGAGCTCTCACACTTGTTATACTAAATAGCTCCACTAAATGAACTTAAGCTACAAAGCAAGCTCTCAATTCTAGCTACACTAAAGAGCTTACTACAACTAGTTTGCGGGTATGTAAATAAGTAAGTAAGGTGGTTATACCATCGCGTAGAGGAGTGAATCAATCACAAGATGAATACTAACTCAATCACCGAGAGAATACCAAAGGGCAAGAGACAACCAATTTTCTTCCGAGGTTCACGTGTTTGCCAACACGCTACGTCCCCGTTGTGTCGACCAACACTTGGTGGTTCGGCGGCTAAGAGGTGTTGCACGAACCTCGTCCACACAATTGGACACCGCAAGAACCTACCCACAAGTGAGGTAACTCAATGACACGAGCAATCCACTAGGGTTACCTTTCGGCGCTCCGCCGGGGAAGGCACAAGTCCCCTCACAATCACCGGGAGATGGCTACGAACAATCGTCAACTCGTGCCAATCCTCCTCCGCTGCACCAAGCCGTCTAGGTGGTGAAAACCACCAAGAGCAACAAGCGAATCCGGCAGCGAAACATAAACACCAAGTGCCTCTAGATGCAATCACTCAAGCAATGCACTTGGATTCTCTCCCAATCTCACAAAGATGATAAATCAATGATAGAGATGAGTGGGAGGGCTTTGGCTAAGCTCACAAGGTTGCTATGTCAATGCAAATGGCCAAGAGGATGAGCTTGAGCCGGCCATGGGGCTTAAATAGAGAACCCTCCACGAATAGAGCCGTTGGCTCTATGTTCCATGAAAAATCGGGGCGACCGGACGCGCCGGTCGTATTGACCGGACGCAGGACTCCAGCGTCCGGTCTTCAGATTTTCCCCTACTTCAAATACTGATCGCCCGATCTCAACGGTCATTAGTATACTTAAGTTGTGACCGGACGCGCTGCTCAAAGTGACCGGACGCACCATCACTGGTGTCCGGTCGTTTCCAGTATGGTTCCATTCGCGACCGGACTCGCCCAACGTCCGATCACTCACCCTCTTCTCTGTGCGCCGCCACATCAGCATGACCGGACGCTGAACAATGTTCAGACAGAGTCCGGTCACCTGCATCCGGTCAAGAGACCAAGGGCGGCCTTCACTGCGCGCCACTGACCGGACGTAGGGTCAGAGTTCGGTTACTGCGTGACCAGCGTTCGGTCACTGTTTCTCGGTGACTATCACCTCCTTCATTTCATCAACTTCTCCATCCTTACTTAAATGTGCCAACCACCAAGTGTATCACCTTGTGCACATGTGTTAGCATATTGTCACAAATATTTTCAAGGATGTTAGCTTCCCACTAGATTCTAAATACATATGCAATGAGTTAGAGCATCTAGTGACACTTTGATAACCATATTTCGATATGAGTTTCATTCCTCTTAATAGTACGGCTATCGATTCTAAATGTGATCACACTCTCTAAGTGTCTTAATCACTAAAACAAAAAAGCTCCTATCAATTTTACCTTTGCCTTGAGCTTTTTGTTTTTCTTTCTTCTTTTCCATGTCCAAGCATTTGATCATCACCATGCCATCACCATCATCATGTCATAATCTTCATTTGCTTCACCACTTGGAGCAGTGCTACCTATCTCATAATTACTTTGATAAACTATGTTAGCATTTAGGGTTTTATCAATTCACCAAAACCAAACTAGAGCTTTCAGCAGCCCTCCGTGCCGCTCCTCCGCAGCGCGCGTTGGCGCGCTGCCACTCCGCAGTGCCGTTGCCACCCGCGCCATCATCGGGTGGCCGTCCACGCCGCTCGCGTGGCCGTCCCAGCCCTCCATGCTCACTCCGTTGCGGCCGCCACTAGCGCTATCACGTCTCCAGCTCAGCCTCCTCCAACGCTGCTCACCGTGCCGTCGTACGCGGCCTGGAGCGCCGTCGCCGAGCCGCAGCAGCATGCTCGCACGGCCCGCCGCACCACGCATCCCTCCACGCCGCTAACGCGCAGCCCTCCGCGCCGCCGGGTGGTGGTGGCCGGCTCCCCCTGCAGATCCGGCCGGAGGAGAGGCGGATCTACCAGCCGAGGCGATTTTAAGAGGGCCTTCATCATTTTTAGTTAATTGAATTATTACAGGTAAAATATACCAGCCCATCCCAGCTCGACCAAATGGGCATAAGCACCCATGTGTCTCTCGGGTTACCCCTACATTTCCTATTCATCGCGGTAGGCGTAGGACGAGGAAGTGGAACATTTCGAATAATAACCGTACACGGGAACGTGGATCTTGCCGCGGCATGCAGCAACCACTAGTGCCTAGTTGACGTCTCCATCCCGGGAATTATATATGTTTGGAGACAGAGAGATAAGGACTTGGTCGTACGTCCCAGCACAGAACTCGTGCGTCGCATGGAAAAATGGCAACAAGCATGTCCAGTCCAGAGTTCCCGGAGCCCATAGGCCATACCTCACCTACCGTGCAACAGGGAATCTATCCAACGTGAAGACGAGATTCCATGCACTAGCTTCGATATAAAAACACTGGCCGGACGCCGCGCCACAGATCCACGTGAAGGTGCAGTGTGGGACCAGGGAGACTGGAATCGATCGATCCCATGCACTAGCTCTGATTGGTTGTTAGTTGTCTGTGGTTATCAAGGATCGCATCTGTCTAAACGCTGGATTAATATAAACACATAATCAAGACCCACTGGGCCGTCAAATATATTTTCCGCCTGACGATCTGAACATCTTTCAAACGAGAGCCACTACTCGTTACGGGAGTATTTGACGACATGAGTACGCAATAGTAAAATACTCCTGTATACTAATGTAATGCTGCGCGAATCTTATCTTCTTCGTAAACACGTCGCATATATGTTTCTTATTAGCAGCGGAAGGTGGACGCAATACTGTAGAAATTATTTTGAAAGGCCCTTTTCTTGTAGTTCAGAGATGCATGGCTCCATTAAGAACCATGTTTAAAAAATAGTTTTTGAGCCAATCAGTCTATAAAAATCAATTGTTAGAGGCGGTTGGACTTGCAATTTCTTGACTCTTGACTATCAAAGTTGGCAAGAAATCAATTTTACTAGGCCCCTCTAGAAATACCCTCTTCTTTTAAAGGCATCTAGATAGTTCAATCACCTCAAATCACTATTTCTAGAAATTGCTGAAAATTTTCACTGGTACGTAGAAATGGATTTCTAGAGACGGTCGGTAATCTAGGCCGGCTCTAAAAAATAGTGTAGCACATGAAAATTCATAACTTTTCAAATCAAATTAGGTGGACAAACTTTATTAGTTGATGAATTTTTCATTTGGAATTATTTAGGGTATGGAAATATTGTTTAAAGTTTTCAAATTTTATTTTTTTTAAATTCCAGACCACCTCGGACGGAGAAACGACCTAAAGCAAAGTTGTAGTACTCTGCGAGATCTAGAACTTTTTTGTTCAAACTTTTTCCATATGATTTTATTTATGGTCTCTAGAATATTAACTACAATACCCACTAAAGTGATTAAAAAATTGTGTCAGACATTAGATCACAAGTGAAATGATTTTGGGGTGAAGTGGTAAGGAAGGAAGCTTAAGGTCATAAGTTTGATCCCCTGCGTTCGCACGCGGCTGGATTTTGGGCTGCCTCTAGATTCCAATCTCTATGGGCGGCTAGGATTTCGTCCCGTGCCATGCCTCTATATTTCGATAGGCCGCGGCTAGGTTTTGACATGCCTATACAAATCGATTCCTAGAGATAGATGATTTTTAGACATACAGATAAAGTCAGGTGGAGTGAAAATCCATTCTAGCGGCCTCTCTGAGAGCATGTCCAAGAGTCTCTTTCTTTCTAAAATTGACTCTCTAAATTATCATTTGAGTAAAAATCGCTTTTTAGTACCCGGCCTATAACAACTTTTCTATATATTTGGCTAGCGAGAAATCCGGAACAGAGGGTGTCTCTATTTGGAGATCTAATTAAAGAGACTATTAGACCAAAATCTCTACTATAAATTAGGAAAAATACAAAGAGTCACTCGGAGTTACTGTAATATAGCCTTTTTAAGCCGTGACAAGCCAATTGATACCATGCGTGAACCTCTCTTTGCCTCTCATAAAGAACTTGGTTCCATGCATGAACCTCGTGCAACAAACGAACTAGCCCCCATGCATCATTTGTCCTTCGCCTTTAGATGCATGTCATGATAATTGTACGTCCATCTCAATGAGTACGGGCCTTTGGCTTTTAGATGCATGTCATGATAATTATACCGTCGATCTCGATGAGATCGAGTACGAGAACTTGGAAGCTTTGTCCGGACTTAAAAGCATCGGAGCATAAAAACAACAAGTGTGATGACAACCCTTCATCCTACTTACTGTAATAATATATATAATGTTGATGGTGAGCCTAAGAAGAACTCCGCCAATGCAATGCATGCAGGTGATGTTGTATTTTCCTATTACCCCCGATTTAAGTGTCTGTTTGCAAATAAAGAGCTTGCAAAAATATGCGATGCCACAACGAAGATCCAAATAGGCAAAGCCAAGACACCCCCGGTCCCCGCGCCGGCTGATGATGGGTTCAGTGGACCAAATTTGATAGGGAACAGGATAGATAGATAGATATACTATAGTGTGCCTTGCTAAAAGAAACAAGATATATTATATATGGCGTGATACACGCCTGTTGTTGGACCACCCGCATGATGTGACGTGTCCATCTCACTGTTCCAAAAAAAATCCATCCCTCCAAATCCCTTCCAGGATTCCAATTATATCAGTATATTACATACGGTGGTGATCTTTCAAAGAACAAGAACAAACAATGTCGTGATTTGCGACAGTTGGTGGCTTCACACGTCTGTGCAAAGTAGATAAGAATAATACGTCCATTCAAAAATACACGCATCTGTTAATCAGGAGAAAAAAAATGCACGTACAGTATCTGTTAATCAGGAGACCTATGTTCTAAATTATTTTTCGTAATTAGTAAGAGTGAATAACTTCTTTGCACATGCCATGCATGGGGTCTTTCCTAGTAGATATATAAACACATGCTACACTACAGGGCAGAGAGATAGTGAAAAATTTACATTTTAATCCTTTTTTAAAACATTTTCTACAAATACACCCCTGACAAAACTTTTTTCTAAAAATAGACCAAAACCTTGGCGTTTTAGAGGTGAACGCTGAGGTGTGAGGAATGGCGTATTGTCAATATACGCTGAACTATGCCACGTAGGATCCAACCGTGGCTAGCTGGCAAGTGTGGGGTCAGGACGTCGACGTTGAATCCTTAAACGCCATTGATCTGCACCTTATCATGGAGAACTCATAAACACAAGGATTTCAATGCTCCATGTGAGTAAAGCTTAAAATTTTACATTGCTTGTGAAGATAAGTTTTGTATTGATTGAAAATTTTCAGCATTTGAAAGCTAGGTATGTTATAATAATCATGTTTTATATGTAAAGTCAGAGTGATTGCCCCATAGGTCAAAGTGTATTTGTCTTCTTATTTGTTACTATGTGACAGTAAAAAGACAATAGAAGATTACTGAACCCCATAGGAGAATAAGTTTGATACAACCTTTCTTAATATTAGTTAATTTAAATTGATTTTTTATTGGTTACACTCAAACTCTCTAAAATAACTCAAATATAGACCAAACTGTAGGAATTTTAGTATAGACCATGTTAACAAGTATGATATGGAATTTTACCTACCTGATGATTGTTACGGTATTCATCTATATAATTCTTAATTTATTTTTTATGTTTGACCTAATTTATCAACAAGACCGACAAAGCAACTCTCTCTATCTCTAAATAAATCAGTTTCTAGAGCTATCTTAAGTTATTTTTTATGTTTGACCTAATTTATAGAAACTAGCACAAATATGACACAAAATAAGCATATTACACAAATATATATTTTTCTGGTGATTTTGTGTCATAATTCTTAGCATCTTTTACATAAACTTAAAATTAAAATTTAAAATATTTGATTTAAGACAACTCTAAAAATTATGGATTTATTCGATTACGGATGGAGCAATTTATCCATATTATTTGCCCGAGCCACTTGCTTATTCAATGATTGGTCAGTGTGGGGCTATAGTTCCAGCCCATGCAGCGGCAGCGCGGAGCCGCGACCGCGTACTCGTGGAACACGAACTGGCTGCCGGTCGGTGGAGGCCATTATTATCTGCGCACGCTGGCAGAGTAGACATGAGCGCGTCCAACTTGTCGTTGTTTAAAACGACAAAAAGTGAATATACATTTATAAGATGCCAAAAAAATTGATTGACGATGGCACACGAAGTTTCTGCTGACACATGATGTAAGCAACAAACAGACGCACAACGGATTTATTGAAAGCAATACGAACAGACAAAGAAACAAAATGATCTAAAACAAATTATTTTCAAGTAAAAATCTAAATATTGTAACAAAAATAAGGTATCTATATGTGCTATTTTATGCGGTGTGGAAAGAGATAGTAGTTTACAATTCAATTAGTTGAAACTGTATTTTTTTTTGTCACGGTAATAAAAAATACAAGAAAACTACAAGGATCATCTATGGGAAGGACTGCATGTATGCATGTGAGCTATCCAAGTCGCACACTAATGCCTTGGTACGCCCATGAATTTTTTTTGAAGCGTTTTAAATCCCCATGTCACTCCCCCATCACCTTCCTCCACATCCGGTGTTCTACGCCTTGCTATCTCCACATGTCTACTCGCCGAGTAGCTCTTTCCACGTCTTTCTAGCCGGAAAGTTTTACATCAGCATTGGTGTTGATAAAAAGGAAAACAAGTAAACAAAATGTGCCGATTCCAACATCATAGTTTAAATCTGATAACTTTCATGGCAGTCATCTTGGAGAGAAATAGGTTTTGACGACTAGTATTATGACCGAATCATGAAAAGCATGTCAACCTTTGATATTTTACGTGGGATTTGTCCATTTTACTCCCCCGTACGCATGCATGAGAAGCTTGTGAGCGACACAATAGACATCTCTTAGCTTTTTTCGTCTCAAGAAGTTGTCATAAGTGAAAACAAATGTGGCCATGTCATGCCCAACGATGACAGTGTGGTAGAGTGGCATGGGTAACTTGCTACATGCTTGATATCAATAGATCACTAATGATGGTTCAACATGTTTTTTTGGGAGGACTTGAGGAATGGATGGATGTTGGCACAATGAAAGCGTTGGTCAGCAGTACTTGAGGCAGTAGTGGCTCCAACAGACATAAGTTGCATTGTGATAAATCTGGCTATGTTTTAGGGCAAAAAGGTAACCATGACTCCATAATAAAAACATACAAGATAGTTCAAAATTTAAATTTAGAAGAGGGCCAAGAAATTGAACAATTTCTTAGAGATTTAAGACATGGTTTTATCAAGTACCTTAATTTGGCTTTGATAGAAATTGTATACCACCCATGTGACTGGAGTGGGAAGAAATGGAAGATGAAAGACAATAATAGGTTTAAGCCAAGGTATTGATCGACAATAGCTATATAGAGTTCATGCCGATAGATGCAACAAGGTGCATAGAGAAAGAAATGATACAATCAGCATAGAAACAAAACTATTAATGAAAAATATTTTGAAGTAAGAAAAATCTGAATATTGTAATGGAAAGAAATTAGCTACCTGTGCTATTTGTGTGGGGATCGTCTTACAAGTTTTACCAACATCCACTATGTGCTTTTACTAGACAAAAGTCAAATAACATATTTCAACCCTTAATTTCTCTTATATAAGTAGTATATGTAGATTTCCATTTTTTTCCTCTTTATCGTCTAATAAAATCCGCGGCAAAGCTTTTACCGTCCTTTCTATAAAAAAATTCTCTTATATCGTTAATTGCTAAAAAAATCAATATTATTTTAGAGGCATTAGAACACAGATCTATTGATACAAGTTATAAGTCCAAAACTTACATACTTTTACTAATCGTTGGTCAACCTTTACAAAAAAAAAAACTAAAACTTTTCTCTGATGAAAGGATGTTTACCGAGGGAGTAGTTCAAGCACGGTGACGTGATACACGTTGTTTTGTTTCTAAATAATGCTCGACGGCTTATATGTATCTTCATGAGCCACCAGCTCGTCTCCCGCTCTATAAGTAGCCGGCCTGCTCGTTCAGTGATCACTCACTCACTCACTCACATAGCAAATACCCACAAGGCCACAGCTCGCCGCTCCCAGGAACTAGTAGTTGCCGTTAGCTCTGCCGGTAGTAGAACCGAAGATGTTCGGAAGCCTCGGTAAGATCCCCATCATCGGCGACATCACGGGCAGCAACAAGAATGCGCACCTCAAGGGCAACGTGGTGCTCGTGCGCAAGACCGTGCTCGGCTTAGACGTCACCAGCATCGCCGGCTCCATCATCGACGGCGTTGGCGAGTTCCTCGGCCGCGGTGTCACCTGCCAACTCATCAGCTCCACCGTCGTCGACCCCAGTGAGCAGAGCACCCTCCCTCCCTGCCGGACTTCCTTCTCTCCCTCTCAGCTCCCTTACATATAAAACGTTCCAGCTGTCGTTCCGGGTGGAACGGGATGTATACTTATCAGGAACCAAACCTGCTCCGGCTCCAGCCGAATGGGCCATAAATCTACTAGTATAGTAAACTGGATCTAGACAAAGATCAGATAATACTTACTTTTTAACATAGTAGGGCCACGTTTAGTTCAGCCGAATCGGCGCCGCCGAGTTTACTGTTGACGTTTTGTTTTTATTTAGTAATAATTGTTTAATCGTTGATTAATTAGACTCAAAACGTTCGTCTCGCAAAGTACAACCAAACTGTGTAATTAGTTTTTGATTTCGTCAACATTTAGTACTCCATACATATATTGCAAGTTTGATGTGACGGAAAATCTTGTTTTTGCATAGTGTCAAAATTTGGAATTGGGGGTGAACTAAACACCCCCTAGAATACATTTTACACGTTGGTCGTCTGTACTGTAACTCTGAATCTCTGGTACTGACGGCGACGTTGACCGGCGCGCGCGTGCAGACAATGGCAACCGCGGCAAGGTGGGCGCGGAGGCGAGCCTGGAGCAGTGGCTGCTGAAGCCGCCGCCGCTTCTGTCCGGCGACAACCAGTTCCGCGTCACCTTCGACTGGGAGGTGGAGAAGCAGGGCATTCCAGGCGCCATCATCGTCAAGAACAACCACGCCTCCGAGTTCTTCCTCAAGACCATCACCCTCGACAACGTCCCCGGCCACGGCACCATCGTCTTCGTCGCCAACTCATGGATCTACCCGCAGTCCAAGTACCGTTACAACCGCGTCTTCTTCGCCAACGACGTCAGTAGCATATTATTTCAGTTCAGGCCATGGTTCGTTAGCAAACCAATGAGCAGAGTCTCTTGACATGAACACACACATTCTCTTCTGTACAGACGTACCTTCCCAGCCAGATGCCGGCGGCGCTGAAGCCTTACCGCGACGACGAGCTCCGGAACCTGCGGGGCGACGACCAGCAGGGCCCGTACCAGGAGCACGACCGCGTCTACCGCTACGACGTCTACAACGACCTCGGCCTGCCTGACAGCGGGAACCCGCGCCCCGTCCTCGGCGGCACCACGGAACTCCCCTACCCGCGCCGCTGCCGCACCGGCCGGAAACCCACCAGAACCGGTGCGTGTCCGGTGTCCCCCTTTCGTTTTCCCCGTTTTAACCTACGGACGCAGCCAACAATTTTTAACTTTGGGCACGACGACATACAGACCCCAGCAGCGAGAGCAGGCTGACGCTGGTCGACGGCGACGTCTACGTGCCGCGCGACGAGCGTTTCGGCCACATCAAGAAGTCGGACTTCTACGGCTACGCGATCAAGGCGCTCGTGAACGCCGTCATCCCGGCGATCCGCACCTACGTCGACCTGTCGCCCGGCGAGTTCGACTCCTTCAAGGACATCATGAAGCTCTACGAGGGCGGCATCCAGCTGCCCAAGATACCGGCCCTCGAGGACCTGCGAAAACAGTTCCCGCTCGAACTCGTCAAGGATGTCCTCCCCGTCGGCGGCGACTACCTCCTCAAGCTCCCCATGCCGCAAATCATCAAAGGTCGATCATCTCTGCCTGCGTGCAAATGTGGAACTTGTCTTTAATTTATTTAGTTATAAAAAATAGTTACCAATTCTATCTCCATTATTCTGGCTATGCAGAGGACAAGACAGGTTGGATGACGGATGAGGAGTTTGGACGGGAGATTCTCGCCGGCGTGAACCCCCTGATCGTCAGGCGTCTCACGGTGAGGGAACACTGGACTGGATCCTCCTCAACTGACTTGGAAGTCGTTGGAACTCGAGACGACTAGTATGGCTTAATTCATTAATCAATTCTATCCGGCCGTGTTTTCAGGAGTTCCTCCCAGAAGCAGTCTTGACCCGAGCAAGTACGGTGACCACACGAGCACCATCACGGAGGCGCACCTCGAGAACAAGCTCGAGGGCCTCACGATGCAGCAGGCGCTGGACGGCAACCGGCTCTACATCCTGGACCACCACGACAATTTCATGCCGTTCCTGGTCAGAACCAACAGCCTGGAAGGCAACTTCATCTACGCCACCAGGACGCTGCTGTTCCTGCGCGGCGACGGCACGCTCGTGCCGGTGTGGCCATCGAGCTGAGCCTGCCCGAGCTCCGGGACGGCCTGACCACCGCCAAGAGCGCCGTGTACACGCCCACGTCGACCACCGGCGCGGAGGCGTGGTGTGGCACCTCGCCAAGGCCTACGCCAACGTGAACGACTACTGCTGGCACCAGCTCATCAGCCACTGGCTCAACACGCACGCCGTGATGGAGCCGTTCGTGATCGCGACCAACCGGCAGCTCAGCGTGACGCACCCCGTGCACAAGCTGCTCCTGCCGCACTACCGTGACACCATGAACATCAACTCCAACGCGCGCCAGATGCTCGTCAACGCCGGCGGCATCTTCGAGACCACCGTGTTCCCGCGCCAGTACGCGTTCGAGATGTCCTCCGTCATCTACAAGAACTGGAACTTCACCGAGCAGGCTCTCCCTGACGACCTAATCAAGAGAGGCATGGCGGTTGCCGACCCGTCGAGTCCGTACAAGGTGCGGCTGCTGGTGGAGGACTACCCATACGCGTCGGACGGGCTGGCCATCTGGCACGCCATCGAGCAGTGGGTGACGGAGTACCTGGCCATCTACTACCCCAACGACGGCGTGCTGCAGGCGGACGTGGAGCTGCAGGCGTGGTGGAAGGAGGGGCGCGAGGTCGGGCACGCCGACCTCAAGGACGCGCCCTGGTGGCCCAAGATGCAGACGGTGCCAGAGCTCGTCAAGGCCTGCACCACCATCATCTGGATCGCGTCGGCGCTCCACGCGGCCGTCAACTTCGGACAGTACCCGTACGCCGGGTACCTCCCGAACCGTCCGTCCGTCAGCCGGAAGCCGATGCCGGTGCCGGGCAGCGACGAGTACGCGGAGCTGGAGCGCAAGCCGGAGAAGGTGTTCGTGCGCACCATCACGAGCCAGTTCCAGGCCCTCGTCGGCATCTCGCTGCTGGAGATCCTGTCCAGCCACTCCTCCGACGAGGTGTACCTCGGCCAGCGCGACACGCCTGAGTGGACGTCGGACGCCAAGGCGCAGGAGGCGTTCAGGCGGTTCGGCACGCGGCTGACCGAGATCGAGAGCCGCGTGATGACCATGAACGCGGACCCACGGCTCAAGAACCGCAACGGGCCGGCCAAGTTCCCCTACACGCTGCTCTACCCCAACACCTCCGACAAGAAGGGCGATGCCGCCGGCATCACCGCCAAGGGCATTCCAAACAGCATCTCCATCTGAGTTCTGAGTTCTGAGCGTGTGGTCCACACTTGAGCGGTATTGCGCAAATAGCCAAATACTCCTCCTTACGGAAGCCGATACAGTTTATGTTCGGCCGTGCAAGACTGTAATAAGGCTCTCTTCAGTTCCCCAATAATGATGTTAATTTGTGCTCCATCTATTTTTCTCTTAAATAACGGAGTATGTCATCAGGCATATAAGAGAAGGTTACATAGGAGTATTTTACAACGTGAAAGGGGAAAAAGAATCGTATTGTTTCTTTTTTTATTAAATTAAAATCGGTATGTATTTTGTGTAAGCAAGATGGTTGAGTCATTCCACTCTTCTCTTTCATATGTACTCCAGTGCCTCGAGGACGTCCTCCGCGGCGACCTTCTCTGAGTACGTCCGGCCCGACGTCGCCCAGGGCGACCTCCTCCGAGTTTGCAGTGACCTCCATCTTGGAATCCGGCGAGATGGAGTCGAGCACCAACTCCATCTCCGACTCCGGCGAGAGCTCCAGCTTCGCCGACGTGACGACCTTCGCTGCCTCCTGCGACTCCGACGTGATGGAGTCCGGCACCATCATCTCCATCTCCGAGGACAGCGAGGCATCCATCGACACGGCGTGCGGCGTGCACGAACGGCGTGCTGCGTGCGGCGTGAGGTGGAGATGGTGCGCGGTGGCGGCAGCCGCGCTTGTTCTTAGCGGCGTGCGGCTTGACGACGCGATTAAATTAAAGGGCCGTCGCATGCGGTGCCCATTAACACGGCGTCAGAAACGAAGAGATGGATTAACTCGCGTGGCGCGCTGGAACCGAGGCGAGAGGGACAGCGTCGTCCAAAGTTAACGTCGAGAGCCGGAACGACTTCTATTGCTTCGGATCGGTCCTTCCCCAGAACGACTCCTAATACCGATACGGAGGGAGTACATGTATAAACAAGCTATATATTGTTGGCTGATATGTTACCTCGGCCAGCGCGACACCAAGGAGTGACGTCGGACGCCAAGGCGCAGGAGGCGTTCAAAAGATTCGGGGCGCGGCTGATCGAGATCGAGAAACGCGTGGAGGCCATGAACGAGGACCCACGCTACAAGAACCGCTACAGCGAGGCCCAGATCCCTACACGCTGCTCTTCCCCAATACCTCCGACAACCAGGGCGACAACGCCGGCGTCACCGCCAAGGGCATCCCCAACAGCATTTCGATCTGATCGCAGCTGCCATGACTTGCATGCAAGCAGGGAATAGTTAGCGGTGATTCCCGTATGTTATCCGTTTCATTTTATCCACGGTTGAGAAGAATGGCAATAAAAGGTTTTAGGCTTGGTCCTTGGTGCGGTTACCACTTACCAGGGATGATTGTAATATTTACTTTTGGTTTCCCAATAATGAAGTGAATATCCTGGTCACATGGTGTTTCCGTTGCAAGATTTGGGGTCTGTTTGGTTCTCCCTGCTAAAGTTTAGCTTCTAAAACCAATGACTAAACTTTATTCATCCATGTTGGGTTCTAGTGACTAAAAGTGACTAAAGGCTATTAAAGTAGTTCAATAAAGACCAAACTAACCCTAATAATGCCCAAATCAGGGTGGAGGACCAGCAATAATGAGGGGTAGCCTTTGTCCACTGGACACTTTAACCCACTTTTAGCAACTCTTGGATGACTAATATGACTAAAAAAATTTAGTCTCTTTTTAGTCTGTTTGTTTGATAGTTTAGTAGCTAAAGCGACTAAAGTTTAGTAGCTAGGGGAACTAAACAGACCCTTGGTGTTGGTGGAAAAAAAACTTTGGCTAATTATTCCTTATTACGTTCTAAATTATAGGTTATTTTGACTTTTTAACACGTATATATAGTTCTTACGATGCATTAGGCACATCATATGTCTAAATGTACAACAACACCTATCTATCTAGAAAAGTCAAAACGAGTTATATTTTTGGAATGGAGCAGAATCTAAATCAATTTAGGATCCTCTAGTCTACCAAACTAAAATCTTATGAACCACTAGTATAATGCCCGTGCTAACGCCATGGTTATATTAAGGGAAAACTGTGATAACATGACATAGAGGTGGCAATTACCTTGACTTTGCATCCTTTCCATCCTCGATCTGCATCAAGTTTCTTTTCAATTTCACTCCGTACAGATGTGTGTGCTCCAAATATTGTTAGATTAATTACTTGAAGATCCTATCTTAACAATTCATTTATTGAAAGAAATTAAGGAATCTTAACAATTCATTTACTAAAGCAAACAATAGCCAGGTTTCAGTAGCGACATTCCAAAGGTGGTGTCAAGAAAAAATAAATCATGTTTAGAAAAAATAAATCATAAAACTAAAATAAATCATGCTTCACATAGGCCTCGACGACTGCAATCGGACGGGAAGGCCTCAACGATGGCTGATTTCTCCTAAATTTTGGTTTCTCGATCCTCCATGACTGCAAAGATGATCATTCAGGTAGTTAATCGGTCGTGAAATTGCCGAATGTCAGACAAACATAGATTTTCTTGTCAAATATACATCATATTGCACACCGAATTACAAACTGCATATAGCTAGAATGAGCCAAAAAAAAATGCCCAACCTTCTTCAATGTTTTGATGCGATGACGGAACCGTGACCAATTATATGTGACTCATCAAGAAATTAAGTTAAAGTGCTGGAAGCTCCAAATACTCCATCTGACCAAATGTCAGTAACCCAACAAGAAATTAAGTTAAAGTGTCCACAGCAAATCCAAAGTATACTTAGCTATCATACCATCAAATTGATCTAAGTCAAATCAATAGTCACATTAAAGAGTAATACATGTAACCCTGTTTGGATGTAAAGTATTTTTTCAGTATTTGAGAAATACTTTGGTTTTACAAAATTCTTTTGTTTTTCAAAAGCTACTGAGTGTTTTTCTTGCCATGGCTAATTACCACACATAACATTCAGAAATCAATCTTCATTTTAGAAAGAAAAGGTGCACTCTGAAAAGGCTATACAGAATTTTTTTAAAAAAAATACTTTACCTCAAGATAAAAATACTAATAAAAATACTTTAACTGAAAAGGTTCATGTTTAATATCTACAACTAATAAAAATACTTACATTAGTACACTAGGGAGGGTTTGATTGTTCATGTACAGCTCATTGACCCGAAAGGGCGCCGCTAAGGCGTGTTGTATTGAACTTTTCCTCTATCTTAATACAAAGACGCGCAAACTTTTTGCTTGTTCAAGAAAGAAAAATACTTACATTAATTCGGACGCTTTTAATGTCTACAACTAATAAAAATACTTACATTAATTCAATACATGTATGCATATAGATACTATGTAATCTCTATCCAGTTTTAATAAAACCTATCAATGGCCAACCGGTTTTTCGTCCATATTCATAGTTTTTTCCCTCTCTGCTGGTAGTTGCATGTATCTTTTGGGTGCATTTTGTTCAAATCCTGGCTTAAATTCCGGTGGCTCATGTTACAATCCATATCTGATGGCATCATGAATATATAGTTTTTTTATTTTCAATTTTTATCTTATTAGTTGCTACAAAATTTTATGTTGAATTAAGTTAAAACACTTGTGCATATTGTATATTTTATTAACTCTCCTTTTGTATTCTATTAAAATTAAACATTTTAGGTTGTAGACCATTTCAAGTTCGATTAGAAGGATAGAAAGGTGATGAGAATGGGAAAACAAAAATAAAATATTTATTTAATGAGTTCCCCTTTTTAGTTCCCTTTTTTGCAATTTTCTTATTATCAATTCCATTCATTTTTATAAAATACTTTTTTTATTCTATATCTATAAATTCATTCTCTATATAGATATACTTAATTATATAGATACTATGATGGCATCAAGGTCATCTAAACTGGTGCCATGTTGCTCAAGATCGGTGATAAAGCTTAAAGTGAGATTTAAGATGGAGTAGTCTGAACCTTATAATCACTTATTTACTCTATATGAATATCAAAGACTAGGAAGATCATCGTCGCCTTAGTTAGTTTTTAATAGATTAATATTAATATGAGGGTGTGGCTTAGAAACATCTATGTACGCATAATTCATCGTTATTTAAATATTTTTTGTAATAGCAGATGTTGGTAATTTAGATGTAGATTTGGGGGTATATTTTAATTTTAGTTTTGTTACTGGAATAGCAGAAAGTGGTAGTTTAGTACAATTCAAGGAGCTACTAGATTATATATCAAATTATGTTTCACAATTGCAAATTTACGTTGTTTTTCATAATGACAAAGGTGGATAATCATTTAAAAATAGAATAGGTCAAATGGTTGTTATTTCCCTGGCCATTAAAGGCTATTGAATTGATGGCTAGATATTTATAATATCGGCGATAGTTTTTATGATTTTTTTGAAGGGTGTCTCATAAGGTTTAACTTAGAGGCTCCCTTAGTGACCTCAAGTTTGAAATATTAAGATTTGTATTTTCATCCTTTACATTGTACCTTCGCGTGTCTCCAATATGTATTTAGTTAAATTAAACTTATATAAGCTCCCGTTGCATCTCTTTATGTGACGTTATTGATCTCTTTATGTGACACGATGAATCTATTTTTGGACTTTCAACATTTGATAGTTTATGCAATTTTTTTATTGACACACGATAAGTAGTACTTATTATTGTATGTTATTCAAAAAATTTCATCTGTATTTTATTAAAAAAATATTATGGACCCTTGACTACACGGCCGGACCCCCGTGGCTCGCCGGCGCCGCAATCGCGTCGTCGCTGCTGTAGCACTTGGTGGAGGTCAACGCCGTCATCGCCCAGCTCTTCGGCTACGTCAGCGCCTGCCGCCAGGACCTGCACGACTCTGTTCCTTTGGACGGATGAGGTCAAAAATAAGAATCAGCTACCTGCCCGCTAGTATCATTAATTTATTAATGGGAATTGATGGTGCCTGAACGTCCGATGGGATAGGATTTCATTGGACGGTACCGAACAACCCAGCAGAAATATGTCGCACTCCCACCGTATCGTTGCAGACCTTCCCCATTTGCCTTGTCCTGCCATGCACGCGTACCCCGCCCCGTCCGTCTCGCCCCGCCCCGCGCCCGCCCCGTCTTCCCCCTGACTCCCTCCTCTCTCTCCACGCGGACGGGACCCAGGAGCCAGGTGAGGATGAGCATGCCCCGTCCGTAGGACCCAAGGCGCGCCATGTGCCCCATCCGCCGGCCCCTGGCTCGCCGCGTCCCTTTCCCGGCGCTCAGGCCGTGCCCCCATGACTTTCTGAACATACCTCTGAAACACGAAACACTTACAACATGAAACACTTAGATGCAACATAAGTCTAGAGCAGATGAAACATTTAGAACATACACTCGCGACATGTGTGTGAAACATATGCAACATCCAGATAAAACAATAGCAACTTGCAACATGAAAACACCCACAAGATGAAAATACCTAAAACATTTCAAACATAATCTTGCAACATATGTGTGAAACATATGCAACATCCAAATAAGAACACTTGCAACATACGTCTGAAAAAGCAAATAAAACATTTGAAACGGACGCTTGCAACATACGTGTACAACTATTGCAACATGTGCAAACGATCTATTTTTGCTACATACCTCTGAAACATCTGAAACAATTGAAACATAGTCTTGCAACATGCTCTTTCAACGCAACATCTCCTTGTAGCTCGGCGAAATGTAGGCTTGTCGGTGTGTGGTGTTCACCGGAGGCAGCGGCCCGGCGGCGCTTGAAGACGTCGGGCCGACGATAGTGGCTGCACGTCACGGAAGGGGGGCATCGGCCGCACGAAAGGCGGGGAAGCCACGGCCAGGCAACTTGGAGAGGGCAGCAGCGCGCCGCGCCTGGCAGGGCCAGCGCCCGTGCGCTGCGACTCAGAGGTGGCCGTGCGTTGTCTCAGAGGGCCAGCGGCAGGCGAGCGGATAAGAGCGATAGGAAGAGCAACGAGTGGATAGGAATAAGTGGATGAGTAGTTTTTTTTAGAAATGAAGGAGTGTGGGTTGTTGGGTTGACGTCATAGCCCAGCAACGGAGCATCCGGGCGGACGGAGGATCGGTTCCGAGCATTACCGTTTATTAATACATTTTTCTCTCCTGTCAAGAGACATTTAGAGTATTACTTCTCATGCATTAAAACATGCAAAAAGTGTAACTCTTCTCTTTTCTTATATAAAGATTTTTTACCTGTCTGTTCTCACTGAGCATATCTAACTATGAAATCCTAGGTCCGCTACTGGTTCACCATATATAGAGCTATGGGTGCACCGTACCTACGGTCCACAACGAAATGAAAAAAAAAACTGCTGACTGTGATCAAATTTTCATTATATCAAAATATATGCATTTACAAAAGTAAGCACGCTTTATGAAATTTGTTCTAACTCTGCCCCCTTGACGAGAGAGGAGAAAGAAGGGTGTGGAACAGAGAAGATGAGCATGACATGTGGGTACTATGTTATTGGTCCATGTCATCGTATAACGAGCAAAAGATTAACATTAGTAGTTCAGCTCCACTAAAATAAGCTGCAGCCGGTTGCCGCTTCTTTGGCTCCTCTCACAAATTACTGTTCAAACAGCTTGCTGCAGCTTATTTTAAGGACTTCACATATATTTTGAAAGTTTGAGATCTAGATGATGCTTCATGTCAAATCTGGTGTCTCTGCAGCACGGTGACACCGTGCAGTTTAATTGGCACAACAACGTTGGCTGCAGCTAGGAGCAGTGGCGGTCATTAACACATTTTGTGGATCTGTGCTGATTTATGCTCAAATTAGTATCGATCGTTAACACATTTTGTGGATCTCTGCTAATTTTGTGCTCAAAATCTGTTCTAGGCTTGCATTGATCTTTTGGTGCGTTAAATTCATTAGTAGCTTGATCAGTAATCTTTTTTTTGAAACGAATCATGCTGGAGAGCTGCCATTTATATTAAAAACAAGAAGAAACTCAGACTGAGCCGTACAACGTACCAACAACCACCCCGAAGGGTCAACAAAAAACAACAAAGCAATAGAGCTAAAGAGCTACCACAATAACTGAGAGCAACTATCTATCGACAACACAAACAGCCGGTTGGAAAAAGGCCTCAAACGCGCGCTGCACAACACTGCCTCACCACTGAAGCACACCACCAGCAAATGCCAATCCAAACGCCAGCCGGTTGCCATGCTGCACCACTGTTACTGGGCGAAAAAGGCAGCAAGTCAAAAAGCCATCGTCACCGCTTGCGTCATCTTTATAGACGATTCCCCGTACCGAGCCAGCCACTGCCATGCAGGGCTGACCGTCATAGGTTGCTGCAAGTTGTGTAGCTGCCATACCATCGGAACCGCTTGCGCCATCACTTGACATTGTCCCATGCCGGGCTAGACCATGCCATGCATGGCTAGCCACCACAGTCCGCCGCAAGCCACCACCCCAATACATGAGCAACTGCCTTTGGTCATCCACATGCTGCCGATTTTCACTGAGATCCAGTGCATACACCTTAGCTCCCGTCAACCAAGTTGCTTCCCCGAAGATAGCAAGACGAACATGCGGCCTCCAACCGCCACAAAAGGGTCTCCTTGCGCCGAAACGGCCACCGCTATGCGGGATCACTCACCGCCACACCACACAATCCACTTCAGCAACACATCTCTGCAGGCCACCTCCTCCCACGCCGGCCTCCTTGCCAACTTCACGGACACCACTGGTGCACGGTCCCACCAAACCGTCGCCCTCAACTGCCATGTAGAAGCCTTACCATCCGATCGTTGTGCCAACACCCTCTACCTGACAGCCTTCCGCAACCATGAACACCAGCACCTCAAGTCCTCAACATGGCAACCACCCTCCTCGACTCAATTCTAGCCTCGGTAAGACCGCCATCGCCATCGAAGCAGCACAGCCGCTGCCTCATTGGCCACCACAGCAACTTGCAACAGCTACCATCGTAGCCACCACGCCGCACGAGGCCTCCGTGCCTATGGCCACCATGCACCAGTGCACAACCATAACCGCCAATCATTAGCCCTCCGCGCCGGCAGCATGTGGCCCTCCGTGCCACTCCTCCACAGCGCGCCAACGCGCGCTGCGACTCTGCAGTGCCGTCGCCACCCGCGCCATCGTCAGAGTGGCAACTGTGAAGCCCGCGCCCTTGGTTCGTGTAACACCCTCGGTGTTACGCCTTAATCAAAACACTAAACCTTGTCATGAGCATCATGTTTATGTATTATTGCATGTGGTAAAATGAGAAATTAAATTTTATTGTACTAATTCTTAATTTGAGCTCTAATTTATTTCTTGTCCAAATACTCTCCAGTACAGCTCGACTCACTATTGTTATCCGAGTCCAACTCCATTTCTCGCTATTCATCTTCTTCTAATCCCCTGAGCACGCACACAGCACCCTCGCAGAGCCAGCCCGCGAAGCACACTTGCAGTACACTTCGCTGGCAAGCCTTGACACTTTGCCGCAGTGCCAATACTTCGTCGTATCGTGCATGGCGATGGCGGGTTGGGCAGCAACTTCTAGCGTAACTCACGCAGGGACTGCATGCGACGGTAATTAATTACTACACCCCGGCTGGCACGCTCGCTGCAAGTCCGGTAATTTAGGGTCGTCGTCGTGGTGCTGTAGCTACTTAATTGGCGTTGGTCTTAGAAATGATTGCCAAGAAAGGCCGATGTCTAAAGATGCTGCCAAGCTGAACGAAGTCTGCTAGCGACCACGGTCCACGGTAGGACAAAAACGTAGTGACACAACAGACTTTAGTGTCATCTTCTCCTCACGTAATACTTCTTAAGCTACTCCTAGTAGATTAGTACCAGGTTCAACTAGCTTGCACGGCCAGGCTAAGCAATACAGTATGCAACAAAATAATCTTTATAGTTTGATAAATGTATTTTAGTTGAATTGTAGTACGTAATTCGAAGCAGACCCTGCAATTTATTTACGGTTCTCACAAACAGGAATAAAAACTCACAGGAATGGCCCATTCTTTGATCTTGACCCAAAGACTTGGACTATACTTGTACAGTATAGCTTAGCCGTGTCACACGTTTGTCAGAAGCCTGAAGGCACTGGCTCTACTTTGACTTGTTAGGTGAGGCGACGAAACATTGTTCACGTGGAAAGTACTGTTCACCGTGGAATATGTGTATGGTGTTTAGTTTACAGATGGTGTGATATGTGATGCAAGAGCATGCTATATATAGTCGTACTTGTTGAGCTTCTACCAGAGCACGCACGCTGACAGTACAGCCAGACGCAGTGGCTACTGGCTAGAAATTGTAAAGACATTTTCATAAACGCATATTACGGCCTGCTAGAAATTCTAAAGACAGGGCTAGACCGCCGTCTGTAAAGAATGGTTCATTTTTAGAGACCATTTCACATATATAGACAGTTGGATGTAAACTGCAGTAAACCTCTAAAAATCCATTTTAATTGCCTAGCGCTGGGCGGCAGGTTGTTTGATCGCGCTCTGCTAGGTGGGTCGGTCGCTGCCTGTAGGCTTGGCAAGTCATGGTCGTCTCGTAGTCGTCGACCGTCCTCTCCTCTGCTCTGCACATGATGGAACCATATCACAAGGCAGAAATTTCATTCACTTGGGCTGGCGCCAACCCCCCCTGTCCACTGCAGAAATCACTGTTCATCCGAGCAGCACGTCATGCACAAGCCGCGCTTTATTACCGTTTGCTTCTCCATTCCCGCGTCTCCTGCCTTTAAAAGGACACGCCGAGCCGCCGAGCTGTTCCGCTCCACTGATCATTCACTTCTCTCAAATCAAGTAACCAGCATCTCACATCCAATTCACCGCTTCATGTTCTACCATTTCCAAGAACACGCAAAGGTGCGAATAGATCAGTTGGTTAATCAAGCTAATTAGCCTCCTTCAATAATATCATTTTCTTCATCTCTAGAGCTCATTTGAATTTATTTATTTATTGTGAAATAAATTTTGTTAGATTCTTAAATTCATGATCTATCTGTTAGTATAATTAGTTCGTATAGTTCAGTGATACCTTTAGGGTTACTTTATTATTTTGAAATGCTTATTATTATTATGGTTATTTAGAGAATGGATTTTTGTGATGCATTGGTAGAAGTGCTAGCCCTAAAAATTTTACAGTATGCTCATGATAATTTTAGATGCTCCCTGTAATTTTTATAGCCTCTGAATAGCTAATTTATTAAAGTAGCTAACATACCCTAATTGAAAGCATATGAAATAATTTAAGAAATTAGTTGGTATGAGATCAGTAGAGCTAGCTTGTTAGCATGATAAACGTGTTCTTATTTTAAAAGTTGTTGTTGCCAAAATGGTAATAATAATTGCATTATCATCACTGCATGCATATAGAGAACGAGCCACTGGAGATCGTGACCTTCGGCGAGCAGGAGTACGACGAAGTCATCGAAGAGTACGAGGAGAAGATCCTCGTGCAGGAGGACGTTCTGGAGCCGCCCGTCACTGACTTTGCTAACACCGCGCCTACCCAAGGCAAGCCCCGGTGCATAACCCCTATTTTAAATGATCACTGAATATATATCTATGATGTGCATTTAAGTTACAGGCATTTTATGGAAACTACATGCATAAATATATCCACCCATGAGTCCTACTAGTACAGGTCGAGTAGCTGCTATGCTCAGGATATCGGTAGCATGAGTAACCTGCCGTTACTCGCCAATAGGTAATAAAATATGATCATTCATGATAAAATAGTGGAAAGGAAAATGGTGATCGGGTAGGGATATGGTTTGGGTACTGGTGGGTGTAAGGGGTTGTGTCCTGCGGCCAACATGGCATGACTCGGTTACACTTTTTCTCTATCCGTGTCGATTAAGGACCGGTCGTTGCATATGACTCTAGGCAAGTCACAGATTTATTGTCCCGAGCGCATACTTGGGTATGGGCGCAGGGAAGACTTGTTGCTCTCTTGTCGCGGATCCAGCTCTTTTCGGACCGACTGATTGGAGACGGAGATGGTGGAGATCCTTGCACCACACTGAGTCCGGGACTCAGGAGTGGGGGCTTGGAGTCCAAGTTTAGACGGAGACCTAGACACCCGGGACAGAAGAGTGATGGGTTAGTCCTGCTTGTGCCTGGGGTATAAGCGGGGCGTGTGTTTTGGGGGCACCCAGCTGGGCACATTGATTCGCGAATCGCCGGGAAATCCGGTACGGCTTGTCTGCGGTTTAGCACCGTAGTAAGAATTGAAAGTTGAAAGGAGAAGAAATGGAACTGATTGCTCAACTCTTGCTTGAAAGTAGAACAGGTGCTTATGTAGACTGGTTAGATGATAACTTAATACGGCTGATAATAATAATACATAAATAAGGACGCACTATTAGTACTGCTTTCTGCTAAAGAAAACCAGCAAGTCATATAGCTTATCATATTCCTTGGAGTCGAGAAATTATTCCCACTAGTCGGATAAGTCTTACGAGTACATAGTGTACTCAGGGTTTATTTACCCCTGTTGCAGGTGATGCTTGAAGAGTACCTTTGTGTGGAGGATCCTTCTAGTGGGCTCAAACGGAATCCTCGCCCCTTACCATTAGATGTTATTTTTAAATTCTGCTGTTATCATTCCGCACTCTGGTATTTGGTATTGTAATAATGTACTTTTTAAGAAACTCTAATGTATGAAATGGACTTGTGTTGTAACTCGTTCTCATTATTGAATCCTTGGGAAAAATATGGATCTTTCGGGTTCTCCCTCGGGGTGTGCCCGACGGATACCGACCGCTGTAGCCTGCTTTTGGGGTGCTTAGTGTCTGGTGGAAGACGAGCGCCTCCGTAAGTATGCTATTTCAGGCGGTTCTGCCATAGTTCGAATCCTAGGTGCGGCAAACTTTTTTTATATTTTTACATAATTAAATAAACCTCAACTTAAACTATAAAAATGATAACAAAACGTTTTCTAATGTAAATCCTACTTTAACGCAGCGGTTAAGCCACTAATCCCTCTTTCTCGCTCCCTCGGTTCAAAACCCAGGCGGGAATTTTTTTTAAATTTTTCCAGAGCCCATGGCAGTGACTCTGATTTCAAAAAAAAATAAAAGCTGAGCGCCTGCGGCAGCGACAGCTGTTTGTCAGGCCTATCACTATCGGTTTTTTCATAAAAAACGACAGTGATACATGGAATCACTGCCGATTCTAAAAACTGGCACTAATGACCCCTATCACTGTCAGTTTTTTTATCAAAACCGATAATGATATGAATATTCCCTCATGGGCCAGCAGTGCTCCCGCTGATTAGCACAGTAGGAGCCCTGCTCCCACCTATCGTGCTAGCTAGCCTATAAAATGGTGCCCTGCTAGCGAGCCCCTCCATGCATGTTTGTTTCAGCCAGGGCTTATCAACTATGATATAGTGTTTCCTCTCACAACAAACCACATATATAATTATGCATCATAGTTCACCAAAATGGTGCACACAAGAGGTACTAGAACAATGCTACTGAAGATAGAGCAACGCCGAAGATTGGAGACGCCGCGAGGTTCACAGAGTCATCCGCTGCGGTGCGCTCTGGACTGTACCAAGAAAAAGGCCATGTACAACAGAGGCATGGATTCATCGATGCCACCTTGTCATCTCCAACCAGTATAGCTTGTAGACCACCTCGGTGCTACTGTTTGACCCTAGTTGGTGCAAGAAGAATGCTACTGAGGTGATTAAATTATAATGTGTTGATACACATTGATTGTAACATTGACTTGTACGCAAATAGGTCTTTGTTATCGTATATGGAATTTTAGTGTAAGGTCTTCGTTATCATATATGTAATTTATTTCTAATATTTTTGTTATTTTTTGATGTATTTCTGTACTATCTAAATAAATATATCGTTGTTGTTAAAACTTTCCCACGGTCATTTACATATATGCACCTTCACTGTCAGTTCTATTTAAAAACCGACAGTGATATTCACTTTCACTGTCGGTTCTATTTAAAAACCGGCATGATGTCTATGCCCTCCTATATAAAACAAACCGTTAGCCACATACATCGATCCCACCCACCGATGAACTCTCAAAGTCTCATTTCTCACATTTCACTCTCACTTATCAAGAAATCCACTCTCTCTATGTGATTTGGTCATGGCTCCTGCATTTTTCATTGGTATTGATATGTTGTCTTCTCCAATATTCTATCTATATTCATTTGATCTATATTTATATTCATGTTTCTTTGCATTCTACATTTATATATATTCTTATTCCTTGCATTCGACCTATATTTAATTATGTTACCACATTTTACTTGGAAGAATTTTTTGTGTATATATTTTATGTTCATATTTTTTTGTATTTTATCGATCAGGTGGTATGAACAACGGACCTCCCCCACCACAAGAACTAGGTTTCCACCCGGGCGATGAGCCATTCGCTCCTAATGTGGCCATTCCGCGATTCCCTGTTCCAGCTATTATCTGAAATATTTTCCAACATCTTTTGTTTTTTGATGCTAACAAATAAGTGTAATTAGTTTAATATCATTGTTGCATACATATATGTCGCAGACTATATCCCCAATAGATTGGCCGCGAACAGCACTTAGCTGGTTCTTTACCTCGGACATCGTCGAGAACACGACATCTAATGCAAGTGGTCGGCTATGGACGTGTGAACTCATTTTTCCATCCCTTTGAGGGGTGCAAATCATCGGAACCATATCCACGAGATGGGAGATAGAGCCTGGACGTGATAAGCGCCAAATTCAGTGCCTAGCGTATTTAGAGGCACTTCAACATGTTTGCTATGATGTGCCTGATTTCTCGCACTTCAAGGCACTTGCTTTGAATGCTGGTGATATCCCCATCCCGCAAGCAAGCGAATGGTTTGCGAGCTACAACTGTGCGGATCTGATAAAATGGTCACTTATACCTAAGTCGTGGTTATTTGTTGTTTATTATTGTAATAACATTCTCTTATTTTTTTTTCTTTTTCTCCTCATGTAGATTGCATTCCAGGACCTTACCTATGCTACATGTGGCTTGTGGACCATTCTAGACCAAGCTACAGAGCAACTCGGGTATGATTGGAACTTCTGCAATGAAAACCTCGACCAGCTCACTATAGAAGGACGCCAGTACTGCATAAGGATTACTAACAGAGGCATTGGTCGTTTAGTAGGTTACAACTATGATCGACCATTCTTTCGGTATTGTGAGGCACGAGAGAGTGCACTCATATGGGCATTGACCTTCACGATACAAGCGGATATATAATCCGTGACATCAATTACCATATATGGCTACAAAGGCATGTTAGTGTGCGTGGCCCGATCGATTCCGACAATGATTCTGATAGTAATTATTGTTTATTTAGCTAGGTTTGTAAGGTCGTAGTTTAATTTGGTTCTAATTTTAATTTGTACGGCTTGTGTGTTTAATTATTGTCATGCATGTAATTCGTGTAATATTTATTGGGCAACTAGAAATATACATTTCAGGTTCGCATTGGTCTCAAAATTATTCTTAGGCTTGCACGTGACACAGGTGAAGGAAACACCAAGTTTAGGATTTTTTGGAGATGGCTTACTACTTTTTAAGGCTTAATTGAATTTCCGCGCGATGACACTGATTAATTATAGGTTGAACTGAGTCTACCCACGAAAAGATCCGAAATGGTGCCAAACTTTTACACAGGCTCTAATGTGCCCTAGGGATAAGAATTTTGTGGAGGTCGATGAAAAAGTCTACTGGGTCCAAGACGAAATTCACCCTCTTTTGTCTCATTCAGCACACAGAAAAATATAATAAATAAAAAAACTGATCAGAAAAATCTAAGATCCTATGTGGGCTCTTAATTTGGGTGCTCATGCTTGCCAAAAAAATTTTAAGCCATTTTAACATAGGAATACACATGCTTCTATTTATTCAATAAATAAAAACAATTATATATATATAAACATCACTGTCGGTTTCAAAAAACCAGCAGTGATGAGACGAAACCGACAGTGATGCTGGTTATCGCTGTCGATTTGTTTTAAAAACCGACAATGATTTATAAAAAATTAAAAAAAAAGTGCCAGCCCTCGGGTTCGAGCTCGGGTCTCGGGGAGTAGAGTTCTGAGTCTTAACCGCTGCGCTAGTATAGGAGGTGTGTCAAGGCTAATTTATTTTTTTTCTTTTTGACCTTTAAGAGCGCTTAATAAATTATAAAATTAAACCAAAAACTTTGGGCCGCCTGGGACTCGAACACGGGTCTGGGGGGCTAAATTGCGTGGTCTTAACCGTTGAGCGAGTCAAAGGATTTCGAAAGAAAGGGAAAAGATATCCTACTTAACCCGTAACCGCTACACCGCCATCACTGTTGTTTCAAGGAATGGTCTGATAGTGATGTTGCATCATCACTATCGGTTTAGACTTACCACCGGCAGTGATGAACCATTGGGATAAAAGTAAGGCGCAGGGTGAAATTTTCCAAAGTCATTGAATAATTTATAAAATTAAACAAAAAATTTGGGCGCCTGGGACTCTAACATGGGTCTCGAGGGCTATATTGCGCGGTCTTAACCGTTGAGCTAGTTGGAGGATTTTGAAAAAAAAGGAAAAAGATATGCTACTTAACCCGTAACTGCTACACCCCCATCACTGTCGGTTCGAGGAATGGCCCGACAGTGATGTTTCCTTATCACTGTCGGTTTAGAATTTACAACCGGCAGTGATGAACCATTAGGATAAAAGCAAGGCGCGGGTTGAAATTTTCTAAAGTCATTTCAACTCCGAGCCAACCCCTCCCCCTACGCCGCCGTTCCCAGCCCCACGCTCCTCTTCTTCGACGCCGACGCCCGTGCCTCCCCTCGATGCGTCCTCGTTAGTCCCGTGCCAGCGCCCGCGACACCGTCCACCGCCCCACGCCAGAGCACCGCACCGTCCGTGCCCTCGTTCCTCGTCCACGACGTCGGTCGTGCCCCTCCTCCTCCATGCCTACACTCCCACCGCCGAGGCCTTCAGGAGCGCGCGGACAGCTGCTTTCCCACCCCCACGGTGAGTGCGTGGCTCACTGCCCGCTATGTGTTTAATGAAATGCCCCATGGTGAGTGCGTGGCAGCGGCGGCCAGGATTTGGTAGGTCCTTTCCTGCATTGACTCATGAACCATGTGGCATTTGGCGTGTTGGGTCCAATGGGACTTTAGGGGTGGGCATTGGGAGGTTTTCATGGCAAAATTATAGTATCATGGTTTACTAGTGTGGAACTGAGCATGCCGGTGTGATCTGTTTATCTGTACCACTGACCTCAGTGTACATCGTCCTAATTTTGGCAATGTCACTCTCATTGTTGTTTTTTGTTAGCTCTATTCAATTTGTTAGTAATGAGCTACTGAACGAGCACTATAGCTGTAGCTAGTGGTGTAGCGACTGTAACCTGTTTGTAGTTGAAGTAAATTTAGATGCATTAGAAAAGTTTGAGTTTAGAATGGCAGGGGCCAAAAAATGCTTAGAAAGTCCTGTAAAGTATGGGAATGTCAATCTTGTATAAAATTATCTGGAAGCTTGATCAATACATTTATGCTTGCTTTGCTAGTATTAATTTTTTTGAGATCCAACTTATGAGAAGAACTACAGTTACTTAGCGACGAAAAACTCTGTACATTAGGCCAATCCATTGCAGGAGTACTAGCAAAAGTACCTAATGTGGTTAAACTCTGTACATTCACTATCATATACTTATAATCATGTTGTATAATTTATCATTCAGATATGAGGGTTCAATAAGATGGCACAATTACTCTGCACATAAACGCCATTCTTATTGTGGTATTGCAATGTTTAAGAGTGCTAGTTTTTCTTTGGCAACTTAACTTGATGGCATGATCTAGCCATTAGGAAGCAACTGTTTAAATTGGCCATGTTGAGTGGTATGTGCTTGGTATTTGGTAACTCCATTTTTAGTGTGATATTTGTTGGAACGATGGTAGCATGGTCCACTCCATGGTTCCTATATAATTTTGGTATTGTGCATCAGTATACAGCCTATAAAGGCTTGCAATTAGAATGAGCTTAACCAGATGTTGGTCCACTCCATGGTTCCTATATAATTTTGGTTCTGTGTTGAATGTTGGCATTTTAAATAACTATTTTAACTTTTTAGACCAGAAAGTATTTGTTATAACAACAACAACAAAGCCTTTAAGTCTCAAATAAGTTGGGGTACGCTAGAGTTGAAACCCAGCAGAAGCAATCAAGGTCCAGGCATCTGACTAGCTGTTTTCCAAGAACTCCTATCTAAGGCTAAGTGTTTGGGTATATTCCATTGTTTTAAGTCTCCTTTTATTGCCTCTCCTTAAGTCAACTTCAGTCTTCCTCTGCCTCTCTTCACGTTACTATCCTGCCTTAGGATTCCACTACGCACCGGTGCCTCTAGAGGTCTTCGTCCGACATGTCCAAACCATCTCAACCAGTGTTGGACAAACTTTTTCATGCTAAAATCATGAAGAACAATTTAATTTGTTAGATGCTGCAGTACCTCCTCTCACAATGTAGCTTGCTCCGTGCCTCTTTATCTAGATAATATTTGTTCATTAGCTATATGTGAACTTAATATTCTGATACATCATGTTTAAATGACAACCTAATTTACTTAAATGTATAGGCAACCATGGCATGGTATGTAGTGCATGTTGGTCACGTGTCTGGGATTTATTGAACCTAGGAGATTTCTATGCTCAAGTCAATCGCTACCCTAGTAATTTACACAAAAAATATAACACATAAGCTAAAGCTTTGAGGGCCTACTATAGTCATCCGGCCTACCTTGCAAACCATGGGCAACCGGCCTACTATGGTCCAATGAATGAAAACTATGGCCATCCGCTAGTACTAGAGATTGAAGAGAAGCCACCCACCGGAGATGTGAAGATTAGGAGAAATGCTCCTTGGTCTTGGAAAGATGTCATGCTTTTTATTTATGGCTATGGTCATTGCTTTTTTTATTTGGAAGTTGATGTAGGCTTAGTTTCGTAGAATAGTATGTGGAATTTGTTGTATGTGGTCAATCAAACAATGAATTTGTTCTAGGTGAACAGCAGAAAGCGACGAATCCTCATCATCTTGGCTCTCGTGGCTACGACAAAAAGATGCCAGAATTTGAAGTAGAACTTGAAAAGATGGACCGCCTTGCTGAGGAAGGCGTTCAGGTTGTGACCGCCCATTGGGAGCCAAGATCAGTATTATACTGTATGGGGAGGAATGTACGCCATGCCGAGGACAGGAACTTTAGCTCCACAAATCCAACCATGAGCGAACTCATCCAGAGGATCTCCCAGATAACTGAGGAGGTGAGGCAAGGGATTCGCACTTCTAATTGGGAGAAAGACGTGCTCACCCAAGCACTCGAAACTAAGGAGCACCCTGGTCACACTAGATGAACCGGTGTTGTTCCTTGGAAACTAGCATTCCCCAAAGAATCTTACACTTACTGGAGCCGCTCAAGGGGTAGAGCGGATCTGGAGGCAGAGTGTTTGAGGTGACTAAAAGAGATGGAAGACAGAATGAACGCACGGATTGAGACGACTGTTGAAGCATGAGTCCAGCAAATTTTGCTATCCAAGGGGTCAGGAGTACCACAAAACCATACTTCTACTGCCTTTAGCCCAAATTTTAGGGGTCGCAGTAGCTATGGATCGACCCCGCTCGACGAAGAAGATGCGAATGTGCCTCATCCTGTGGACAACATCACTGAACCCCGTCAATGTCAAGTTGTACATCCATCAGGAATGGACAAAAGACAAGGTGGCGCTCTGCCAGGCCTGGCCTACGGGAGACGAGACCATTAATGGCCGCCCAATTCCACAAGGGTACGCTCGCGTCACCATTGACTAAATACTTGATAAGAAGTATAACAAGATACACATTGAGTACCCCGCAACGGAAGACAGGCTGAAACTTGGTCATAACAAGGGCTCTCAAGTGGCCTAGCGCAAGCGCTTCATTAAGCTTGACCACCAATTGTCCTCTGATGATGAGGACGACTATGAGTCTTCGCCCACCCACGATGATCACTCACCATCTCCTAACAGAGATCACTCCCCTCCTCATCCCTTGCCATCACCACCGAGAAGACAGAGGTCTCCTTCTATTCCTCCTCGTCTGACTCCATCATCATCAGCCTCGAGAAAAGAGAAGACTCCTCCTTCTCCATCTTCATCAGCCTCGGGAAAACAGAATTCTCGTCGTCATCCTCCTCCTCCATCTCAGCCTAAAACAAGATCAAAGGCATCCTCGTAGTTGTAGAAAAGGTCCTTGGATTCGGTCGCTAATGCTCCCAAAGTGGACCAACAAAAAAGAAAAAGGTCGTTCAGTGGCCGCGTTACAAACTTGATTGAAGAAAAATTTACAGCACATATTTTGAAGGAAGATTGTGTTAGTTTCCTCAATCTCTGCGCCTCACTGCCTCCGTGTTTGTTGAAGTCCGAATTCGAAAGGCAAACACAGAATCAGTACGCTACAATAAGAGCCGATGAAATACACAATGAAGATTTAAGGAAGATACAGAAGTACGTCGAAGACAACCCCGAATTAACCATGGAAGAGGCCGCAAACATCTATTATGATGTACAAAGGACGGGAACACCAGCAATGAAGTATGAAAGGGGCAATCTTTTGGTTTCCGATGATGAATATAAAAATTTGACAACATATATGCGCCAGTTGCATAAATATTACATGGCTCAATCAACAGAGACGGAGAACATTGGCTTTGAGGTTATTATCTGTTTGCCATATGTTTTTCATTATCCTGAGAAGAGAAGTTTGATGTCGAGTGGGAGTGCTTGTTCCAGCAATACTAGAAACACTCTCGATTCACAAATGTTGACGCTGTGGACTATGTAAATACCCTACACACGATATTATAATTAACTACTCTCTTGAGACACAAATTGTTAACTTTTGAGCAATTCCTATGATTTTATGTAGGTGTATAGCAAAATTTTGCATACTAAAAAGCAAATGGGATAACATAGGCTTCTTGGACCCCTTGCGGGTCAATAAAAAGATATGTTTAGGCCTCCATGGATATGACGTGGAAGACCTGAAAGAGAGATTGATTGCTGTTTTCGATGAATTCAAAATGAAGAACAAAATTCATATACTTCTAGCCTACAATTACGAGTATGTGTTCTCGGCTTTTAATTTTATGCTTCTTTTTTCATTAAGATTATTCGATAATTAGGATTCTGTGATTGCAGCAACAATTTTATCTTCATTTGTGTCAATCTTGCTAAAAATCTGATCGAGGTGTGGGACTCGAAAAAAAACCATTTCATCATCTGGATGCATTGGTCGTAGTGCTGAATTAATAAGCGATCCTAATAACATATTATTTTTTAGTCACACATACCGCTTTCTAATGTTTCTCCTTTTAATGTTGTACAGTGTCCGAAGAAGACATATCGGAGGGACGCAGCTCCCATTCAAGGTTGTCGAAATGGAGGGGAAGTACCTAAAACAGCTGACGAGAAACAATGAATGCGTGTGTTATGTAATGTGGGCAATGCTTCGCTACATCGACGGGAAATCAGAAAAAACAGATAAGTTGGTGTGTATAATGCCCATTTCATTTATGTCTGTTAATAATTGAACAAAATAATTTACTCATTCCTCTTTGGATATCATCTTTTTTGAACGACAGCGCAAGAAATATAACCACGAAAGGTAGTTAGACATGGAGATCGTCGCACTGTAATCGGAGCTGGCAAAATTCATCTTAGCCGAGGTATTGGAAAAAGATGAAGATTTTCCATTGCACAATCCGTGAAGTTCAAGGACCAGTATGGCTCAGAGCGGTTCGCTAGATTATTGTAAGAAGTCCGAGAAGCATGCTTCATCTTATCGAATATTTTTTTTATTTTGAGGGATCGAGATCTTGATAAGAACATTTGAACTGTAACCGTAACATTTGTAATGTTTAATATTGATGGACCTGTCGTCTACGTAGCGTATATAAAGCGAAACTCGATTCCACGAAAAAATATAAATTAAAATAAATTATAAAACAATAAAATGCGAACAAACCATCACTGCCGGTTAGCAACAAACCAGCAGTGTTGTCGTAACCATCACTACCGGTTAGCAACAAACCGATAGTGATGGCCAAGATGGCACTGCCGGCTAGAGCCACAAACCAGTAACGTTGGCTTAGCCATCACTGTCGGTTCTTGTCACAAACCGACAGTGCTGGTTACGACAACACTATCGGTTAAAACACAAACCAAAAGTATTGGTGGAACCTAACTCTGTCGGGTGGTCTCATGAACCGACAGTGTGGATGGAACTGAATTTTGCCGGGTTGTGTAAAGAACCGGCAGTGAAGTTGAAGAAAACTGCCAGTTTGTAGAAACCGACAGTGATAGTTGACCCTTATCACTGCCGGTATGATTATGCCGGTTTGAAATCCAACAATGATGAGGTGTTTTGAACCGGCAGTGAGGTACTATTTTGTAGTAGTGCGGGTTGCCCCTACATTTCCTATTCATCACGGTAGGCGTAGGACGAGGAAGTGGAACATTTCGAATAATAACCGTGCACACGGAACGTGGATCATGCCGTGGCATGCAGCAACCACTAGTGCCTAGTTGACGTCTCCATCCTGGAAATTATCAGACCGTTTGGCTAAGGTGAAACGATTGTAATCGATCGTAAATTTTAAATTAAAATAATATTTTTCTTTCACATAAATCAGTCATATTTTTTCACAAATCAACGACCCAACCAGCCGTATATATGTTTGGAGATAGAGAGATAAGGACTTGGTCGTACGTCCCAGCACAGAACTCGTGCGTCGCATGGAAAAATGGCAACAAGCACGTCCAGGTCCAGAGTTCCCAGAGCCCATAGGCTTATAGGCCATACCTCACCTACCGTGCAACAGGGAATCTATCCAACGTTTGGCGCTATCTAGGACAATTTGCAGTTCAGCCCGTGCTTAGTTGTGTCAAGTTTGAAATTTAGGCTACTTTAACACTTTCGTTTTTATTTGACAACTAGTGTTCAATCATGAACTAATTAGGCTCAAAACGTTCGTCTTGTAATTTCCCACCAATTTGTACAATTAGTTTTTTTTATCTACATTTAATGCTCTATACACATATCACAAGATTCGATGTGATGGATACTGTAACACTTTTTAGGAAATCTTTTTTGAACTAAACACGGCGTCATTTTCCCTGCAGTCAATCAACTGCTCCAGGCCAACTCTCAGCCCTTGTTTAGTTGGGTGAATTTATATTTGGGGCTACTGTAGCACGTTCGTTTTTATTTGGTAAATAGTATTCAAACATGGACTAATTAGGCTCAAAACGTTCGTCTCGTAATTTCCCACCAAACTGTGCAATTAGTTTTTATTTTCGTCTATATTTAATGCTCTATGCACGGATTGCAAATATTCGATGTGACAGATACTATAGCAACTTTTTGAACCTTGAGGTCCAACTAAACAAGCGTCAGTATATTTCCATCACATCAGTTGATTTCGGGATGGAAGACGAGATTCGATATAAAAACACTGGCCGGACGCCGCGCCACAGATCCACGTGACGTGAAGGTGCAGTGTGGGACCAGGGATACTGGAATCGATCGATCCCATGCACTAGCTCTGATTGGTTGTTAGTTGTCTGTGGTTATCAAGGATCGCATCTGTCTAAACGCTGGATTAATATAAACACGTGCAGTAATCAAGACCCACTGGGCCGTCAAATATATTTTCCGCCTGCCGATCTGAACATCTTTCAAACGAGAGCCACTACTCGTTACGGGAGTATTTGACGAGATGAGTACGCAATAGTAAAATACTCCTGTATACTAATGTAATGCTGCGCGAATCTTATCTTCTTCGTAAACACGTCGCATATATGTTTCTTATTAGCAGCGGAAGGTGACGCAATACTGTAGGAATTATTTTGAAAGGCCCTTTTCTTGTAGTTCAGAGATGCATGGCTCCATTAAGAACCATGTTTAAAAAATAGTTTTTGAGCCAATCCGTCTCTAAAAATCAATTGTTAGAGGCGGTTGGACTTGCAATTTCTTTACTCTTGACTATCAAAGTTGGCTAGAAATCAATTTATATTGTTTTCATAATGACAAAGGTGGATAATCCTTTAAAAATAGAATAGGTCCAATGGTTGTTATTACCCTTGACATTAAAGGCTATTGAATTGATGGCTAGATATTTATAATATTGGCGATAGTTTTTATGATTTTTTAAGCGTGTCTCATAAGGTTTAATTTAGAGCGCTAGGGACCTCAAGATTAAAATATTAAGATTTGTATTTTCATCTTTTACATTGTACCTTTGCGTGTCTCCGATCCTATATGTATTTAGTTAAATTAAACTTATATAAGCTCCTGTTGCATCTCTTTATGTGACATTATGAATCTCTTTATGTGACACTATGAATCTGTTTTAGACTTTCAACTTCTGATACTCGATGCAATTTTTTATCCACAAACGATAACTTGAAAATCCAGTGCTTATTATTGTATGTTATTCAAAAAAAATCATCTGTATTTATTAAAAAATATTATGGACCCTTGACTACACGACCAGGCCCCTGTGGCTTACTAGCGCCGCAATCGCGTCGTCGCTGCTGCAGCACTTGGCGGAGGTCAACACCGTCATCGGCCAGCTCTTCGGCTACGTTGGCACCGCCGCCAGGAGCTGCCCACTCAGTTCCTTTGGACTCTGTGGACTGTTCATTTTATCTTATATATTTTACATATAAAGTACTATCATTAATTTATTAATACATTTCTCTCCTGTCAAAAGACATTTAGAGTAGTTACTTCTCATGCATTAAAACATGCAAAAAGTGTAACTCTTCTCTCTGTATATAAAGATTTTTTTATCTTTCTCTCCTCACTTAGCATATCTAACTATGAAACCCTAGGTCCACCAGGCGAAACTATGTATAGAGCTATGGTGCAGCATACCCACGGGCCACAACAAAACGAAAAAACTACTGATTGTGATAATTTTTTCATCTTATATGCACTTCTACAATAAAAAATATATGCATCCACAAAGCAAGCACGCTTTATCAAATTTCCTCTGACTCTGCCCTGATGAGAGAGGAGAGAGAAGGGTGTGAAACAGAGAAGATGAACATGTCATGTGGGTACTACGTGATTGGTCTTGTCATCGTATAATGAGCAATCGGATTAAGATTAATTATAGTGATTAGGACATTACGTGATACAATTAGCAAACTTAGGGACTTAACATATATTTTGAAAGTTAATTTGAGATCTAGATGATACTTCATGTCAAATTTGGTGTCTCTGCAGCACGGTGACACCGCGCAGTTTAATTGGCACGACAACGTTGGTTGCAGCGAGGGGCAATGCGGCGGCCGTGGCGAGCCTCTTCTCTCACTTTCAATCTTACGGATTTGTGCTCAAATTAGTATCGATCGTTAACACATTTTGTGGATCTCTGCTAATTTTGTGCTCAAAATTCGTTCTAGACTTGCGTTGATCTTTTGGTGCGTTAAATTCATTAGTACCTTGATCAGTAATCAATCTCCAAATGATTTATGCACACAATTTTAAGGCGGCCTTCATTTTTGTTGTAAAAAAAGGCAGCCTTCATCATTTTTAGTTAATTGAATTATTACAAGTAAAATATACCAGCCCATCCCAGCTCGACCAAATGGGCATAAGCACCCATGTGTCTCTCGGGTTGCCCCTACATTTCCTATTCATCGCGGTAGGCGTAGGACGTGGAAGTGGAACATTTCGAACAATAATCGTACACACGGGGACGTGGATCTTGCCGCGGCATGCAGCAACCACTAGTGCCTAGCTGACGTCTCCATCCAGGAAATTAGGCTGTGTTTAGTTCCAAAAACTTTCATAAAAAATATTATAGTAGCTATCACATCAAATCTTACTATACGTGTATGGAGTATTAAATGTAGACAAAAAAGAAACTAATTGCACAGTTTGGTTGGAAATCACGAGACAAACGTTTTGAGCCTAATTAATCTATGATTGAACATTAATTACCAAATAAAAACAAAAATACTATAATAATCAAATTCTCAAATTTCACGAACTAACACAGCCTTACGTACGTTTGGAGATAGAGAGATAAGGACTTGGTCGTACGTCCCAGCACAGAACTCGTGCGTCATTTCCATCGCATCAGTTGATTTCGGGATGGAAGACGAGATTCGATATAAAAACACTGGCCGGACGCCGTGCCACAGATCCACGTGAAGGTGCAGTGTGGGACCAGGGAGACTGGAATCGATCGATCCCATGCACTAGCTCTGATTGGTTGTTAGTTGTCTGTGGTTATCAAGGATCGCATCTGTCTAAACGCTGGATTAATATAAACACATAATCAAGACCCACTGGGCCGTCAAATATATTTTCCGCCTGACGATCTGAACATCTTTCAAACGAGAGCCACTACTCGTTACGGGAGTATTTGACGACATGAGTACGCAATAGTAAAATACTCCTGTATACTAATGTAATGCTGCGCGAATCTTATCTTCTTCGTAAACACGTCGCATATATGTTTCTTATTAGCAGCGGAAGGTGGACGCAATACTGTAGAAATTATTTTGAAAGGCCCTTTTCTTGTAGTTCAGAGATGCATGGCTCCATTAAGAACCATGTTTAAAAAATAGTTTTTGAGCCAATCAGTCTATAAAAATCAATTGTTAGAGGCGGTTGGACTTGCAATTTCTTGACTCTTGACTATCAAAGTTGGCAAGAAATCAATTTTACTAGGCCCCTCTAGAAATACCCTCTTCTTTTAAAGGCATCTAGATAGTTCAATCACCTCAAATCACTATTTCTAGAAATTGCTGAAAATTTTCACTGGTACGTAGAAATGGATTTCTAGAGACGGTCGGTAATCTAGGCCGGCTCTAAAAAATAGTGTAGCACATGAAAATTCATAACTTTTCAAATCAAATTAGGTGGACAAACTTTATTAGTTGATGAATTTTTCATTTGGAATTATTTAGGGTATGGAAATATTGTTTAAAGTTTTCAAATTTTATTTTTTTTAAATTCCAGACCACCTCGGACGGAGAAACGACCTAAAGCAAAGTTGTAGTACTCTGCGAGATCTAGAACTTTTTTGTTCAAACTTTTTCCATATGATTTTATTTATGGTCTCTAGAATATTAACTACAATACCCACTAAAGTGATTAAAAATTGTGTCGGACATTAGATCACAAGTGAAATGATTTTGGGGTGAAGTGGTAAGGAAGGAAGCTTAAGGTCATAAGTTTGATCCCTGCGTTTCAAGACGCTTGGCTGGATTTTGGGCTGCCTCTAGATTCCAATCTCTATGGGCGGCTAGGATTTAAATCCCGTGCCATGCCTCTATATTTCGATAGGCCGCGGCTAGGTTTTGACATGCCTATACAAATCGATTCCTAGAGATAGATGATTTTTAGACATACAGATAAAGTCAGGTGGAGTGAAAATCCATTCTAGCGGCCTCTCTGAGAGCATGTCCAAGAGTCTCTTTCTTTCTAAAATTGACTCTCTAAATTATCATTTGAGTAAAAATCGCTTTTTAGTACCCGGCCTATAACAACTTTTCTATATATTTGGCTAGCGAGAAATCCGGAACAGAGGGTGTCTCTATTTGGAGATCTAATTAAAGAGACTATTAGACCAAAATCTCTACTATAAATTAGGAAAAATACAAAGAGTCACTCGGAGTTACTGTAATATAGCCTTTTTAAGCCGTGACAAGCCAATTGATACCATGCGTGAACCTCTCTTTGCCTCTCATAAAGAACTTGGTTCCATGCATGAACCTCGTGCAACAAACGAACTAGCCCCCATGCATCATTTGTCCTTCGCCTTTAGATGCATGTCATGATAATTGTACGTCCATCTCAATGAGTACGGGCCTTTGGCTTTAGATGCATGTCATGATAATTATACCGTCGATCTCGATGAGATCGAGTACGAGAACTTGGAAGCTTTGTCCGGACTTAAAAGCATCGGAGCATAAAAACAACAAGTGTGATGACAACCCTTCATCCTACTTACTGTAATAATATATATAATGTTGATGGTGAGCCTAAGAAGAACTCCGCCAATGCAATGCATGCAGGTGATGTTGTATTTTCCTATTACCCCCGATTTAAGTGTCTGTTTGCAAATAAAGAGCTTGCAAAAATATGCGATGCCACAACGAAGATCCAAATAGGCAAAGCCAAGACACCCCCGGTCCCCGCGCCGGCTGATGATGGGTTCAGTGGACCAAATTTGATAGGGAACAGGATAGATAGATAGATATACTATAGTGTGCCTTGCTAAAAGAAACAAGATATATTATATATGGCGTGATACACGCCTGTTGTTGGACCACCCGCATGATGTGACGTGTCCATCTCACTGTTCCAAAAAAAATCCATCCCTCCAAATCCCTTCCAGGATTCCAATTATATCAGTATATTACATACGGTGGTGATCTTTCAAAGAACAAGAACAAACAATGTCGTGATTTGCGACAGTTGGTGGCTTCACACGTCTGTGCAAAGTAGATAAGAATAATACGTCCATTCAAAAATACACGCATCTGTTAATCAGGAGAAAAAAAATGCACGTACAGTATCTGTTAATCAGGAGACCTATGTTCTAAATTATTTTTCGTAATTAGTAAGAGTGAATAACTTCTTTGCACATGCCATGCATGGGGTCTTTCCTAGTAGATATATAAACACGTACTGGCATGCTACACTACAGGGCAGAGAGATAGTGAAAAATTTACATTTTAATCCTTTTTTAAAACATTTTGTACAAATACACCCCTGACAAAACTTTTTTCTAAAAATAGACCAAAACCTTGGCGTTTTAGAGGTGAACGCTGAGGTATGAGGAATGGCGTATTGTCAATATACGCTGAACTATGCCACGTAGGATCCAACCGTGGCTAGCTAGCAAGTGTGGGGTCAGGACGTCGACGTTGAATCCTTAAACGCCATTGATCTGCACCTTATCATGGAGAACTCATAAACACAAGGATTTCAATGCTCCATGTGAGTAAAGCTTAAAATTTTACATTGCTTGTGAAGATAAGTTTTGTATTGATTGAAAATTTTCAGCATTTGAAAGCTAGGTATGTTATAATAATCATGTTTTATATGTAAAGTCAGAGTGATTGCCCCATAGGTCAAAGTGTATTTGTCTTCTTATTTGTTACTATGTGACAGTAAAAAGACAATAGAAGATTACTGAACCCCATAGGAGAATAAGTTTGATACAATCTTTCTTAATATTAGTTAATTTAAATTGATTTTTTATTGGTTACACTCAAACTCTCTAAAATAACTCAAATATAGACCAAACTGTAGGAATTTTAGTATAGACCATGTTAACAAGTCTGATATGGAATTTTACCTACCTGATGATTGTTACGGTATTCATCTATATAATTCTTAATTTATTTTTTATGTTTGACCTAATTTATCAACAAGACCGACAAAGCAACTCTCTCTATCTCTAAATAAATCAGTTTCTAGAGCTATCTTAAGTTATTTTTTATGTTTGACCTAATTTATAGAAACTAGCACAAATATGACACAAAATAAGCATATTACACAATATATATTTTTTCTGGTGATTTTGTGTCATAATTCTTAGCATCTTTTACATAAACTTAAAATTAAAATTTAAAATATTTGATTTAAGACAACTCTAAAAATTATGGATTTATTCGAGTACGGATGGAGCAATTTATCCATATTATTTGCCCGAGCCACTTGCTTATTCAATGATTGGTCAGTGTGGGGCTATAGTTCCAGCCCATGCAGCGGCAGCGCGGAGCCGCGACCGCGTACTCGTGGAACACGAACTGGCTGCCGGTCGGTGGAGGCCATTATTATCTGCGCACGCTGGCAGAGTAGACATGAGCGCGTCCAACTTGTCGTTGTTTAAAACGACAAAAAGTGAATATACATTTATAAGATGCCAAAAAAATTGATTGACGATGGCACACGAAGTTTCTGCTGACACATGATGTAAGCAACAAACAGACGCACAACGGATTTATTGAAAGCAATACGAACAGACAAAGAAACAAAATGATCTAAAACAAATTATTTTCAAGTAAAAATCTAAATATTGTAACAAAAATAAGGTATCTATATGTGCTATTTTATGCGGTGTGGAAAGAGATAGTAGTTTACAATTCAATTAGTTGAAACTGTATTTTTTTTGTCACGGTAATAAAAAATACAAGAAAACTACAAGGATCATCTATGGGAAGGACTGCATGTATGCATGTGAGCTATCCAAGTCGCACACTAATGCCTTGGTACGCCCATGAATTTTTTTTGAAGCGTTTTAAATCCCCATGTCACTCCCCCATCACCTTCCTCCACATCCGGTGTTCTACGCCTTGCTATCTCCACATGTCTACTCGCCGAGTAGCTCTTTCCACGTCTTTCTAGCCGGAAAGTTTTACATCAGCATTGGTGTTGATAAAAAGGAAAACAAGTAAACAAAATGTGCCGATTCCAACATCATAGTTTAAATCTGATAACTTTCATGGCAGTCATCTTGGAGAGAAATAGGTTTTGACGACTAGTATTATGACCGAATCATGAAAAGCATGTCAACCTTTGATATTTTACGTGGGATTTGTCCATTTTACTCCCCCGTACGCATGCATGAGAAGCTTGTGAGCGACACAATAGACATCTCTTAGCTTTTTTCGTCTCAAGAAGTTGTCATAAGTGAAAACAAATGTGGCCATGTCATGCCCAACGATGACAGTGTGGTAGAGTGGCATGGGTAACTTGCTACATGCTTGATATCAATAGATCACTAATGATGGTTCAACATGTTTTTTTGGGAGGACTTGAGGAATGGATGGATGTTGGCACAATGAAAGCGTTGGTCAGCAGTACTTGAGGCAGTAGTGGCTCCAACAGGACATAAGTTGCATTGTGATAAATCTGGCTATGTTTTAGGGCAAAAAAGGTAACCATGACTCCATAATAAAAACATACAAGATAGTTCAAAATTTAAATTTAGAAGAGGGCCAAGAAATTGAACAATTTCTTAGAGATTTAAGACATGGTTTTATCAAGTACCTTAATTTGGCTTTGATAGAAATTGTATACCACCCATGTGACTGGAGTGGGAAGAAATGGAAGATGAAAGACAATAATAGGTTTAAGCCAAGGTATTGATCGACAATAGCTATATAGAGTTCATGCCGATAGATGCAACAAGGTGCATAGAGAAAGAAATGATACAATCAGCATAGAAACAAAACTATTAATGAAAAATATTTTGAAGTAAGAAAAATCTGAATATTGTAATGGAAAGAAATTAGCTACCTGTGCTATTTGTGTGGGGATCGTCTTACAAGTTTTACCAACATCCACTATGTGCTTTTACTAGACAAAAGTCAAATAACATATTTCAACCCTTAATTTCTCTTATATAAGTAGTATATGTAGATTTCCATTTTTTTCCTCTTTATCGTCTAATAAAATCCGCGGCAAAGCTTTTACCGTCCTTTCTATAAAAAAATTCTCTTATATCGTTAATTGCTAAAAAAATCAATATTATTTTAGAGGCATTAGAACACAGATCTATTGATACAAGTTATAAGTCCAAAACTTACATACTTTTACTAATCGTTGGTCAACCTTTACAAAAAAAAAAACTAAAACTTTTCTCTGATGAAAGGATGTTTACCGAGGGAGTAGTTCAAGCACGGTGACGTGATACACGTTGTTTTGTTTCTAAATAATGCTCGACGGCTTATATGTATCTTCATGAGCCACCAGCTCGTCTCCCGCTCTATAAGTAGCCGGCCTGCTCGTTCAGTGATCACTCACTCACTCACTCACATAGCAAATACCCACAAGGCCACAGCTCGCCGCTCCCAGGAACTAGTAGTTGCCGTTAGCTCTGCCGGTAGTAGAACCGAAGATGTTCGGAAGCCTCGGTAAGATCCCCATCATCGGCGACATCACGGGCAGCAACAAGAATGCGCACCTCAAGGGCAACGTGGTGCTCGTGCGCAAGACCGTGCTCGGCTTAGACGTCACCAGCATCGCCGGCTCCATCATCGACGGCGTTGGCGAGTTCCTCGGCCGCGGTGTCACCTGCCAACTCATCAGCTCCACCGTCGTCGACCCCAGTGAGCAGAGCACCCTCCCTCCCTGCCGGACTTCCTTCTCTCCCTCTCAGCTCCCTTACATATAAAACGTTCCAGCTGTCGTTCCGGGTGGAACGGGATGTATACTTATCAGGAACCAAACCTGCTCCGGCTCCGGCCGAATGGGCCATAAATCTACTAGTATAGTAAACTGGATCTAGACAAAGATCAGATAATACTTACTTTTTAACATAGTAGGGCCACGTTTAGTTCAGCCGAATCGGCGCCGCCGAGTTTACTGTTGACGTTTTGTTTTTATTTAGTAATAATTGTCTAATCGTTGATTAATTAGACTCAAAACGTTCGTCTCGCAAAGTACAACCAAACTGTGTAATTAGTTTTTGATTTCGTCAACATTTAGTACTCCATACATATATTGCAAGTTTGATGTGACGGAAAATCTTGTTTTTGCATAGTGTCAAAATTTGGAATTGGGGGTGAACTAAACACCCCCTAGAATACATTTTACACGTTGGTCGTCTGTACTGTAACTCTGAATCTCTGGTACTGACGGCGACGTTGACCGGCGCGCGCGTGCAGACAATGGCAACCGCGGCAAGGTGGGCGCGGAGGCGAGCCTGGAGCAGTGGCTGCTGAAGCCGCCGCCGCTTCTGTCCGGCGACAACCAGTTCCGCGTCACCTTCGACTGGGAGGTGGAGAAGCAGGGCATTCCAGGCGCCATCATCGTCAAGAACAACCACGCCTCCGAGTTCTTCCTCAAGACCATCACCCTCGACAACGTCCCCGGCCACGGCACCATCGTCTTCGTCGCCAACTCATGGATCTACCCGCAGTCCAAGTACCGTTACAACCGCGTCTTCTTCGCCAACGACGTCAGTAGCATATTATTTCAGCTCAGGCCATGGTTCGTTAGCAAACCAATGAGCAGAGTCTCTTGACATGAACACACACATTCTCTTCTGTACAGACGTACCTTCCCAGCCAGATGCCGGCGGCGCTGAAGCCTTACCGCGACGACGAGCTCCGGAACCTGCGGGGCGACGACCAGCAGGGCCCGTACCAGGAGCACGACCGCGTCTACCGCTACGACGTCTACAACGACCTCGGCCTGCCTGACAGCGGGAACCCGCGCCCCGTCCTCGGCGGCACCACGGAACTCCCCTACCCGCGCCGCTGCCGCACCGGCCGGAAACCCACCAGAACCGGTGCGTGTCCGGTGTCCCCCCTTTCGTTTTCTTCCCCGTTTTAACCTACGGACGCAGCCAACAATTTTTAACTTTGGGCACGACGACATACAGACCCCAGCAGCGAGAGCAGGCTGACGCTGGTCGACGGCGACGTCTACGTGCCGCGCGACGAGCGTTTCGGCCACATCAAGAAGTCGGACTTCTACGGCTACGCGATCAAGGCGCTCGTGAACGCCGTCATCCCGGCGATCCGCACCTACGTCGACCTGTCGCCCGGCGAGTTCGACTCCTTCAAGGACATCATGAAGCTCTACGAGGGCGGCATCCAGCTGCCCAAGATACCGGCCCTCGAGGACCTGCGAAAACAGTTCCCGCTCGAACTCGTCAAGGATGTCCTCCCCGTCGGCGGCGACTACCTCCTCAAGCTCCCCATGCCGCAAATCATCAAAGGTCGATCATCTCTGCCTGCGTGCAAATGTGGAACTTGTCTTTAATTTATTTAGTTATAAAAAATAGTTACCAATTCTATCTCCATTATTCTGGCTATGCAGAGGACAAGACAGGTTGGATGACGGATGAGGAGTTTGGACGGGAGATTCTCGCCGGCGTGAACCCCCTGATCGTCAGGCGTCTCACGGTGAGGGAACACTGGACTGGATCCTCCTCAACTGACTTGGAAGTCGTTGGAACTCGAGACGACTAGTATGGCTTAATTCATTAATCAATTCTATCCGGCCGTGTTTTCAGGAGTTCCCTCCCAGAAGCAGTCTTGACCCGAGCAAGTACGGTGACCACACGAGCACCATCACGGAGGCGCACCTCGAGAACAAGCTCGAGGGCCTCACGATGCAGCAGGCGCTGGACGGCAACCGGCTCTACATCCTGGACCACCACGACAATTTCATGCCGTTCCTGGTCAGAACCAACAGCCTGGAAGGCAACTTCATCTACGCCACCAGGACGCTGCTGTTCCTGCGCGGCGACGGCACGCTCGTGCCGGTGGCCATCGAGCTGAGCCTGCCCGAGCTCCGGGACGGCCTGACCACCGCCAAGAGCGCCGTGTACACGCCCACGTCGACCACCGGCGCGGAGGCGTGGGTGTGGCACCTCGCCAAGGCCTACGCCAACGTGAACGACTACTGCTGGCACCAGCTCATCAGCCACTGGCTCAACACGCACGCCGTGATGGAGCCGTTCGTGATCGCGACCAACCGGCAGCTCAGCGTGACGCACCCCGTGCACAAGCTGCTCCTGCCGCACTACCGTGACACCATGAACATCAACTCCAACGCGCGCCAGATGCTCGTCAACGCCGGCGGCATCTTCGAGACCACCGTGTTCCCGCGCCAGTACGCGTTCGAGATGTCCTCCGTCATCTACAAGAACTGGAACTTCACCGAGCAGGCTCTCCCTGACGACCTAATCAAGAGAGGCATGGCGGTTGCCGACCCGTCGAGCCCGTACAAGGTGCGGCTGCTGGTGGAGGACTACCCATACGCGTCGGACGGGCTGGCCATCTGGCACGCCATCGAGCAGTGGGTGACGGAGTACCTGGCCATCTACTACCCCAACGACGGCGTGCTGCAGGCGGACGTGGAGCTGCAGGCGTGGTGGAAGGAGGCGCGCGAGGTCGGGCACGCCGACCTCAAGGACGCGCCCTGGTGGCCCAAGATGCAGACGGTGCCAGAGCTCGTCAAGGCCTGCACCACCATCATCTGGATCGCGTCGGCGCTCCACGCGGCCGTCAACTTCGGACAGTACCCGTACGCCGGGTACCTCCCGAACCGTCCGTCCGTCAGCCGGAAGCCGATGCCGGTGCCGGGCAGCGACGAGTACGCGGAGCTGGAGCGCAAGCCGGAGAAGGTGTTCGTGCGCACCATCACGAGCCAGTTCCAGGCCCTCGTCGGCATCTCGCTGCTGGAGATCCTGTCCAGCCACTCCTCCGACGAGGTGTACCTCGGCCAGCGCGACACGCCTGAGTGGACGTCGGACGCCAAGGCGCAGGAGGCGTTCAGGCGGTTCGGCACGCGGCTGACCGAGATCGAGAGCCGCGTGATGACCATGAACGCGGACCCACGGCTCAAGAACCGCAACGGGCCGGCCAAGTTCCCCTACACGCTGCTCTACCCCAACACCTCCGACAAGAAGGGCGATGCCGCCGGCATCACCGCCAAGGGCATTCCAAACAGCATCTCCATCTGAGTTCTGAGTTCTGAGCGTGTGGTCCACACTTGAGCGGTATTGTGCAAATAGCCAAATACTCCTTACGGAAGCCGCCACAGTTTATGTTCGGCCGTGCAAGACTGTAATAAGGCTCTCTTCGGTTCCCCAATAATGAAGTTAATTTGTGTTCCATCTATTTTTCTCTTAAATAACGGAGTATGTCATCAGGCATATAAAAGAAGGTTACATAGGAGTATTTTACAAACGTGAAAGGGAAAAAGGAATCGTATTGTTTCTTTTTTTATTAAATTAAAATCGGTATGTATTTTGCGTGTAAGCAAGATGGTTGAGTCACTCCACTCTTCTCTTTCATATGTACATGTATAAACAAGCTATATATTAATATTGTTGGCAGATATGTTACCACACAGCTTCACAGGACTTCCCCCGCCACATCAATAGCTTCATATTAGATACTCATGACATTTTTAAAAGGCCATATATAATTATAAAAATCTGCATCTACGGATCTATACTATAGCACATGCCCACATGGTCCAGGACATGACACTTTTTTTTTGAGAATTACAACCGCTTCTTGCTTCTCCGGATATCATATGATATCCAAGAAAGACGATATAATCACTAGATTGGATATCTTTTATTATTATAAGTATAGCATACCACGCATGTTGCTGCGAGGATGACGAATGAATTTTGATGGATGATGTGGCTTGGTGATATAGTTACCTTGCATGAATAGATATGTGTCATAATTATGCTAGTGGACTACTGATGTAGATGCCTTGCATGTTGAGATTTAATTCTTGTGGGGTTTAGGATTATATAAGATATAGATATAGATATTATAGATAGATATAATTTCTAATAGCAAATTATGTGAATGTTTGTCCACTCCATATACTCCTATCATAGCCATAGAGTAATTGACACACCAAGCAAGTAAAGATGCCAATCGGGACATCCCGATGGGGAGTGATACCCCGTCCTTGCCTCCGATCTCTCTCATTTTCCTCGCTCCCCGTCCTAGGGACATCTTTCTCCTATCCCTATCCCCAATTGGAATCTCGGGGGCCCGACGGGTGTCGCACATCCAAAGCGCACCCATTCCACCACTGGGAGCTCAACGTGCTCGCCTGTTCCACCACCACCGGGAGCTCTAGTGGCAAAGGGAAGGATGGACTGAGGAGGGCCTGGCACCCCCAACATTTCTATGCCTACAATACACTCCCTTCATTTGCTATTTAATAATCCAATTAGCTAGTTATTAATGCTATTTGTAATTAAATTATTTTTCTCTTGTAACATGGTATATAAATAATTAAGAATCAGTCTTTCCATTATTTTCTCCATCTCTTTTGTTCCTTTTATTACTGACTACTAAATGTCTAGTTCATCCCTACAATACATCCTCTAATTTTAGCTTGTTAAATGTAATTAGTGTCTTTTTTGCTCTCCTTCCAAATTGATCTTCAATAGAATTTATATTATTTAGGATTAGCCTTCATGTTACCTTCCTTATCTCCTTCGTTTCTATTTTTTACAGTAATTTTTTCCTGACCTAAGAATTAGATTGATCTAGTGAACGTTAGAGGCCTAGGGCTAATAAATAGTTCTAAGGAAAGAAATGAAATAGACGAGAAAACAAGGGCCTTCATGCAAATGTGCGTTAGCATTTATTTTAGAGGAAGGTAGGAAATTTATTAATTATATAACATTGGCAACGTTTACATGAATATAGGAGGAGAACGAAGCCAAACATGACGGCCAGGATCAAGAGGACAAGCATGCTAGCACCCATTGCGATCTGCTGCATGGGCCGTTTTCCAGCTTTGGGCCGGTCCTGGCTGCGGGCCGAAACAAGCCCTATGGCTTCTTTTTCAATTTCACGAATTTTCCTATTATAATTAAAAACAGTGAATTTGTGAAATCCATAATCTATTGTTACACCTAAAAAAATAAGTAACACTATCGTCTTACCCCCGCCCGCGTTAAAAAAAACGGACTGCCATAAGCCCGTTTTTTTGTTGCCATGGGTTTAGGGTAGATAGGGTAGAGGATGAGAAAAAAGAAATAGAAGACAAGGAAGGGTTCCAGATGCAAAAGTGCAAGAGAGCTATTGAATTCAAGAACTTCAGGGATTCCTGATGTAAAAGTTCAGCCCACGTTAGGCCTCTACTGCTGGGCTGGAATCCACCTCGTGGGTCTTTTGCGCCAGTGGACTGGCCCGAGCCATGGCATGGCTTGTTTTCTTTTCTTTTTCCATTTTTATTTTTTTGGGTAAAACAACAAACTTGTAAATTATGTGGAAAATTATAGAAATAGAAAAATAAAAAATAGCAAAACTATTTTTTTTGAACTCCTATTGACTAGGTCTACACTCTAGAATAAAATATTTGGTGTAGTTATAGATGTATGTTTTCTTTCATAAACTGACAGAGGATGATTTAATTAAAAAAGGGTGAGCCAAGCCCAATTAAACCCAACATGATAGATAGCTCTATGTGACCAGTAATAAACTGTATGTCCCTTTGCAATGCCTAGACATGCTTCTCTACAACTAAAAAATATGTAAGGCTATCGTCTGCGCTCCACCCCACTCCGTTGATCCCCTAGCATGCAATATGAAACTGAATCCTCCATGCCCACATGCAAACATGCACGAAAAAAGCTCGCCTAGAGTCCGGATCCACTTCGTTTTAAAAGAAAGACATACTTTACACCAATACATGAAAAAAAACTCCCCTAGAGTCTGAATCGACTTCGTAAACAGAATCGTCGAGTACTACGTACGGAAATAAAAAAATAAACATAATTATAAACATACTTTACGCCAAATACAGTAATGCGCGAGGACTCCCTGTGCGGCGCTAATGTACCAGTGGCGACGGCCATGACCAGAGCACTGGCACTACTGCCCCTTCTTGACAGCGGCGGCCGTCTCAATCCACCACCTCCTCAGCGGTGCGGCCGTCGACGCTGGTGCCCATGATGACGCGGACACGCCGGCGATCCTTGACCCGGTGTGTGTGGCGACGCAGACGACAAACCAGGAGACCTTCGACGTGAGCTTCGTCACTACCCTGAAGATGATACTCCCTCCGTCCCATTGAGTTTGTCGTTGGAAAACCGTGCCCCCCTCACAATCCCGATTCCCGAGCGACAAACTCAATGGGACGGAGGGAGTATACCAGAACGTGACGTGCTCGGGCTTCGGCGCCACTGGCTCCGGCGAGGGCAACAACACCATGTTCAGCCTCGGGCAGTGCATGAGCTACTTCTCAGGCTCTCCCCCACGGACTGCAAGATCTGCTACGCGTGAAGCTGCGCACTGCCTCCCTGCCAACGGCGGGATATGCAACTTTGAAGAAGCTAGCTTTGGCCATCACTACACCAGATTCTTACAGCAGAAACGGGGGTATTTTTACTGTAGGGGTGGCTGGGGTTGGGGGCGTCCCTACAGTGGCCGTCCTCGGACCCCAGCAGCCCAACTGCCCCTACAGATGGCACTGTAGGGGCGGCTGGTAACCTGAGCTGCCCCTACAGTTGGGGCTGATCTGTAAGGGCGGCTCAATCACCAGCCGTCCCTGCAGTGTCCACTTGTCTTTTTTCAAATTTTAAAATTTGAAAGGTTCAAATTTAGTCAAATGACAAGATAACCAAAATAAAAGTTATAGATCTTGATGAGTTGAACAACTTTTGTATTCATCACTTTTACATATGAAATCATTTAGGGTTTGAAATTTTGGTTTGAACTTGTCAAATTTCAAATTTTAAAATGTGTAAAACATTGTCACATTCAAGTTTGATCAAACTTAAATGATGAAGCAAGATTTTAAAAATTTTTAGGAAAAAAACCATCACATTTGAAGTTAGTATGAGGGAGAATAACTAATTACAAAGTTTATCCACAGATAAAAAGAGAAATCACACTGTTCTAGATGATCCTTACATGATCATAGTGAACAGTGTGATTTTTTTTAATCTGTGGGTCAACTTTGTAACTAGTTTTTCTTCCTCATACTAACTCCAAATCTGATGATTTTTTTTTCTAAAATCATTCTCTATTAATTTATTTTGTTGGTTTTGTCAATATATACATATGAAAAGTTTGGGCAATTTAAATTTTGAATTTCAAAAAAATGCAACTTCAGACAAGATTTTGGTTCCCCAAATGATTTCAGCTGAAAAAGTGATAAATACCAAAGTTGAATAACTCATCAAGATCTACAACTTTTATATTGGTCATTTCTTCATATAACAAAGTGGTAACGACATTGTTCACAAATGTGACACATCTCTCATAAGGTTTTATAAACTATATGAGACATGTGTAAGATTAGTGAACAATGTGTGCTAAGAATTTGTCAAATGAAGAAATGACCACAATAAAAGTTGTAGATATTCATGAGTTGAACAACTTTGGTATTCATCGCTTTTTATGTTGAAATCAATTTGGGTCTCAAATTTTGGTTCGAACTTATCGTTTTTCAAAATTTCCAATTTGAAAGGTTCAATTTTTGTCAAATGACAAGATGACTAAAATAAAAATTGTAGATATTAATGAGTTGAACAACTTTGGTATTCATCACTTTTTATGTTGAAATCATTTTGGGTCTCAAATTTTGGTTCGAACTTGTCATTTTTTAAAATTTCAAATTTGAAAGGTTCAAATTTTGTCAAATGACAATATGACCAAAATAAAAGTTGTAGATCTTGATGAGTTGAACAACTTTTGTATTCATCACTTTTACATATGAAATCATTTAGGGTTTGAAAATTTGGTTTGACCTTATCAAATTTCAAATTTCAAATTTTAAAATATGTAAAACATTGTCACATCCAAGTTTGATCAAACTTAAATACTGAAGCATGATTTTAAAAATTTATAGAAAAAAACCATCACATTTAGAGTTAGTATGAGGGAGGACAACTAATTACAAAATTTACCCATAGATTAAAAAGAGAAATCACACTGTTCTATATGATCCTTACATGATCGTAGTGAACAGTGTGATTTCTTTTTTTAATCTATGGGTCAACTTTGTAACTAGTTTTTCTTTATCATACTAACTCCAAATGTGATGATTTTTTTCCTAAAATTTTATAAAATCATTCTCTATCAATTTATTTTGTTGGTTTTGTCAATATATACATATAAAAAGTTTGAACAATTTAAATTTTGAATTTTAAAAAAATGCAACTTCAGACAAAATTTTGGTTCCCCAAATGATTTCAGCTGAAAAAGTGATAAATACCAAAGTTGAATAACTCATCAAGATCTACAACTTTTGTATTAGTCATTTCTTCATATGACAAAGTGGTAATGACATTGTTTACAAATATGACACATCTCTCATAAGGTTTTATAAACTATATGAGACATGTGTAAGATTAGTAAAAAATGTGTGCTAAGAATTTGTCAAATGAAGAAATAACCAAAATAAAAATTGTAGATATTTATAAGTTGAACAACTTTGATATTCATCGCTTTTTATGTTGAAATCAATTTGGGTCTCAAATTTTGGTTCGAACTTTTCGTTTTTCAAAATTTTCCAATTTGAAATGTTCAAATTTTGTCAAACGACAAGATGACTAAAATAAAAATTATAGATATTAATGAGTTTAACAACTTTGATATTCATCACTTTTTATGTTAAAATCATTTTGGGTCTAAAATTTTGGTTCGAACTTGTCATTTTTTAAAATTTCAAATTGGAAAGGTTCAAATTTTATCAAATGACAAAACGACCAAAATAAAAGTTGTAGTTCTTCATGACCTCTACAACTTTGATGTTTATCAAATTTTCATTTGAGATCATTTGGTGTCTCAAAATTATTTTAGTAGTTTTAATTTTAATTTTTTAAAATTTAAATTTTTTTCCCAAATTATTTCGACCATTCGATCTCCACAACCGACGACACAGATCTCTTGAATCAGATTCTACCAGAAGCTGATTCTCCTGCTTCGCCTTACCTTATCCGGCTTCTGCTCAGCTTCTTTCTTGCTTCTCCCGCTTCTCGTTGGAATCCACCCAAACAAATATATACTCAGCTTCGTCTTCTCCTTCATGAAGCTTCTCTTCCCCTCCTCTCTCTCATGTTCGCTCTCTCTCGCTCTCCCTCTTCGACGTGGGCAGGGGGCCACGACAGGCGCGAGCGTCCACGCGCGGCGGCTGGTGATGAGGACATCACTCCTTCGGATGTACCAGCTAATCCTCCAACCGTCATGTAAGGTCCAATGACTCGGGCTCGAATGCATCAACTCAATTTAGAGGTGAGCTCGTTCTTAAGCGATCCTTTTTATACTTTTGAGAATAGACTACTACCTAATGATGTTATCTTGCTTAGGAACATTGGAGAGGGTCAAGAGGGACTAAGAGGACGTGGAGGAGGTGACGATGACCAGCAAGGACGTCCAACACGAACCGGAGGCCCAGTCCAACATGATTTCGAGTCTGCCTCGGCCTCCAGGACCAGTCTACCTTAAACTAGTCACCTAGGACGCATCCGGACTCCGTTTTCGACGATCCATATATGGATGGAAAGCTAATTTGATAATAAAGCTAACCCAAGTGGTCTCATGTCAAAAGCTCTTCAGAATCAATGAGAATCATCGAAACAAGTCAGCGTCCAGAATCTACCAAGGTGTTGCGACACCGTCTTTTGGTCCGTTGGACCGTGTATCATGTTTGGGCCCATTAGGGGGCGCATTCAGGGTAGGCGACGACCCTAAGACCTTTATAATCATACGCCGCCACCGTCGTTAGGTTTTGGGTTTTGCTTAGATTATTCTATCAATAACAGTTTTGCCATTCATTGGTTTGTGAGACCCCAACTTCGAGAGATAATCATTCATCTGTAATTTGGTTGCGTTCTTTCTTGTTCTTGCTTGTGTTCTTTGTTGCGCAGGCAGGGATTAGCCTTCTTGGCGAGGTCAACCTGGTCCGTGACTTGATTGATAACCAGAGGAGCTGTGGTGCTAAGATTGCAGGGTTCGATCTTTCGATCTGAAGCCGGATTGGTGTATCATTCTCCACCACAACGATAGTTACCATCACCTGACGGAAGATCGAGATCCCCGTCTCCATTAAGAGGTAATCAGAGCTAAGATATACCATCAGGTTCACTTTTATTCCCTAGTTTGAGTGTTTCACATTCGTCCCATAGTCCAGTGCCATACTTATTTTTCCTGTCCTAGAACCTTCCGCGCCATAGCCTTTTCATATTTCAGTTTCAGAGTCTGTCGTGTTGAGTTTGTGTCCTGGTTGAGGTCTTGTTGCTGGTTAGGTCGTGTTAGAGTCCAGTTCGTGTGTTTTCCCCCATCGTTTCCATCAAATCTTGGCTGCTGTGACCAATTTTGCACACATTGTCTCCGTTTTGTCCTCTAATTCGGAGCCAATTCTTAAAACTGGTCTAGTTTTCGCATACGAACTCCGTTTTCGACGTTCCATATATACAAATCGATCAAAAAAATTTCGGATCCGTCCATCCCCGATCATGTCGAGGTCAGAGATTTTTAAATTGGTCAAAAAGTGGTCACAAAATCCTCTTTTCGTGGTCATAAGGTTTTTGTCGATTTTGATCCAGTTTTCTGAAAATTCCACATACCACGTCTTTCACTTGTTTGAGCTCATATTTTCTGTGGTTACTTATTTTGTGCTCCTAAGTAAAGGAAAAATATCAAAAAATAAATTAAAAAAGTTAAAATTTCCCCAAAAAACAACGTCAGCCCAAAAAATAGAAAAAAAGAGAGGGGCAAAAGAGGAACAATATTTAGAGGAGCACATAGAGAAGGCCAAAGTGAGCTGTGTTAGCGTGTGTTGTCTGGTTCCTTGTTTGTGTTGCTGTCTCCATCTACCATACTTGTTTTTCTCACACCTATAACCTTGCTATCCACCATACTTTTGTCACACACCTGGTACTTGCAACACTTTAGACCAGCAACGAGAACAAGTATTTTGGACTATAATTCAGCATTACTTTCTGTTACTGACTTGTGTGCCAGATATACATATTACTCTTTGTTTGCCTTTCAAGCTCCACAAATTCTTTAGATCAGTACAGACAAAGGGTTTTGCAATCTCGATACCACTACCTCACAGGTATCACGAACCAGCCGCCGGTTGTATCGTCCACTGCTTGCGTTGGTAAGAACTTTGTAAGAGCTTGGTAAGACGCTTCCACTTGCTGTGAAAAGTGACACCACTGCAACCACGTAGTCATTTGGTAGGGATAACTTTCACCGTTTGTTCCTGTTTTTGTGTTTACAATGGCAGGAGGAGAACAGACTGGAGATAACAATCCTAAGGGTTTCAACAAGTGTGTCAGTCAAGAGCAACTACAAGTTGTTGTAGAGGATGCCCAAAAAAGGATAAATGAGGCCGTCAGGAAGGCCGTCACTGACGCACTCATTGAACTCAATATTGGCAACAACATGGAGAGATTGGACAAAAGAATTTCCACGCTAACCGACAAGGTTACTGAGTTGGAAACATTGGTGGCGGTCAACAACAATGACGTCTCCGATAGCAACACCGATGGTCTCTTGCAAGAAGACACGGTGCATGATGCCGCTAGAAACATGGATCGAGCAGCCTTTCGACAAGCGAGATTACGACGACGTTTTCGCCGCAACACGACAGGTATGGGTGGTGTCCACCACCACCATCAAGGTAATAATCACCATGTACCCGATGATCCTTATGCTAAGATTAAGTTCACAATACCATCTTTTTCGGGTCATTACAATGCTGAGGGATATCTTGATTGGGAGATGACAGTAGAACAAAAGTTTAGTGCCCCACCTTGTGCCTGAGCATCATAGAGTTCATCAAGCTACTAGTGAGTTTAAGGATTTTGCCATTATTTGGTGGAATGGGCTAGCTGCACTGGATGCTTTACCTAGTACATGGGAAGAACTTAAGGTAGCTATGCGTGATCATTTTGTCCCTCCTTCTTATCATAGAGACTTGCGTAAGAAATTGATGCGTTTAGAACAAGGAGATAAATCTGTACATGATTACTATGGTGAGCTCCAAAAGGGATTGATGCGCTGTAGTGTTGTGGAGGGAAACTAAAATGCCATTTGTCGTTTTTATTCAGGTTTGAGGCGTGAGATTCAGGACATTGTTGATTATAAAGAATTTAACACTGTCAACCAGTTGTTTCAGTTTGCTATGCTTGCAGAAAAGGATTACTATGGTGAGCTCCAATAATGTTGAACTATGTTTTTCATGTGAATTGAGGCATTGAACAATGTGCAATGATGATTTATTTTTTATGCTACACTTGACCTGAGGCTTTGGACTTATGCTATGATGATTTTTTATGATACTACACTTGAACTGAGGCATTGGACAAATGCAATGATGATTTTTTGTGATACTACATTTGACCTGAGGCTTTGGACATGAGCAATGATGATTATTTGTTTATGTGATTCTTTAACTGAGGCTGGAGGCATGTGCAATGATGTTTATTTGTTATTGGCTTAATTTACCTGAGGCTGCAGGCATGTGCTATGATGTTTATTTGTTACTGTCTTAATTTATCTGAGGTTGCAGGCATGTACTATGATGTTTATTTGTTACTCTCTTAATTTACCTGAGGTTAGAGACATGTGCAATGATGTTTATTTGATCTTATTACAATCTGAGTGGGGTGTGCCAACTAAACTAGGGGATGGCTGAGGAGATGAATGTTGACATGCTTGCACCTGATGAGCTTGTGTTCCCTAGGATTGGTGCTCCTACTAGGTTTGTTGTTGTTGGGGTTGGTTTGCCTGCTGGGGCTGTGATGTTATTTGTTCAACCAAGGTTGAGGATTCCCACCCAGAGCTGTATGGGGCTGTGATGTTCATGCTTGGATTCACTGATGAGGCCACCTTCTTGACAACAAGCCCCAGGGTACTGCTTTTGTGAACATGAATGCAGATCATCGTGTGCTGTGGCTGAGAACCTTCTTGGCCAAGCACTATTACAACTGAGCTACTTGCTGGTCCGTTGGTTGATCCATCTTTTGTGCAGTGCCTGCCCTCTCTTGGTGGTATTTTGTATGCATGGTTTGGTGCAGTGGCTGCTCTCTCCTAGTGGATGCATCTGGTCTTCTCTAGTGACTTCTTTTGTGCATAACTCATTCCTGCTGGGCTTGGTTGTGTAGTCGGCTTACCCATCTCTGTGCAGTTGACATGTTCCTGCATTCTTTTGTGCAGTTAACATGCTACCCTCTACTAACTATGGCTAACTGTGGCTTGTAGTTAGTGACTATATGCCACTACACCCTTGCATTCTTCTTTGGGTCAACCTACTTGATGCTAATGTGTGTATTTGCCTTGGTAGTTTGATCATGTGACCCAGCCATTCATTTGAACATCTTATTGTTAACTCTTCTAAGCATATTACCTGCATTCTTCTAAGGACATGTCTGTTGCCTGTGATGTGTTTTTCATGTAACTGATCACATGTCTGTTGCCTGTGATGTGTTTTTCATAGAACTGAGCACATGCCTCTTTGCCAATGATGCTTACACATGCCTCCTGGTGGTATTTTTGTTACTACACTTTACTTTTTCTGCAGCTATGGCATGGTATGTTGTTCATCGTAGGAAGGAACCTGGTGTGTACTCTAGCTGGGACAAAGCACATGCTCAAGTCGATGGCTTCCAAGGGTAATTGCTACAAAAAAAATCAACTCAAGAGAGAAGCTTTTCAAGCATTCTATGGCCAAGGACAACATGTGAATCCACCTCAGCTCGAACCTGCTGGACATGATCAGTTTCCTCTGCGGCACAATTCATTTGAAGTTAAAGATGTAATAATCGTAGTCCACTTTCATCCCCTCTTATCTTCTTTACTACCAATAATGATGGACTTTTGTGAATTATGACTTGTGATGATGTTCTAAATAATGGTCTTGTGTTTGTGGATGTATATATGTATATTTGTGGCGATCAGATTCGAATTTGAATTATATATATATGTGGTCAGATTTGAATTTGAATTATTATTTTTTTGCTGGAAAATCCACTATAGGGGCGGTTCTTGATTGAACCGTCCTTACAAATACACACAGCAGGGCGGCTGGTGATACAGCCGTCCTTACAGAAGTCCACTACATGGATGGCTGATATTACCAGCCACTCCTACAGAGGGCACTGTAGGGGCGGCTGAAAACACCAACCGCCCCTACAGAGGGCACTGCAGGGCGATCAGGAAACCGCTCCTACAGAGGCACCCTCTGTAGCAACACCCTGGGAAGGACGGCTGGCGCAGACACCCCTACAGAAACTCTAGAGCCGCCCCTATAGTTAACTTCTGTAGTAGTGCATTGCTTGTTTGGGTATTAACATCATTACATTTATCATATTAATTTATATTTTTTCTGCAATCTTCCTCCGGATCTACACAATTTTGGTGATAAAGATCATAAAATAGGCTTTACCTTCGTCTAAGCCACAATCCACGTGCATTGGCGTAGGCAAGGCCAAAAATAAATTTGTTACCCGTGCAACGGACGGGCATATATCTAGTAAATAGTATAAAGCTTCAAAAATGAGGATTACAAACAAACTTGGCGAAATGCTCAATCACTCCCATATTCGGTGGGGAAGACAACTTGCAGAAGCTGGTCGACATCTTGGGCTGCCAAGTCCAGCCATTCCCGATCCCTGAGCACCAAGAGACTACCAAAGGCTCACCTGTAATCCATGGTTGAAGCTGTTGCAAGGAAACTACCGCCCAGCCATGGATCACTGATGGCGCGAAGTGGCCGACTCATCTGGGTAAAATCAGTGCTTCACGCAGTGCCCATCTACGCCATGATGGCAGACAATCTACCGCCTTGGGCGCGTAAGGAGATCGATGCAATTTGCCGCAAATTCTTTTGGGCAGGGCGAGACACATCGGTCCATGGAAAATGCATGGTCGCCTGGGAGGCTGTGTGTAAACCAACAAAGCTAGGCAATCTAGGGGTAACAGATCTCAAGCTGGCTAGCTTCGCCTTACAATCAAGATGGCTATGGCTACAGAAGACGGATCAAGATCGAGCATGGAGCCAACTACCGATCAAAGTTGACCCACAAGTGCACACATTCTTCAAAGCCTCCACGATCACGATGGTCGGCAATGAAAGACGTGCCCTCTTCTAGGAAGACAACTGGATTGATGGGCAGTCGGTTCCTGAGATCACCCCCTCAAGTTGTCGCAGTTGTTCCTGCCAGAACTAAACGGCACCAAACAGTCAGGGAAGGTTTAACAAACAGCCAATGGGTTCGTGCGATCTCCGGTGGCCTCCCAATTCCAGCCATCGCCAACTACTTCGCTCTCTGGGACATCTTGGAAGCCATCGTACTTAATGACCAGCCTGATGCAACAATATGGCGATAGACACCAAGTGGATCCTACACTGCAAGATCAGCCTACGCCATGCTGCACAAGGGCGCTATACAATTCCGCGACCATTATCTGATATGGAAGACCTGGGCACCGTTACAGGTCAAGATCTTTTTATGGTTAGCGTTCCGCCGCAGGCATTGGACCGGAGATCGTTGAGCACGCCATGGCCTGGAAGCAAGGGAGCGGTGCTATCTCTGTGACCATGCGCAAGAGACGATTGACCACATCGTCGTATCCTGTCCTTACACCAGGGAGGTATGGAGTCTCATCTATCAAGCCTTTGGTCAGGTGCTCCCTCCGGCAACCCAATCCATAATCAAATGGTGGCGGCGAGTTCGCGCGTACTGGAATGGCTCTCAGCGCTCGGGTATCAACTGACTCTTTGTGATGATATCCTGGGAAGTATGGAAGTAAAGAAATGCGCGCTGCTTCAGAGATGCCGTTGTTACACCAGCTGACCTCCTCTTAATCATCAGAGCAGAGGCAGAACGTTGGGCTCAAGCTAGAGCGACAGGTTTGTCCAGCTTGGCAGCAATGAACGCTGGATAGCAATGCGTCCACGTAGCATTGCAGTTTGTTCCTAAGCATCATGTAATCCATTACCCCCTTTTTGGCCGGGCCGGCTTTGGCCTCTCGTAACACAAACTGCTTCTTCCTTCTTAATGTAAATGATACGCAATGCTCTTGCGTATTCGAGGAAAAAAAAACTCCAAAAATGACAAAATAAATTTCTATGAACTATTCACGGGCAGATCTGTACATTAAAAATAAGAAGTTCCAGTGAAATGACAACTTTGCCCCTTGTATGAAATAAACAAAGTTAACCCTAGTTAATTTATTTATGTACTTAAAGACCACTAAAAATCATGGTAAAATCACAGTATGTGTACCACATCAAAATAAGACTATTCTAAAATTATTAGACCAAAATAATAACATCTTTTAGTGTAGACCGGTAGAGGAAAATACATAACCATCCATGGTGAATGGTGATCTGCTTATCTCAGGCTTGCCACGCATGCCACTCTACTGCGCTATTGTCAACCTTATTGTGATCACATTTGTTTCCATTTGTGACCTGCTCACATTTTTGCAGGTTTAGATGACCTTTATGCCGTAGTAGTATTTAAGAGCATGGTCTACAACCAATGTTTTCTTAAACGGTAAACGGTCTTTACACGATCGCCCTTCGTTTAGCGTTTAGGCTATTTACACGGTATTTAAACGAAGTTAAACGGTCTAAACGATTTTGTACTTTAAAAAAATACATATAATTATATATGTGCATGTAAAAAATCAAGTATTCTAGCATTCATACATATTTATCCGAGTAAAAATCAATTATTTTGGTATGTATATATATTTATGCATGTGAAAAGAACCAAATATAGATATTTATGCATGTAACATATCAAGTGTACACATTTATAAATATAATAAACTTAAGTATACAAATTTATCCATACAAAACTGAACTAGATTTACCTCGTGTTCGCCTAAACAGCCGTAGCCCGTTTAATATTGTTTATCTCCATTCCGTTTAGGCCATTTAAACCGTTTTCCCGTTTTTTTACCGTTTAAACGGTCAACCGTTTAATTTCCGTTTATCCCCTAAACAAAATAGTTTACCACCGTTTACCGTTTACTGGCCGTTTAAACGGCCGTTTAATCCATTTAGGCGAACACTGTCTACAACCTAAATTTATAGTTCAAATAGAATGCAAAAGAGGAGTTAATAAATGATACAATAAGCACAAGTGTTTAATCTTTATTCAGCATAAAAATTAGCATCTAATAAGATTAAAAATTGAAAATAAAATATCAATATTCATGACACCATGAGACATGGGTTACAACATGAGCCGCTATAATTTAAGCTAAGATTTAAACGAAATGCATGCCTAAGATACATGTAAGTGCCAACTAAGAGAAAAAAAACTATAGATATAGATGAAAACACTTATAGATCAACCATTGATACTATAATGTAAGTGTTTTTTATTAGTCGTAGATATTCCCTCCGTTCTTTTTTAAATGTCATATTAACTTTATCCTAAGTCAAACATTACTTTCTTTGACCATTTATTTCAAAAAAAAAACTCACAATATATGAATTCTATATTATGAAAGTATTTTTATGGTGAATCTAAAAATATAATTTTATGTCATTAATCTATATAATTTTTTGAAATAGATGATCAAAGATACAAATGTTTGACTTAGAACAAAACTAATACGACATATAACTAAAAACTAAAAACGGAGGGAGTATTAAACATGAACATCTAAACGCTTATGTCTTGTATGTAAGATTTTAGATTGTGCTTATGCACGGGTTGATGGACTAGTAGGTCCTAAGTTGATACAAGTTCTACTCCCTCCATTCAAAAAATATAAGTTATCTTCACTTTATTAGATAGAAATTTTTTACTATGTATTTTAATATAGGATGTGTCTAGATGTATAATAAAAAGTATGTGTTAATAATTTGGAAGTAATTAGCCAAAGTTTTGCAATGGAAACAACATGTGACCAGGATATTCAGTTCATTATTGGGAAAACAAAGGGAAATATTACAAGCATCCATGATGGCCGCCAGCACACAAGTACAAAACACTTTCGTGTTGATCGCACATTGCGCCGCGCGCACGTCCGAGGACCAACCTAAGGCTACCAACCTTTTATTGCCACGATTCTGATGGATAAAGTGAAACGGGGAACAGGAATCACCGCTACTTCCTGCTTTCATGACAGTCATTCCCTGTCCTCAGGCAGGTCAGGACTCAGATCAGATGGAAATGCTGTTGGGGATGCCCTTGGCGGTGACGCCGGCGTTGTCGCCCTTGCTGTCGGAGGTGTTGGGGAAGAGCAGCGTGTACGGGAACTGGGCCGCGCCGTAGCGGTTCTTGTAGCGTGGGTCCTTGTTCAAGGCCTCCACGCGTTTCTCGATCTCGCACAGCCGCGCCCCGAACCGCTTGAACGCCTCCTGCGCCTTGGCGTCCGACGTCCACTCCTTGTGTCTGTAAGAGACAAGAATGGGAGAGAACGCTCAATCGTATTCCATGACAGTGTATGAGTACATATACAAGTGCCAGAGCACTCGTGGCCGTAGGCTACTAACTGCTAACCTGAAGACTCGGATCAGCTGAAGAATCGGTCCCAAACGTGACCATGACCCTATACAACAAACTAACCAGCTGATCCTTATCTATCTATAGTATGTGGAGGAATAGGTCGTTGACACCCCCCTCAGTTGAAGCATCGGTCGTCCGTATGCATAAACTGTCTCTGAATTCGTTGAACAAAGTTGTAGGTAGCCCTTTTGTCATAATGTCTGCAAACTGGTGCTGAGTCGGGATGTGCAGAACTTTGAACTGGCCAAGGGCAACCTTCTCTCGCACAAAATGGATGTCAAGCTCCACATACTTCGTTCGTCGATGGTGCACTGGGTTTTCAGACAGGTAAACCGCGGAGACATTGTCACAGTAGATTACCGTGGCCTTGTCGATGCTCACATGAAGTTCGTGAAGCAGATTCCCTGAGCCAACAGCACTCTGCGGCAGCGTTGGCCATAGCTCGGTACTCGGCCTCTGCGCTAGACCGGGATACCGTCGTTTGGCGCTTCGACAACCATAACACCAGAGAGTTCCCGAGGAAGACGCAGTAGCCCGAGGTCGAGCGTCGAGTGTCCGGGCATCCAGCCCAGTCAGCGTCGGAGTACACCTTGAGCTCAGTCGACGGTGTCGCGGAGATCCTGATGCCGTGGTGAATTGTGCCGCGGAGATAGCGTAGGATACGCTTGACGAGGTTCCAGTGCACATCATGTGGAGCCTGCATGTGTAAGCATGCCTGGTTCACTGCATACGCAATGTCCGGTCGCGTTAGTGTGAGATACTGTAGCGCGCCGGTGATGCTGCGGTAGAAGGAGCCGTCCTCCGCAGGTTTTCCATCTGCTGCTGACAGCTTCGGCTTGGCCTCCACTGGAGTGGAGGCTGGCTTGCAGTTGGCCATCCCCGCTCGCTCGAGGATGTCCTCTGTGTACTGAGCTTGGTTGAGGAGGAAGCCGTCATCATCACGACGCACCTGAACACCGAGGAAGAAGTGCAGGGCGCCAAGGTCCTTGATGGCAAAGGCCTGGCGCAGTTTGTTGATGACGTCGTGCAGCAAGGATGGTGTCTATGCAGTGGGGATAATGTCATCAACGTAGACAAGAAGGTATGCCGTTTGAGCGCCATGACTGTAGACGAACAGGGAGCTGTCGGAGCCTGTGGCAGTGAAGCCCATGCCACGAAGGTGAGTGCTGAGTCGCTGAAACCACGCCCTGGGTGCCTACTTGAGTCCATAGAGGGACTTGATCAGCAGGCAGACATGATCGGGCCGGGATGAGTCGATGAAGCCGGCGGGTTGGTGACAGTAGACGCGCTCAGCGAGATCGCCGTGCAAGAAGGCGTTCTTGACATCCAGTTGATTGACAGGCCATCGGCGTGTCGCTGCAAGGTGAAGCACCGTCCGGATGGTTGCTGGTTTAACCACCGGCGATAACGTCTGGTGGAAGTCCAGGCTAGGGCGTTAAGAGAATCCACGCACAACCCACCGTGCCTTGCGTCGCTCCAGTGTGTCGTCAGGGTTGAGCTTGTTCTTGAAAAGCCACTTCCCACTGATGACATTCGCATTTGGTGGCCGGGGCACAAGTGTCCAGGTACCGTTCGCCTGAAGTGCGTCCAACTCCGCCTGCATGGCTGCGAGCCACTCCGGATCGCGAAGAGCACCCCGAACCGAAGACGGTGGCGGCGTGACGGCGTCCGTCGTGGCCACGTTCGCGTACTTGGGGTTAGGCAGTCGAATGCTGTCCCAGGCACGCGTGATCATCGGGTGTTGACGAGCCGGTGGTGGCGATGGAGCCGTGGGTCCCGGTGTCGATGACGATGGCGACGCTGTGATGGGCACTGGTGTTGGCGTCGTAGGTGGAGCCGATGCCTCCGTTGCGGGAGACGGAGGAGGGTCGTTCGACGCGGCGGGATGTTGTCGCGAAGGTGTGGCCGCGCGTCCGGGCAGTGGAGGATCGCCCGCTTGTTCTCTCGCGGTGGGCGGCTGGCGCCTGGCGACGTCGCGACGTTCGCGTTCCAGTGGGGATCTGGATCACGTCGTCGATGCATGGCTAGCATTGGTGAGCTGCCGTCGTCGATGGTGTGGCATCCTGCGCAAAGGGAAAACATGTCTCGTTGAAATAGACGTGACGAGAGATTATAACCCGCTTGGTCATTGGATTGTAGCATTTGTAGCCACGTTGATCGAGTGGGTATACGAGGAAAATGCATCGTGCAGAACGTGGTGCGAGCTTATGTGGCGCGGTTGCAGCGGTGTTGGGATAGCAAAGGCAGCCAAAGATGCGGAGGTGGGCGTACTCTGGCGGTGCACCGAACAGGAGCTCGTAGGGTGTGGCGTGTGCACGAGGGCGACATGGTCGGCGATTAAGCAGGTATGTGGACGCTGCGAGCGCATCAGGCCAGAACGTAAGCGGTGCCGAGGTCTGAAACAGAAGGGTACGCAGGCCATCATTCAACGTGCGTAGAATGCGTTCAGCACGCCCATTTTGCTGTGATGTGTATGGACATGTTAGGTGTAGAGCAATGCCATGCGTGGCAAAGAATGCACGAGACGCCGAGTTATCAAACTCTTTGCCATTGTCCGTTTGGAGACACATGATGGGAACCTGAAACTGCGTGCGCACAAATGCATGAAAGGAAATCAGGGTAGGGAGAACATCAGATTTGTGGCGCAATGGGAACGTCCAGGCTTAATGAGAGTAATCATCCAAAATGACAAGATAGTATTGATAACTAGAATTGCTTAAAATTGGGGATGTCCAGACATCACAATGCAAAAGTTGGAATGGAAAAGCAGAAACATTATTGGAAGCACTAAATGGCAGGTGTACATGTTTGCCTAAGCGACACGCATGGCAAGTGTGACGGCTGGATTTGGTGCAGGAAAAGCCAATGGAATGGGACAGATGCTGGAGCGTATCCTGACCGGGGTGACCAAGGCGCGCATGCCAGATCGTGCTGTCGGTGGAGGCGAGGAGAGCTGTTGCAGGGTGCGCCGGAGTTGCTGCAAATGGTGCCGAGGAACCCTGGATGGGATAGAGATCTCCTGAGGAATCACATCGGAGGAGCGCCATCTTGGTACGGAGATCCTTAATGGAAAAACCCCAGGGATCAAATTCAACAGATACTGAATTATCACGGGTTAGAGCGCGCACTGAAATCAGATTCTTGACAATTTGAGGTGCAATTAAAACATTGCGAAGTTGCGAAGGAAAAGAGGAAGGAGTAGGGATGGAGGCATGGCCAGTGCATTGTGTGAGAAGAGACTGGCCGTTGCCAACAATAATATGACGGTGAACAGGAGTGGAGGGGACAGAACTGAGGATACCGGAGTTCGACGCCATGTGAGCCGTGGCACCCGTGTCGAGGAACCAGTCACCGCCGCCGCCACTATTGGTGTTGATGGACATGCCGTTCAGGGCGGAGTAGAGCCCGGCCGGCAGTTGGCCCTGAGTGGTGGCGTGGAAGGCGGGATCCTGAGACGGCGGTGATGCGGACAGCGCGGCCATGGCTTGTGGAGTGTGGACGCCGGGCCAGGAGCCGAGAACGCTGGGCCGCCAGGCGTTCATGGGCCACGCCTGCACAACGCCCTGCCACGGGTTGTAGGCCGTACTCCACGGCGGTGGTGGCGCGCCTGCGTGCGGCGTGGGCTGGGCACCGGAGGAGGCGCTCTGGCCGCCGGAGGTGTTCTAGCGGTTGCGGCCATCCGACGCCTTGCGCTTCTTGCGACGATCATTGGCACCAGTGGTGGGTGCCTGTGGTTGAGACGGGGACGGCGCGATAGGCTTGTGCGCAGGTGAAGTGGTGGCGGCCGCCATGAGCGCCGTCTGCGCCTCCATGTGCTGGGAGTGCCTCATGCGATGTTCCTCCTGCAGCAAATAGGATTTGGTGTAGAGGAATGTGGGCGGGGGAGACATGGTGGAGAGGACTGCAATGGCCTGACTAAACTTGTTGTTCAGGCCACGCAGAGTGTTGATGACGAGCGTCGGGTCGGAGACGGCGGCGCCGCAGTCGTAGAGGGTGTCGGCGAGGCGCTTGAGGTGGCCGCAGTACTCGTTGATGTTCATGTCGCCCTGGAACAGGCTGTGAACTCCTGCTGAGCGTAGACGGCGCGTTGCAGGCTGTTGTCGAGGAACTGGCTCGTGATTGCCGTCCACGCGGAGTAGGCAGTGGCGCGCGGCCGGTTGACGTCGTTCCAGATTTCCTTGGAGACGGTGGAGTAGAGCCAGGAGACAATGCAGGTGGAGCCACTCCGGGTCATCGATCATGGTGTCGGCGTCGACTGTGCCGTCGATGTGGTTGACGAGGCCGAATTTCTGGAACGTGAGTTCGAAGAAATTGCGCCACTGCCGGAAGTTGCCGTCGTCGGAAGAGAGGACGACGGGAACGTGGTTGCGGATGTTGAGCAGCACAAGCGTTGAGGCAGCTGGAGGAGCAGGGTCTGCTGGGCCGGCGAACGGGTTGGACGAGGAGGAACCCGACGGACTCGCCATGGCAGGAGCAGTGAGAGAGTTGGAGCAACGGAAGTGGTGTTGGATCAGGGGTAGACTGATACCATGTAAGAGACAAGAATGGGAGAGAATGCTCAATCGTATTCCATGACAGTGTATGAGTACATATACAAGTGCCAGAGCACTCGTGGCCGTAGGCTACTAACTGCTAACCTGAAGACTCGGATCAGCTGAAGAATCGGTCCCAAACGTGACCATGACCCTATACAACAAACTAACCAGCTGATCCTTATCTATCTATAGTATGTGGAGGAATAGGTCGTTGACACCCCCCTCAGTTGAAGCATCGGTCGTCCGTATGCATAAACTGTCTCTGAATTCGTTGAACAAAGTTGTAGGTAGCCCTTTTGTCATAATGTCTGCAAACTGGTGCTGAGTCGGGATGTGCAGAACTTTGAACTGGCCAAGGGCAACCTTCTCTCGCACAAAATGGATGTCAAGCTCCACATACTTCGTTCGTCGATGGTGCACTGGGTTTTCAGACAGGTAAACCGCGGAGACATTGTCACAGTAGATTACCGTGGCCTTGTCGATGCTCACATGAAGTTCGTGAAGCAGATTCCTGAGCCAACAGCACTCTGCGGCAGCGTTGGCCATAGCTCGGTACTCGGCCTCTGCGCTAGACCGGGATACCGTCGTTTGGCGCTTCGACAACCATAACACCAGAGAGTTCCCGAGGAAGACGCAGTAGCCCGAGGTCGAGCGTCGAGTGTCCGGGCATCCAGCCCAGTCAGCGTCGGAGTACACCTTGAGCTCAGTCGACGGTGTCGCGGAGATCCTGATGCCGTGGTGAATTGTGCCGCGGAGATAGCGTAGGATACGCTTGACGAGGTTCCAGTGCACATCATGTGGAGCCTGCATGTGTAAGCATGCCTGGTTCACTGCATACGCAATGTCCGGTCGCGTTAGTGTGAGATACTGTAGCGCGCCGGTGATGCTGCGGTAGAAGGAGCCGTCCTCCGCAGGTTTTCCATCTGCTGCTGACAGCTTCGGCTTGGCCTCCACTGGAGTGGAGGCTGGCTTGCAGTTGGCCATCCCCGCTCGCTCGAGGATGTCCTCTGTGTACTGAGCTTGGTTGAGGAGGAAGCCGTCATCATCACGACGCACCTGAACACCGAGGAAGAAGTGCAGGGCGCCAAGGTCCTTGATGGCAAAGGCCTGGCGCAGTTTGTTGATGACGTCGTGCAGCAAGGATGGTGTCTATGCAGTGGGGATAATGTCATCAACGTAGACAAGAAGGTATGCCGTTTGAGCGCCATGACTGTAGACGAACAGGGAGCTGTCGGAGCCTGTGGCAGTGAAGCCCATGCCACGAAGGTGAGTGCTGAGTCGCTGAAACCACGCCCTGGGTGCCTACTTGAGTCCATAGAGGGACTTGATCAGCAGGCAGACATGATCGGGCCGGGATGAGTCGATGAAGCCGGCGGGTTGGTGACAGTAGACGCGCTCAGCGAGATCGCCGTGCAAGAAGGCGTTCTTGACATCCAGTTGATTGACAGGCCATCGGCGTGTCGCTGCAAGGTGAAGCACCGTCCGGATGGTTGCTGGTTTAACCACCGGCGATAACGTCTGGTGGAAGTCCAGGCTAGGGCGTTAAGAGAATCCACGCACAACCCACCGTGCCTTGCGTCGCTCCAGTGTGTCGTCAGGGTTGAGCTTGTTCTTGAAAAGCCACTTCCCACTGATGACATTCGCATTTGGTGGCCGGGGCACAAGTGTCCAGGTACCGTTCGCCTGAAGTGCGTCCAACTCCGCCTGCATGGCTGCGAGCCACTCCGGATCGCGAAGAGCACCCCGAACCGAAGACGGTGGCGGCGTGACGGCGTCCGTCGTGGCCACGTTCGCGTACTTGGGGTTAGGCAGTCGAATGCTGTCCCAGGCACGCGTGATCATCGGGTGTTGACGAGCCGGTGGTGGCGATGGAGCCGTGGGTCCCGGTGTCGATGACGATGGCGACGCTGTGATGGGCACTGGTGTTGGCGTCGTAGGTGGAGCCGATGCCTCCGTTGCAGGAGACGGAGGAGGGTCGTTCGACGCGGCGGGATGTTGTCGCGAAGGTGTGGCCGCGCGTCCGGGCAGTGGAGGATCGCCCGCTTGTTCTCCGCGTGGAGGCGCTGGCGCACGACGTCGCGACGTTCGCGTTCCAGTGGGGATCTGGATCACGTCGTCGATGCATGGCTAGCATTGGTGAGCTGCCGTCGTCGATGGTGTGGCATCCTGCGCAAAGGGAAAACATGTCTCGTTGAAATAGACGTGACGAGAGATTATAACCCGCTTGGTCATTGGATTGTAGCATTTGTAGCCACGTTGATCGAGTGGGTATACGAGGAAAATGCATCGTGCAGAACGTGGTGCGAGCTTATGTGGCGCGGTTGCAGCGGTGTTGGGATAGCAAAGGCAGCCAAAGATGCGGAGGTGGGCGTACTCTGGCGGTGCACCGAACAGGAGCTCGTAGGGTGTGGCGTGTGCACGAGGGCGACATGGTCGGCGATTAAGCAGGTATGTGGACGCTGCGAGCGCATCAGGCCAGAACGTAAGCGGTGCCGAGGTCTGAAACAGAAGGGTACGCAGGCCATCATTCAACGTGCGTAGAATGCGTTCAGCACGCCCATTTTGCTGTGATGTGTATGGACATGTTAGGTGTAGAGCAATGCCATGCGTGGCAAAGAATGCACGAGACGCCGAGTTATCAAACTCTTTGCCATTGTCCGTTTGGAGACACATGATGGGAACCTAAAACTGCGTGCGCACAAATGCATGAAAGGAAATCAGGGTAGGGAGAACATCAGATTTGTGGCGCAACGGGAACGTCCAGGCATAATGAGAGTAATCATCCAAAATGACAAGATAGTATTGATAACCAGAATTGCTTAAAATTGGGGATGTCCAGACATCACAATGCAAAAGTTGGAATAGAAAAGCAGAAACATTATTGGAAGCACTAAATGACAGGTGTACATGTTTGCCTAAGCGACACGCATGGCAAGTGTGACGGCTGGATTTGGTGCAGGAAAAGCCAATGGAATGGGACAGATGCTGGAGCGTATCCTGACCGGGGTGACCAAGGCGCGCATGCCAGATCGTGCTGTCGGTGGAGGCGAGGAGAGCTGTTGCAGGGTGCGCCGGAGTTGCTGCAAATGGTGCCGAGGAACCCTGGATGGGATAGAGATCTCCTGAGGAATCACATCGGAGGAGCGCCATCTTGGTACGGAGATCCTTAATGGAAAAACCCCAGGGATCAAATTCAACAGATACTGAATTATCACGGGTTAGAGCGCGCACTGAAATCAGATTCTTGACAATTTGAGGTGCAATTAAAACATTGCGAAGTTGCGAAGGAAAAGAGGAAGGAGTAGGGATGGAGGCATGGCCAGTGCATTGTGTGAGAAGAGACTGGCCGTTGCCAACAATAATATGACGGTGAACAGGAGTGGAGGGGACAGAACTGAGGATACCGGAGTTCGACGCCATGTGAGCCGTGGCACCCGTGTCGAGGAACCAGTCACCGCCGCCGCCACTATTGGTGTTGATGGACATGCCGTTCAGGGCGGAGTAGAGCCCGGCCGGCAGTTGGCCCTGAGTGGTGGCGTGGAAGGCGGGATCCTGAGACGGCGGTGATGCGGACAGCGCGGCCATGGCTTGTGGAGTGTGGACGCCGGGCCAGGAGCCGAGAACGCTGGGCCGCCAGGCGTTCATGGGCCACGCCTGCACAACGCCCTGCCACGGGTTGTAGGCCGTACTCCACGGCGGTGGTGGCGCGCCTGCGTGCGGCGTGGGCTGGGCACCGGAGGAGGCGCTCTGGCCGCCGGAGGTGTTCTAGCGGTTGCGGCCATCCGACGCCTTGCGCTTCTTGCGACGATCATTGGCACCAGTGGTGGGTGCCTGTGGTTGAGACGGGGACGGCGCGATAGGCTTGTGCGCAGGTGAAGTGGTGGCGGCCGCCATGAGCGCCGTCTGCGCCTCCATGTGCTGGGAGTGCCTCATGCGATGTTCCTCCTGCAGCAAATAGGATTTGGTGTAGAGGAATGTGGGCGGGGGAGACATGGTGGAGAGGACTGCAATGGCCTGACTAAACTTGTTGTTCAGGCCACGCAGAGTGTTGATGACGAGCGTCGGGTCGGAGACGGCGGCGCCGCAGTCGTAGAGGGTGTCGGCGAGGCGCTTGAGGTGGCCGCAGTACTCGTTGATGTTCATGTCGCCCTGGAACAGGCTGTGAACTCCTGCTGAGCGTAGACGGCGCGTTGCAGGCTGTTGTCGAGGAACTGGCTCGTGATTGCCGTCCACGCGGAGTAGGCAGTGGCGCGCGGCCGGTTGACGTCGTTCCAGATTTCCTTGGAGACGGTGGAGTAGAGCCAGGAGACAATGCAGGTGGAGCCACTCCGGGTCATCGATCATGGTGTCGGCGTCGACTGTGCCGTCGATGTGGTTGACGAGGCCGAATTTCTGGAACGTGAGTTCGAAGAAATTGCGCCACTGCCGGAAGTTGCCGTCGTCGGAAGAGAGGACGACGGGAACGTGGTTGCGGATGTTGAGCAGCACAAGCGTTGAGGCAGCTGGAGGAGCAGGGTCTGCTGGGCCGGCGAACGGGTTGGACGAGGAGGAACCCGACGGACTCGCCATGGCAGGAGCAGTGAGAGAGTTGGAGCAACGGAAGTGGTGTTGGATCAGGGGTAGACTGATACCATGTAAGAGACAAGAATGGGAGAGAATGCTCAATCGTATTCCATGACAGTGTATGAGTACATATACAAGTGCCAGAGCACTCGTGGCCGTAGGCTACTAACTGCTAACCTGAAGACTCGGATCAGCTGAAGAATCGGTCCCAAACGTGACCATGACCCTATACAACAAACTAACCAGCTGATCCTTATCTATCTATAGTATGCGGAGGAATAGGTCGTTGACAGTGTCGCGCTGGCCGAGGTACACCTCGTCGTCGGAGTGGCTGGACAGGATCTCCAGCAGCGAGATGCCGATGACGGCCTGGAGCTGGGTGGTGATGGAGCGCACGAAGAACTTCTCCGGGTTCTTCTCCAGCTCCTTGTACGCGTCGGAGCCCGGCACCGGCATGGGCCGCCGGCTCACGGACGGCCGGTTCGGGTGGTACCCACAGTGGTACTGCCCGAAGTTGACGGCGGCGTGCAGCGCCGACGCGATCCAGATGATGGTGGTGCAGGCCTTGACGAGCTCCGGCACCGTCTGCATCTTGGGCCACCAGGGCTCGTCCTTGAGGTCGGCGTGCCTGACCTCACGCGCCTCCTTCCACCACTCCCGCAGCTCCACGTCCGCCTGCAGCACGCCGTCGTTGGGGTAGTAGATGGCCAGGTACTCCGTCACCCACTGCTCGATGGCGTGCCAGACGGCCAGCCCGTCCGCGGCGTACGGGTAGTCCTCGATCAGCAGCCGCACCTTGTACGGGGCTACGGGCTCGACGGATCTGGAACGGCCATGCCTCTGCATTGCATGTAGTAGGACGATTGTTAATTTAATTGTTGTTGCTGCTGGACGCCAGGACTATGCAATTCTAGAATAATACATTTTTTTGCTTACTATATGTTAAAATATATCAGGTTTAATCAGATTTTTTATAAAAAATACTAATATTTATCGTACTAAATAGGTATCATTAGAGTCTGTCACATACTTTGTAATATGTTTATTTGGTGTGTTAAATTTTAGACATTTTAATCAAGAATGAAACAAGAATTGTATTCTTTTTGAGACGAGGTAGTATCAGATTTGGAATCACACAGACAGTGGGCTTTAAGGCCAGTCTCTGTGGATAGTTTCGTAACGTTGTTTCCAAGATAACTATGTCACATAGGAATGAAATAAAAATTAGATGAAACACCCACTCTCAATGCAAAGTTTCATTCCATAGTGTCATACGCATTTAATTTCATGACTCATAGTGAGTTGGTAATTATGCCAAAAGAGTTTCATCTAGATGAAACTTATTTCTTCTCTCTCTTCTCAAATACATTGTCATGTCATCGAAAATGTCTATGTGGCAATCTATTTAATGCAAATGAAACTCTCACTGAGACTGGCCTAAAGCTACTACTCCCTATGTCCCCGAATATAAGGCATAGACATATTTCAAAATTCAAACTTTGTTATCTTTAACTAACAATTAGCCTAATTATATATTTAGATTAGATTTGTATTTAGAAATACTTTCTAATGATCAAACTTTTGTTTCTATAAATTATGTATTATAAGAAAATTTATAGGTCAAAATATGTTCTTGAAGACCGTATCAAGTCAAATCGCGCCTTATATCTGAGGACGGAGGGAGTAATAACGTTGAAAATTATGTCGAAGAGGTCAGTCAAAATGGCACCTGACTCACTGAATGCAAGGATTACATGTAAACCAAAGTACGGACAGCCCATAGAAGACATCTCACGGATAGCGTTCAGTTGGACCTGACACCTTGCCCCCCCCCAAAAAAAAAAAATAAAATAAAGTTGGACCTGACCTTTTTTTTCCCCAAGACAACCAGTTGGGCCATGCTCTGCCACATACTTGCAGTCCAGCAGGAGCTGAAGAAAACTGCAGCAGCTCTGTTCGGAAGTTTTGCCGCTGCACCGTGGAAATTCAACTTTGACATCACTATTATATTAAGTTCAGAAGTACAGCAACCTGCCTCTGCTTAGATTGGCACCCAACTAGTTCCCAGTCTGCGTAGCAGACAACTCTGGGTCTCCTATTCATAATTCGCATGGAATTCAGATCAGTATTTCCCAAGTAAAACTGAAATCAATCACGTAGCAAACAGATATGGAAACCAAACGACACGATGCACATCATCATATGCAGTAGAGAACCACGTTAGCTGACTGACAGCACTGCTGCTGAACAAGTAGGTAAAGCAATAGCTAACGCCCGGAGTTTTCAAGCATCACACATGCATGCATACCTAGCCACAGTCACGCATCTTGCGTTCGGTTGTTACAGGAAACGTTCACAACCATCTGAATACATAACCAACCATGCAACAGAGTACGTACATCATCAGTTTATCTAGATGTAGGAACGCGAATGTAGGACGACAAGATACTGACATGCACACTTGCCTTGCTAGGAACTATACATGTCTTTGAAGCTGCAGACCAGGTATGCAAAGCCTCCTACGGCGGCTTCGATAAACAGGTGTGTCTAGGTTCTATTCCATGTCGCAGCCATGATTTCTAGAAGTTTTCCATTGCACCTAAGCTTTAGTATAGATACATGTGCTGGTGGCTTTTGCCGTGGCCATATGTGTCCATGGATATGTTCTCCTCATTGCTGACCTTAAAACATACCTAAAATTATGTCTTCTTTTCGACAGTAGTCGGTGTATGGTGGTACATCCTCTCATATGTTTTCGTTATAGCTGTGGCATTTACAGTTTTCCTCATCCAGCCATTGCTGCTTGGTGCTGTTTTAGAAAATAATCGATGTTTTGGTTGCTTTGCTTTTCTTTTGTCGGATGAAGTCAGCACGCTGCTAAGGACATGATAGATTCTATTTAGATTCCTCACAGGGTGCAGTTTATGCCTCTTGCTTGATAGAGTTTAGCAGGGTATATTAGTGTGAGAGACAATATATTCTCATAGCATTCCCTACCATTTTCATGCTATAGCAGTCCTTTTTAGATTTTACATGAAGGCTTACTTTCTGAAACACCATCAAACATTATATGTTAATCTCATGCTTTCGTTCACATGCACTCCACATTGTCTACAGAGATCTGGCTATATGACCATTACCTAGAGCTTGTGGCCATGCTTGTTCTAGATCCCATGTTTTGAATGTAGACAATTGTTTAAGCTCTTGCTTAGTGGCTACTGCTATTGTTGCAGCTGAAACTGAAATTTTCAAGGCCTGGACTGCATCTGAGGGAATCCTGGTAAGAGTTTCTAACCATAACGTTTGCCGTCTATTTATTGCCATCTATTTTGACCTCACCTCTATCATGCCGCGTAGGACATGATGGAGCTTTATCATGCTGGTTTTCGACTGACCTCTGTTTTGACGATGTAAACAGGTTGTTCCCCGACGCTTTTGATGGAGCTGGTGCTGGTGGTTTGTCATGTTGGGCCTGTACAGTTAGTTGATCGTGTTGCATGTACTATGCCGTGCCATCCCAACAACTATGTCATGGTTGTGTTGCATGTAGTATGCTGTGCCGCCCCAGGAACTATGTCTAGAAATGACTGTCTAAAGGATCTATGTACTGTGATGCTTTTGCATCTTGCGCTCCGGTTTGGACATCTGGTTTATGTACTCCATGTCTCGTGTACGGTATAATTGGATTTGAGCATGGTTTGTTTGATGATCTCAGCGACCGTGGGTGTAGGATCTGTGACTGACCTTGGGGACCATGTTGACTGCTATGCGTTATTATTTGTGGTGTGTTACGCTCGAACATGTTGGTTTCGGATTATGCGTTCTTTATTGTTTTGCTTCCTGTTTGTGTGCCATTTTGCGCGGAGATGTAAGACGCTGGAAGCTCTCAGGGACTGGCTACTGTCGCCTCTTCGCAGCATTGGTTTGGTTATGTGGAATATCATCTACTTGAGTTTTAGATTGCCAGATTTATGCCGCTTATTAGACAGACCATGTTGTCTACCCTGAACTAAACTCTTTTGCTTTCAATCAACTTTAGTTATCCTGGGTCCAATCCGCGCGCAAGGGGCGTCCCCGGCGAGAGTGGCCCCAGCGGGGGAAACCCAACACCGGTGGCCTCCGAAGCGGCAGCGGTGTGGACCTAGGTCAGCGCCCGGCACAGCGGCCCAGGTGAGGTCGCGGAGGCAGTGCAGCCCGGTCTATGTGCCGCGGGGGTGCGGAAGCGTGGATCTGCTCCAGCGTCCAGCTAGCAGCGCCTATCGCCACCTTCTCCTCTCTTGTCGCACTGTCAACAGGAGCAACGGCGGCTGTGCCCGGCAGCTATAGATGTCCATCGGGCTGGCCCGGCCTGGCATGGCCCGGGCCCGGTGAAAGCACAGCCCGATGAGGGTTGGGCCGGCACGGCACGTCATGCCTGCCGGGCCATGCCCAAGCAGGCCTCATGCCTGGCTAGTGGCCCAGGCACGGCCAGCTGGGTCGAATTTTGGGGCGGGCTGGCCCGAAAAGCACGGCCTGTCGAGGAGGTCGGGCTAGCCCGAGGCCCGCTTCAGCAGGGGAAGAGAGGATGGTGGCGCTCGAGGCTGCGTCGTTGGCGGCGGGCATCAGATCTGCGCACAGCGCGCTCCAACGGCGGGGCTGCGGCGATGCCCATGTCTGAGATTCACGGGGAGAAGGGAAGGAAGGAGGCGAGCGGGGAGGGTAGACTGCCGGAGATGGCGCCATGGCGGCGAGCAATAGGGCGCCGCGCGGATCTCGGGGAGGAGCTTGCGGCCAACGAGGCGAGGTAGAGGTGGCTGTACGGTGGTCGGTGGTGCGACGGAGGAGGCGAGGTAGGAAGCGGCGCCGATTTGGGCGGAGTCGCGACTCGCGAAGGAAAGAGCGGAGCGGCATTGACGGATGAGACGAGGCGAGGCGAAGGTATTGTGGCTGCTGTACGACAATACGAGGAAGCTATATATTTGTATTAGGCTATATAGCATTGGGCTTTAGAACCGATCATGTTGGCTTACTAGGAAGTAGAAAACCTACTTTGAAGAAAAAACATCGGACTAGCACTAGCCCGATTCTATTTTGCGGGCCTGGCCAGGCCGGCTGGCGTGCCTAGACAGTGGCCTAAGCACAGCCCTAAGCATCAGGCTGGGCCAGTCTAGGCCCGCTCATCACCGGGCCAGGTCGTGCTCGGGCCAGGCAAAAAAAACCGTGCTTCCAGCCGTGCCGCACATGCTGCAGGCTGCATGGCATCTATACCGGCAGCTATCTGCCCAAGGGCGTGGCCATCCCCTAGCGGGCGCCTCGGCGGGTGCGGCGGCGGCCTAGCCCCCTCAGAGCAACACCTCAAGAGAGCCGCGGGCCTCGGGAGGCAGCCGCCCCAGTCACGTCGGTGGTATTACTGTGGGGCGATCCACGAGCTGCTAGCTACGACGTACGCTCGCTTGTCAGCGCTCCAAGCGCGCGGCGCATGCCCTGCGAGGGGACTGTTGCTGGCCCGGTCCCGCGGTTCTGGCCACCTGCGGCTGACTTGGGGGCCGTGTACTATGTGGCCTGCTTGGCGGTGGCCGGGGGCGCTCCTAGACGAGGTACGGCGGACATGCTGGGCCTATTCCGGCTGGTTGTTGTCGACGAGGGATTGCTATCCATAAACATTTCTGGTTTTCAAAAAAAAAAAAAAGTGGAGCCAGCCCGCGCGCAGGAGCGCGCATTTAGCACTAGTACGTACATACTAGTTGGCAGGCTCTGCAGGCGTCCACAAAACCAGCTTGCGTTTTGCTGAGAACCCAACAGGAAGTGCAGGCAAACTAGCACACGCCTGCAGGTTGCTGCAGGGCAATCAATTTTTGCACGCTGATGATGCGTGCTGGGTGTCTGCAGACAGGGCCGCTTGCATCCCAACCTATTCCCTCCGTCCTCCAAAAAATACAATTATACGAAACGTGCCGATCAAACTAGTTCAACTTTGACCAAATTTACAATAAATAATATTAGCATTTAAGTCTCCAATTAAATTTATTATGAAAATATATCCTTTAACTAATCTAATGATACTTATTTTGTTTTATGAGAATTAGTACACTATTACATAATTTTAGTCAAAGTTTGAACTGTTTCACTCCTCGAAATACGATAATTGTATTCATTTGTGAACGGCGTGCGGATGCTGGCACCACTGGACGACATGGCTATGGCTGTTCCCCTGATTGATCTGGACAAACCGCCCCTTGATGACGTAGACGCTAGGCCTGCAGATGGTGCGGAACCAGGATCACGGGTCGAACCGCTCTAGCTAAACCGATATCTCGCTTTATAGTCGTGTGCTTAATCTGATAACGAGTAACATTTCTGATCTAGATCTCGTTCATTTCGTGCATTACAAAAATGTTCTCTCCCACATGAAAGCTAGAGCAACTAATTCAAAAAAAAAACGCTAGCTAAGGGATTAGTCAACTATACTACAAATTTGTTTAAATATTGAACTTCATTTTTTCTCCTATTCTGAATGATGATTACCTAACGTCTGCTTGACTAAACTGCAACAATGACAGATAGACGATTATATAAAACAAATGTGAGGACACTTTGTGCTGCTCTCCTTTGACGCGTTTTGCATGATGTTGCTTCTCTAAGTACTTCTAACCTTTGAAATTGAAATAGAACATTCAGAGAAAACACTATAGTCCTGCAACAAAAGAACATCAAAATAAGATTGAAAATAATGGTATATTATAGCAATGGGAGAACAATAGTGCAATACAATTGTTACAGTAATGAACAACACCCAAAGAAATATGACTTTGCTTAAACAAAAACATTTACATGGTGGCCCAAGGCCATAAGAGGGAAAAAGATTTCAGCGGAGCATATTCTTGGTGGCCCCTTAGCCTGCAGCATTTCAATCGCCCCTGCTCTGCATTCTCGCACCACCATCCTCAGTTGCTGCATATTTCCAGATCGACTGAATATTTGACTAGAGACTAGAGAGCAGAGTTGTACTCACACTTCTCCAAGAAAAATATTAACACCATGATCTATAATATGATGGTCAAAGCTGGGAGCTACGCAAATCATTACCTCTTTATTTCAAATTTTGCGTGACATGTTCCAATCAGGAAAAAGGCATCTAGGATTGAATAGTGCAATATAACATACTTTCCTCAAACGACAATGCTAACATTTTTTTAAACTGTAGATGGCCAAAGTCTCACAAGTATAAATTTGATGAAAAACAAAGGTGGTAGGTCAAGAAAGGAGGAAAAAGGAACTTTCTCAAAAGAAAGAGGAGTAACTATATATTGAGCAGTATAGTCCAGTTGGTCAGAGTACCCTGGCGGCACTCCTCAGGTCTTGGGTTCGATTCCCCGTGGGATTGAATTTCAGGCTGAGGTTAAAAAAATCACCTCGTCCGTCCCATATCCAAAGCATTGGAGTGGGGGGCACCGGCCCAATTCTCACTTGGGTGACGGAAAGCCACCGTGTAAGGGTGGGGCGGAGGTTCGGGGGTTTTCTCGGCCTGGTGAGGTCTTCTTCTTATTTGGAATGCTGTGGGGGCAGTCTTAACCCCTTCAGGTCGAGTTTTTTTTTTAGTATAGTCCCTTCCTCAATTGGTCCAGATCCTAACTGTCCATTCTAATGAAATGCCGTGTAGTCTCATTTATACTCAGCGCAATGCTGAAAGCTATATGTGTTAAACAATCTAACAAAAATGCTCTCTGAAGGAGGGGGGGAAATCGAAGTAGCACACCTTCAGTTGTGAATTAGTCTTCAATTCAGTCTTCACAGCTTGAAGGACCATTTGTGGAACAGTCCAGTGCAGCATACCTTCAGAACTCCTGAACAGCTAAATGGACCATGTCTTGTAGATGGCAAACACCATGAGTAAAGGAATGAAGAAGAAAAGTACTGGCGCATGGAGCAAAGGGTTCATAGCATAAGCCTTCACAAGCGCTCTGCAAAGCTGCATAAAGATAAGGGGTCAGAAAATTGTTTGGAATAGAGATAACTGCAAACACAGAAACTTGTACGTGTGCTTTTATACCTTCCAATGTTTCCATAGAACCACCACGCAAAGAACACACAGAAATTTCCTAATCCAGCGACCATTCCAAAAGTTTTCATGTTCTATCTGTCTCCTGCTCTTTTGGTAGTAATCATCTTTCTTCTTTCCTGATCGAGAAAGATAATGCTCTCGATATGCTGCTCTCTCAGCAGACATGGCAGCTAAAATCACAATAGTGGGTAGTAACACGAAACAAAGGTGGGGTAGAACAATGACCATGACATCTGGAATCCCAGCATGGACTACTTCGTTGCTACTATTGGGCCCTTTTAGAATCCAACCTTTATATGTCATGTATGTCAAGCTACCATCTTCAGTGATAGGGTGACCAAATAACCAAGGTATAAAAACTAAATAGATAGCGTATAACAGGAGCAATAACCATACAAGAATCACCCTGGCGAGTTCAACAAAAGAACAGATGAAATCTCCAACTAGAGACTTCAACAGTGTCCTCTGACTACCATATGTGCATAGAGATTTATATGTGAACTGATCTTTGAATACCACCGCTAAAACTTGTGGTACAAGAAGCAACGAAAAAATTAGAGAAAAGGCACACCACAGTGCAGGATGATATATTGAAGCCCACTGAATACCAATCACAAAAAACTCTTTCCATGTCCAGTTCACTCTTGCCGACAAGCCGTTAACAGAGAATGGCCTCAACTGGCTGACACTTGTGTCACCTGTTATATCCATCACTTCAATTTGGAGCCAATATCGGCTGGGAGAGGAATCTTCAAATGCCCTCCAGTTCCATGGTATCAAATACATATTTCCTCGAGTTTCATTGGAATCCACCCTTTTCATTTCAGAGTCAAAGACTACTTCAAGAATTCCTGGTCTTGAGTCATATATTTTTACAGAAACAGATACCATCTCATGTTTAGAGAATACAAGAGCTCTCACAGTATCAAAAGACGATGCCCCCATGACATGACATTTGAAATCACGAAAAGCAGAGGCTCTCTGCATGAATCTTGAATCAAGGGGAAAGGTAGGTAGTATTATTATGCTCTTTGAGCCTAATCTGAAATCTATATCAGTATAGGAGACATAGCCATCATCAACTGCTAGTATCCTCATGCTTCTGCTCTTTCTCCAATCACCCATCTCCCATTCCCAGAACTCTTCAATATGAGCTGCTTCTTCAGAACAGTTTTTCATATTACTCTGGATTGCATCTCCTTGGTGCATGTTAAGTTGGTAGTAATGCTCTGAAAATGATGGTTCCTGGACTGCCCGATGGTAGTATCGTTTCAAGTTCTTCCCGAACCTTGTATGAAGATGCCCACACAAGTATGCTGCCAATGATTGCTTTAGAAAAACATCCTTGATACTTTTTCCTGACTCTGTTAATGCTGAGAAAGACAACGGGAAGTGCCCAAATGCAATTTTTGTCACTGGAATCTTGTCAAAGTCAGTATCCCACTGTGATAACGCTTGATCCAATTCAATCACCTGCTTGTCAGTTGGATGTCCAAATAGATTGGTTGGACCTCTAAGACCAATCTCCATTGTGCTATCAAAACCAACAAACAGATGCTTCCGACCACTATTCTGCAGATCATTAAATGCAGCTTCATGTGTATTTTAAAAGCAATTGGAAGAACACTATATATAACAAATAACAATACACTTGAACTACAGGATGGCAACGAAATAAGAAGTACCCCCTCCGTTCCAAATTATAAGATATTTTATCATTTCTAGATACATTAATTTTGTTATTTATCTAGACATAGTGTATATCTAAGTGCATAACAAAAGCTATGTATCTAGAAAAAAGCCAAAACGTCTTATAATTTGGAACTGAGGGAGTACATCTTTCTTCCTGCACAAGATAAGTATTGATCATACATAGAGAAACTACTGACCTCCAAAGTAATGCTTTGGACACGCCCCTGCCGTCTTAACTTGGCGTTGATGCTATACTTATTATAAAAGTCATAGTCGTCACCAGATGCCGGCACACCAAAGCTATCATGATTTCCTCTCAGATCATAGAAAATCCTTCTTGGAAGCTTGCTACTTTCAATGATTTCCTTCATTGTACGTTCATATTCTACCCATTCGACCTTGTTTTGTTTCATTGTTAACAGATCTTTGCTTTTCCCATCTGTTAACAAAAACCGAGATATCTATTAGAAACTTGAGAGAACTCCCTTGGCGATAGTATTTCACCTTCTGAAAATGAATGTAGCTCGTTTCTCAGAGGTGTTAGTTACTTCCTTTTATGCTGGATGGATCAACTTGTGTGATGCTGATCAATATTACAGACTTACAGGCGGCTCTCATTTCCAAATGCTGAAACAGGTAATGGAAGATCACATGTTCATTTAACTAAATTTTGCATTTGCATAGGGTTCAAATTTATTGGTTTGGTTACTACTTCATATCATTTTTTTTCAATATAAAAAAGAGTACACGTTGCCTATTAGTAACACAGTCAAATACAAATCCCTCAACAATACAAGAGCCCTACATGCGATGGTTTACAGGTCTTGGCAATCTGTGGTTACCACCTAGTATTTCATTTGGAGAAAATTTGTATCTGTTCTATGGATTGTTTGTTGTAACGGTGAAATCTCTAACTTTCGAAACCTGAGTTCAAGCTCATGCATCTCATTGGGCCACGTCATACTTAAATTCTCTGCCATCCGATCGAGCAGTACCTATATCCTATGGCTAACATGGCTCTGTCGTTAGTGGCTTCTGGTCACCTGCAGCGAGTTCCAGAGAAATCATGGCTCACGACCCTACCTCTCTTGCCTTTTTTTTTAATCCGTGATGTCACCCTTTTTGGCCTTTTATCTTCCAGTTAACCATGCAAAAGAACAGGCAGCAGCAAGAGGTTGATTCCATAGTGTTAAGGGTATTAGTGTAATCTCCCTAGTCCAGGGTTTCTCTCTTGTGTCCCCTGTATTCTATATATAGACTAGGGAGATTACACTAATACCCTTAATACATAGAAGAAAGCGACGTGAGCAACAGGTACTCCCAACTATTAATCCACTTTGTTTCAATCGACCGGGAGACAGATATATGTTATTTGTAAAATTTTATGGTGTTAAATATAGATAAGATAAACTTGCTTCCAGTCAAACAGTGTTGATGTACAACTGTTTCTTAAGTAATTGGTAGTGCTGCTATTAATCTGTATTCTGGAGCTACAGATTTTACAGGCTCGATAACACCATGTTTGCCCCTCTACCGTGCACCTGGTGAGGAGGCGGCCGCATCTGACTTATGACTGCTAGGGAAGGCTGCTGCATCTGCGAGGGAAGGCTGCTACAGCACATAGAAGCACCCTGGACATTAGCCCCAAATTCTCTCATCAATTTCCCCCTACTTCTCAGTTCTAAATATGGTGGAAAAGCTTACGTACTTAGCATAGTGTGATCTGCTATGTACAGCTGAGAAATAAGTTTTGTTTATGTACAATACAAAAGCCATCCCTATTGCAATCTAAATAGATTATACCAACTTATAACTTACACTTGTGGTGTGATTGCAAACTAAGCAAATGCACTCTATTATTTCAGAGCTCTGAATTTAGATGCGTGTTCTGCATGACAGGGTTCAGAAAATTAATAAAAGGGCATATTAACAGATTGATGCACAGTCCAGCTATTAGGAGAAATCCAAATCACATTGTCACATTATAGACCACAATATGGCGCTGTGATCTGCATTTATATGACAAAAATGCAAACATCAAGCTAATGCCCTAACAGCTTAACCTCAAATGAAAATGCTCTGTATTATCTCTTGTTGCTTCTCTGCTGCCACACTTCCAGGTTATAAGCAAGCACTATGGGATGCGCTTTTCTTTGATTCAAGCAAGCCTACCAATTCTTCAAGTTGGGGGCTGTCATTGGTTCAAGTCACAGGGAAGAGAGAGCTTCAGGTGAAGCCAACTTGAGGTTCTGTGAATGCTCCTAAATGCTAGCATTATAGTTCTGATTTCAGATACTCCTAAACTCTGATATTATGGTTCTCATTGGGTACTGATGAGAATATTAGAGGGCCTGCCAAAACCAATAGTAGTGAAACTCCCTTTTGCATTTGGGCTATTTTAACTACAAAATCACTCATGCTCATATTTTGCTATTCTTTAGTTGCACATCAGCTACTTGGATTACTCATGCTTTAAGCTAAGCTCTTATTAAGTCCTTCCTTGTGACCGTCTGAATGGAATAAGCAGCAGGTCAATTTGTTCTATGTGATATCGGATTCAGCTCAAGTGGGATCTATCAAGCTTTTAGTTTCCCACAAAAGCGAGAATTAATTAGAGCTTACTAATGGACTATGAGTTCTGAGAAGCTGCAGTTTCTGTTCTCTGAAATTCAATGTCACCAAAGAATGCCAGCTTTGATAACTGTCACTTTGGAATGAAGTGTTTTTAGCAAGGGACAAAACACAAAAGTAAAACTACTGCTTGCTTTCGAGTTATTGAAACTGGGATACAATGTGCAGAATGATATTCTTATACTCTTCATCCCGCTACATTTGGAGCACTCTGATGAATACAATGAGCCAGACAAATTTTGGATCTTATGACTATCATCTTCTGATACTCCTTCCTGTTTGGTTCTCCTGTCAATCCACTACCATTGTGCCAACCTTAGTTGTAAACAAGAGTTAATTTCATTTAGGCATAAACTTTTACCTGAAAATATAAATATGGTCAATGTTATATCTAACGATTTCAGGGACCTCATTCACAAATTGTGAAATTGACTATGCCGCTGAAAACATGGACAATTTAATGTCTATGCCTCATAGCTTATTGGAAAGCCTGCCAACAAATTAAGTAATATCTATGACAGAGCCCTCCTGAAATAGCTACATTGATTTGGCACAAGTACAAAATTGATGTCAACATCTTAACAAAGAAAAGTTTCACGATTTCTCATGTTATACCATGTCTCTTTATCAGTATCAATGTTGTTTTCAAAAGAAGATTTAGTAACCTGCAGAGAAGATATAGTAACTTTTACCTGAACAGAGCAACCAAGCAAATCTAAAGTTTATTTCCTGCTTTGTTTTCATATTTGTGTTAACCCAATTAAATTAAAAACTTATACTTGGAACTCTGATATGCAGGAGCAGTCGACAATTCCAACACTGTACGTACACACATTGACAAATATGATACACCCATCCCAGATTTATGTGCTCTGTTTAAACCGAAGCCTCCAATAAGGTAGTTGGTCTCCTGTTAGCTCAGCATAGCTTGACTATGACTTCAACTTACCTACAACTGTCTACATGATGTGATGCAGCCTGACGAAAACTCAAGATGAAAAATCAAAATTCGAAAAAGGATTACAAATTTATTTCTTCCTCACCCTCTCAACCACTGAGTTTTGCAGAAAGCATCACAAACTGTTGTCAAGTTCAATGGCCCTTTTTGCAGCGGATTGATAGTTCCAATTCAGTTTCTACCTACATTTGCAAGACCCAACCCGCAAAGATGGATTGACCAGGTCGGAGGGGGCAGCTAAGCCGCGCCTGGTTTTCTAGTTGAGACCTGAAGTGGCCCATGCCCTAAGTGGCCCTGTTGGGCAGCTGGAAGAAAACTGGCCACTGCCCCCTGTATGGATTGTACTGCCTTAAATTATGATTTCATGAATCATACCGAATGTGCTGAAACATCTGTTTTTTCACTAAAATTGAGAAATGAGAAGCACTGAAAACATCAGCTCATTTACCGATTGGGTAATTTCATCTCACATTGGATCAGCCCTGAAACCACGAGATCTACAACTTTCATATCAAATCGTTTTTTTTTTCGGAATTGAATGAAGATAATTTTTATATGAAAATTATAGATCTCGACGAGATCTACGACTTTCTAGTTTTGAGTTTTTCATTTGAAGTCGTTAAGATGCTAAAAAAATTAATGACATATTTAGACTTAAGGTATTTTCGACTTTTCACACCTGCAGCATGACGACGTTAGAGTCCAAACTAACGGCAGTGGCATGGAGGATATAAAAAAGTTGAAGTACTGGCGCTGAAGACCGTTTTGAACTTTTCTAGGGGCTCACAGAGCATTGCGATATTTTTTAACAGCACACAAGGAATTCCCCCATCAAACAGAGGACGTGGACGAGGGACCGTGGGAGGGAGGGATCTACGACATACCAGTAAGGTCTCCTGTGATCAGCACGAGGTCGGGGTTGACCATGGCCAGCGCCGGGCCGACGTACCGCCGGAAGTCGTAGGCGCGCTCCGGGTGGTGCACGCTGAAGTGGAGATCCGAGAGCTGGGCCACCCACACAACCCCGTCCGGCGCACCGGACACCTCCACCACCTCTCTCTCGTCACGGGACATGGCGGACGGAGCCGCCGCCGCGGCGATGAGGAGCAGTAGAACGGGGAGGAGCCGCTTGCCGCGCGTCTCCATGGCGAAGGCGAAGGCGGGGGCCTCCAGGAGCACAACGGGACTGCGATTCTGTGTGTCATGTGTGTGGAGTACTAGGCAGGTAGCCGGAAACTCGATCGGGCACGGGCCCCCGAGCTCTTACCCCTGACCCGGCGATGGGTAGGCATGGAGACGTGGATGTAGGGTCTCCAAATTCTAAGTTTTTTCACTTTCTCTTCATCACATCAATTTTTGGATGTATACATGGAGCATTAAATGTAGGTAAAAAATAATTAATTACACAGTTTGGTTGTAAATCATGAGATGGATCTTTTGAGCCTAGTTAGTCCATGATCGGACAAAGTTTGTCAAATACAAACGAAACGTACTACAGTGTCCAGGTTGTAAAAATTTACAATCTAAACAAGGCCTAGATATTTTTTTTTTCGTCGTCGTCGTCGTCGTCTTCTTCTTTTTTGTTGGGCACGGTGGAAGGAAGCTTCCTGACGCGCTCACGGCGTTGACCGAGAGGCCGGCTGGCGCTGGCCGGGCAGGAGCCCACGGCGGGGTGCACGCCCGGATTTGGCCTTTGGAGCGGGCTGCCCGAGCCCGAGGTCCTGTACAGGTAGGACGAGCCCCCGTATCTTCCGAGAAGGGGCTGAAAGATGGGTTTTGGAGCTACACCAATCCCATACTGGAGGCTTGTATCTAGTGGACTGGTACAGGAATCAACTGAATCCATCTATTCAATCCTTTCAAGGTTATATTTTACCATACTCTCAAGGGTACTTCTGAAATCACTTCTCGGAAGGCACTGCACAGCACCGAGGGATGTACACCGGAACCACCCAAATTACATGTACTAAAGACTCGATAACTCTGATAATCTGTCGGATACCCTCGAAAAATACTGAATCATCCGTATTTTACAGCCCATATAAGATTAATATAAAGTTACCACAACATTACAACACTTGATATAAAAATAACTTACATTACAAAGCGTAAGATTTATAACATTAGGTTACAAAATATGGCAGGTGAAATCTTAATTCTAAAAGGTGAGTAGTACTACTGAATCAACTTAGATAAAGCATCTAAAGTATAAGAGATAGCCAGATCATGTCGAGCCCATCGACATGACCTCGATTAACACCATAAGTCAGAACCTGCAACAGGGGAAAGATAAACCCTGAGTACTTGACGGTACTGAACAAGTCTTATCCGACTAAAAGAAAAGACTCTAAGAGCATGCAGGCTTAAAGGAAAGTCTGAAGCAAGAGGAACTTTTACAGAAAAGTTTACTACCAGTGGATCCTTACTCTAAATGTTTTAGCTTCGTATTAGGTTAACAGTAGTATCCAGTTTACACATAATCTAGCTCAATCACTTCTTTAAACATCTCATCTCATATCCATAAGTAACTATGTTTTATTGATTAACTATGATGCAGTTCAGTTGATCACGTCTCCTGTTACCGTAGAGCAAACGGCGATTCAAATCGATTTGGCCCAGTTGGCGTTTCCTTACCACACGACATATGCAGATCCCGATTTCGGACTTACATATATCAACCTTCACTCGGATCCTACAAAACATGAATAGGTTTCTACGCTACCCGAGAACACAGTACTCCACCTCCCTACGCCACTCCTAGCAGATTCACAGGATGAGTACACACTACTCTCACCATTTCTCCATTCTCAGTGCGCGGTTGTCCTTTCACATAATGGAATAGCCGAGGTATCAGGCTTACCGGAGTATGTAGCCAGTACTACAAGTCACGATCACAAGCGGCCCTACAACGATCGGTTCTTAATCGACACAGGCGGAACGAGCACAACTAGACAAAATTGTCTACCCCACTTACCGTAACATCAAGTCTCGCCGATCTCAATTTAACATTATCATTTCATGGTATTCTCACGACCCAAAAACAGAGCCGAGAAGGACCAGGTAAAACCTATTTCCTGCGAACGATGAAACCATCATTCGATTTCTATCGAGGTCTAAGCATTACGAAGCATTAGAGGTATCAACCTATTCAAACTAACATGGTAGAACTAAGGATACCTGAATATCAAGGTAATCATGCCGCAACGGTATTCGATCAACTTCTAATTACTTAATGCACATCTCACAAGACTTAAAGTGTAATAAAGATTTGTACAGACTAGAGAAGGTGTTATGCTTCGGGGCTTGCCTGCGTTGTAGAGAAGGTTAGATTCCATAGAAAGATCCACTAGTCAGACTTGGCACCAACACCACTGGTGGATGAACCTTCTCCGAAACTTGGTCAACACGAACCTTCTCACTCTTGTAGGTACTACACGTAATAAATGATGTTTTGCTTAACATGATGGACTACATGCCATGATATATGATGAGAGCATTCAAGTGCATAACAGAAGATAAACAAAGTTAACAAAGTTGAGTACAACTTTCCTTCACCAAAGAAGTAGGGTTATTATCATAAAAGCATTTTCATTATTTAACTAATGAGTTAATTAGTTGTTATCATGAAAGCAACACTTAAACTAATTAAGAAAGACAAGGTATCTAACTAACATTGCATCAAGTTCACTCATCAGGGCAGCAAGGATCATTACATGTCCTAACCACATGCATTTACTAATTAGTTATTTGAGTTAACTATTTTATTTATTAACTAACAAGTTAAATATGAGCATAACAAAGAAATAAAAGAGTTGCCAAGTAACAACAAAGGGATTAGTGTTCCAAGGTCCACAATCAAGCCCAAAATCACATCAAAGTCATTTAGGGATTTTCCTAATTTATTTTAGTATTTATTAATTAAGGAAAAGACATTTAAACACATTAAATTAATTAACCAATTTAAAATTATCAAAATAGTACCAAACTTTTTGTAAAAAGAAGGTATTAGCGTGTAAAGCATACACAAAAAGTTTCATGATTAAAGCATAATTATTTTAGCCTATAAAAATTATGCAAGGTCCATTTAATAATTAAAAGAGGTAATTTTTAAGCATACCAAAACTAATGAAAATGACTAATTCATATTTTTCCATGGTAGAGCACATCATGACAAAGCTACACAAAAATTTTCATATTTTTATCACACTCCTGCATTTAGTTATGAATTAAACAAGAATCAACACTTTTAAACATTTTGTGAAATAGATAATATCATTTATCTGCGCCAAATCCATTTTTCACTCACCCCTGCCCTACCCCTTCTCACTGACACGTGGGGCCAGGGTCAAACCCAACCCTGCCCGTGTTGACCGCGAGCTCACCGGCCTTTGACCGGTGGGTGTTTGTCGACGGTGATCTCGCCGGCGACGAGACCAACACCGACGGACTCGTCTCTCTCTCGCGCACACACGCTGGTGGTGACGGTTGATCAGTTAGGGCACGGCGGCGACTACGCCGACAGTCATGGTGGCCCGGCATTGCTCCGGTGCGGCGGAGGTGACCGACGGTGGCACCTCCGGCGATGGAGACAACACCAACAACTTCCCCTCTACCTCATGAACCTACCCCTTGCTATCGGTTGATTGAGTTAGGGCTCCGTGCGTGCTCGGCCATAGTCATGGCAGCACGGTGGGGCAGAGTGCGGTGGTGCTACGGCGTTCCTGTCACTACGGTGCGGTAGAAGCTAAACGGGCGACGCGGTTAGCACCAGGAGCTCATCATGACTTCAACGCGTGTCCTGGTTGAGATGGGGACGAGACGGAGCTCAATGGTCAGCGGTGATGGCGCATGCTATGGCAGAACCACCCTAATTATATGGCCCACATGTTCCTATCATTGTCTCAAGGACCTCTAATTGTTGCACACGAGAGCCAGATAATTCAGGTAGTCTGTCGGGTGTCCTCGGGGAACCCCGAATCATCCACATTTTATAACTCATACAGGATCAACATGGAGTTACCACAACATTACAACAGTTGGTACAAAAAAATCTTACATCAGAGTGCGGAAGGCTTATAACATTAGTATACAAAACATGTTCAAGTCAAATCTTTAACTAAGCTCCAAATGGTGAGTAGAATTGCAGAAACAACTTAGGTGAATTATCTAAGGTAGAAGAGACGACCAGATCATGTCGAGCCCACTGACATGACCTCGATTGGGAGCACTAGTTAGAACCTGCAACAGGGTTTAACAAACCCTAAGTACTTAAGGGTACTTAACTAGTCTTATCCGACTAAAAGAAAAGACTCCAACGGTATGCAGGCCTTAAAGGAAAGTTTGAAGCAAGAAATAACTTTTGTAGAAAAACTTACTATAGGTGGATCCTTACTTTCTATGTTTTAGCTTTTGTATTAAGTCATTATGGTATCCAGTTTGCACCTGATCTAAATCAATCACTTCTTTAATCAGCTCATCTCATCTTCATCTCTTATCTATAAGTTACCATGTTCCATTGATTAACTACGATGCAGGGCAGATGATCGAGTCTCCATAATCGAGGAGCACAACGATTCGAATCGATTAGTTCTAGCTGGGATTTCCTTACCACATGACATATGCAGGTCTAGGTCCGGTCCCGAACCTACATATATCAACCTTCACTCGGATCCTCTAAAACGTGAACCAGTCTGCGCTACCCGACAGCACAGTACTCCACCTCCCTGCGCCACTCCTGGTGAATTCACAAAATGTGCACATGCTATTCTCACCATCTCCCACGCCTAGCGCGCAGTTGTCTTTTCACATAATAGAATAGCCGAGGTATCAGGCTTACCGGAGTATATGGCCAGTACTATAAAGTCTCGAACACATACAAGCCTACAACGAACGGTCCTTAATCGACACAGGCGAGACGAGCACGACCAGGCGAGCCTGTCTGCCCAAGAACACTTATCATAACATCGAGCCCTGCCCGGTCTCAATTTAACATATCATTATCACAATATTCTCATGATCCATAAACAGAGTCGAGAAGAACCAAGGTAAAACCTATTTCTCACGAACGATGAAACCATCATTTGACTTCTATCGAAATCTAAGCATTACTAAGCATTAGAGGAAATGACCTACACATACCAGTGGGGTACAACTAAGGATACCTAAATATCAAGGTAATCATGTAGCAACAGTATTGGACCAACTCCTAATTACTTAATGCATATCTCAAAAGATTTAAGGTGTAATAAAGATTTGTAAATACTAGAGAAGGGTTTATGCTCCGGGGCTTGCCTGCGTTGCAGAGAAGGTTAGTTCCACAGAGGATCACATGGTTCACCAACACCATGGGTGGATGGACCTTCTCCGAAACTTGATCAACACGAGTCTTCTCACTCTCATATACACTACACGTAATAATGATGCATGCTTAGCATGATGGAATGCATAACATGATGCATGATGAGAGACACACAAGTGCATAATAAAACTTAAACTAATCTAAGAAAGTTGAGTACAACTTTCCTTCGCGGTACAATTAGGGTTAAGCTTCACGAAGCATTTCAATTATTTGGTTATTAAGTCATTTACGTGGTTAACAATTAAGTAACACCTATCACGTTATTCTAGTCAAGCAAGACAAGGTACTTAACTAACATTACACAAAGTTCAACCATGAAGACAAGCAAGGATCATCACATGACCTAATCACATGCATCTTGTAACTAATCATTTAGGTAACTATTTTATTTATTAACTAACAAGTTAATTAGTTATCTATTATGAAAGGAATTACACTATCATGAACCAGCAAGAGATTAACAATTATCTCATGATTATGATAAGGACTCATCCAATTAAACTAAATATTTAAATAAACCATTTTAATAATTATAAAAACAAATTGATTCAAAGCATATCAAGCAACTAATTACATTACCAAGGAACATCAAGGGTTTGAGTGTTCCAAGGTCCACAATCAAAGTATAAAATACACCCAATTCATTTAAGGATTTATCTAAATCATTTTAGCATTTATTAAATAAAAGAAAAGGTATTTAAACACACTAAAATTAATTAACCAAGTTAGAATTAGCAAAACAATACCAAAATTTTTGTGAAGGTATATATTAGCACATAACATTTACACAAAAAGTTTCAGCATCACAGGATTAATATTTTTATTTATAAAAATCCTACAAGGTTCATTTTATAATTAAAAGAGGTAATTTTTAAGCATATGAAAAATACTGAAAATGGCCAATTTATATTTTTCCCATGTAGACCACATCTTAACAAGCATACACAAAAATTTCATAATTTTATCACCTCTAATTATTTAGTTATGAATTTTACAAGAATTAGCATGTAAAAGCATTTTCTAAAAAAGATTAAATCATTTTCTGCGCAAAATTTCTTTTCTCGCCCACCTCTTTCTTACCCATTGTTATTGACAGATGGGCCCGGGTCAACTCTAGCGAGGCACCCGCATTGACCGCGGCTCCCGGCCATTTGACCGGCGGGTGCTCGTTGCCGGTGAGGTCTCCAGCGACGCAGACTGCCCTGGCCTGCTCCTCTCTCTCCCGCGCACCTCACCCGAGCACTAGCTGAGCACCTAGAGCACGACGGTAAGCAAAACAGCGGCCATGGTGGCCCAGCAGTGCTCCGGTGCGGCGAAGACAGCGAACGGCGAGGCCACCAACAGACCCAACGCAACCTCTCGAACATGTCTACAGTGATTGTTAATCGGATTAGGGTTCCACGCGTGCTCGGCCTCGGCCATGGCGGCACGGCGAGGCAGAACGCGGCGACGCGATGACGTTCCAGTGACTATGGTGCGGTAGAGATAAAATGGGGTGATGGGCATGATCAGGAGCTCACCGTGACTTCGATCGACTACTTGGTCGAGGCATGAATGCAGCGGATAGGGCCGGCTACGGTGAGGGCGGTCGCGGCGGCCTGGACTAGGGAAGATGACTGTGTTTCGGCGTGTCCTATGTAGTAGAGGTAAAAAGAGAGGGTCGATGAGCACCACGGAAGCTCAAGGAGTCCAAAACATCAAATGAAAGAGCGGAAGTTGCTCCGGTGAGGCCTGGCCACGATGAGGTGATGCTCGACGGCGCTGTAGGTCGCCGCGGCGGCAACCGACACTGAGGCTAGTTCTAGTGGCCATAAGTGATGCGGGCAGCTTAGCGGATGTGCAAGAAGCAGACAGAGCTTTGGGCGCAAGCAGTTGGGCACGGATGGATCGATGATGATGAATTATGACGATGAAGACGGCAAGCAGAGAAGGAAAAAGAAGAAGGATGGCTGGCTTCGATGCGATAAGAAGGTGAGGGTGAGGTAGGAGCGTTCGACAGCAGCTGCTTGACCATCTCCAAGTAAGCAGCTGTGTGCCTTGGTCGAGAAGCGGCGCGAAGGTGCTCAGCGAGCAATAGCGGCAAGCACCTGCGTGTCACTGCCGTCGGTGGCTATAGTGACCGACTGAAACCCTCCCCTTCCTTTCACTTGATCTCACGATTTCACAAAACAACTTGATAAACTTCCTTAAGCAAAGTTGTTAACCTATGTGAGATCTCCAACATTGCTTAAGTGACCAACCCTAGAATCTTGATAGTTTTGAAGTTTTCGAATGGTGAAGAGGGGTACTTTGAAACTGTCAAACTGAACTTTCAGTTAGGGTTTGAAACTGTTTTTGATTAGTAAACTTTGAGCAATTAATTATTGGTCAAACATCTATCAACCCTATCAACTAATTACACAGTAACAAAGATCAATTATCACACCAAGCAATGCAACAAAAGTTGTATAAATTTTATTTGTGAAATTCTATTTAATAAATCTCCAAAGATTGAACTTATTAACTGGTTTTCAAGGACTTAATGAAATTGGCTAAGTGTGGAAATTAGTGCTGGATTCAACTTTGGAGCTCAAATTTGAACATGTTTTATTTGAAAACTCAATCAACCTTTTGTTCTATATTACAAAGCACACTTTATACTGCAAAGTTTATTTTAACAAAATTTTAATTGTTTAAACAAATTCTCATATATAAATTCACAAAGATCGTTTATTACTAACATTGACACCATTTCGTGCAACATATGAAACACCACATATGCAACATGGACATGGCATAATTGAAACATAGAATGCATTAATGAACAATACTTGGTGATTATGCATAATGATGCTCATGATCAAGTTTTAACTGCTTTTTAACATCTAGGATGTTACACGTGCGGCGGCATGAACCGGCGACGAGGTCATGTTCCGGTGTGCCCTATATGGTAGAGATTAAAAGGGAAAGCTGATGAGCATCGTGGTAGCACAAGGAGTCCAAAACATCAAAGGAGGGGGCGGGAGCTATAGCGGAGTGAGCTAGCCACGGTGAGGTCAAGCTCATAGGCCATGGCGAGGTCGTGCGTGGGGAACTGGCGCCAGGGGTGATTACGGGGGCAAAAGGCGATGTGAGCGGGTTGGCGAGGTGCGTGAGGAGTAGGCGAAGTGATGGATGTGAGCTATTGGGCGGGGGTGGAGTGGGTGCGGTGAATTTTGCCGGTGGGGAGGAGCCGTGCCGGCGGTGGGGAAGAAGAGAAGAGAAAAGTCACCGGCGGCGCTGTGCTTTTAATGGCGAAGGCGAGATGTCCAGATGCGCCAGCACCTGCTAGGCTTCGACACACAAGCTGTTGTGTGTCTGCACGTGCGAGGGCGGCAAACGAAGGCGGTAGCTCGGCTACGAGCAACCAAGCACGCTGCTGCCGGCTTTACTGTTCCCCGCCTAAAACCATGATCTTCTCCTTCCTTGTTCTCCCGATTTCGTGCAGCAACTCGAGCAACCCCAAGAACAAAAGAGGTTCATCTACACATGCACTCCATCTTTGCTTAAAGGAGCGACACCCAAAACTTGATAGTTTGAAAGATTTTGAATTTCAAAGAGAGGCACTTTGAAACTGCAAAACTGAATTTTCAGTTAGGGTTTGAAAACAATTTTGGTTAGCAACTTTGAGCAATTAATTAGAGGCTAAACATTGATCAAACATGTCAACTAATAACACATTAACATAGCTCAAGCATTACACCAATTCATGGAATAAGAGTTGGGCAAATTTTATTCATGAAAATCATTTTAATAAATCTCCAAAGATTGAACTTATTAACTAATTTCAGGGACTTAGCCGTAAAAATGACTAAGTGTGTAGCCAGCATTTGTTCAACTTTTGGAGCTCAATTTTTAAACATGTTTAACTTGGAAACATCATCACATGTTGATTTTATAAGAAAGCACTCACCTTGTACTACAAGCTTTATTTTAACAAAATTTTACTTATTTAAGCAATGCCATAGATATAAATTCACAAAGAACCTTAAACACTAATATTGACATCATTTCAAGCAACATGTGAAACACTACAAGCAACATATGAAACACTACAATGCAACCTATGAAACATCACATATGCAACATGTGCATGCTACTATTGAAACATAAAATGCATTAATGAAACAATGCTTGGTGATTATGCATAATGATGCTCATGATCAAGTTTTAACTGCTTTTTAACATCTGGGATGGTAAAGAGAGGAAAGGACCTAGTCAAACTGCCCCCCATGCAGAAAAGGAACTGATGTCTTTTGTGTCATTATAAAAGAATCATGCTACTAAAAAAATTAAAGATCTTCGTTACCACTGTATATTTATTTTCACTAGAGGTCACTGTCGTTTCCTGCCATTTGGTTTTAAGTTTTAACACGGGTCACAGGTGGGTGCCAAACTAGACATGAATGACTTTTTGCTCATCACTCTATCTAGTCAATGCCCCATCACTCCTGAACTCCTTCCCACCAATGGTTTCGGTCCCCACTCATCCTAAACCCTAGATCAGGAAGGGGCAAAGGGCGCAGCGAGGGGGCATCAAGGGCGACACTAGTGGCCAGTACAGACAAGGGGGTTGTCTAGGCCTCTAGGAAGCTATCCTGGGCGTGCCTTGCATGGTCGTGGCTCCAAGGCCAGGGTAGCAACCAAGCACCCCAAGGTGCGTGTTCGTGTGGCGCGCATGTGTTCATGGGTGACTAGGGCGGCATTGGTGGCCGGCGCAGGATAGGCACGTGCTATGCAAGCGCGTTCATGGGCAACTAGGGCTAGACAATAACTTTCCATATGTTTATGTCTGGATGATAGTTATGTTTGGATAAGTATGCAACTATGTATTTCTCTTATTTTGCTTGCAATCCTAAATTTTTTTGGATTTAATGGAAATTTTCTATGCGCACACACAAGCTATCACAACCGTGTCAGAGGAAAATTTGAATTTTTTTATGCACGCACACAAGATGTCAAAGGTGGTAGTAGAAGAAAAAATGGGAATTTTTTATGCATACTTCTTTGAGGGCAGAAACATCATTTCCTCACTCGGTTAACTGGTGTTGGTAGGACAATAGCCAGCGGTACACTGAGGGAAAAAAGCTTTTATGCAACAAAAATGGAGACTTTTAAATTTTTTGTAGTGGCATGAGAGAATTGTGATCTTTTATAATGGCACTAAACGAAAAGAGTCAAAAGAAACCCCTACCCTAGCATCAGACCCTAAGCCCCACGCCGAGAAATTGCTGTTCATTTCCCTCTCTATCGATTTATATCCTCTACCTCGCTCAAAGATTTGTAACATTATTGACCAATTTTCCCAAATACTCTTCCCAAGCCCTCTTTCCATCTTCAGTTCTTGATCCCTCAAACCATCTTCCCATCTCCGGCTCTTGCCTTCTTGGTCTTCATGAGAGAGAGAGAGAGCATGGACCCTCGACCACTCCTCCACTAGTTGCCACGATCACTACAAAAGACATCATCTTGTTTAGGATTCACGCCTGCGTCGTCTTCTCCAGGGTCCACGTCCACGCCGAACGAGCCCCTGCCACTAGCCTCGCCCCCTCCGCCGTCGCCACGGGCATCGTCTTCTCCAGCGTCTGCGTATGTGCCGTGTGAGCCCCGACCACCATTCTTGCAGCTATAGTCCTCTTCCATCTAGATCAAGGGAATGAGTGAGGGTAGCTCAGTTACTCTTTTATGTTGTTAGATTGTTGACTGCAATTGTTAATGGCTCTTGGATTTATGGAGGCTGATTGTCTAGTAATAAAAGTTCTTGATGTTGTGACTGTTGGCTGATGGATTTATGGAAGTTGTTTGTCTAGTCTAGGGATAAAATTTCTTGTATGTTGTTAGACTATTGACTACAATTGTTAATAGCTCATGGATTTATGGAAGTTGATTGTCTAGTGGTTAAAGTTCTTGTATGTTGTTAGCCTGTTCACCATAATTGTTAATAGTTCATTATTTGATGATTTTTTTCTCTTTACAGTGTAATTGTTAATAGTTCATTAGTTGATTTTTTCTCTTTATTGCCCAATGGTGACATATAGGTTAGCATTGTTGTGTGTGGTTCACATTTTATGGGATTGTTTCCCTGCTTGGTAACACATAGGATCTCGTCAAGAAATTTTCAAAAATCACCAATATGCTTGTGCTTTTTTATCCGATGGATGCAATTCTTGATATTCAAACAGCCATATGCAAGGTTCCATTACATCTGGTGTAGGAAGAAGAGACATATAAGGTTGAGGTTGCCAAAGTGAGGCAGGTGATGTCGAATATGCAAAAGGTGACCTCTGATCTCATCTCGCTTGGCTTTGGATCCATTAACGATTATCACCCTCTTGACTCATCAGTGGCCTACGCAAAGTTCAGTGCTCTTAATCTAGCTTTTATTTATATATATAGTTCATTTTACCTTCTTAGAGACATATCAAATCTCAATTGTGGTACCTCTCCAATGATATTTACACATATTATGCACTTGCAATCCAGATACATTTGGAAGTTACAACGAATTCACCATTGTTTGGCTTACAAGATGTTGTAGGGGGTCCTCGAACATATTAGAGAGGAGAAGGTTGGGTAGTGAGGAGAGGTGAGAGCTAGGAATTAGGATCAAGCAAATGAGAGTGGAGAGTGGGTGTGAGTCCCCCTTCCCTCATGCCCTTGCACTTATACAAACAATGGTTATTTACAGGTGGCCCTTTGGTGGGGTTGGATTTGACAGGACACTACTCTAGCTCCTACTTGGGTCTCTTCCAAGGGGAGTCCTAACCCATATACTTCTACATGACACTACACTAACACCCATTTGGGCCTCTTCTAGGGAGAGGCCTAGACGATATACTTCATGGTCTTCCCAACACAAGATGTGAATTGTTGTGGATAATTACTGACTCTAAAGTTGACTGAAGATATGGAAATCTGCAATGTGAGTTGTGTAGGAGTATATTGTACGACATCACCCATTTACTTGTGTAGGGCATGGGTTCGATATATTCTAAATTTTGATAGGATTGGTCTTATAAATGAGTTCTTTTCCTGCTCAATTTGTAACTTATTTGTATATAGTTTGAAAATATTATCTGTAATTCTATCAAATTCTCTTTGATACATTTTGACTGAATCTTCCTCTATCTTTCTTATACTCTTTGTTTGTTGCTCATCTTTGCTGGAATATGATCTGGCATGAATATGATCTTCTATTTTTTTTCTTTGTTATGCTTCTGATCCCTTGTTCATCAGGTTGCGGGAGTGCATCTTTGGAGATCACTTCTACATCAGGTGTTTCGTTCTTGGTGTCTTGAGGGAGTAATTGGTTGAACTCGTGGCTTCTACTTCTCACATGCTCATATATGTCTATGCACTGGATTTCTATGCAATGCTCTTCAGAAACTTCAGAGGTAGTTCTTGAAGCCTTGAAGGTGATTCCTTAAGGCAATTTTTGTTGTGGGACATTGGAGAAACATGATATTGGCTAGTTCACACCGCCGATGATGAAATGTGTCGAGTACCATTATATAATTGTGACTATTTGTCATAAGACACAGCGAGGATGAAAATAGGTCGGAAAAATCCCTCTCATGTTTCCATTTCTATATTTTTGGGAAAAAATATGATAGGGTTCGGAGAAGCCGGTATCGTTTATGGAATCAGGATACATGGACACACGACGGACAGAGAGACAGAGCATTAAGTCAGAATCACCTGATCTAATATTCTCAAGTATGCATGTATAAAGTCACACAACAATATACATTTATGAAGATTGGTCTAATATTCACTTCCATGCCATGTGTGTTAACATGTTAACACATATAATTGGTGATTAATAGATGTATTAACATAATATAAGGACATGTAATCGTTAGGCATATCCTGCATGAGATGAAAATGGATTCATCCCATATGAAAACGAGATTTCACAAAAACAGGGCAGAGAAATCCTCTCCTGTTTTCGTAAATGAAAACATGATGGCAAATACAGAATCGAGCGAGACAAAAGTAGAAAGCAGGGCGAGTTGGGATTCTTTTCTCTCTATTTTCGTCCCAATTCCCAATGCCCTTTCCCAAATAGCCTATGAAACTTATGATCCCTCCATCTTGAAATATAAAGTATTTTAGGAATTTTAGGATATATCATAGGATAAAACAAATGATGTATGGAACTCCTCCATTAAGTGTAGAGAGATCTTGCATTTACCCTATTTTGAATTTGCTGGTAGATACTAATGTCATGTGATTGGTGCTTTGAAGGACTTATCCATTTACCAAGAATACCTTATTCTAACTTATGAGTTGGAACATATTACGTCGATTTTTTTATGCCTCAACTCTCCAAGTACAAGTTGTAGTATCTAAGCTCATGCACTAACTCACACCACCACACCAACGCACACACGCTCACACACACCTTGTGCAAAAGCTAGATATGCACCTATACGAAGAGGTTGCACGTGGCTAAGAGGTATCCAAAGTCATCTAGATTTCGCATGTGACAGGCATGTCACCCTGACCATTGTGGCACATCCACGTGTGAGGCTTATGAATAGCCAGGACACAGCCTGAGCACTACTGGGAAAAAAACCCAGTGAGAACATCGCTCTTACACAACTACAGATTGATATACCACTTTCACTACTGTAGCGATAGAAGCGATGGTGTTATACTTCCACTGTCGGTTGGACCGATAGAGACGCCTCCTAGGAATGAAACCGGTAGTTGAGACTTCTACCACCGATGGGTTAACGATAGATGCGGCGGTGGTATTGGGGTTGCATTTTCTCCATCGCATGAAAAGCAGGGCCGACTAGGATACACCTTTTGTTCGCCCGCCCTAAACTAGCATTTGGTTAACCGGCGATAAATTCAACGTGAGTGTTGAATGCCTCAACTTCTAAGGCCGTAAAATCACTATTACTTCTGCCTCCTAAAGCCTAAGAGCCGTATCCACTACTCTACATATACTTTAAGCCCGGTGCCCTCTGAAACCACCCCGCTTCTTCATCCATCATTGTAACACCTCTGGGGTTAAGCACCACTAAAACTAGAGCATGTCATCATCATGCATGTTAAGCATCCATGGTAGCAAACTATGCCTTGCATCCACTAAAAATAAGGTTAAATTCTTAGCAATGTAATGCATATGTGATGTATTGTGTGTCAAACCAAAAATCCTATTAAGGTACTTTGTGACCTTCTATTTTTGAAATTCACAAAAATACTTGAAATTATGCCCTAATAAACTTTGAGGGTGAAGTGTGTGCTTTACATTAGCGTCAAGTGTAGGGTATGAATTCAAGTCCAACCCATTAAAACTTGAGATCCAAATTTTTGAAAACAGAATTGGATTCCAGCACTTAGGCAATTGGCTAAGTCTTGGGATTTGGTTTTGAATTCAAATTTGAGGGATTTATTAAAATGAATTTTATGAATAAACTTGCTCAAACAGTGGTACCATTCTAAAGTATGAAGTTTGTACTTCACCATGGAGCTATTGGTTGATTGGTTTGCTTACTAATTAAACACCAATTATTTCACAAATAAGGATAACTAACTCAATTTTCAAACCCTAACTGAATTATCAAAGTTAAGTTTCAAAGTGCTCTTGTTCCTGATCTTGGATCTCTCATTCTATTGGGAATCTGAGTTTGGTTCCTTGAGTAAAGTTGAAGCTCGCACCAAGATGAACAAGTTTTATTAAGGAAGATCATCAAGTTTATGTTTGGAATTTAGAGAAAAGGAGAGAAGGAGATTTAGGCGATACTATTCATGACCGACAACCGGCCTGCCTGCCTACTTCACTGGCGAGCTGCCGCCCTCCAGCACCGCTCCACGCGCGACTAGCACGCAGCTGCTTGCGTGTCCAAACTCAAGCTAGAGCTGGCAAATGCGCCTGCGTCGTCCTTGCTGTTTTAACCCTGAGCCGACCGTCGTCTTCTTCCTTTCCCCCTCTGTGGCCGCCGTCGAGCTCTCTCTCACCGATGCATTTCACCTCAGCCGTTGCACCATCATCCAATTCACCAAGCCCATAGCTTTGCCTCATCCTTGCACACTTGCTGAGCCCGCTCGTACTTTCTCTCGTCGCCGGAGTTGGCCGCGCCACCAATTCTCGCCGCGACAGCTTCACCGCACCGTCGTGATCCACCTCACCGCGGCCAGGCCACTCGGGTTACCTTTGATCCCTCGCCTCTCGTGTTCTAGCTTCACCATAATGCCCTATTGCTCATCGGCTCACCCGTTTTATGTCTATTGTACAGGATCAACCGGAACACCGACGCTGTTGCGAGTTTGCGCCGCCGCCATCGTCCCCAACGTTGATGACCTAGCTCTGTCGCATCCCTTGCCCAACCAACCGATGTTTTGAAGTCACAGTGAGCTCCTGATGCTAGCACCGCTATCCTTTTACCTCTACTAGGCCTCTATGGCCGGATCGCCGCCACGCTGGCGTGCTCTACTTTGCCGAGACGCCACGGTCACGGTCGCTTGCGTAGATAGGTTGTGTGCGTCCAATTAACCCCTTGGGCGTGTTCATGGAAGTGAGACAAGTATGTTGGTACCCTTGTCAGCGTCAGTGATCTCACCGTTGGCCATTTTAGCCGCGCCGGAGCTCCACCGTGATGCCATGGACGCCAGCGTGCATGCTGTCGTGCCCTAGTTAGTCAACTGTCACCTCATGCGGTTTCTCGAGGTCGAGAGGAGCGTGTAGAGGTAGCTAGCATCGTCGGAGTCATCACCGTCGATCATGGTTTTCTCGCCGGAGCGCCTTCGAGCCACCGGAGTCGGCGTCGTGGTCACCGTAGTGCTCCGTCCATTCAACCATCACTGCTAGGAGAAGCGCGAGAGTGAGAGGAGTCCGTCGTGGTTGGTCTCGTCGCCGGCAAGCTCACCGTCAACGAGTTACCCGTCGGTCAACGGTCGCCGCGCCATGATTAGCGCGGGCGCGACCCCGGGCCCGGCTATCAGTCAGAGAGAGTAGATAGCGCGCGGGTGAGGAAAGGATTTAATCCTTTTTCGTTTTTTCAGAAAAAGCTAAATAATGCTGATTCTTGTTTAAATCATAACAAAATAAATAGACCTGATAAAATTATGAAATTTTTTGTATAAGCTTGTTACCATATGCTTAATCAAGGAAAAATATAAGTTTAGCAAAATCAGTAGCTTTGCTATGGTTAAAAATTACATCTTTTAATTAATAAATGAACCTTCCATGATTTTTATAGGTTAAAATAATTATCCTAAAATCATGAAACTTTGTGTATATGCTTTACATGCTTAAATAAATCTTCACAAAAAGTTTGGCTCTGTTTTGATAAAAATAAATTGTCAGCTTAATTTAAATGCCTTTTATGGATTAATAAAAACACTAAAATGATTTCTATAAATCCCTAAATGACTTTGGTGTAATTTTGGACTTGATTGTAGACCTTGGAACACTAATCCATTTGATGTTCCTTGGCAAGTTAATTATTTATTTGTGAGTTCATAATCAACTTGTTTATAATCTCTTAGAACTAAAAAGAATAAAGTGTGGACACTTTTTGGTGCGACATTCCAACGTGGGTCCATCGTCCTGCCTGGTGCGATCCTGCGAGGGGAAGTCGCACCGCTGGGTGGGCCCTTATCTCCGCACGTTGATCATGGATCCTCCAAGAATGAAACAACACCGCGGGGCACCACGTTGATCGCGACGCCTGCTCCCTTCCTCGTGCGACCCGTGGCCCTGCTCCCTTCAGCGGGGGCTCTCGGTCTCCTCCTCCTTTAGATCTCGTGCCCTCTCCATCCCATGCCCACCCCCCTCGGATCTAACCACTCTGCCCGTCCTCCTGTCTCCGCGGCCGGAGCTGAGATCCATGGCCATGGCGGATGCCGTGGACGGGTTCATCACGCGGGCCTTCGAGGCCATGCTCAAGGAGTGCGCCGCCAACCGCGGCAAGTTCGCCGCGCTGCAGCAATCCATCCAGTCATACCTCGGTGCGTGTGTGCGGCCCCTTTCCTCTCTCTCCTCCCACGCATTGGGATCTCGTGGTGGCTGATGATGGAGCTGTGGTGGTCTCTGCGTGGGGCTCATGTCATTGTAGAAAGCATCAAGGGGGCTAAGGCAGAGGGCGCGGTCATCACAGAGGCGCTCGCATCGGCTGGGCGCGTGCTCGACGGGCCGTAGGATGAGCTGGTGCTGCAGCCACTCTGCCTCGCCGTCGAGACCAAGCACGTAACGATCGAGTCCTCATTTTCTCATGTTGTCAAACTATCTATTAAATTCACAACCAATGAGATGAATACTGAGCTAATAAATTATTTTGAGTTCCCTGTATATATAATTCCTTTTTTTCCTCCCATGTTCTCCAGCAATGAACTCATTAAAATATGCATGATTATAATATAATATAAAGCTATTCCTCACCCAAATACTGAAACCAACATGATTTCAATTATTCAAGCTTTGGCAGCAGGTTTCTATGATGCAATTGGGTTGCAGGAACATTGCAAGATCACACTCAAGACTGATTTAAACACATACAATATTTGGAAGTTCAGATTGTCCTCTTTAAAATAAGGAAATGTTCTGTTTTTGTTCCCTGTGACATAATGATTCTGTTAAAACCTCTGAACTCTCCTTATTACAGGTGATGGCTTGCATCCCAGTCTGCAAATAAATTTCATAGTCAAACTTCGAGGCAGCATTGCACTATAGGGTTTCAGTATTGGCTTCCTTGCTGATATAGCCTATTTTGTTCTTGCAATTTCCAATAACAGATTTTTAAATATTTGCATAGACTATTTGGGACCCAACAGTGATATTTTTTCCTATTGTCAGTGATGCAATGCAGGTCTTGCCTACAACACTCTGACACTTCCAATTAACCTAGCGTTTTAAGTCATTGTCAATCTCACATATGCAAAAGGTTGGTGCGTTCATGAAGGCAAGTGAACCCTAACTAAATCCAGTAAACTTTCCATATTTCAATTACATTTTCTGAATATTTGTATCCCAGGAACGTATATTGGCCAGTGTATCATTTCGAGCATGCAATCTATTCCCTTGAGGTGACCACTCTTGTAACATGGGAAATTGATATAAAAAATAAATTAATCAGTGTTCAATGGTGTTCAAGGCAAACTAATAGTTCAGGGTGTTTGATAATGTTCTTTTTTTTTTTGTTTTGCAATACTATTTTGTACCATGGTTGGAACCCTACTCTAGATCAATGTATTTGATATTGTTGTCTCCTAGATCCACATAGGTGACTTTTGGAAGTTGATGAATATCCTTCAACTCTTGTTGTTTTCTCTACTGTTGTCAAAAATATCGATATTGGTGATTACATTATCATTTCAGTGCTCACATTGAGATGCTTAACATGTTTTATGTTTGCATTTTATTATATTGTTAGCAAGCCCCATTTTGACATGTTTAATGATTGTAGTATATGTGAAGGAAATCGAACAAAAAGCTTCTGGCCAGCATGGTGTGACAATGCAAGAAGACCCCAATCAGACACCAAACACTAATTAAGCATGGTGCTGATGAAGATGTAAATATGTCAGCATTGTTTATTGCTCCAATTTATTTATTGGTGAAGATGTAAATATGAATTGGCACCACGCTACGAACCTTGTCATTCTAGATAGTAAATTGCTTCTTGGTGGATTATTTATTGGTGAGCGCTAGGGGTACATTTTAGATCGGATTCTTTGTCTTTCGATAGTATAGCTTAAGCGTGGTGCCAATTCTCAATTAAGTTGTCATAAAATGCAGGGTTTAGCTGACATGTACACGACAGCATATTTGGTGCTGGAGGACACCATCCCCCACACTTGACAAGGCCATCCTGGAAGGGTCTGTGCACTTTGATGGCTATCTCAGGAGCCGAGGAGCATGTGTGGACTGGTACCATAGCAAATTTTCCACTATACCCTATCTGTTGCTATCATGGCTGCACAAGCACCACAATACACATCATATAAATGATGGTCAGTATACTTGCTTTGTCTATAGCTGATCTGAATTTGTTTGTCTTCAGTATGTGTCTGCAAAGTTTCTGTTTCATGTTCGTTTTTCTTCTTACCAGGGAAGGGGAAGATACATTGTTTGCTTCCTTATGATTGTTGCCCAAATTTCTCTACTGTAAACACTACCCAGCAGAAGGTGATCCATAGTTTCTGGCACCTGGTCACTGATGATGCACTCATCAGAGCTCTGCAACCCATGACAATGTCTCCTAGCAGCAGTCCAACAACGTCCATGTATCACCAGCTAAAAGAAAATTTGGACTCATGGGAGGACATCGCTTTTCTAGATTTGCTTAGCCCCAGGCGGTTTTGATGAACCATAGAACATTGCGACATAGGCTGAGGCTGCAGAATACTGTTGGTTGCTGGACAAGCACCAGGAGGTCAAGACACTGGTAATGTCACACACACATGCCCTTTGTGGAATTGCTTCCACCACTCCCTAGCCACTGCCACGAACAGCGCTATAGGAATTTTTGAGTTTGGAGTTTTTGATATTTTGTATATTTGTCCCAACAGGCTTCACTTGAGCAAATCAAGATAGAAGGCATATGTGTTACTGAGTTCGGGATATCAGATATCACAAATGCACTGGCTTAGAGCAACATAAGAGTCGTGATGTCTAGTTTGAATTTTTTTGGGGGAGAGAATATGGTCCAACAGTATTGCTATCTCGAATTCCAGAATGTCATTTTTTTTATCATGGTAAAATACACGTACAACCTTCAATTGTCTTGACTTTATTTTTTCCCTTGCAACGCACGAGCATTAACTTTTGTATTAAAAACACATGGATCACACGATAAGATAACAATACTATAAAATTAAATGACGTTAAAGTGATATTTAATCCAAAAAGTAAACTTAAAGTGATATTTAATTAAAAAAGCGAAGTTCATGAAATTAACACAGTCACGGAGAGTGTGGCGTCACAGGCTCACAAACTTTACTGTATAAACGTTTTCACGATGTGGCTAAGATAATGTGTTTTATATCAGCAGAAAGAAATCTCCGGTATCTATTTCTTTCATGCACTAATAAATACATTCCGCCGCATCTCTATACCATCATGTACTATAAAATTAAATATCCATGAGATTTCTTTCAGTCGATGTAAAACATTATCTTAGCCGCATCAGGAAAATATTAGAGTTTATGAGCCTACGATGGTGTGCTCTCCGTGACTGTGTTAATTTTACATACTTTGCTTTTGGTTAAATGTTCACAGTATTGTTATCTTATCGTGTGATCCGTGTGTTTTTAGTATAAAGTTTAACTGTCCCGTAGCAACGCACGGGCACGCTACCTAGTAATAACTAATATTGCTTTGTGAGTAATTAACCAAACTTAACCGCGAAGGAAAGTTGTATTCAAGTTAAATAGTTTTGTTTAGTTATCATAATCCATTTTAAGTGAATCATCATACTAAAGCATGCATCTTTTATTTACGTTTAGTGGTCGAGAGCGGTGATCTTTTGTTGAGCAAGTGGAGGGTTTTCTGTCTGTGAAAGTTGGTTATGTTTCTATGGTATTTCTAAAGTAACTGACAACCTCGACACCGAAGGTAAGCCCCAGAGCATAAACCATTTCCTTGTGTTTTATAAATGTTATTCACATAAGTCTATGCTTTGTGCATTTAAGTGAATAGGAGTTGGTTGATATACCGTTGATGCATGCCTTCCTTGACTATCAAATACTCATCCTTGTCACCCTGCTTAGTTATGTTAGTTTAATGATGCTTAGCCATGCTTAGTTGATATAAGATGAGTAATGAGTTAATGGTTCCATACTCAGGGTTGGTCCTGAGGTTTAATAATGATCATGGATTTAGTTTGAGACCGGGCGGACTCTTTGCTTGCATCAAGAATAGAGTCTTGACGTAGTGCCCGGCCTGTGTCGATTGAGGGCTGTTCCGTTGTAGACCTATTGTGAGTTGAGACCTTGTAGTATTGGTCACATACTCCGGTAAGCCTAATACCTCGGTTATTCCATGATGTGAAAGGCCAACCGCGCACTAGGAGTGGAGAGATGGCGAGAGTAGCGTGTACACATCCTGTGAATCCACTAGGAGTGGTGCAAGGAGGTGGAGTACTATGCTCTCGGGTAGCGCTGGACTCGTTCATGTTTTGGAGGATCCAAGTGAGGGTTGATATATGTAGGTTCAGGTCTAGATCTAGACCTGCATATGTCGTGTGGTAAGGAAACCCTAGCTGGGCCAAATCATTTCGGATCGTCGTGCTTCTCGGAGAAGGAGACTCGATTCTCTGCTCTACATCATAGTTAATAAATGAAACATTAGTCATATGATCATGGAATGAGATGGTTAAAGAAGTGATTGATATAGATCAGATGCAAATGAGAGATCCATAATTATCTAACCTGAGCTAAAACACTAAAAATAAGGATCAATTATTAGTAAGCGTTTCTGCAAAAGTTAATCTTGATTCTTGCTATAGACTTACCTTGATTCCCCATAAGCCTGCATATCCTTGTAGTCTTTCCCTTTCGTTAGTTAAGTCTTGTTGAGTACCTTTGTACTTAGGGTTTGTTAAACCCTTGTTGCAGGAGAACCAGCAGTAGAAGATTTTGTTGTGCACCCTTGGGCAGGGTGAACCCCCTTTGAGTGTTGCATAGTGGTACCTGTCATGCTACCCTACTGCCTAGTTGGCTAAAGCTTATAAGTTTGTAATAACCTAGTGAATAATTTGTAAACTTATCGTTTGTAAGACTTCCGCCATTTAATCTGATGTAACCTAGTTTTGTATATTTGTACAAACTATTGTAATACTACAATGTCTTCTGTAATGGATCCTGCTCGAAAGAATAAAGTGAATGATTCATGGTTCCTTGAGGACACCTGATAGACTTCTAGAGTTGTCTAGCTCCCGTGTGCAGTAGTCAAAAGTCTATAAGACAATGATAGGCACATGTGGGCCATATAATTTGGGTGGTTCTACCACAATCATCCCCTTCTCTTCCAATCTACAAAGAAAATGTCAGACAGCCCCATCAAGTTTCTAAGATGAAAGCCCTACTTTGGTTTTAGATAATTGATGAAACCTATGTGTACTAATCCTTATCATTAAGAGTTGTGATTGAGATAGGGTTGTACACACCAAGTTATGGAGCTAGATGATGGTCATGGTGATGGTGGTGACCAAAAGAGATGATTAAGTGCTCCAACTTGGAAAAGAAGAAAGAGAAAAAACAAAAACCAAACGTTGATCAAGGCAAAGGTATCAAATAAGTTTTTATTTTGGCACTCAAGACACCATAGAGGGTGTGAGTGTGTTTAGGATCGATAGCCGTACTATAAAGAGGGGAAATCTTTGGCTAAACAGTTATCGAGTGTCACTAGGTGAAATGATTCTTGCATATGCATTAGGGGCCTAGTGTGCTAACAGTTAACCCATAAAAATGGTTGGAAAATTGCTAACACATGGGCACATGAGTTGTACACATTGTGGTTACCAACTTAGAAGCAAGGGTGAAGTATTTGAGGAGATAAAAAAGAAAAAGAGGAGACTATCAGTGACCGGACCCTGGCTCTGCCAGGACCAGACCCTGACAGGTCGAGTCCAGTTAGTGCTCGGGCTATGGCCGAGAGGGCCAAGCCATGATCGAACCCTGCACAGTGTAGTGACCGGACCCGGGGTTCTACGTCCGGTCATCACGCGCAGAGAAAGGGTGGCTTGGCCTTGCGATCGGATGTTGGAGGCGTGGCGTGACCGGACACGTGGGGAACACTATTCCTGTGTTCGGTCATGGTGTTGTGGCACGCTATGGTTTGTTTGGGGAGGATCGGACACAACGGTGAGTCTGGTCACAAGTGATAGGATGCATCCGATCGTGAAAATTCCTCTTTGGATGCTTGCTGGACGCGACCGGACGCGCTGTGGTAGTGAGTCCGATCATTCTAGCATCGAGTTCGATCACAACTTAACGTTTCGTGCTACCGAGAGACAACTATTGAGATCTAATGCGCAAGATTCAAAGGGGCACCACATGGACACCATCCAAGGACCGGACGTAGGAGATCGGACATTGGGGTGCGTCCAGTCAGCGGGTATGGTAGAGCCTGCGCGAACTCAATGGCTCTTTGAGCCTTGGGGGCTCTATAAATAGATGAGATACGCCTTGGGTTCACTCCCTTGCACATTTTCATCAGTGATACATCCTTGTGAGCCTAAGCAAACACCTCCCACTCATCTCCATCATTGATTCGTCATCATTGTGAGATTGGGAGTGATTTCTAGTGCATTTGCTTAAGTGATTGCATCTAGTGGCACTTAGGGATCGTTGTGGCTGCGGATTTCTTGTTACTCTTGGTGTTTGCCGACACCTAGATGGCTTGGAGCAGCGAAGGAGCTTTGGCACGAGTTGGTGATTGTTCGTGGCCATCTCCTGGTGATTGTGAGGGGTCTTGTACCTTCTCCGGTGGAGAGCCAAAAGGTAACTCTAGTGGATTGCTCGTGTCATTGGATTACCTCACTTATGGGTAGGTTCTTGCGGTGCCCAAGTGGTGAGCTAGGTGTGTGATACCTATTAGCCGCCGAACCACCAAGTGTTGGTTGACATAACGGGGACGTAGTTTGCTGACAAGCAAGTGAACCTCAGGATAAATCTTGGTGTCATCTCTTGGTATACATATTGTGATTGATTGTCTCTTGTCAGCATTGGTAAAACTTTCTATCACTTGTATTACATTCTTGTTCACTTATGTAGTGGTAGTGGTAGTTGTAGATTGAATAGAGTAGTTCTCTTGCTAGTTAATTGAGTAGCTAGCTTAGCCTCTTGTCATTTGTTAGCTAGCACAACTAGTGTAAATTAGTGACATAGCTCTTGAGTGTACCTAGAGATCATAGCAACTAGATTGTTGGTATAGGTGGCTTGCAACATTTGTAGAGCTAGAGCAAAACTTGCTATCACCATTTAGGTTACTAACCCTTTGCTCTAGTGTATTTGTAGAGGATTTTTAATTAGGCTATTCACCCCCCTCTAGCCATTTAGGACCTTTCACAAGCAGTCCGTCATCCAGCGAGGATGACTTACCAACCCACCACTCCTCCAAGGAGGATATCTCCTCCTCCGACTAGACGTCTTCTAATTATAATCCTTCATGTAGCTCCAAGAAGGAGGACCCAGAGGAGGAGGAGCACGAGGATGAGGAGGAGGAGGACGACGAAGACGATGCCACGATGATAATGACGACGACAACAATGACTCCAACTCTGACTCTGACTTCAACTCGCCTCCTCCCAAGCGAGCTGCAAGAGGATCATATTTAGATTAAGTAGTTTATAGTTAGTATAAGTAGTTTTAATAGTTTAGGTTAGTTATTATGTTTCCGAACGAGTATAATCATATACTCGTCCAAATTGTATCTATCTGTATACAATGAATCAATGAAAAAAAGTTCTTTCAAATATTATGTTTCCTACTGCTGTTATTGCTACCTATGTTTGATCCTTGCTATTCCCAGTCTACACTCCCACTGATTCTTTCTGAAATTGTATCACAAACTCTTGTACTTGAGATTGATAGTCTAGGTTCGTAACATACTACTTCCAAAATGCCACTGCATGGATTTGATCTATTGACTTTTATTAGGTTTTGATGTAGAATGCTACGCGACGAATGCTTTTTGTTTTTTTGTATATATATGATTGAAAATAAAAAATTGTCATGTAAGGTTTCGGTTGTTTCCAAGAGAATCTAATAGCAGTTCAACTGCTGACAATCATCTTATTATAGCATTGGATTAGCAGGGCAATGTTCGGCTTAATACAGATACTGTTTATCTTATCCCATGCCGTCTGTTCGCTCTGTCGATGAATCTGGACCGTCCGTTTGGGGAAAAACCTAGAATTGCCTGGGCCATTCCCCAACTCCCCTTGGCCCTGTCATCGCATTGGCGGCGGTTGGACCAACTAAAAACCCTAATACAAAGCCATTAGTTCCCCCTACCCGTTGCTTCATCTTCATTCTCCCCACCCGCCTATGCTTGCCCTGCCTCTAGCACCTTGCATTGTCACCGTGGATAACTGAAAGGTCCCTAGTTTGGTTTTGGTAATTGAGTGACAACCTAGGTGGACTAATGTGTTTAAATGTGAGATACATAGGTGATTAGTCCACAGGCACACTCGTGTGAGCAACTCATGCCATGACGGTGAAGATGGCTAGGATTTGTTGTAAGGCTCACACATGTGATGAAGGAGCTCATTGCATATGAGACATGACATTGAGTCATGTGACTAAGGTGGAGAAGATCAAGACAAGACTTAGCTTGATGGACCAGTTGCAAGCATGAAGGGCATGTTGGAGGCTTTGGAGCAATGGACCACGTGGTAGTGAAGCTTGAGCAAGACTTGGCACCGATAGACGAAGGCAATGGTGAAAAGCAAGTGAGGTCAAGATCAATGAACCAACAAGGTCACGTGATGATATGAAGTGGATCATATCATTTGTGATATGGTTGGTGCATGTGTTGCATCAACATCGGAGGAGATGGAATGGAATACGCAAGGCAAAGGTATAACTTATAGGGTATTTCATTTCACCGGTCATAGTTGTGTAGAGAAGTTTATGACCGAGTTTAGGATAGATGGCCGTACTATTAAGAGGGGCAAACTTGTTTGCATATCGGTCATCTAGTGCCACTCGAGTGATCTAACTTTGCATCATTGCTAGGATCGAGTGGCATGGTGAAAAGAGAGAAAAATCCTTTGACAAAATATTTGTGAAAAGGCTAACATACATGCACAAGATGGTGAACACTTGGTGGTGTTAGCACATTTGCAAAGGTGTTGAAAATGGAGAGCACACTTGCATTGCAAAGAGAGAGGGAGCCTTGTGTGCGCTTGGCTTCTCTTTCATTGCATGCACTTTGAGAAGGGTAAAAATAGAGAAGCATTGCATGCACTCTAAGCCAAAGAGAGGGAGTGTGTGGCTGCATGCTTACTTTGTTGGCCAAGTGAAAGGACGCACTGCATGAAGTGAAAGAAACATGTGGTTGCATGCCTGGCACCACCGTGTCTGGTGTGGACCGCCCTACCAGTGGCGGTGCACCACCCTCACCTATCTGGTGCTACCGTCGGGGCACCATCCCAATTTTCCAGAGACTAACTATTTTGGGACTACGGGAAAATGGGCACCGCCACCCCCTGTCCGGTGGCACCGCCCTATTTTTCCAGAGAGTGGTGAAAAGTGGTTTGGTCATCGCCGTGGCACCGTTGTGCCTAGGGCGGTGCACCACCATGCCTAGGGCAGTGCCCCACCACCTTGTCTGGTGCCCTCTAATAGCCAATGGCTAGTTTGAAATAACCATTGCAATTCGACCGTTGGGCCACCGCCACCCCCGATTCGGTGCCTGCACATTGCTGTCCGGTGACCGCGTAGAAATGTGTTCTAAGGCTCCAACGGCTCTATTTGGCTTGGGGGCTATAAATAGAGGTGGAACTCAGTCTTGGGCTGGTTGTTGAACACCCTTAAGCCTTGGTGGTTTGTGTAGGAGTGCTTGGTAGCCCTCTAACTCACATACGCTTGATAGTGATCATCTGATTGAGTGTGAGTGTGATTCTAGTGCGATTGCATCGTGAGGTTGCATTGAGTGGCACTAGGTGTTCGAGTTGCAAGCCAGTGATGCTTATTACTCTTGGAGGTTGCCACCTCCTAGATGGCTTGGTGGTGGTCTCTGTCGAAGCATGCAAAGAAGATTATGCGGTGCTCCGGAGAAGTGATTGTGAGGGGTGTTGTGCTCGCCTCGCGAAATCCGCAAAGAGCAACTCTAGTTGGGCGTGTCATTGAGCTACCTTCACTTGTGGGTAGGTTCTTGCGGCACCCAACATATGGGCTTGGTGTGGTGCCAATTAGCCGTTGAACAACTAAGTGAACAATCGACACAACGGGGACTAGCGTGTTGGCAAGCACGTTAACCTCAGGATAAAAATCACCGTGTCATCCTTGTCTTCGCATTGGTTTGCATCCCCATTACACAAGCTTGTACTTACTTTTCATATACTGTGCTTGTGTAGTTGCTCTTGTAATTAGTTAGCTTATGTAGCTTGCTAGTTACCTTCTTGCTTGTGTAGCATAGAAATAGCTCCCTTGTGCAGTGTGATTAATTGGCTTGAGTAGTCTTGTTAGTTACATTGCTTAGCCTGTATAGCTAAGTAATTTGAGCTCTCTAATTTGGCTTGTGTAGCCTTATTATTGAGCATCGCTAGTGAGCTTAGGAGCTTTGTGCTTTTGCTACTAGCATGTGTAGGAGCTCCCCGGTGCTTGAAGTACTAGTGGCATAGGCTTGTATGACCTTACTTCTAGAATTAGTTAGGTGAGCTCTAGCTAGCCCGGTACCTTAATTGCCTAATTAGGATCTTTTATAAGGTGCTTGAGAACTTAGATAGAGGGGTGTAGTCATGGCTAGACCGATAGTTTCAATTCTGCATTTGTTTCGGTTAGCTGGTGCGTTTAATTTTTAGAAAGGTCTGTTCAACCCCCCTCTAGTCTACCATCTCCACCCTACAACAACGCCCTATGAAGGTTAGATAGATTCGGTCACCCCCCAGTTTGCATTTGGTTCCAATTGGTTTTGGGCTCGGTATCAGTTTTGTTCATATTAGGAATTTCTTCATTGCAACAGATGTCTTACTTTGAAAGAAGCTATTTCAATGCGAGCAACCTTGTGTTTTGGTGGCTAGGGGTGGCACCAGGACCATATATTATGTTGTTTGCTACTTGGGGATGGAACATTCACCTGGACCGACGGTTGATTGTTGAAGCCACTGTTTGTCACCTTCTCAGACCACAAAATTTCACAAGAATCGATGAAGACCCTATTTCTAGAGAGATTTTTGTGTTTTGCAGGACTGGACATGGAGTACACTTACTTTATAGATACATTTTGTACGTGGACGGAGATACTGTCATCTTCACTATGATTCACTACCTCTGGCTTTCGGGACTGTATCAACCAATTGAGTACCTTAGCAACTGCCAACCCATCTGACATTAAGTCTTAGAATTTGCGAAACTTTTATGTTAATGAAGTTTATATGTACTAATGAGGCCTATAGATTAGTATGTATGAGTACTGCATAATTATTGAACTATTACTTCGGTTGAACTGTTAATTGAATCAGTTGGTCATGATTGTGGTCCACATGTATGCAAGCACAGAGGATCCAAAACAGGCCTTCTTCTACAGGCGGATAGTACCCTGAACCATCGGTGACATGACATTTTGTCTTGGCAGGAGTGCGAGGGTTTTCTAGGACATTTTGGTGCCTTGGTGGGAGGCAAAAGCGTAGACAAAAGACCCAGGCTGACCTCTTCACTCAGAGTGTGCAACACTTTGAACCCTGACTGCTCCATGGCTGCATCTAGCTCCAACTCCTCCCAGTGGTTGTCACCATCCCAGGGCACTATCGTGAGAAGAACACCAGCTTCTAGAGAAGGAGGCTACAACGGGAGGGGGTCACCCATCCCGTGCCATGTCAAGGACCACCCCTACGCATACCAGCCACCACTTTTGTGTCGCTCCAGCTTGAAGACGTCTCGGTGGATTTCGTGGAGTGATGGAAACCCAGGACATCGGTACCACAGATGCTGCAGGGCAAATAATGTAACTCGATTTCTTTCTTGTTCATTCTATTTTCCCAATGCAAATGCTGAAATCCCGTTGTACTTATGGTATTATTCACCATCGAATTCAAGTTGGCTTCCTTTAAATCTGAGTACTAGAATCATGTTTTTCTTAGTTTTCTAAGTGCGCAGTTTCGCTTTGTTTCAATGCCAAACATTAAAATTGTGTGCCTTACTGCTCATCACCGAATCATACAAAGGTCTTTGGGTGGTAATAGGACCTAGCCGCCGGTGATGGTATTGTGCATTCACCGCCGCTTAGTTGCAAAATTTCCAATCCCATGTTTGAACCCTCCCACGTGGAACTGATGAAATTTCGATTCCCGCATGTCGTAAAAGTTACACAGAGGGCAAGCAACCCCTACCCCAACATCCCCCCACCGCCCTTCTCCCTCCCCTCACACACATAGCTTTTCTTGTCCTCGTTGCTGTTGTTTGCCATCGCCGCTCCTGCTCATCACTACTGCTCAGCTCTTGCTCCACGCTGGTGCACATCATGAGCTTGCCCGCACAGATCCACTAGCGAACGAGCTACTACTATCACCGGCGTTGGCACTCGTGCTCACCCCCGCTAGATCCAAAGGCAAGTGTAATAAGGCCTTACTTGCATCGCCATCCCTTCTCAAGTTTTATCTCCTTACTAATGTTTATTGATGTAATTCCATGGTAGGACGGCCACATCTCTCCAGTTGATGGTGTCCTTCTAGATGAAGGAGGCCCCCAACATGAGAAACGTAGTGGACAGCCTCTTAGACGATGTGCTTGCCGACATATTCCGCTACCTCCTCGCCCGGTCCTTGTGCTGCTACAAGTGTGTCTATCGCTTTTGGAAGTGCGTCATCTCCAACTCCTATCACCATAAGAAGCTTTCCCAGACTATCATCAGCTTCTTCTATAACAGCTGGTGGAAGGGCAATCGCCACTTCACCAGCATCATCGGTGAACGGCCCTTCTTATCCTTCTTGCCCTTCCCCCTGCAAAAAGTCCTAGTCTCATATTGTTGTAGTGGCCTCATCCTTTGCTGGTGTGCTAGGACTGATGGATTACATTGCTATGTTGTCTGCAATTCAGCAACCCACAAATGGCATGTACTACCGCGTAGCATCCATTCTGTTGGTCAGGCTCGCTTAGGTTTTGACCCAACTTCCTTGCACTTCTATGTGATTGAATTTGTTGAGGTAGAGGGTGCGTGCGTAGGTATGGAGATCTACTCATCTAAAACTATAGCATGGATCCTTAAGGAATCTGAATGGGGCGAGGATATTGTACTACATTCAAAATCGGGAAGTGATTTTCTTAATGGTTTTATGCACATGCTTGAGTACTCTGCGATAGTTGCTGTGGATATGGAGGGAAAGACATGGAGGATAGTTCGTAAACCACGTGGTGCTGAAATGTCCATCCATCAAGCTCAGGGTCACATGTGTGTGTGTTGTGCTGATTTTCACAATATGTCTTGGCTTTTAGTGTGGATACTTGAAGACTATGGTACTGATAACTGGATATTGACGCATGTTGTGGACACAAAGGAACTATTTGGACACATGAATATTAAAGTTGGTTCTAAGCTTTGTGATGCGGAGTACAGAGTGATTACAGTTCACCCAGAATAGAATTTCATTTTTCTTGTTGAGAAGGACAGAACACCGATTGCATATGACATGGACCGCAGAAAGGTTCATGCCATCCATGCCCGTGTCATCCGCTTTTGTAGATCAAGAGGGCGTTTCCATATGAACATGCATTACTATCTTTCTTATGTTCCCTTGTTCATGGAGTCATTAGCAGAGCAGTAAAGGTGCATTTACTGTATTTCGTCATCACGACAGTCTTTCTTCAGGTAGGGAGTTGTTTTCATTCTATGTACATATAGACCAATTTTGCCTTGTTAACTAAAGGAATGGTATGTTCAATATTATTAATTCTGCTGCTTTGTTTAGGTTGTGGATCAGAGATGAAGAAGAGGTGTTTCATGGTGCATTGGCTACCAATCCAAAGGATGCACTAATTATATTCATTTTGCCTTGCAAGCAGGAGTGCCACGTAGAAGGAGCATAGCTACATCGTTTTGTTATGTAAGTCTATATAGATCAGTACCTTTAGTATGCTCTATGCACCGTTTGTGTTAGGACATCAGTTGAGAAAGATGTTACGGTAGACAATGTTTTCCTAAACGGTAAACGGTCTTTACACGGTCGCCCTTCGTTTAGCGTTTAGACTGTTTACACGGTGTTTAAACGAAGTTAAACGGTCTAAACGGTTTTGTACTTTTAAAAAAAATACATATAATTATATATGTGCATGTAAAAAATCAAGTATTATATCAAATATATGTATTTTGTCACTGTAAATAAATAAGTGTTCTAATCTGTAGCATAATATCAAGTATTGATTCCACATTCACATGTCAATCAAATCATGATTAATGATAAAGAAATGAGTCAAATAATAGTCAATGGCAAGATAAATCACAATTGACACACTCACAAACTAACAAATGGCAGCTATTTAGCATGTCTTCATATCAATACAATAATGCATAACATCACATGAGTACATAAATTCAGATTACACCATGTCTAAACTAAAAATCATTGCCGCATTGGTCATCCAGGCTCACCGCACAAGACCACAGACCAAAGGCAAATTAGTAAATAAGCAAAAGAACATTAGTTGAGTTCTCACAAGTCACAACTCTCAGTCACACAAGCACATTAGGTCATCACAGCAAGACCGCAATCAATTTCAATCATGTCATAACCAAAAGATCAGCCATCAGCCCATCACTAGCTACTAGCCATGCAAAAGCAAAATTCAGCAGCTCTGTATGTCATTGTGACTGTGAGTGACTACTAACTACTCATCATTCTCCCCCTCATCCCCAACAATTGGGACCACATCCTCTTGGTCAGATTCAAAGTCAATCTCATCCTCATTGATTGGTTCTTCTTTTTCAGACTCAAATTCATCTTCACTAACATCTCTCATTTGGGCTAGCCTTGCACTACGACGAAGTTTCCCACATTCCTCAACCCCACAAGCTTCTTCAATTAATTTCCATGTCAGCCCAGAAATAGGATCACCATCCTCTTCATCACCACCTTCAACAAGCCATCTCTGAGCTTTAGTTGCTTCAGTTCCCAAAAGAGGATCCATGTTCTGATTCTTCTTAGCCTTCATTTTTTTCGCATTCATCCTATTATTGTATTGAACAAATACAAGTTGGTTGAGACGCTCACATGTCAGCTTGTTTCTTTTTTTTGTATGATTCTGCATAAGCAAATTTAGTTTTAGTTAACAATCTGAAATCACAAGTTATATAGACATAATTAGAGTTTATAGAAGCACAAAGAGTCGGGAGGCTTACAGATTCAAAACAGCTCCAAGTCCTTTCACATCCAGAAGCACTAGAAGTTAAAGAAAGAATCTTTATGGCCATTCTTTGTAGAGTTGGAACCTGTGCTCCATAATTTGTCCACCATGTTGCTACAAGTGAAAATACCAACGTATATCAAATTATTGAAGAATTAGTCCTTACAGCTAGGTTTTAAATCAACTTAAATTACACTGAAATAAATTAGAAGGTGTAGATTCTAGCATGGAAAAAATGTTGATGCAGATTCTAGCATGGAAATAATGTTGCAGCAGATTCTAGCATGGAAAAGCACGTTGCTACAAGTGAAAACAGCAAGGTATATCAATGTACTGCAGAATTACCTGGGTTGAAATCATATTGCTTGCAGCCAGCCTTTGCTACAGGTTTTCCAAAGTGACCTTGTTTCTCTCTAAACTTGCATAGCTCCTCATTGAGCACTTTGTTTTGCTTGTCATAGTCACCATGGTAAAAGGTCTCAACAACAGTGAAGAATCCATCCATGATTTCGTCATTCATGAAGATGGAATCATCATTGTAGCTATAATATGGATTCAATAAATAAGCAACCTTATGCAATGGACTGTCCAGCCTATCCTTCATCTTGTCATCAATGATCTCTATAACATTGTTGTACAGATTGAGATTTCCTGTCTTCTCAATGTTGCGAAAGCCTGTCTTGATTTCTTCCTTGGCCTTTATGATGTCCCCATACAGAAATGACAAGGATGGTTTGATATCACTATCAACCATGCGAAGTACCTTGATCAGTGGCTCAAATACCCTCAAGCAAAGTGCAACCCCACTCCAAAAGGTAGGTTTTGTCATTGTGGAAGTAGCTAGGACACCTTTGCTATTCTTCTTGATGTGGCTCAAACCTAAGAATTTGTCTCATTCATCACATTGAGACATTGCCCGTAGTTGCTCCTTCTTCTCATACAAGCTTTGCAAAGTTAGGAAATTGGAAGCAAATCTAGTTACACCAGGCCTCACAATATCTCTCTTCTTTGTATATTTCCTCATCAAAGCCAAGGTTCTATGGTGTGCGTAGATAAAGATGGTCAGTGACTTAGCTTGATCAATGTAGCCCTTGAACTTCTTCATCTTCCCAATTCCTTCAAGCATCAAATTCAGGGTGTGAGTTGCACATGATGTCCAAAATATGTTTGGCCTCTTCACAAAAAGTAAATCCTTTGCTACCATATTGTTTGAAGCATTATCTGTGACAACTTGGACTACATTTTCATCACCTACTCTCTCAATACAGCCATCCACATACTCAAAAATAAGCTTTCCAGTGTGTGACTCTTCTGAGGTTTCCTTTGATTCAAGAAAGCTTGAGCCAATGGTGCAGTGCATACACATATTCATGATACTTCTCCTTTTCTGGTCAGTCCATGCATCTGTCATGATTGAGCAACCATTCTTAGCCCATTCCTCTTCATGTGCCTTCATCATCTTCTTTGTCTCCTCAACTTCCTCAAACAATAATTTCTCTCTCAACTAGTGCTAGTTTGGTTTCTTTCCACCAGGGCCAAATATGCCAGCTGCTTCTATAACTTGATCAAACTCTACATTGTTTATCTGGTTAAAAGCCACACCTAAAATGAAACCAAGATATTCACAGTTAGACATTAAAAGCACATAATGCAAGAAATTCACAGTTAGAACTTATAATGGAGCAAATGGCAAGCTGCAAGGCAAGAACTTACCACGCACATACACCCATCTCGCAATGTAGCGCTGCAAGCTATGCATTCTCTCTTTCATTATTGATTCAGTGATTAATTGCTGCCGGATCACCCTTGTGCTGCTTAGGGAGGCTTGATCAAGAGGCATTGTAAAATTATCCATAGGCCCTATTTTCCTAATGGTCTTCCCTCCAGCCGCATCAACCTCTTCTACCTCTGCTATATTGGTGTCCTCATCAGCATCCGGCGCACCATCAAGGTCCACAGCATCTCTAACCTCTTGTTGTTGAGTAAGCCTAGACTTTTTAGCCTTTTTTGAGTCATCTATGGCTTTCTTGCACATTTCTTTATCCTTTTCCGTCGATAATTTGCAAGGTCTAACCTGCATATTTATTATTTAAAAAAGAAACATTAAGTTCTCAGCAAGAATATAGAATCATGGCTTGATAGAGAATAGATATAATATATTAACCTCGCCACGAATCCCAGTAATATGGAGCTTTAGCCTATGTATTCCTGCTGTCACCTGTAGGCCACAATACTTGCACTTGATCACATTCAAGTTGTTTGGATCCACCAACACTCCATACTCCCACCCAATGTCACTAGAGTTCCTCTTTAGGATCATGGGTTTGCTAGTGGAACCAGAAGGATTAGATGCAGCAGATGACATCCTGCAACTACAAATAATTTAATGAGCAAACTTTAGACAACTATTTAGTATTTATCATTGCATCCTATTCTATCAGAAAGGAGCAGCAGATGCAATCTTGATGTGTGAGACATGACCCAGTCACCTAGAATGATATCAAGTCCAATAGAGTCTACGGTTGCTTCCATATTCTTCTTCAGAATTTTGAGCCATTCTCAGAAGCAGTGCACTTGCAGGTGTACAAGCACATAGGACAAATTGTCAATTGATGCTTAGATTGCATATAACTACAACAATGTAGCACCACATTTATTATGATATCTTTGGATACCCATTCAACTTATTACTACAACAAATTAAATGCCCCATCGTACCATGTACCCTATCTGACAGGGAAGAGTTCTTCAAATCAAAGGTGAGTAAAAACATTCAGTAACTTATTTAGTTGACCACTAGAAATTGTTACCATTAGAGACACAGACAAATGTGTTAGCATCTCACATCCATTTCTACTTGTTGCAGACACAGTCCAGCCCAGCGAGCTGATACTTGTGTGTGGAGTGGGCAGAGATAAGGATGGAGAAGGAACACATCAAGATGGCCATGCTGAGGCAAGAACAAACATTCAGGCAGCAGGTAAACCATGTTACCAGAACTTCCTGCTCACCGCGTGTACCAAGTTCAGAAGCAGCTGATGATGCAGATGCAGATTACCAAGACAAACAACTACAGAAATAAAGTTACTGAAACACAAACCGAACCGACAGTAAAACTCGAGCACCAACAATGGTGTGGTAGCTCAGGCAAGACGGAGGCCAAGCTGGCCGAAGACTTCAACCTAGATCTGTAAATTTAGACTCTAATTTGAGTTTCCAATCTAATTGAATCAGTGAATGTATTATGTATACAACTACTGACGCCTCAATAGAACAGTCATAAATCCTAGAGGTTTCAAATTTGGAATATATAGAAATAGACTGGCCGTCCGGCCGGATGTGGATGGGGTAGGGTACAGACCTGCTCGCCTGCTCCTGGCTTCCTGCTCTTCTAGCCCGGCTGATGTCCTGCTACAGCAGCTACTACGGAGCGTGGGTGCTACCGTGGGGCGAGCCTCTACAGCAGCAGCTTCCTGCCGAGCCACTACAGAGCGCGGTGCTGCCGTGAGGCGTGGTGGGCGGGCCGACGGGGAGCCAGGGATGACCTGGCCCCTATAGCCTTGAGACCTGGCCCCTGGACGAGCAAGCCTCTATAGCCTTGAGACCTGGCCCCTGGACGACGGCATGACGGCGCAGGCGCCGAGGCTCCGGCGCGAGCAGAGTGGCCTGCTGGCGGCGCTGGCGAGTTGCCAGTCGCGAGGAAGGGCGCGGGAGCCGGAAGGCGTGACGTGCCTGTGGTGTGTCTACGCGAGTGCGTGACCTAGTCGGGCTTGCTGTTCGCCGACCAGCCCTTGCTGTCCGTGGCGAGCTTGGACGCCGAAACGAGCGGCCACGGTGGCTACCTGGCGGCGGCGGCGGCTGAGATGCTCACTGTCTGAGACGAGTGGCAAATGCCAAATGAAAACCCTAGGGCAAGTTTGCGCCGAACTAGGCTTATCTGTTACCAGTTGGCCCAAAATTGACCGCGAGATCCAAAATTTCATTCCCGCCCTTGCCATGTTTCGCCTGAACGTTCCATGTCGCCCGTCCAGTCTTGTTTAATGCCGTTCCGTGTCGCCCGTTTATACCGTTTTTTAGCGTTTCGGACCGTGTAAACGGCGGCGACGTTTAATGCACCGAATATGGCCTAAACAACACAGCATGGTGCAGTTTCCATTTTCTAAACCGTGTACACGGCTGTGTAGACCGTTTAGGCAAACATTGACGGTAGAGTCCATTGTTATTGTAAAAAGTACTCTTGTTTGTGAACATGATTTATGGATGTAATGATTATATATATGTATGCTTTGTGTTCATGAAGCTATTAAGGGCCCAACTGAATTAGTAACTATTGTGAAACCGAACGAAATTCTGTCACCATCGGATGTAAGCGTCGTTCATTGTCCAACACCATCGCTATACGTATGTGTCGGATTGTTTTGCTCTGGCAATGCAAGCAACATGATCGCGTAGATAGAATCAGATGGTAGCACATGGGACACAGAGATTTATACTAGTTTGGGGCGTGGTGCATGCTAAACCCTCCTCTAATGGTGCGGCTGCTCTTGTATTCATATGCTCAATTACAGGGGCTGTTGCTCCTAGCTACGAGTAGATTGAAATGATGGAAAGATGGATCCTGAGCCCGAGGTCCCTACCCTCCTTTATATAGGTAGGAGAGGTAGGGTTACAGAGAAGGCGATCGGGCTAACAAATTGTGTTCCGAGTTTGTTACAACAGATTGATCCTAGCTATCGTCCAGATATGCCTGTCTTGGTTTGCCTTGATCTCCGCGTTGGTCGACCGCGTTAGCCCTTGCGGGCCTCCCCTTGATAGCTGTTGGGCTGGTAGCTTGGTGGTGATCAGATATATGGGCGGTGCAGGTACCCCTAGCCCATATCTCTTATAGTAGCCCCTGTAGGACTTAGTGATAAGCTAGCACATAGCTTCAAGCTCTCGGGACATCGCAGTTTCCCCTATAAGTTCTACATACTGTAAGTACGTAGTGAGCATCCTCTGGTAGCTGAGGCATTTGAATAGCGCAATCAGATATTCCCGAGTATCGGGGAGCCAGTATGTTGTCGTTCGAGTACCAAGAGCATTTCTCGGGTAGCGAGAATCTTGTTCAAGTATCGAGTGCGGCGGTGGTACACCATACATCAAGGAAAGTGGTTCCCTAGCGACTGTAAGTGCCAGGCTCGGGTGGTACACCCCATATCGGGAAACATAGTTTCCTAGGCGTAGCCCTTGGGATGTTGTCAACATCTTGTTCGGGTGGTGTTCCCGATAACTAGAAGCGTGGCTTCTAGGACATCGTGGATGTCGTATTTAGGGTAGAGGTACCGCTGTACTCGAGAAGTTGATTCCCGACGTATTCCGGCGTGTAAATAGTGGTTGCGCATCAATAAGTCCTAGTCGTAAAATAATAATGAGGATGGGGTAGGTACACCTCCATTGCCCGCGCGTCACTAAGCCAGTTGTTTTTTTTTGTTTTAAGCGGCCTATCGAAGGTCGTTTGTTTTTTAGCACTAAGGAAGTCACGTTTTCCTTCGAGACCCATCGAGCTTCATTAATGAAAAAAGGAGGATGTTGTCCTGGAGCCCTGAGGCCAATCAGTATCCTGATGCGAGCATTACTGTGGGCGAATAACGAACGCATGAGCAGCTATCAGCAGTAGCGTGTGTTACTCTTTGAGCTGATAACGGGTAGAACGAGTGACGACTACTTCACTGAAAGGAAGCAGCAGGACAAAGCCAGACCAACAGGGGCACGCCATAAAACTCTTTTTCTAGATTTCAGGAGCTCATACTTTGGTTACAGCCTGGGCCAACTAGTTTTCTAGTTTTCCCCGAGGGGGCACACATCCGTTGAAATAAGATACTTCGAGCTCGTCCAAGTATTGGGAGATTTACGTCACACTAGATGTTAGAGGTTTTAGAGTCAGTCCAGTGACCCTCCCGAATACCCCCCTCACTCTAAAGTGATAGGGTCAATAGTGAACGAATCGCTACCGCTTACACCTGCTGAAAGGGTGAGTCGGGCTGAGTTCCCAATCTAAGTGTTAGATCACTCGCCTGCACCGGCTCGGGAGAGAATGCATTGAAAGTGGGCCGCTGGGGTTCGTGAATGAATTTGCTTACCGAAAGCCAAGGCATCGGTGTTTGCGGCTCGTTTTACCACACACGAGCGTGTTTGGTTGGGATGTTGTCCGTGCGCCGGTTCCTGCTTATATAAAGAAGGGGAGGCGTAAATGGGCATAAATTCATCTAGGCACTGTTGAGCTTACCTCCCTTTCTTTCATTCTTCATCTTCCTCCATCTCTATCCCCTTAGATCTGATTTGATGGAGAGCGTGGGGTGCTCGAGATCGGAGGCTTTCGAACAGGCGGCAGGTGAGCGCTACCCGCCCATCCATCTTGCTTTTGTCGGGTAAGTCACCGGACCATCCTGAATCAAGTGAGCTTTGGGGCTTGTTTTCACTAGGTGTTCTTCTAGGCTTCCTGTGCTTGACAACATGAGTCCTCCCGAATCACCGGGTGGGGCTGCAGCAGTAGAGGCTGCGATACCGCTGGCGGTTGCGGTGGCCGAGGATGAAGTGAGTCGTCTCCGAGCGCAGTTGGAGGCCATTCAAGAAGCGACTGCCCAGTCGGAGCGGGAGGCGGCCGGTGCCGCAGCGTCCCACGCTAAGGCCCAGGCGCAACTTCTTGGTGAGTTCTTGGATAGGTCCCATATTCATCCTTCTGGAGTTGCCCTTCATTGATGAGCGATTGTTTTGACTGTGCTTCCCAGCCGTCCAAGAGAAACTGGTGGTTTCTCGAGGCAGGATGGCGAGGCTTAGTGATGCTAATGTCGTTCTGCTCGAGCAAGTGGTGGAGGCGGAGCAAGATCGTGATGCTGCTATGGCTGTTTCTTCCACCACAGCGACTAGGGCAAGTCAACTTTAGGACCGTCATGCTGCCTTGCTGGAGGCATGTGGCGGTGTCATTGACGTGCTCTCACCGTAGGGGGTGAGCATGGAGGAGCGCCTCGGCAACGTCCCGAGGCGGCTCAGAGAGGTGGTTTGTCACGTGGTTCGTCATTGAGCTGTGCTGGCGTTGGTGGCCGCTACACTCCAGAGCGGCGAGGACCTTCGTGACATGGCAACCGGGTTTCCGCCGATGGAAAGACCCGATGATGTTGGTGCGCTGGCCGTGGAGTTTAGGGGCGCGGTAGGTGCCATTGCCGAATCGGAGAGGGTAGAGGATGTAATCCGGTCTGCCCCCACAAGTTGTAAACTGCATTGTCCTTGAAATAAAGACTTTTGCATCTTACGGTTTGTGTTATTTCGAGCAATGGCTTCGTGACACATGTGATGTTAGTTGTAGCCCCCAAATCACAGCAATAAGTTAGTGTAACATATCGCGGTGATTGACTGGAGACCCTAACACAACGCGCCCGAAAGCTATATACTCTTGGAAACTTTTCAATCGGGTAGTCCCTCGAGTGCCTCGGCGGATCAGTGTGATCGGTTGGGGTGCTTAGTTTAAGCTCAGGGACATACTGATTGTATCTTTTTTTTTGCTTGTTCGATCAAAGCCTACTATCTTTATTGTGGGTAGGTGGTCACACCACCCGTGAATTAGGCCCTAGTATAGGGCTACTTCACTACGCGTAAAACCGTCGCAATAAGTCGACATTTTAGGCGTTAGTGTAGACTTGACCATTCATATTAGCCAGCTTGCAAGTTCCCGACTTTAGCACTTCGGCCACGATAAACGGTCCTTCCTAGGGGGTGAACTTGTTTTTCCCTTGGTGGTTTGTACTCGGTGTAGAACCAAATCACCTTTCATGAAGTTTAGTGGCCGAACACGCTTGCTATGGTACTTACGTAGTTGTTGCTGATACCTCGCGGAGCAGACAAGTGTTGTTCTGCGGTGCTCGATGAGCCTATTAAGGGAATCATGTAAGGCTTCCTCTGCGGTGTCCTCATCATAGGCATGGACGCGGGGAGAGGCGTAGCCGATCTCCTCTGGTAGTACCGCATCTGCACCATAAATAAGGAAGAATGAGGTGAACCCCGTTGGCCTGGTAGGAGTGGTCTGTAGGCCCCAAAGGACTGGCTGAAGCTCCTTGACCCATCTACCCTCGAACTTCTTCTATTTCCTAAATAATCGAGGTTTAAGGCCTCGTAGGATACAGCCATTTGCCCTTTCTACCTGACCATTGGTCTGAGGATGGGCTACTGCAGCCCATCTTACATTGATCTATTGTTCATCACAGAAGTTGACAAATGCGCTCCTAGTGAACTGGGTCCTATTGTCAGTAATGATCATGTTCATGACCCCATACCGGTTTATAATTTCTTTGATGAACTCGACTGCCGCCTCCGAGCTAGCTGTAGTTACAGGCTTGGCCTCGATCCACTTCATGAATTTGTCGATCATGACAAATAGGTGGTCAAAACCCCCGGGGCAGGCAGGAGTTTCTCGACCAGATCGAGTCCCCAAACGGCGAAGGGCCATATGATCGAGATCGTTTGGAGTTCTCGAGAGGGGATGTGTTTTTGCTTGGCAAAGTACTAACATCCCTCACAAGTCCTTATGATGTGTTGTGCGTCCTTAATCGCGGTAGGCTAGTAAAACCCTTGTCGAAAGGCTTTACCCACCAAGGTGTTTGGAGCCGCGTGGTGGCCAGAAGCCCCCGAGTGTATGTCTTGCAAGAGCCTTTTACCGTCTTCCATAGGTATGCACCGTTGCAAGATTCCACTCATGTTTTTATGATGTATTTCGTCATCCCACATAACGTAGGATTTAGCTCTTCGACATACTCGATCGGCATCATCCCTGTTGATAGGGAGGATGATGTGTTGCAGATAGTCGATGAGTTCCTACGCCCAGTCTAGTTTAGAGCCTGCGACCTGGGTTATTGTGAGTACGCTCGGCTCGGGGAGAGGTTGAGTTTCAACTTCCCAGCGCGCCGAGGGTTTAGTAAGCTCATCGAGGAACACACCACCTAGGGGCATGTCTCGAGTCAAGCCAATTCTGGCAAGGCTATCAGCCTCTTCATTGTCCCCTCGAGGGATTGGCGTAGCTCGAGTGCGTCAAACTTTGCCTCAAGTTTTCTGACCTCGACGCAATAGGTTTCCATTTTGTGGTCGTGGCATGCTAAGGCTTTCATTACTTGCCCGATGACAAGTTCAGAGTCTCCTAACGCAACAAGTCTTCTGACTCCAAGGGTGACTGCGGTTCGCAGCCCATGGAGCAGGGCTTCGTACTCTGCCACATTATTGGTAGCACCCTCAAAATTTAAATGGAGTACGTACCTCATTCAGTTCCCGCTAGAGGAGACCAAGACAACTCCCGCTCCCACTCCTTGTAGCATCAAAGAGCCGTCAAAGTACATGCTCTAGTACTCTAGGTCAACTGCGGCCGGCTCAATGTGTGCCTCTGTCCATTCAGCAACAAAATCCGCTAGAGCCAGGGATTTTATCGACGTACGTGCCACATAAGTGATGCCATACGCCATAAGTTCTAGGGCCCACTTAGCGGTCCGTCTGGTTGCGTCCCAATTGTTGATCATCTCTCCTAGCGGGAAGGAGGTGACCACAGTGATCGGGTGTGCATCGAAGTAGTGAACCAGCTTCTTCTTTGCCAGGTACACCCCATAGAGTATCTTTTGGATGTGCGGGTAGCGAGTTTTGCTCTCGACCAGTATTTGACTAAGGAAATATACCGGCCGCTAGATGGCCTGAATGTGGCCTTCTTCCTGTCTCTCTACAACTATTGCCACGCTGACCACCGGGGTGGTAGCCATGACGTATAGGAGTAGAGGCTCTTCTTCATGAGGAGCCACTAGAATAGGAGGTTTGGTGAGGAAGTCCTTGATGTCGTTGAAAGCTTTTTGAGCCTCTAGGGTCCATCGCCAGTCTAGCATCTTGCGTAAGAGCTTGTAGAGGGGGAGTCCCTTCTCACCCAGTCTAGAGATGAACCGGCTTAAGGAAGCCTGGCATCCCATGAGTTTCTGGGAGTCCCTTAGCGCTCGAGGAGGTCCCATATCAAGGATGGCTTTGACCTTCATGGGATTGGTCTCAATCCCGCGAGCCGATACGATATAACCAAGAAATTTATCGGATGGTACCCCAAAGGTACACTTTTCTGGGTTGAGCTTGATCTTGAACTTTTGGAGGTTATTGAAGGTTTCTAAAAGATCTTGAATCAGGTTCCTAGCCTTTGATGATTTTACGACGATGTCATCGACGTAAGCTTCGGTGTTTTTGTTGATTTACTCGTGGAGACAATGCTTCATGCAACGCTAGTAGGTAGCCCTTGCGTTCTTCAACCCGAATGGAATGGTGACATAGCAGTATACCCCAATCGGGGTGATGGACGAAGTAGCTAGTTGATCAGACTCTTTCATCCGGATCTAATGATACCCGGAATAAGCGTCGATGAAGCAGAGTAGTTCTGATCCTGTGGTGGAGTCGATGTTTTGATCTATATGGGGCAAGGGATAAGGATCCTTCGGACATGCCTTGTTAAGGCTTGTATAGTCAACACACATTCTCCACTTGTTCTTTTTGGGCACCAAGACAGGGTTTGCAAGACAGTCTGGATGTAGAACCTCCCTAATGAAACCTGCGTCGAGGAACTTGGCTATCTCTTCCTCTATAGCCCTGTGCCTCTCATCATCAAACCATCTCAAGCGTTGCTTGACCGGCTTGGTGTCGGCCCAGATTCTCACAGAATGCTCGGTGATCTCCCTCAGGATTCCTAGCATGTCTGAGGGCCTCTAGGCGAATATGTCCTGATTGTTAATCAGGAATTTGACAAGTTCATCTTGTTGTGCCTAGTTCAGGCTCCTCCCGATGTTCGTGGTTTTGCTCGGGTCAGTTTTTTTCCAAGCGTACCTTCCTCGAATCTTCCTTAGGCGTAAATGATGGGGCCACGGTTGGTTCCGACGCCGTGAACTGGGCTGGTGACAGCCTCCTTTCCATGGGAGGTGTACATTGGAAATCGAGACACGATAGCGCTAGCATCGGAGCCCCCGGGCCCTACCCTTGCATGAGGACGTAGTCCAGCTCGCGCTACGCCGAATCCGAGTTTCGGACCGCGTTCTCGATAGCGAGTAGATCGCACTGATAGGCATTTTGAAGATCTCTTGAGATCATGATGATACCGTTTGGACCCGGCATCTTCATCTTTAGGTACGCATAGTGAGGCACATCCATGAATTTGACGAAGCACGGTATGCCAAGGACGGCATGATACGTGTCTTGGAAATCCACAACCTCGAAGGAGAGTATCTCCTAGCAAAAGTTCGCCACCTCGCCGAACGTAACCCGTAGATCTATGATGTCGAGAGGCATCACCTGTCTCCCTGGCACTATTTCGGTGATCGGGCCCCTCGGCGGGTGCAATTTGTCCATGACGATCTTTAGTTTTTCAAAAGTGTCCCAATATATAAGATTGGAGTCACTTCCTCCATCCATGAAGACCTTAGTGGAAAGGACAGTCTCGAGGACTGCGCTAACGACGAGGGGGAACCTGTCGATGTCCACCGAGTGTTCGGGTTGGTCACTTTTGTCGAAAGTGATCGGGTGCTCTGACCAGGGATAGCCTAGTCGCTGCCGCGGGTACCGCGACGCGAGCCTCCCGAACGGTAGGTGTATGTCCTAAATCTGGTCGGGTCCTAGTATGGGCACAAATGGTCATCACTCGTTTGAGGGTTTGTTTCGAGTGTCTCTTACGCCGCCGATCGCCCCCTCGCAGGGTGTTCCATGAGAGAGCCATCGTGGCGGCCGTCACACGGCACATCTTGCAATCTTCGGCGAGATGAACCACCAGGTATCTGTGGTTCGAGCATGGAAAGTTCATGGCGTAGCCAAGATTCACCCGATAACTCGGCTTTTGGCTTCGCCTGACGCTCAGCCAATTGGTCCTGTGATTTTTCTTCACTATCCGGGGTGTTCTGACCCTGTTAGGGTTAATCACGGGTGCCGGGGAGAGTTCCTAGGCGCATGCCATTACGGCACTCTTAAGCCTGTCAAAGAATCTAGGCAAAGCGTTGTCCAGCGATGACGATGGTAGTGTATGATCTGAGAGGTGTGATTCCCACCAGATCATGCGTGTGGTGTCGAGGAGGTACTCCTGATAGAACTAAGAAAAGGTAGATCCAGCGTAGCGACTTACGTGACGTGCTAACTGAAGCGGTCCTACAGCGATCGCGTCCTCGAGTTCGACGAGGTAGAGCTGATTGGGTGATGATGACATCAAAGTAGGTGCGTGGGTCTTGAGGTCACCACGTTGTGGAACTCTCAATCACGCGGTGGTGGTGACGCCATGGCTGTACTTCTTCGATCGCCTCTTGGTTGCACCCTCACTCGACCTGCAGAGAATAGCAATCCAAAACACAAAAACAAATCTAAATGCGAAAGGACCCCTACCTGGCGCGCCAACTGTCAGATTGTTTTACTCCGACAATGCAAGCAACGTGATCGCATAGACGGAATCTGATGGTAGCACACGGGGCACAGAGATTTATACTGGTTCGGGGCGTGGTGCACGCTAAACCCTACTCTAGTGGTGTGGCTGCTCTTGTATTCGTATGCTTAATTACAGAGGTTGTTGCTCCTAGCTACGAGTAGATTGGAATGATGGAAAGATGGATCTCGTGCCCGAGGTCCCTACCCTCCTTTATATAGGCAGGAGAGGTAGGGTTACAGAGAGGGCGATCTAGCTAACAGATTGTGTTCCTAGTTTGTTACAACAGATTGATCCCAGCTATTGTCCAGATATGCCAGTCTTGGTTTGCCTTGATCTCCATGTTGGTCGACCACGTTAGACCTTGCGGGCCTCCCCTTGACAGCTGTTGGGGCGGTAGCTTGGTGGTGATCAGATATACGGGCGGTGCAGGTACCCCTGGCCCATATCTCTAACAGTATGATGCGACAGGGATCAAAAGTATATTACCGCCGAATCGTTTAGTAACTCGACATCGAGTAAACGATCATCAAAGGCGGATCATGGTGCAAGGCAACGGTGACCATGACCTTTGTACTGGTGGTTCATACGCTGAAGCGACGGTGGTGTTAACCTCTACACAGACGTCTCGGCCGTCAAAGCGACAGCAAACCCACACTGCAGACAGTACAAGGCGACGGTGCTGGTGACCACTACACATGCGGTTGATGTACCCACATGACGGTTTTGATAGCCTCAACACAGGCGGATAATTTGCCAATGCGGCGGTGTTAGTGTATATCCACAGCGGGGTCATGCTCCAGTGCGACAGAAGTAAGGACCTTATCACGGACGAAGCATAAGCCAATATGGCGTTGTTAGTGTACACCACAGTTGGTCTCAGATGCCGACGGTGAAGGCTATGACCATCACTGTTGACAGCTTACTGCCGATGCCAAAATTGGATTGCGATAGGGGTTACGACGTGGCTGTGAAAGGTCTGAATGTAGTAGTGTTGTAGTGTTGCAGCTGGAGTACTAATATAAATGACTGCTTTTATCGAACATCGCTCCATTGCCTGTCTCCTAAAAACATGAATTCATTTATATGCCCTAAAAATTTGCATTCACCTCATTCATCGGCCATCCGTACCATTGTTCTTTGTTTGTCCCTCTTTTGCCTCTTCCTGCATTGGCCTCTCAACATCATGCCACCATCCTTCCCGCATCTCTCGGTTTCGCTCAACACCTCTCTTTTCTTCTCCTCTTCTCTTCATCCTTGTTGCTCTAACTTCTATGCTGCCCTATGCCCCTCCACCCTAACTTGCTCATGCGTTGTCCACCACAATTCTAAAGGCTACTACCTCCGCACACATCCTATGTTTGGTGGACAGCTAGATCTGCCACCTCAACGATGATAGGAACCTCTCCCGTACTATGTACATTGGTTTGCTTTACTTCCTCACACCTATCCTCTCATTTTCATGACTTCTTCTAGTTGTGGCTTTTTTACCAAGAGAATCCATAACATACTATGAGTAAACAAAAGATCTAAAAGACAATACCAACCTCACAGATGCCATTCTCCACCACATATTGATCATATTTAGCCGTTGCAACTAGTATGACATCGCTAGTAGTCCAAAAATAATTTATTTAATTTAATCGAACATATTTGGTAGTCTATTTTAAGTATGTATTCTCTTAGTCTATCTCTAACTTTAATGTTGCACAAAATGATAATCCAAATTAGTAACGGGCAAAGTTATAAGCAACAAAGCATTAGGAACAACTACAAGATAAGATATAAAGAACTCTAATCTAGCACCAATAGACATATTATATTCTTGAAAATGTGCTTTGTACCGGTTCCATAATTTTTTATTTAAAATAAATTAGTTATATTTTTTTAAATAAACTAATGTTTATCATTTTTAGAAACTATAAAACCACCGTTTGAAACTAGCTAGATGGCCAAAAAAAATTCAATACTAATAGTATGGTGGTAAAAAATTTACTTGAACTATAGATGGATGGTGAAAATAGATATCACGCAACCCAACAACTGTTCTGACGTTTTTTTTATAAGGATGTTCTGACGTTTTGATTCCGGCTCCTCCTGGTCCTGGTTCCCTTCCCGTCTAACATAAAACTCGTGCGAACTTTCGGTGTTTCACATAGGTCCTGCAAGTCGACCCACGTGGCAACTCCCAGCTGATGTTAGGATTGATGAATTTTTTCTCCTTTCAGGCATAAAACCCATGGTTCCTCTGCTCCCCAGCACCTTGCACACCAAAAGGTTCCATTTGGTCTCTTCCTTCCTCCCCAGATTCCGCATTTTCTCCTTAAAATGCCTGCAAATTGTAAAAAATTGCTATAAAACATGTGTTCTTGTTATATGAAAGCAAGAAATGTTAGTACATTCTCTCGCCAGTTTCTCTTTGGTAAAATTGCTACTGTTTGGTAGAACCAAACAGAATAACAAAAGATGCGCTGCGCTCACCTGCAGAGAGGAACCTTGCAGGTGTCCGGGGTGAAACACATGCGGGAATGCAGCTCAAGGAGCTGCCACATCCGCTTGCAGTTGGCACAGCCACCAGGCACCCGAACTCTGCAGGTCGAGAAGTGGCGCACGAGCAGCTCGATGCCCTTGCAGGCCGGAAACTTGCAGGCAGCTGCTAGACTGCCCTTGAGCGCTTGATCTCGAGGCCCGATCGTCCTGCATCCGTCTCGGCATATGTGGACAAGCGCCTCCATGGCTTCGTACAGTTGCAGATAGACCTTCCTTTCCTCCATCCTTTTAGCTCTTTCCTGCCTTCTCTGCATAATTTCAGACAGTCACACAAAGGTTTCAAACCACTGCAAGCATTGGAACTGCAGAAGCGTGCAAGTGTTTAATTGTTTCTGCGGTGTGTGCAAGTTCAGACACCGAGAGGCAATTATTCCAAATTAGACTGTCTCCAACGGATCGTACCCAAAAACGACAGGCATACCATGCTTTGGCTACCGCACAGTGAAGGGGCACGGACCCAAAAAATCCAACAGCCGACGCAAACGAGGAAAGCTCCCGTCGCCTCATCTTGCCGGAGCCGGACGCCGCTGGGGCCAAGCATCGCCGGAGCCGCGCCACCGAGCGCCGCCATCCGCGACCATCCGCGACCCCTTCCTCGGCCGGCGGCCCTACGGCGAGCGCGCCCCCTGGAGGCGGCCCTGGGCGAGCGCCCCCTCCCCCTCTTGCCGTAGAGCACCTTGAGCGCGTACGTAGGGCCGCCCCGTCCCGCGGTGACGCACCATCCACACCGTCCCGCCGGCGCCGCTGCCGACGCGGCGCACGCGCTCCAGCTCCGCGAGCGGGGGCGGCTGCTGCTGCTGCGCGGCGCCTGAAGCGGGGACGCCCGGCGGGGTGGGCCCCCCGGCGGAGGCGGGGACTGGTGGGAGAGGGAGCGGGACGGCGAGGGAGGTGGCGACCTCGCGCTGGGGCATGGGGAGGGTGAGATCCGGGCGGCGGCGCGCGCGGCTCGGCGTGCCGGGCTGCTGCTGGGTCGGCAGGCCGCCTGGACGCATGGCGTGGACGGGGTGGCGAGCGCCCCCTCCCCTTTTGCGTCATCTCTCCTGGACGACGCTTTTTTGCGTTCTTGCCGGCGTCGGACGCAAAATGGGTTGCTGGTATGGGTGTTCGGTTGGAGCGCGATTTTGACATGCAAAGGTACTGTGCGCCACCGATTGGAGACAGTCTAGTAGATACAAAGCAGTAACACATCAAAGATGCACAGTTAAAGCATTGGTTAGAGAACATCCAGTCCAGTCCCTGGAAAACAGGCAGACTATGAATTGAACAGGCTGAGACTCTGAGCAGACAGACTGAAACTCTGAATCACTAAGGGCATTTCCCTTCCTTCTCTTGTAGCTACTGAATACTAAGAAATAGCAAGGCAGGATTGGATGTGATCAAACTATACTAAGATAATCATTACAGAGATCCCTTTCTAAAAAAATAATCATTACAGAGAACTCACTGTATCAGCTTCGACAAGAGACTCGAGCAGCTCCTGTTCCATACTCGGATTGACCCGTCTCATTACTTTCCACCCATCCGTCAGAGAGATGGTCTTGAAATCCCCAATGATCATCCGGGTACAGACAAGCGAGAGCCGGGGCGCATCACACAATCTGGCAAGTTGCAGCATGTCTACCACGTTGTCAGGAGCAAGGAAACTCCTCTCGAGTTGGTCGATGCAGACAATCTTCAGAGATGGCACCGAGAAAACATGGGAGAGTACAAGCAAATGCAGAACGTGCTTCTTCATCTGTTCCTGCTCAAAACTTCACCAAAGAAAAGAAAAACCATAAATCAGAGCGTTTGTTTCTTACTGAAATTTGCACGCATCAGAGGAAAACAATCTGCAGTCTCCAGGTTCAGTCACTGGAAACTGTTTGGGCCGAAAGATGATCTTTTAGAGAGCAGTGAATGAATTATCTATACAAATGACTAAATACCAACCATACCGTGAAGAGTAAAGAAATCTGATGAAAACACGGACTGCTTCTGAAGGCGCGCCAGAAATACGGACACACCGAAAACCATCTTTCAATTTAGCTTCCTCCAACATAGCTCTCAGAACAGGAGATTGGACACCCTGCAGAGGAGGAAAAATACGAATTTCCTACATAAGGGCCAAAGCTGCTATGTTCCAGGAACACGAGGGCCAATCACAGGAAAAGATTCAGAGAGCTGCACTCACAAGAACACAGGAATGCGACAGAATTTCAGTGCCGTCGTCTGTCGAAACACGGAGATCAGATTGGTATCCCTGCAAGAACAGCTTGTCCCAGGAATCGACGACGCCTTCAGGAACACGGCGACAAGCCTTTGCCTTCCTAGAACTTCTCCGCGCGTCATAAGAGGTTCCAGGCAAGGGTGGTGGATCAGGGGCATTGCTGCGATGAAGCTGAGCATTCCGGCTATGATCCGGCGCAGCTTTGGCGCCTGCCGAACTATTGGACTCAAGATGGATTTCCAGAGGGCAGTCGATCGCATCTCCGTCCAGGAAGAAATCAGAAGAATCAAACTCAAGGCATTCCATCAACTACCTGGCCTTTGACTGCGCAAGGGGGAAAATGCTAACTGAAAATTACATGAGTTACTCAAACCGTACAGCTGAAATAAATAACTACCACAAGAGAGAGAGCAAAAGTAAAGGCGAATAAATTCGTTCTAAATACGGTATTTGATATTACCTCTGTGCTGGTTATTTGCACTGTTCTTTAAAGCAGCTAATATGCTGCCAGCCACTTCATTTTCTCCTTCCAAGACTAAACGAAACTAGTATATGATTCTGAGAATCTCTGCGAGACTGAAGAAATATGGATTCGTAGTGCGTTCCACCACGGCCAACAACGAGCCGAAAGAAAGATATACACATGATTTCGTTGATGCTTTTTCCGCATGGCGTCTAAAGGGGAAAATGATGTTCGTTATGAAACCTGAGAACTCCGTTCATCTGAAAACCTTTTAACCAAATCCCGGAAAAAGAAGAAATCAAAGGGATCCAGCCTTGAGCCATTCGACTCCAACCATTTGGGCCATCAGAGGGAAGATTAAGGCAGCAGAGGAAAGAATCAAATACTAGAAATCTGTATTCAGAAACCGCACGAGCGTGCTCACCTGAGAAATCAGTCTGGACTCTGGAGTGAAAACTGCAAAGCCTCTCTGAAAAGAGAGTGAGGGCGAGAGCGAGACGCGAGAACGAGAAGGGAGCTTGTTCACCACTCACTCACCACCACGTCGTCGTCAGTCCACAAAAACTTTTTGAGCCTCCTCCTCTTCCGCTCTTGCTATGCCAACTCACGCCAAGGCGCCTGACATGACAAGTGTTCCCTACAAAATGGACTGCCCCACATGACAGTGGCAAGAAGCACGGCGTGGGGCCCACGGCAGGCCCAAGGGCCAAGGCCAGGCGGGGAGGCGTGGAGGCGTGGAGGCGAGACGACGAGAGGACTGAGGAGAGGAGACAGACACGGAAAAGTGGCGGCCTTCCTTGCTCTCTGCCGCAGCGGATGAAGTGAACACGACCGTCCTTGGATCTGCAGCTACAGGAGACAGTCAAAACTCGGAACAATATAGGACCACCGCACATTATCCCAATCCTGCCTTCTCTATAGAAAAAAAAAGAGAGAATGTTTTTTTTTCCTAGAAAAATACTAGTACTCGTCCAGGCCACAGAAATTACAGAATGAGAAAAAGTTTTTGGTCGCCAGCGGAACCTGGCCCTTCGTGCATTTTTTTTATTTTAACACTTTTTTAAACTATTTTTAATTCTAACACTTTTTGTTTTTTTTTCTTCAAAAGTAACACTTTTGGACGCGCCTGTTTGCATGGCACGTCAAATTCACGCTGCCGCGTCATACATCGCTGCGCGGCATGGGGCGGTCAACGGCCGCGCCGACCGATGACATGGCAGGGCCGATGCGCCGTGCATCGTGGCGCGGCGAGGCTTCACAATTTGACAGAGCACTAGGAAGTTACTCCCACCCGCCGCGCCGCCGCCACGCCACGCCACGCCACGCCCGCCACGCCAGCCGCGCCTGCCACACCCGCTGCGCCCCTCCCGGCGCTCTCGGCCGCCGCGCCCGCCGCCGTGTGCCCGTCCTCCCTCGCTCCATCTCCATCTCCCCCTGTCTCTTTGCCTCCCTTACTGCCATCGCCGCCCCTCCATCTCCCCACTGCCGCGCGCCGCCCGTCCTCGTCGCCGCCCCTCCATCTCTCCGCACTGTCTCGAGCTGTGAAGGACTTTGTTGCGTTGCCCATCATCGTCCTCCAGAAGGGGGATTGCCGCCGGCCGGCCGACCATTGCCGCCGCCCTCCAGAAGTAGGCCGCTGCCAGCCGGCGGCCATCTCCTTTCTATTGGTGGATTGTGGTGACCCATAATCTTTGTTGAGGTAATGCTCTTCTACATCTTTGTCAATTTTTTTTGTAGGGTTAGGATTCAAATTTAGTTTGACCAGATAGAGATTTATATAATTAGTTAGCAAAGATATTTAGTGAAGTTAGTAAATATAAATTATGTATAGTTTTGCAGTTAGTTTTGCACTTAGCTAGATATGTATAGTTGTTGACACAAAAATATGGCGATGTGATCAACACACAGCAAGCCGAAAAGATCTGCTTGGAGTAAGCCCGAAGATCCGCTTGGCTTCAAACACACGATCGGTCGGTTTCGGGACCGAAGGCGTGTCAGTCAATTTGACCCTGCAATTGACAAGGAAAAAATAATTAGTAATTTAAGGTGGAACATGCCGATGTTGCACCAGACAGTTCTGATATGTGGCTAGATAGCCGATTCAATGGGGCTATCGACTAAATAGTCGATATCCAGCATATCAGTAAAGCAAGGATCGCTGAATTGAAGATTATCGGCTAATATCAATAATGATGGTACGAATTCAAAATAACCGATACTCATGGATTATAGTGATTTATTATGACTGATTAATCCAGACATAACAAGCATTATACACCCAAATATAAGTAATATAAAGAAACATCATCAACAGATGGATATAACCAATGTAAAGCATTGAGCCGATAAGTTCAACGAGAAAGGATATAACATGCGAACAAATCGACTGTCTAGTACAAATGAATCTACAAATGCTCTAAATCTAATCTGTTACCATCAACAGTGAGGTTCGATCGGATAGATACAACTATGATAATGATAACAAACTAAAGTCAAAGAATCTATAAAACCATCTATATATTGACAGGTTTATGAAAAACATGCTATATGTGTGAAAACACAGGCAAATCGACTAAAATAGCCGATTCAGGTAGAAAAAAGATTATAGCGTATGAACAATCTACTATTTAATATGAACAGATTTATAAACTCATCAAATCTAATATATTATCTTTAACAGTGGGGTTCGACCGGATCGATGGCAGTCATGATAAAGATAACAGATCAAACCTTTAAAATAAACAGATCTATTCACATTTAACAGAATCACGAAGACACACTATAAGCCGATCTAGATCGGACAGGTTGATATTGCTGAAACTAATAACAACAAGAACATCAGCAAGATTGGTAACTTAATGAATCTACCCGAAGGATGCCACCCTTAGGTAGAGCCGATAACTTAACCTTAATCTAATTTGAGCAGTGGAGGTCGAACTTAACCAATGCAGCCATACTTGAACTAGATAAGGATCGATAACTAACTTATACTAGAGCTCGTAAGAGGTCGGTCGGACTGATACAGCCTTACAAATAAAAGTATAAGTCATGATGGTACTTACAGACAAACCGGAGGTCGACCGGATCGATGCAGCCCTGCTTGTTGAAGAACTCGTCGAGATCTACATTACTCCTACTCCTAAGGGTTGGCATGAAGATGAAAAAGTAAAGACTGATTTTGATTGATGTGTGTCTATGTTACAATAGCCGAGGGTTTATATTTATACCCTGGGCTGATAAGAGTCCTAAACGAACATGACTAGATAACTGTCGGGGACCGAATACTGTGGTACCCAAAGAGGAGGAGCTAAAAACCATCAAGCGTTGATGGTTCCGAATAGACGAGAACACGACTACACTTCTTGCCCAATGACCGAAGGTTGGCTCTGCCTCGCCCGACCCCTGAGGGCTGGCTCTACCTCGCTCGACCCCCGAGGGCTGGGCTGGCTCCGCCTCGCCCGACGTCCGAGGACAAACTTTGCCTTGCCCGACGTCCTGGGATAGACTCCGCCCCGCCTGACGTCCCGGGGCAGACTCCGCCTCGCCCGACGTCTGAGGACAAACTCCGCCTCGCCCGATGTCCTAAGATAGACTCTGCCCCGCCCGACGTCCCGGGGCAGGCTCCGCCCCGCCCAACGGCTGAGCACTAGCTCCGCCTCGCTCGACGTCCGAGGACAAACTTCGCCTCACCCGACATCCCAGGGCAGACTCTGCCCCGCCCGACGGCTAAGCACTGGCTCCGCCTCGCCCGACGTCCCAGGGCAGACTCCGCCTCACCCGACGATTGCGCGCCGCCCCTTCATAACTACGCGCGTAGATAAGGCGGGGCACTCAAGTCAACCGCAATACCGAGGACCGTACCCTGCACGTCCGCAGGGAAGTACCATTAGGATATGACAAGACGGGTGCTTTAAGCCCTTCCAGGCATGTCAGAGCCCGAACAGTATTGTAGGCGCCAACATTTATCGAATAGTGTTGTAGGCGCGGCCATTTGCCCTCGGGCACGGATCCTGACGGAAGCATACGACAACGACTACGGTCCAAGGAGCTCACATCATCTACAGTAGCGAACGTGCGGTCACTGCACCGTCTGCTCCTCGAAGGGTCATGGATCAACACCTTGGTACGTCGCGCGGCCCGCCGGGGCGAGATGGGACGTGACCACTTGCTGACGACGCCAACAAACGCCATCATCAGCAGACAGGCGCCCGGCATGGGACTGCCCCTGCCACCGCCTGCCATGACAGTAGGACCTGCACAGAGGAAAAGGAAGACCCGGCATCCCCGGTGGACTTTCTTGGCCTCTGATTTTTCTCCCTTCTCCTGTTTGTAATCCCTGCTTTCCCTTAGTCTATAAAAGGGAAGGCAGGATACCCCACTAGAGAGATCGATCGATTCAACACATCATGCACCACTTCACACATAGCTGAGTAGCTTCAAGGCTCTCAGTACCCGTTCGACCTTTTCATCTGAGACTTGGGACCTGTCCCTCTCTCGACCGTTTGTACCCCCTACTACGAGCGCAATCCTCGTCCTCGTGCCGCCGTGACGCTAACGCGCTACCGACCGCAGATTTTTGGCCTTGCCGTTTGTTGCCCCATCGGGCGCACGGGTCACCTTTTTGTCGGCCGTTATATTGCGTGCCGTGCCTGCCGCCGACCAACTCTGCCGTGCCATGCCCCCGCTCTGACCGCTTTTTGGGGGAGCTGCTCGGGCTCGCGCTACACGCCGCCCGTCGCCACGCCGATTCTACGCCCGTTGACATCGCTTTGGCTGCTCATGCGAAGGGCGACAGCCTACCTCGCCGTCACCTTGGCATCACAATCGCGCTGTGTCCCTTGTCGGACGCTGCCCGCTGCGTCGCCGTGCCGTTGCCTCGTCGGCTTGCAGCCGCACCGTGCTGGCTGGCGCCTGGATCCACGTCCTGCTGCTACCCCATAGTTGTGCATGCTAGTAATTGCTTTGACATCCACAGCAGGTCCGAGCCAAGCCGCACCAGAGCCCCGGTCCTCGCTGTAGCCATGACCGGTGGGACCTCTTTCCCCCCCCCCAATTCACCGCAACCGTAGTACCCTAACAAAATTGATCATGTCCTCAGACCCGTTAGGTATCCGGCTGCCCAACCTATTCCACTGTGCCGCTGCGTTCTCGCCTCACTGTGCCTTAATTTCAAATCACCGCGCCACCGGGTCCTTAAGACCTGACAGATGCCCCGACGGCAAGCCAGCCACTCCGAGCATCTTGTAGCAATCAGTGCACCCCTAGCCCGACCTTACCCTCCTGAGCACCCCGCGCACCACATCCGTGACTTTATAGCAGGCCAGCCACCACCGCCGCAGCCGTGCAATCGCCGGGCGCCGCAGCGTCGGTGTGCACGTGGCCGGCTCTGCTCGGGCCACTTCCGGTCATACCGTCAATGCGCAGGTACCCTTGGGTAGTCCCTGGAGCTTGCTAGCTTCGTCCCTTGCTCCGTATTCGCTGTCACTCACGGGAACGCGTTCGCCATTGTAGGAGAAGGACCACCGTCGGGGAGGGGGCTCGGCACGACGCCTTTGTTCGCCGTGAAGCCTCCGGTCGCTGCGTTTTGCCCCCAAGGTAGTCATCGGCCTCTTAGTTAGGTAGTAGGGGTTCAGGTGATGCCGTCGTGACCACCCGGTGCCGCGCTGTCGTGCCTGTGCGCGCATGGGTGTTGGGAGGGACTTCGCCGCGGTGAAGGATGAGAAAGCGGAGGGTACAGCTGTAAAACGTTAGACTGGTTGAATAGTGTCCGAGGGCTCGCTGGGATTACGTAGTGCTTCAGGGGTGCCTGTGCATATTTGCCTTCGCGTGCAGGCCTTTCCCCCATCTCGGGCCGTTGGCCATTGGGCAGCGCCGCCAATGGCCACCCTGTGATGTGTTCTGACGCTGCAGGGGGAAGGGATGGGCTGAACCAGCGCATGTTGGGCCGCGGGGCTAGATTTCGGTTTCCTCAATTCCAGTAAATTAGAATTGTTTATTTATTTTGGTAATGGACTGAACTTCGATAATTCGTAGTAAATTGCGTAGTTGTCCAAAAATAGTGAAACTAATTTTGTTAGGTTCACAAAAATACCATCTATCTGTTAGTGTAGTTAGTTCACAGTTAGCTGTTATGATCATGGGTTCATAAATTATAATTAGACAACATAGTATTAGGTAGATGGATATTTGTAGGAATTCTTGTGGCAAATCAGTAATAGTGTTAGCTTTGAAAAATTTACAGTAGGTTCCCGAGGATATTACGTGCTCGCTGTAATTTTAGCATTAGAGGCATTGTTGAAATAAAGTAGCTATTGCCCTTGTTTATTGGAATGTAGCGTAAGTCGGCGTTAGGAGTGAAAATACCGATAGTTGCTGGAATAACGATGAATGCCTCACTTGATACTTGTTGTCGATAGCAGTACATAATTTAGCACCGTGGTCGATAGCCCTAGCTTAGTAGTAAATCGATGTACTCCCATTTTAAAAGCTGCTGTTGTTATATTATTAAACATTGCATCATCATTTCATGTAGATCACGAACTGGTAGACTTCGTGTCAGTAGCCAAACCGGAGTACGACGAGGTTATCGAGGAATACGAGGAGGAGATCTTCGCACAGGAGGAAGCCCAGGAGCCTATTGGTACTAACTTTGCTGACCCGGCACCTGCCCAAGGCAAGCCCCGGTGCATAACCCCTATTTTCAAATGATCACTGAATATATATATATATATGATGTGCATTTACGTTACAGGCATTTTATGAAAACTACATGCATAAATATATCCACCCATGAGTCCTAGTATAGGTCGAGTAGCTGCTATGCTCAGGATATCGGTAGCGTGAGTAACCTGCCGTTACTCGCAAATAGGTGATAAAATATGAACACTCATGATAAAATGATGGAAAGGTAAATGGTGACCGGGCAGGGATATGGTTTGGGTATTGGTGGGTGTAAAGGGTTGTGTCCTGCGGCCAATAGGGCATAGCTCGGTTACACTTTTTCCCTGTCTGTGTCGATTAAGGACCGGTCATTGCATATGACTCTAGGCAAGTCACAGATTATTGTCCCGAGCGCATACTTGGGTATGGGCACAGGGAAGGCCTGTTGCTCTCTTGTCATGGATCCGGCTCTTTCCAGATCGACTGATGGGAAGAGGAGGTGGTGGAGGTCCTTGCACCACACTGAGTCCGGGACTCAGGATGTGGGGGCTTGGAGTCCAAGTTTGGACGAGGACCTGGACACCCGGGACAGGAGGGTGATGGGTTAGTCCTGCTTGTGCCTGGGGTACAAGCGGGGCGATCTGGTATGGCTTGTCTACGGTTTAGCACTATAGTAAGAACTGAAAGTGGAGAAAGAAGAAGAAATATAACTGATTGCTCAACCCTTGCTTGAAAGTAGATAGGTGCTTATATAGATTGGCTAGATGATAACTTAATACGGCTGATAATAATACATAAATAAGGACTCACTATTAGTATCGCTTTCTGCTAAAGAAAACCAGCAAACCATAAAGCCTATCATATCCCTTGGAGTCGGGAAATTATTCCCACTAGTCGGGTAAGTCTTGCGAGTACATTGTGTACTCAGGGTTTATTTACCCCTATTGCGGATGATGCTTGAGGAGTACCTTGTGTGGAGGATCCTTCTAGTGGGCTCAGACGGAATCCTTGCCACCTTATCGTTAGATGTTATCTTTTTAAAATTCCGCTGTTTATCATTCCGCACTCTGGTATTCGGTATTGTAATAATGTACTTTTTAGGAAACTCTAATGTATGAAATGGACTTGTGTTGTAACTCATTCTCATTATTGGATCCTTGGGAAAAATGTGGATCTTTCGGGTTCTCCCTCGGGGTGTGCCCGACGGACACCGCTCGCTGTAGTTGCTTTCGGGGTGCTTAGTGTCTGGTGGAAGACGAGCGCCTCCGTAAGTACGCTATTTCGGGCAGTTCTGCCACAGCTCACCCGGAGAAGATTCACCGGAAGAAGTCTCCGTACGGCTCCATCCCGACAAAAGCCTCGTAGACGGTGACCAAGCCGGTGACGTGCAGCACCCTCCAGTGCTCCTCCTCCTTCGGCGGGAGTGGCCCCTTCTCGGCAAAGGCAGCCAGCACCATCCCATCTATGTTGGATGACCTCTAGCTCGACATCGTGCTCTGGATTCATGAACGGATCTATGAGTTCTCCCCTCCCTCGCATTACCCTCTCTCACTTAGGAATCGTCGCGATGCACGAACACGCTCGGCGAGGAGGAAGAAGGAGGAGAGGCAGTAGCTTAAGAACAGGTGGAAGAATGGGACAAGAACCCCCTCTCTTCCCCTATTTAAGGAGAAGACGCATCAGTTGGAGAAAGGCGAAGGGTTGGGGGCAAAAAACCCTCTCCCTTTCCCTATTCAATGCAGGTGGGAATTCGATGCAGATGGGAATTCGAGGGGACGCGTCTTGACCGACAGGACACGCGATGCTCGATGAGATGGCGCCTAGTCAAACGGGACGTAGCTTGGGCATGGCCCACCACTACCGCATGCCGGGAGCGGGAAACAAGGCGCAGCAGCATGCAGGGGCTCTCTGCCTTCCCAGGTAGGACCTGGAATGGCCCAACGATGGAACCTCCATCAAGGGGAGGCCAATGGGCCTCCTGAGTCGATCGGACAGCCCAGGCAAACACCGAGCAACGAGGTTGAGAAACCAAATGGCCGCCGAAAGATAAGCACCCTCATTTACTTACTTTACGTATCAATTTCACTACCGAGCCTCCGACCCCAGCAACGGCAGGGGCGTGGGCATGGCTCGAGGGCTGCTGAGAGTGTCTACTCATTTAGACATTCTCTTCGCCCGACCCCTCCTTATGATTAAAAACTGGAGGCACCGGGTGCGGGTGCAAACTTTGAGTAAACTTGGTTGAACGGCTAGAACCCCACGCCCAAGTGGCTACGGCGTTCTTTCCACCAGTCCGATCTCAGTCTTTGCCTCCGCACTCCAAACCTTAACCTCCACCTTCTTGGGAAGGGTATGGAGGGGCCTACCTATGGGATCTCCACCAAGGAGAAGCCGTCTGGTCGTCCAAGTCGATCAAACGCCTCAGACCACTGCTGAGAGACAAACAAAAAATTGGGATGCTCGTGCAGGTTACACCGGCCCCGTCGTGAAGGTCGGACCCGAACCCCGCATGGACATGTCCGGTAAGAGCTCCCCATCACTCATGCCACCGTGGTAACATCACCAACCCCCGCTTCCATTTCCATTATATCGTACATTCATTCCATATATCCAAGCGTTGCATATGTAATTGCTGCATCTCAACGCTTCACGTCGCGTCACGAAGCGATAGTCGTCTCATTCAATATGAGCGGCAACTGACCAAGGTTCGAAGGCTAGCCCACGAAGGGCTCGAGGCCGCCTCGTGTCAAATAGAGCCAGGGGAGAAAAACCAAGATGAGCCCCAATGGCCTTGCTCGACCCTGCTCAGAAGCGGACAGGGACATCTCGACCTTTCTTGTTCGATTCTAACCTCAAGCCAAACCCACAGAATCTCCATTGAGGAGAGGCCAATGTGCCACCTGAGCCTATCAAACGGCTCGGGCATCTGCCGAGAGGTGGGTTAAGAAGTAGTGGAATGCCACATGAGGGCTCTACCGACCCCGTCAGCGGATGATGGACCCAAATTCCACACGAACATGCCTGTTAGCAAGCTCATTGAGCGCGACACTCGAGCCATCGAGGCAAGTGTCGTAAGCTCAGCCCCTCCGGTTGTGGAAACCAAGGACGCGGTGATGCATGAAACATGGCTAACCCCTATCAAACCCCAAAGGGCTCGGGGGTTCGAGCCGCCCGATCCTAGATCAAGAGACCAAGGTTTGAAGGCCAGTCCGCAACGGACCCGAGGCCGCCTCACGTCGAACAAGAGCTAGGGGAGAAAAATGTAGATGAGCCTCAGCGGCCTTCACCCAACCCGCATAGAGGCGGATAGGGTCATCTCAACCTTCTCGTTCGATCCAGCCTCTAGCCGAGCCCATAGAATCCCCATTGAGGGGGAATCTATTGGAAGGCGGGTTAAGGAGCAATGGAATACCACACGAGGACTTTGCCAACCCTATCATGAGCAACAGGACCAAATTCTGTTGGAACACCCCCATAAGTGAGCTCATCAAGCGCGTCACTCAAGCCATCGAGGCAAGTGACGATGCCTTAACCCCTCCGGTTGCGAAAACCGCGAACGGGGCGACAGTCACAAAAGTGAGCCAACCCTTGACCAAATCCCCGCCACACGCGGTGACTCGGGGAAGATTGGACTTGCAAGAAAGACCAAACGCACGGTCGCAGAATGATAGTTAAAATCCTAAGGAAGGGGTACGTGCGAATACATGAGTAGTTTCGTTATCCTCTCTTCGATCTCCAGTGACATTTGACCCCAGCAACCGCAAGGGGTCGGATCTCACTCAGGGGCTGGTAAAGGTATAAATACCCTTTTTTCGAAATGGTCGCCATGTCGGCAGTCGCTGCGTCGGACCTCTTCCTCACGTTAAAGTTAGTGGCAAGGTTTTGGGGAACAAATAACGGAGCATACCTTGTCAGACTGCAAAAAACCCACACCCCGACGACTACGGTAACTTTGCTCACCAGCATAATCGAAGTTTCCCTCTTATGCACCTCGAGCCCTACGGTCTTAACGCATGGAAGGGCCGGATTGCGTGAGCCCCTTTTTTGAAATACAAAAAGAGAAGAAAGCAAGTTCAATCAAATGAAAAGAAATTATGAATTTGCCTAACAAAACAAAATCATGAATCTGTTTTTAAGACACAAAAGTGATGACACTTGTCTATAGATTATAGATAAATGTCCATCAGACTCGTCCGACTAACTACCCCTCTGGGGGAGAACCATGTCTTCAATTTTGCTTGCTAGGGTTTCTGCAAGAGGAGTCACCGCCGCTTCTATTTCATCCAGCTCGGAGGGCTCATAGCCAGGCACGAAACTGAGGCTCATCGTCTCCAAGTCGATGCTGTCATCATAATGCGAGCGAGAGATGGCGAAGGTTTGGGTGATCCCTAAGCGAAAAGCTTCCTTCTCCAGCTGGCACACCCGCGCCGTGATATCTACGGTATGGGCCACGAGTGAGCTGGTCCCCTCCACTTGCACCACCTATAGGTCATCGCAGACAACGCCAAGGCCAACCTTTAGGAGATCGAGCTCATCACTCTCCACCTAAAGAAGACTCCTCGCCTCGGCGAGTTCCGTGGCAAGTCCGGTAGCGGCGCCCTCGGCCTCCAGCTTCTAGGCTTTCATGGTCTCAAGCTTGGCCTAGAGGGAGCTGATCCTCTACTACACCTCGTCGCGGTCTCAGATGGCCTGATCACACTCCCCACAGGCCGCACCGCGCTCCGAGCGGAGCCTCTCCGTAGTCTGACGTAGCTCGTCTCGCTCCTTGTGAAGCCGGGCGATCGCCTCGGTGTCCAGTTTCTCCCTCTGCTCTAGGGCCATGGACCTCTCCTCGGCTCCCAGCCTAAGATCCTGCTCCTTCTTGGCCTCGGCCAGGAGGTCAATGGTCCGCTGCTGGGTCTTGGTATCTCGCTGGAGCAGCTCGTCCCGCTCCTTCAGCACTCTGGCGGCCTCCTCCTAATCCCACCGCACCCTCTCCGATAGTTCATCAAAAAACTTCTCGGCGGCCTCTGCATCTCGGCGGGCCTCGACCTCCCGTAGTTGAAGATTGTTCACCTCCGCGGCAAGGGGAGTCAACTCACCACCCTCTGTCGAAGCTGAGCGGTCACGTCCCTGTGCAGCCGTGCCTCATCGATGAGGCGGTCCCAATCCTCCTTGTGTTCACGAAGGAACCAGGATTTCTCTCGGCTGCGAGCAATAAGAGACTGAAAAAAGATGGTGGTTAGAAAACAAAAATAGATGGAGAAAGAAGAGATCGAGAGGCAAGACCAAGTGAATACCCGGCCGGTGGGAACGATGATGTCTCGAAAGGCGCCCCTGGCCTGGTTCAGAGCTTCTAACACGGTCATGATCCCCTTGTCAAGACTCTCACACTCCATGCCCTCGGCATCATCGTCGAGGGTGAAGAGTTCCAACGACGGGTCCTGTGGACTCCCCCACCGGAGCAGGGGCTCATTCCGCACAGGCGGGTGGCGGCCCCCGGTGTTAGAACCAGGGACAACTCCCTACCGGTCTCCTCGGCGACCACCGTAGTGCTCGAGGGTCCCTCGACCATGACCCCCTCTCTCCTGCCCATGACGGGCGTCATCTCTGGGGCCACCGGCAGCACGGGACGCGCCGCTGCCTCGAGCACCGCCGCCACAGCTTCTGGCTACGACCCATCCATTACAGCCACCATCACCTCCGCCTTCGTCAGCAAGACCTCATCCGGCTACGCCATGCCCGCCGTGGTCGACGCGATGGGTGCGACCGACAGGTCTGCCCGCTTCGACATCGGCAGCGGATTCACTTCCATCGCCGGTTGCGTGGCAAATTCCGAGGGCGCCCCCTCAGCCTCGCCAATTGCTTGACCTGCCGAGGGCACAGGCACCTCCGAGGGCGCCCCCTCAGCCTTGCCGACCACTTGACCTGCCGAGGGCACGGGCACCACCGCGGGCGGCGCCAGACCGGCCAACGAGGCTGTGACGCTGGCTCCACTCTCGCTCGAAACAGGAGCGACGTCAGGCGGCGGCCCCCGCCTTACCTGAAGGGCGTTGGTTTTCTTGGGCACCAGCGCTAAAGAAGTGCCCCGTCTGACCTATCTCCCGACGCTATAGAAGAAACAAAAGGTGTGAGCCACTATGAAAAATAGAGAAAAACAAAGAAAAACAGAGATAACAGAGGAGTCGGCCACTTACATTGGTGCTATTAGGCGATGGAGACGTTTAGGGGATGAACCCCTAGTTCCTTGCTCCACCTCATTGGGGTGGGACTGTTTCGAGCCCACCCCCTGCTCCCGGGCCGAGGGGCTCGCCTCCCTCGTATCTGGGGGCATGGCGGTGGAGCCGCTCCCCTCCGCTGGCACCTCAGGCGCGGTGGCAGATCCGCCCACCCCTGATTTTTCTAAGGACGGGCCGACGGTCCGGCCCGCCTCCTCTGGCCTCACGGCCGCACCTTCCCTTGCGTGGAACGACAAGGGTCCCTGCTTTGATGAGTGAGTACCTGTCAGCGCGTCCTCGCTTCCTAGGTCACCCCACTCGTGTCTACGACTACCTCATCATCCTCATCGTCGTCGTCGTCATCATCACTGTCTGTCTCCTATCCTCGCTCCTGTGCCTGCTATTTCTGTTGCTGCTTCTTCCGCTCGACCTCCTGCGTCTTCCTCTACCAATCGGCCATGGCACGGTTGGCAGTCGCCACGAATGGGTCCTTCGGCAGCGGGACCTAGTGGTCCATAAGGGCGAGGTTCCTTGGCTGGTCCCCCCATTTCGATGTCAGCATCAAGGGGTCAGGAGTTCAATCAAAGAGGAGTCATAAGGAAAGGAAAGTTACAAAGGCAATGTACCCCGGTTCTGGCCGCATCGGAGGGTGCCCCGGCACCGGGTACACGAAATCGAGGGTGGAGCCATCAACATCGTGCCAAGGCTCCATCGCCTCCTTGATGCGTTGCGCCACTTCAGAGGGGGAGAGCGCTCCCTCGGCGAGCGTCGTCTTGATGAATGATGCTTCGGTCGACATCAGGTGCAGGGGAAGCGCGCGTGCCATTTGCGTCACCACCCTCCTCATGTGGTAGGCGAAAATGATCCCCGACCCCTTCACGCCCCTCTCCTTCAGAATTTGGATGGCGGCGAGATGGTCCTAGATTTTCTTCTTGTCTTTATCTAGGACACCCCACTTCCACGATTCTAGGACCTCTTCGATAATGTGCCCAGAGAACGCTGGCAAGGGAGCGGCTGCATCATCCTTGACGTAGAACCAATGCGGGATGCTGAAAGCTCTAGTTTGGTTTTGGTTAATTGATGAAACCCTAAGTGCTAACCTAGTTTATCAAGATGATTATGAGATAGGTAGCACTACTCCAAGTGATGAAGCAATGACGAAGATCATGACAATGGTGATAGCATGGTGATGATCAAATGCTTGAACTTGGAAAAGAAGAAAGAGAAAAACAAAAGGCTCAAGGCAAAGGTATAAAATGTAGGAGCCATTTTGTTTTAGTAATCAAGACACTTAGTGAGTGTGATCACATTTAGGATAGATAGCCGTACTATTAAGAGGAGTGTAACTCGTATCGAAATGCGGTTATCAAAGTGCCACTAGATGCTCTAACTCATTGCATATGCATTTAGGATCTAGTGGAGTGCTAACACCCTTGAAAATATTTGTGAAAATATGCTAACACGTGTGCACAAGGTGTTTGCAAGCTCGGCGGGATTCGGCGCTTTTGGCAAAATGAAATGTCTATTTTCTATTGCGCCGGATGCAAAATTCTTGGTGGTTGGCATAATTGAGCAAGGGTGAAGAAGTTAGAGTTGAAATGGAGTTGGTCGAAATGATGCTGGCGTCGGTCTACTGACCGGACGCTGGGTCACTCAGCGACCGGACGCTGAAAGGCTGCGTCCAGTCGAGCTGTCAGACGGCACAGTGGGTAGGATTGAGCACCGGACGCTGGTCTGCGTCCGGTCAAGGTGGACCGGACGCGTCCGGTCGAAAAAACATGCCTCGGGGAGCTTTCTGGAAATGACCGGACACTGGGGCTTCAGCGTCCGGTCAGTTTTGATCGGAGCGTCCGGTCAGCTTCGTAGCCGTTGAAATCTGACGAACAGCGTTTGAAGCTGGTGACGCGTGGCGTCCATCGGGCGACCGGACGCTGAGGGCCAGCGTCCGGTCGGTATGACTGGAGCATCCGGTCAGAGCCTGTTTTGCCCAGTGAAGGGGTACAACGGCTCTATTTGATGGGGGCTCTATTTATAGCCCCATGGCCGGCTCAAGGAAACTCTCTTGCACATTTTCATTGACATAGCAACCTTGTGAGCTTAGCCAAAGTTCTCCCACTCATCTCCATCATTGATCCATCATCATTGTGAGATTGGGAGAGAATCCGAGTGCATTGCTTGAGTGATTGCATCTAGTGGCACTTGGTATTCGTGTTGCGCTGTGGATTTCGCTTGTTTCTCTTGGTGGTTGCCACCACCTAGACGGTTGGAGCAGCGGTGAAGGATCGGCACGAGTTGGTGATTGTTTGTGGCCGCCTTCGGTGATTGTGAGGGGAGTTGTACCTTCCCCGGCGGAGTGCCGAAAGGTAACTCTAGTAAATTGCTCGTGTCATTGAGTTAACTCACTTGTAGGTCGGTTCTTGCGGTGTCCAATCGTGTGGACGAGGTTTGTGAAACACCTCTTAGCCGCCGAACCACCAAGTGTTGGTCGACACAACGGGGACGTAGCGTGTTGGCAAGCACGTGAACCTCGGGAGAAAATCGATTGTCTCTCTTCTTTGTCATTCTCCCGGTGATTGGCTATATATTCATCTTGTGATTGGTTCATCCCCTACACGTCGGTATAATCACTCTACTCACTCATTTACATTCTTGCAAACTAGTTGATATAAGCTCTTTAGTGTAATTAGAATTGAGAGCTTGCTTTATTATTTACATTCATCTAGTTGAGCTCTTTAGAGTAGCAAGGTTGAGAACTCTTAGTGAGTAATTACATAGCTAGTTTGTGTGCCTAAGTATTCATTGCAACTAGAATTGTTGGATAGGTGGCTTGCAACCCTTATAGAGCTAGAGCAAGTTTGCATTACGCTATTTGTCATACTAATCAAATTGCTCTAGTTGATTTGTAGATTTTTAAATAGGCTATTCACCCCCCCCCCTCTAGCCATATTAGGACCTTTCAAGTGGTATCGGAGTCGTGGTCACCATTTGATTGAAGGCTTAACAACCTCGGTGTCAAATTATGGCTCAAGTTGTGTTCAACCATGTGGGGGGCAAACCACCATTCTTTGATGGCACAAGCTATGATTATTGGAAGAGAAAGATAAGTGTGTATCTTGGTTCAATCAATGATCAAGTATGGGATGTAACCGAGAATGATTATGCTATCATTAATCCCGACAATCCCACCAACCAAGATAAGTCTAACAAGCAATGCAATACAATGGCTCTCAACACCCTATACAATGCCCTTGATCCAAAGGTGTTTGAGCAAATCAAGGATTGTGAAAGAGCAAATGAAGTGTGGAGGAGATTGGAGGAAACCTATGAAGGCACACCGGAGGTGAAGAGTGCCAAGTTATATATTCTCAAGGACAAGTTGATAGGTTTCAAGATGAAAGATGATGAGAGCATACTGGAGATGTTCCATCGCTTGCAAGTCATTGTCAATGATTTGAAGGCTTTGGAAGAAAAGATCAAGAATGATGATGTCTCTCATCGGTTCTTGATGAGTCTACCTCCAAGGTTTGAAATGTTGAGAATGCTAATCATAAGAGGAGGATTAAAGGAGATCACCCCCAACCAAGTACTAGGTGAAGTCATGACACAAGAGACATACCGTGTGGAAAGGGAGGGGGATGACAAGGAGGACAAGAAGGAAGATGAGGACAAGAAGAAGAAGAGTGTAGCATTCAAGGCTAGCTCATCATCATACAAGAACAAGGGCAAGTCAAAGAAAGAGTCAAGTGATGATGAGGATCATAGTGATATTGATGATGAAGCTATGGCTCTCTTTGTGCGCAAGATGGGCAAGTTCATGAAGAAAAAAGGCTATGGTGCAAGAAAAAGAATAGATCATACCAAGAGCAAAGTATATGTGAGAAGATGCTATAATTGCAAGAGTCCCGATCATGTGGTAGCCAATTGTCCTTACAATAGTGACAATGATGAAGATGAGAAGAACAAACACAAGAAGGACAAGAAAGAAAAGAAGGAGAAGAGGGAGAAGAGGATGACCTTTCAAAAGAAGAAGAAGGGTGGAGACTATGTGGTCACTTGGGATAGTGATGGCTCATCGGATAGTGATGACTCTAGTGATGATGGCAAGAAATCAATCAAGAAAGCACTAGCAAGCATCGCCATCAACGACAAGCCCTCTATCTTCGACACTCCATCAACATGCCTCATGGCTAAGCCTACCAAGGTAAAATATGATGAGAGTGATGATGATGAAAGTGATTCTTGTAGGAGTGATGATGAAGATGAGGAGTACTCCAAGGAGGAGCTCATGGACATGTGTGAGCAAGTGCACGCTTGCAATGAGATGAAGAGAAAGGAGTGCAAAGAATTGTGCAAGAGAGTAAAATTTCTTGAGCAATCCTTTGATGAGCTCAATGACACTCATGAGGGGCTAGTGGATGCCCATGAGAAGCTTGGCAAAGCTCACTCTAAGCTTGAAAAGGCTCACTCCTCTCTCATTGAGCAAGTCAAGAAGGAGGAAGCCAAGGAGGAGCAAGTGATAGTTACATGTGATGTGGGACTAACATGTGATCTTATTAATGAATCTACTTATAAGCCTATTGCTATTGCTCCCACTAACACCTCTTGTAGCACAACCATTACCACTCCACCTATGAATGATACATCACTAATGGTGGAAAATGAAACCCTCAAGAAGGAGGTGAATGAGCTCACTCGTGCCTTAGGTAATGCCTATGGTGGAGATGCCCGCTTGCTAAAGTGCTTGGGTAGCCAAAGGTTTTCTCTCAACAAAGAGGGATTAGGCTATACCCCCAAGAAAGGCAAGGCGGCCTTTGTCACTCCCAAAGCTAGCTTTGTGAAGGGCGATGGTCGGTTTTGCAATAGATGCAAGCAAGTTGGGCATATAGAGCAATATTGCAAGATTAACAAGAACAAGCTACCTAATGTATCCTCAATTAAATTTGATTCTTGTTACATGCTTTTTAAGGGTGCCAATGGTGTGAAAGCTAAGTTCATTGGTACACCGATTGTGGGCCCAAAGAAGAAGGCCATTTGGGTACCAAAGACCTTGGTGACTAACCTACAAGGACCCAAGCAAGTTTAGGTACATAAAAAGAATTGATCTTCTTTTGTAGGTAAATTATAAAGCCAATAGTGGGTGCACACAACACATGACCGGTGATCCAAGAATGTTCAATTCAATCAATGAAAGCAAGAGCAATGGGATTGATAGTATCACATTTGGTGACAATGGTAAAGGCAAAGTCAAGGGACTTGGTAAGATTGCAATATCCAATGACTTGAGCATTTCCAATGTGCTACTAGTAGAGAGCTTGAACTTCAACCTATTGTCGGTAGCCCAATTGTGTGATCTTGGTTTCAAGTGCATATTTGGTGTGGATGATGTAGAGATCATAAGTGTAGATGGCTCTAACTTGATATTCAAAGGATTTAGATATGAGAATCTATATTTAGTTGATTTCAATGCTAGAGAGGCTCAATTGTCAACATGTTTGATCACTAAGTCTAGCATGGGTTGGTTATGGCATAGAAGGCTTGGTCATGTTGGAATGAAACAATTGAACAAGTTGATTAAGCATGACTTAGTTAGAGGCTTGAAAGATGTCACATTTGAAAAGGATAAGCTATGTAGTGCATGTCAAGCCGGAAAGCAAGTTGGTAATACACATCCTAAGAAGAGCATAATGAGCACATCTAAGGCATTTGAGTTGATGCACATGGACTTGTTTGGACCAACCACATACACTAGCATTGGTGGAAACAAGTATGGATTTGTGATTGTGGATGATTTCACTAGATACACATGGGTGTTCTTTCTTGGTGACAAGAGTGATGTGTTTGCAATATTCAAATCATTTGTCAAGGGCATTCACAATGAGTTTGAAACAACCATCAAGAAAGTTAGAAGTGACAATGGTAGTGAATTCAAGAACACTAGAATTGATGAGTTGTGTGATGAATTTGGAATAAGACATCAATTCTCGGCCAAGTATACTCCTCAATCAAATGGGCTAGTTGAAAGAAAGAATAGAACCTTGATTGATATGGCAAGATCAATGTTGAGTGAGTACAATGTGAGTCATTCATTTTGGGCCGAAGCAATCAACACAGCTTGCTATTATAGCAACTGACTCTATTGTCACCCCATGATGGAGAAGACACCCTATGAGCTATTAAATGGATGTAAATGCTATATATTGAAGAAAGGCACTAGATTGAGCAAGTTTGAAAAGAAATGTGATGAAGGGTTCTTGCTTGGTTACTCCACTACTAGCAAGGCTTATAGAGTTTGGAATTTGGCTAGTGGTACTCTTGAGGAGGTTCATGATGTAGAGTTTGATGAAACTAATGGTTCCCAAGAGGAAGATGAGAATCTAGATGATGTGAAAGGCACTCCATTGATCAATGCAATGAAGCACATGGATATTGGTGATATAAGGCCTAGAGAGGTGATTGATGTTGAAGATAACAAGAATCAAGTGCTCTCTAACTCAAATGTGCAAGCTAGTGGTTCTCATGATCAAAGTCAAGCAAATACTAGTGATGACAATGTGCAAGATCAACAAGTGGCTAGTTCATCATCTCAACCAAATGCTAGAAATCAAGTGCAAGTGCTTCAACCAATCAATGTTGCAAGAGATCATCCATTGGACACTATCATTGGTGATATTTCAAGAGGTGTGCAAACTAGATCAAGATTGACATCATTTTGTGAGCACTTCTCATTTGTGTCATCCATTGAGCCTAAGAAGATAGATGAAGCTTTGAATGATGTTGATTGGGTCAATGCTATGCATGAAGAGCTAAACAACTTCACAAGAAACCAAGTATGGGAGCTAGTTGAGAGGCCTAAAGGTCATAATGTGATTGGAACGAAGTGGGTCTTTCGGAACAAGCAAGATCAAGATGGGATAGTGATAAGGAACAAAGCAAGATTAGTGGCTCAAGGTTATACTCAAGTTGAAGGTCTTGACTTTGGAGAAACATATGCCCTGGTTGCAAGATTTGAAGCAATTAGGATCTTGCTAGCTTATGCATGTGCCCACAACATCAAGTTGTACCAAATGGATGTGAAAAGTGCATTTCTCAATGGGTACATCAATGAGCTTGTGTATGTTGAGCAACCTCCCGGTTATGAAGATGAAAAGAAACCCAACCGTGTTTACAAGTTGAGAAAGGCTTTGTATGGATTGAAACAAGCACCTAGAGCATGGTATGAGAGATTGAGGGATTTCCTACTCTCTAAGGGATTTAAGATAGGAAAGGTTGACACCACTCTCTTCACCAAGACACTTGGAAATGATTTGTTTGTCATGCAAATCTATGTGGATGATATCATATTTGGATCAACAAATCAAGAATTTTGTGAAGAGTTTGGAAAGATGATGGCAAATGAATTTGAGATGTCTATGATTGGAGAACTTAGTTACTTCCTTGGTCTTCAAATCAAGCAAATGAAAAATGGAACATTTGTAAGTCAAGACAAGTACATAAAGGACATGCTAAAGAAGTTTGGAATGGATGATAGCAAAGCTATTAGTACACCCATGGGGTCAAGTGGAAGCTTGGATAGTGATGCTAGTGGCAACATGGTGGATCAAAAGATGTATCGGTCTATGATTGGAAGCCTACTCTATGTGACCGCATCAAGACCGGATGTGATGTTTAGTGTATGCATGTGTGCTAGATTTCAAGCCTCACCAAGAGAAAGTCATTTGAAGGCTACTAAGAGAATATTGAGGTACTTGAAGCATACACAACATGTTGGATTATGGTATCCTAAAGGAGCAAGATTTGAATCGATTGGATATTCGGACTCCGATTATGCGGGATGCAAAGTTGAGAGAAAAAGCACATCAGGCACATGTCAACAATTGGGAAGATCACTTGTGTCTTGGTCATCCAAGAAGCAAAATAGTGTAGCACTTTCAACCGTCGAAGCGGAGTACATTTCGGCCGGTAGTTTTTGTGCTCAATTACTTTGGATGAAGGCTACCTTGAGTGACTTTGGAATCAAGTTCAAGCAAGTGCCATTGCTATGTGACAATGAAAGTGCCGTCAAGCTCACCAACAACCCGGTTCAACACTCAAGAACAAAGCATATAGATGTCCGTCATCACTTCATAAGAGATCACCAACAAAAAGGGGACATTTGCATAGAGAATGTGGGCACCGAAGATCAACTTGCCGACATATTCACCAAGCCACTTGATGAGAAGAGGTTTTGCAAGCTAAGGAATGAATTGAACATACTTGACTTCTCCAATATGTGTTGATGCACCCCCCACTATATGACATGCCTCTCCTTCGAGCAAAGCAAGGTAAAAGTTGATTGACATGTCATCCATCCATTGCTAAGGACTTGTTTAGTGCATCTAGTCATTCCTATCATGTCCTAGGCTCATTCATTAAAATTAAATGAATTTGATGCTTGTATGGTACCACTATTGCTTGTATGGTAGAAATGATCTAGTAGTAGCATATGACATGTTTGTGAGCTTGTAAACCTAGTGTTTGATTTAGAAAATGAGCTATAAGTGTTTAACTCAACATGGTACAAGATAACCCTTATTTGGAGGTGTGAAGAAGCTTGTCCTTGGATCAAACTGAGTTAAATATCTTTTGTAAGTAATCTAGATTGAACCAATTTGGGAAAATGATCCTCATTTCACATAGTTTCACCCCAACCTATCGATAATTTGAGCTCACCTTTTGTGCTAATTGTTGACAAAGGGGGAGAGAAACAAAGATATGAGTGATAGGGGAGAAATAGTGGGGAGAGAAAATATATGACAAAGGAAGGTTTTGGGGAACAAATAACGGAGCATACCTTGTCAGACTGCAAAAAACCCACACCCCGACGACTACGGTAACTTTGCTCACCAGCATAATCGAAGTTTCCCTCTTACGCACCTCGAGCCCTACGGTCTTAACGCATGGAAGGGCCGGATTGCGTGAGCCCCTTTTTTGAAATACAAAAAGAGAAGAAAGCAAGTTCAATCAAATGAAAAGAAATTATGAATTTGCCTAACAAAACGAAATCATGAATCTGTTTTTAAGACACAAAAGTGCTGACACTTGTCTATAGATTATAGATAAATGTCCATCAGACTCGTCCAACTAACTACCCCTCTGGGGGAGAACCATGTCTTCAATTTTGCTCGCTAGGGTTTTGCAAGAGGAGTCACCGCCGCTTCTATTTCATCCAGCTCAGAGGGCTCATAGCCAGGCACGAAACTGAGGCTCATCGCCTCCAAGTCGATGCTATCATCATAATGCGAACGAGAGATGGCGAAGGTTTGGGTGATCCCTAAGCGAAAAGCTTCCTTCTCTAGCTAGCACACCCGCGCCGTGATATCTACGGTATGGGTAGGGGATGAAAACGGATCGGATACGAACGGATATCACTCATATTATATTTGTTTTCATATTTCTGTTCGGATTCGGATTCGGACACGGATAGCGTTCGGATACATATACGAATACGGATTGACTCGGTTACGGATACGAATAATGAGTATCGAATACGGTATGAATCGGATTCGGAGAAGGTCGGATACAAATATCTATTCGGATATTGAGTAAAAGCAGTATATATATATATATCATCATGCATGCAAACCATTACACCACTCTATGAGTCCATAATCCATCTAGATTAAGCCGAAAGACTAAAGAGTAAAGCAACAAATAAGATAAAGATACTGAGATACATCATACATCAAACATCATATAAGCACTAATCTTCGCAAGATGAGTAGAAATAGCCAAGCACATTGCTTCATGGGTCTCATGGAGTCATGGTCATGGATTCAAGATCTACAATCCTTATATAGGCCATTTTTTCATTTTGAGAAAGTTTGAACAAAATGTAGTTCAAATTTCACAAGTGTGTGACATAGTTTTAGAAAGTCTGTATGAGATTTAAGAATTTGTGACTAGTGTTTGATAAAACTTTCTCAAATGGGAAAATGAGCTATGTAACAATTGTATATCTTGCAGAGATGATCAAACTTGGTATTCAGAGTTTTTTCATCTGAGGTCATTTAGTGTCTCGTTTGAGCAAGTTTGACCAAGTCAAATTTGGTCAAATGAAAAAACAACACTTTGACTCTAGTATTATGAACTCTAAATGACTTCAAATTGAAAAGTTTTGAATACCAAGTTTGTTCAACTCATCAAGATCTACAATTCTTGTTTTGGTCAACTTTCCATTTGAGATAGTTTGGACGGTTCAAATTTGTGATTTTTAAATTTCGATGCTTACAAACTAGTTTTCGGAACCCTAGATTGTCTCAAATTGAAAAGTTTTGAATACCAAGTTTGTTCAGCTCATCAAGATCTACAATACTTATATAGGCTATTTTTTCATTTGAGAAAGTTTGAACAAAATGTAGTTCAAATTTCACAAGTGTGTGACATAGTTTCAGAAAGTCTATATGAGATTCAAGAATTTGTGACTAGTGTTTGATAAAACTTTCTCAAATGGGAAAATGAGCTATGTAAAAATTGTAGATCTTGCTGAGATGATCAAACTTGGTATTCAGAGTTTTTTCATCTGAGGTCATTTAGTGTCTCATTTGAGCAAGTTTGACCAAGTCAAATTTGGTCAAATGAAAAAACAACACTTTCACTCTAGTATTATGAACTTGAAATGACTTCAAATTGAAAAGTTTTGAATACCAAGTTTGTTCAACTCATCAAGATCTACAATTCTTGTTTTGGTCAACTTTCCATTTGAGATAGTTTGGATGGTTCAAATTTGTGATTTTTAAATTTCGATGCTTACAAACTAGTTTTCGGAACCCTAGATTGTCTCAAATTGAAAAGTTTTGAATACCAAGTTTGTTCAGCTCATCAAGATCTACAATCCTTATATAGGCTATTTTTTCATTTGAGAAAGTTTGAATAAAATGTAGTTCAAATTTCACAAGTGTGTGACATAGTTTCAGAAAGTCTATATGAGATTCAAGAATTTGTGACTAGTGTTTGATAAAACTTTCTCAAATGGGAAAATGAGCTATGTAACAATTGTATATCTTGCTGAGATGATCAAACCTGGTATTCAGAGTTTTTTCATCTGAGGTCATTTAGTGTCTCATTTGAGCAAGTTTGACCAAGTCAAATTTGGTCAAATGAAAAAACAACACTTTAACTCTAGTATTATGAACTCTAAATGACTTCAAATTGAAAAGTTTTGAATACCAAGTTTGTTCAACTCATCAAGATCTACAATTTTTGTTTTCGTCAACTTTCCATTTGAGATAGTGTGGACGGTTCAAATTTGTGATTTTTAAATTTCGACGTGTACAAACTAGTTTTCGGAACCCTAGATTGTCTCAAATTGAAAAGTTTTGAATACCAAATTTGTTCATCTCATGAAGATATACAATCCTTATATAGGCCATTTTTTCATTTGAGAAAGTTTGAATAAAATATAGTTCAAATTTCACAAGTGTGTGACATAGTTTCAGAAAGTCTATATGAGATTCAAGAATTTATGACTAGTGTTTGATAAAACTTTTTCAAATGGAAAAATGAGCTATGTAACAATTGTAGATCTTGCTGATATGATCAAACTTGGTATTCAAAGTTTTTTCATCTGAGGTCATTTAGTGTCTCATTTGAGCAAGTTTGACCAAGTCAAATTTGGTCAAATGAAAAAAACAACACTTTGACTCTAGTATTATGAACTCTAAATGACTTCAAATTGAAAAGTTTTGAATACCAAGTTTGTTCAACTCATCAAGATCTACAATTGTTGTTTTGGTCAACTTTCCATTTGAGATAGTTTGGATGGTTCAAATTTGTGATTTTTAAATTTTGAATAAATATCCGGATAATATCCGTTTTTAAATATCCGGATATATCCGATACTTATCCGGATTATCCGATATCCGTCGGATATCGATGATATTACATCCGTATTTGATATCCGCCTAAGATATCCGTTTTAGTATCCGTATCCGAAAAAAAAACCGGATATCCGAGTAACTATCCGAATAAGTGTTCATATTTGTTCGGTCGAACGGACGGTCGAATAAATATCCGTACCGTTTTCATCCATAGGTATGGGCCATGAGCGAGCTGTTCCCCTCCACTTGCACCACCTATAGGTCATCGTAGACAACGCCAAGTCCAACCTTTAGGAGATCGAGCTCGTCACTCTCCACCTAAAGAAGACTCCTCGCCTCGGCGAGTTCTGTGGCAAGTCCGGCAGCGGCGCCCTCGGCCTCCAGCTTCTAGGCTTTCATGGTCTCAAGCTTGGCCTAGAGGGAGCTGATCCTCTACTGCACCTCGTCGCGGTCTCAGATGGCCTGATCACGCTCCCCACGGGCCGCACCGCGCTCCGAGCGAAGCCTCTCCGTAGTCCGACGTAGCTCGTCTCGCTCCTTGTGAAGCCGGGCGATCGCCTCGGTGTCCAGTTTCTCCCTCTGCTCCAGGGCCATGGACCCCTCCTCGGCTCCCAGCCTGAGATCCTGCTCCTTCTTGGCCTCGGCCAGGAGGTCAATGGTCCGCTGCTAGGTCTTGGTATCCCGCTGGAGTAGCTCGTCCCGCTCCTTTAGCACTCTGGCGGCCTCCTCCTAATCCCACCGCACCCTCTCCGATAGTTCATCAAAAGACTTCTCGGCGGCCTCTGCATCCCGGCGGGCCTCGACCTCCCGTAGTTGAAGATTGTTCACCTCCACGGCAAGGGGAGTCAACTCACCACCCTCTGTCAAAGCTGAGCGGTCATGTCCCTATGTAGTCGTGCCTCATCGACGAGGCGGTCCCAATCCTCCTTGTGTTCACGAAGGAACCAGGATTTCTCTCGACTGTGAGCAATAAGAGACTGAAAAAAGATGGTGGTTAGAAAACAAAAATAGATGGAGAAAGAAGAGATCGAGAGGCAAGACCAAGTGAATACCCGGCCGGTGGGAACGATGATGTCTCGAAAGGCGCCCCTGGCCTGGTTCAGAGCTTCTAACACGGTCATGATCCCCTTGTCAAGACTCTCACACTCCATGCCCTCGGCATCATCGTCGAGGGTGAAGAGTTCCAACGAGGGGTCCTGTGGACTCCCCCACCGGAGCAGGGGCTCATTCCGCACAGGCGGGTGGTGGCCCCCGGTGTTAGAACCAAGGACAACTCCCTACCGGTCTCCTCGGCGACCACCGTAGTGCCCGAGGGTCCCTCGACCATGACCCCCTCTCTCCTGCCCATGACGGGCGTCATCTCTGGGGCCACCGGCAGCACAGGACGCGCCGCTGCCTCGAGCACTGCCGCCACAGCTTCTGGCTATGACCCATCCATTACAGCCACCATCACCTCCGCCTTCGTCAGCAAGACCTCATCCGGCTGCGCCATGCCCGCCGTGGTCGACGCGATGGGTGCGACCGACAGCTCTGCCCGCTTCGACATCGGCAGCGGATTCACTTCCATCGCCGGTTGCGTGGCAAATTCCGAGGGCGCCCCCTCAGCCTCGCCAATTGCTTGACCTACCGAGGGCACGGGCACCTCCGAGGGTGCCCCCTCAGCCTTGCCGACCACTTGACCTACCGAGGGCACGGGCACCACCGCGGGCGGCGCCAGACCGGCCAACGAGGCTATGACGCTGGCTCCACTCTCGCTCGAAACAGGAGCGACGTCAGGAGGCGGCCCCCGCCTCGCCTGAAGGGCGTTGGTTTTCTTGGGCACCAGCGCTAAAGAAGTGCCCCGTCTGACCTATCTCCCAACGCTGTAGAAGAAACAAAAGGTGTGAGCCACTATGAAAAATAGAGAAAAACAAAGAAAAACAGAGATAACAGAGGAGTCGGCCACTTACATTGGTGCTATTAGGCGATGGAGACGTTTAGGGGATGAACCCCTAGTTCCTTGCTCCACCTCATTGGGGTGGGACTGTTTCGAGCCCGCCCCCTGCTCCCGGGCCGAGGGGCTCGCCTCCCTCGTATCTGGGGGCATGGCGGTGGAGCCGCTCCCCTCCGCTGGCACCTCAGGCGTGGTGGCAGATCCGCCCACCCCTGATTTTTCTAAGGACGGGCCGACGGTCCGGCCCGCCTCCTCTGGCCTCACGGCCGCACCTTCCCTTGCGTGGAATGGCAAGGGTCCCTGCTTTGATGAGTGGGTACCTGTCAGCGCGTCCTCGCTTCCTAGGTCACCCCACTCATGTCTACGACTACCTCATCATCCTCATCGTCGTCGTCGTCATCATCACTGTCTGTCTCCTATCCTCGCTCTTGTGCCTGCTATTTCTATTGCTGCTTCTTAAGCTCGACCTCCTGCGTCTTCCTCTGCCAATCGGCCATGGCACGGTTGGCTGTCGCCACGAATGGGTCCTTCGGCAGTGGGACCTAGTGGTCCATAAGGACGAGGTTCCTTGGCTGGTCCCCCCATTTCGATGTCAGCATGAAGGGGTCAGGAGTTCAATCAAAGAGGAGTCATAAGGAAAGGAAAGTTACAAAGGCAATGTACCCCGGTTCTGGCCGCATCGGAGGGTGCCCCGGCACCGGGTACATGAAATCGAGGGTGGAGCCGTCAACATCGTGTCAAGGCTCCATCGCCTCCTTGATGCGTTGCGCCACTTCAGAGGGGGAGAGCGCTCCCTCGGCGAGCGTCGTCTTGATGAATGATGCTTCGGTCGACATCAGGTGCAGGGGAAGCGCGCGTGCCATCAGCGTCACCACCCTCCTCATGTGGTAGGCGAAAATGATCCCCGACCCCTTCACGCCCCTCTCCTTCAAAATTCAGATGGCGGCGAGATGGTCCTAGATTTTCTTCTTGTCTTTATCTAGGACACCCCACTTCCACGATTCCGGGACCTCTTCGATAATGTGCCCGGAGAACGCTGGCAAGGGAGCGGCTGCATCATCCTTGACGTAGAACCAATGCGGGATGCTGAAAGCTCTAGTTTGGTTTTGGTTAATTGATGAAACCCTAAGTGCTAACCTAGTTTATCAAGATGATTATGAGATAGGTAGCACTACTCCAAGCGACGAAGCAATGACGAAGATCATGACAATGGTGATAGCATGGTGATGATCAAATGCTTGAACTTGGAAAAGAAGAAAGAGAAAAACAAAAGGCTCAAGGCAAAGGTATAAAATGTAGGAGCCATTTTGTTTTAGTGATCAAGACACTTAGTGAGTGTGATCACATTTAGGATAGATAGCCGTACTATTAAGAGGAGTGTAACTCGTATCGAAATGCGGTTATCAAAGTGCCACTAGATGCTCTAACTCATTGCATATGCATTTAGGATCTAGTGGAGTGCTAACACCCTTGAAAATATTTGTGAAAATATGCTAACACATGTGCACAAGGTGTTTGCAAGCTCGGCGGGATTCGGCGCTTTTGGCAAAATGAAATGTCTATTTTCTATTGCGCCGGATGCAAAATTCTTGGTGGTTGGCACATTTGAGCAAGGGTGAAGAAGTTAGAGTTGAAATGGAGTTGGTCGAAATGATGCTGGCGTCGGTCTACTGACCGGACGCTGGGTCACTCAGCGACTGAACGCTGAAAGGTTGCGTCCGGTCGAGCTGTCAGACGGCACAGTGAGTAGGATTGAGCACCGGACGCTGGTCTGCGTCCGGTCAAGGTGGACCGAACGCGTCCGGTCGAAAAAACATGCCTTGGGGAGCTTTCTGGAAACGACCGGACGCTGGGGCTTCAGCGTCCGATCAGTTTTGATCGGAGCGTCCGGTCAGCTTCATAGCCGTTGAAATCTGACGAACAACGTTTGAAGCTGGTGACGCGTGGCGTCCATCGGGTGACCGGACGCTGAGGGCCAGCGTCCGGTCGGTATGACTGGAGTGTCCGGTCAGAGCGTGTTTTGCCCAGTGAAGGGGTACAACAGCTCTATTTGATGGGGGCTCTATTTATAGCCCCATGGTGAAAGCTCTAGTTTGGTTTTGGTGAATTGATGAAACCCTAAGTGCTAACCTAGTTCATCAAGTGATCATGAGATAGGTAGCACACTTCAAGTAGAGAAGCAAATGAAGATCATAACATGACAATGGTGATAGCATGGAGATGATCAAGGGCTTACACTTGAAGAGAAGAAAGAGAAAAACAAAAAGCTCAAGGCAAAGGTATAAACCATAGGAGCTATTTTGTTTTGGTGATCAAGACACTTAGAGAGTGTGATCACATTTAGGTTTGATAGCCGTACTATTAAGAGGGGTGAAACTCGTATCGGAATGCGGTTATCAAAGTGCCACTAGATGCTCTAACTCATTGCATATGCATTTAGGATCTAGTGGAGTGCTAACACCCTTGATAATATTTGTGAAAATATGCTAACACATGTGCACAAGGTGATTGCAGGGTTGAGATGGATTTGGGTCCCTCTCTCCCTCCCGCCGAGCTTGCGAGGCGAGATTCGGCGCTTTTGGAAAAATGAAATGTCTATTTTCTATTGCGCCGGATGCAAAATTCTTGGTGGTTGGCACACTTGAGCAAGGGTGAAGAAGTTAGAGTTGAAATGGAGTTGATCGAAATGATGCTGGCGTCGGTCCTGTGACCGGACGCTGAATCGAGAAGCACCGAACGCTGACTGCCTGTGTCCGGTCGCGCTGACTCGGCGGTATAGTGGCTAGGGGTTGAGCACCGGACGCTGTCTGCGTCCGGTCTAGGTGGACCGGACGCGTCCGGTCGAAAAAACATGCCTCGGGGAGCTTACTGGAAACGACCGGACGCTGGGGCTTTAGCGTCCGGTCAGTTTTACCGGAGCGTCCGGTCAGCTTCGCGACCGTTGAAATCTGACGAACAACATTTGAAGCTGGGGACACGTGGTGTGAATCACGTGACCGGACGCCGAGGGGGCGTCGGTCGATCGATCGGACCGAGTGTCCGGTCACCCCGCGTTGTGCCCAGTGAATGGGTACAACGGCTCTATTTCATTGGGGCTCTATTTATAGCCCCATGGCCGGCTCAAGGGAGCTCTCTTGCACATTTTCATTGACATAGCAACCTTGTGAGCCTAGCCAAAGCCCTCCCACTCATCTACATCATTGATTCATCATCATAGTGAGATTGGGAGTGAATCCAAGTGCATTGCTTGAGTGATTGCATCTAGAGGCACTTGGTGATTGTGTTTCGCTGCGGATTTCGCTTGTTACTCTTGGTGGTTGCCGCCACCTAGACGGCTTGGAGCAGCAAGGATCGTTGAGTGGAGGAGGTGATTGTCTCCGACTCCGATCGTGGTGATTGTGAGGGGTTCTTGACCTTTCCCCGGCGGAGCGCCAAAAGGTACTCTAGTAAATTGCTTGTGGCTTGTGTGATCCTCATCTTGTGTTGGTTGTGCGGCACCCTATTGAGGGTTTGGCGAGTGATGCCAATCAGTGCGTGAACCTCCAAGTGAGTGAATCGCCACAACGAGGACTAGCTTGTCGGCAAGCAAGTGAACCTCGGTAAAAATCATTTTGTTCATCATTGATTCCGAGGTGATTGGTCATCATTGTTATTCATCTTCGTGATTGATTGGTTCATTCATCTACACGGCGGTATAACCCTCTTGATCACTCTCTTTACTTTACCGCAAACTAGTTGACAAGCTCTTTAGTGTAGCTAGTTGTGAGAGCTTGCATGCTTGGTTGGTGTGACTCTTTAGTTAGCCTTTGAGAGCACACTAACATAGGGTAGTGTAATTGCTCTTGTGTGAATTGACACTATCTAAACTAGAATTGTGGTAGGTGGCTTGCATTTTTGAGTAGGCTAGCGCAACACTAGCTTCGCCTCATAATTGTCTAACCATTTGGTTAAGTGTTGTTGTAGAAATTTTTATTAGGCTATTCACCCCCCCCCTCTAGCCATTAGGACCTTTCAAGTGGTATCGGAGCCGAGGTCACCGTTAATTTGAGGCTTAACAACCTTCGGTGTAAAATGGCTCAAATCAACAACACCAAGAAGCCACCCCAATTTGATGGCTCAAATTATTCATATTGGAAGTCAAAGATGACTACACACATCAAGTCAATCAATAGAAAGGTGTGGAAGGTGGTAGAAACAAAAATTGAGATTGATGATCCAGAAAATCCCACCGCCGCCGAAGAAGTACTTCTCCAAAACAATGATATTGCTCTAAGTGCCATTCATGATGCAATTGATGTGAGAACATTTGAGCAAATCAAAAATATTGAGATGGCTCATGAAGCTTGGAAGAAATTGGAAGAATCATTTGAGGGCACTCAAGCCGTGAAGGGTGCAAAGGCATATATTCTCAAAGAGAAGTTTGCAAGCTTCAAGATGAAGGAGGATGAGAGTGTGCCGGACATGTTCCATCGAATGGAGGTGATTGTAAATGATCTCAAAGCACTCGGTGAGAACATAGAGGACAAGGACTTCTCAAATAAGTTCTTGAGATGTTTGCCCGCAAGATTCAAGATATTGGTCACCTTGCTAGTAAGGAGTGGTTTGAACACAATGACACCAAACCAAGTCTTGGGAGATATCATGACCGATGATGCCTATAGAGATGATGATGAGAAGGAAGAAAAGAAAGAAAAGAAAGATGAGAAGAAGGATGACAAGAAGAAGAGCGTGGCTTTCAAGGCCACATCATCTAAGGGCAAAGCCAAGCAAGAAACATCAAGTGAGGATGATGATTCATGGGATGATGATGATGATGAGAGAATGGCTCTTTTTGTCAAAAGGTTTGGCAAGTTCATGGTAAAGAAGGGCTATCGAGCTAGAAGAAAGAAGTATTCATCCAAGAGCAAGGAAGAGGCAAGGAGATGCTTCAAGTGTGGAAGCAAAGATCATCTTGTTGCTCAATGCCCATATAATAGCGACAATGATGATGACAAGAAGAACAAGAAGAAGGACAAGAAAGAAAAGAAGGAGAAGAAGGACAAGACATTCTTCAAGAAGAAGGGTGGATCATATGTGGTCACTTGGGATAGTGACGCTTCCTCAAGTGATGATGATGATGATAGTGATGATCACAAGACCACCAAGAAGAAGGTTCTTGCAAGTATAGCAATCAATGAGAAGCCTTCTCTCTTCGACTCTCCATCATGCTTCATGGCTAAGGCCACTAAGGTACAAACTTGTGATGATGGAAGTGATAATGAACATGATAGTGATAGTGATAATGATGATGATGAACCCACTAAAGATGAATTAATTGACATGCTAGAAGATGCTAGAGAACACTTTAACATGTCAAGAAGGGAATGCAAAAGCTTGCGTAAGGAAATAAAAGCCCTTAAGCAAGCATTTGATGAGCTCAATGCATCTCATGAGAGGCAAGAGGATGCCCATGAGAAGCTTGGCAAGGCTCACAAAAAGCTTGAAAAAGCTCATTCCACTTTGCTTAATGAACAAGATAAAAGGAAGCATGTTGAAACTTGTGATGTAGGTTTAACTTGTGATTTAATTGATACATCACTATCTATGCCTATCATTGTTCCTCCAACTAACCCTTCTTGTAGCACTTCCACTTCTACCTCATCTAGTAGTAATGGTCACACTTGTGATACCTCACTAGTGGTTGAGAATGAGAACCTCAAGAAGGAGGTAACTAAGCTCACTCACACCTTGGCTAAGGCTTATGGTGGTGAGGACTGCTTGCTTATGGCCTTGGGTAGCCAAAGAGCTTCTCTCTACAAAGAGGGATTGGGCTATACCCCCAAGAAAGGCAAAGCGGCCTTTGCTCCTCACAAGACTAGTTTTGTGAAGAACAATGGTCGATTTTGCACTAGTTGCAAGCAAGTTGGTCACAAAGAGCATGAATGCACCAACAAAAGCAAAAATGCTAATGTATCCTCCATTAAGCTTAATTCTTCCTATATGCTTGTTAAGGGTACAAATGGTGTGAAGGCTAAGTTCATTGGCAAACCATGGATGGGCTCAAAGAAGAAAGCCATTTGGGTGCCAAAGAGCTTAGTGACTAACCTTCAAGGACCCAAGCAAGTTTGGGTACCTAAAAAGAATTGATCTTCTTTTGTAGGTCAATTACAAAGCCGGAGGAAGGCATTGGGTTCTTGATAGTGGGTGCACTCAACATATGACCGGTGATGCTAGAATGTTCAACTCAATCAACACCAATGGCAATGATGGCTATGATAGTATCACATTTGGTGACAATGGCAAAGGCAAGGTCAAAGGGCTTGGTAAGATTGCAATATCCAATGACTTGAGCATATCTAATGTATTGCTAGTAGAGAGCTTAAACTTCAACTTGCTATCCGTAGCTCAATTATGTGATCTTGGATTTAAGTGCATATTTGGAGTAGATGATGTAGAGATCATAAGTGTAGATGGCTCTAACTTGATCTTCAAAGGCTTTAGATATGAGAATCTATACTTGGTTGATTTCAATACTAGTGAAGCTCAATTATCCACATGCTTATTCACTAAGTCAAGTATGGGATGGTTATGGCATAGAAGGCTTGGTCATGTTGGAATGAAACAATTAAATAGATTGGTTAAGCATGATTTGGTTAGAGGCTTGAAAGATGTAGTGTTTGAAAAGGATAAGCTATGTAGCTCTTGTCAAGCCGGCAAACAAGTTGGAAACACCCATCCTAAGAAAAGCATGATGAGCACTAGTAAAGCATTTGAGTTATTGCACATGGATTTGTTTGGGCCAACACAATACATTAGCATTGGTGGTAATAAGTATGGTTTTGTGATAGTGGATGACTACACTAGATATACATGGGTATTCTTTCTAGTGGACAAAAGTGATGTATTTGCAACATTCAAATCATTTGTCAAAGGCATTCAAAATGAGTTTGAAACAACCATCAAGAGAGTTAGAAGTGACAATGGTAGTGAGTTCAAGAACACTAGAATTGATGAGTTATGTGATGAATTTGGAATTAGACATCAATTCTCGGCCAAGTACACTCCACAATCAAATGGCCTTGTTGAGAGAAAGAATAGAACACTTATTGATATGGCAAGGTCTATGCTTAGTGAGTACAATGTGAGTCAATCCTTTTGGGCCGAAGCTATCAACACGGCTTGCTATTGTAGCAACCGCCTCTATTGTCACTGATTGAAAGAGAAGACACCATATGAGCTCTTGAATGGTAGAAAGCCCAACATTGCATATTTTTGGGTCTTTGGTTGCAAATGCTATATCTTGAAGAAAGGCACAAGATTGGGCAAGTTTGATAAGAAATGTGATGAAGGATTCCTACTTGGTTATTCCACCACAAGCAAAGCATATAGAGTTTGGAATTTGGATAGTGGTACTCTTGAGGAAGTTCATGATGTTGAATTTGATGAAACCAAGGGTTCACAAGTAGAGAATGAGAACTTGGAAGATGTTAGAGGCATTCAACTTTCAAATGCCATGAAGAACATGGATATTGGTGAATTGAGGCCTAGGCAAGTGATTGATGATGAAGATGATCAAGTGCAAGTGCTCTCCAACTCTAATGTGCAAGATGATACAAATCAAGCTAGTGCAAGTGACTCTCATGATATTGATCAAGATCAAATGACTAGTACATCATCTCAACCAAATGATCAAGCAAGTGCAAGCAATCAAGTTCAAATTCTTCAAGCAACAAGTATTGCAAGAGATCATCCTTTGGATACAATCATTGGAGATATTTCAAGAGGTGTACAAACAAGATCAAGATTGGCATCATTTTGTGAACACTTCTCTTTTGTGTCATCCATTGAACCAAAGAAGATAGATGAAGCTTTGAAGGATGTTGATTGGGTGAATGCTATGCATGAAGAATTGAACAACTTCACAAGAAATCAAGTATGGGAATTGGTGGAAAGACCAAAGGGACACAATGTGATTGGAACCAAATGGGTCTTTAGAAACAAGCAAGATCAAGATGGGATAGTTGTAAGGAACAAAGCAAGATTGGTAGCACAAGGCTATACACAAGTTGAAGGTCTTGACTTTGGAGAAACTTATGCCCCGGTTGCAAGATTGGAAGCAATTAGAATCTTGTTAGCCTATGCTTGTGCCCACAACATCAAGCTCTATCAAATGGATGTTAAGAGTGCATTTCTCAATGGTTACATCAATGAAGAAGTATATGTTGAGCAACCTCCCGGTTTTGAAGATGACAAGAAGCCCAACCATGTGTATAAGTTGAAGAAGGCATTGTATGGCTTGAAGCAAGCACCTAGAGCATGGTATGAGAGATTGAGGGACTTCCTACTCTCTAAAGGGTTCACAATGGGCAAGGTTGATACTACTCTTTTCATCAAGAAGATTGGAAAAGATCTATTTGTATTGCAAATCTATGTTGATGATATCATATTTGGATCAACCAATCAAGATTTTTGTGATGAGTTTGGAAAGATGATGGCTAATGAGTTTGAAATGTCCATGATTGGAGAGTTGAGTTACTTCCTTGGTCTTCAAATCAAGCAATTGAAGAATGGTACTTTTGTGAGTCAAGGGAAGTACATCAAGGACATGATCAAGAAGTTTGGCATGAGTGATAGCAAAGTCATTAGCACACCTATGGGAACAAATGGTAACTTGGATAGTGATGCAAGTGGAAACATGGTGGATCAAAAGTTGTATCGGTCTATGATTGGAAGCCTACTCTATGTGACCGCATCAAGGCCGGATGTCATGTTTAGTGTATGCATGTGTGCAAGATTTCAAGCCTCACCAAGAGAAAGTCATTTGAAGGCTACAAAGAGGATATTGAGGTACTTAAAGCATACACCAAATGTTGGTTTGTGGTATCCCAAAGGAGCAAAGTTTGAGCTAGTTGGTTACTCCGACTCGGATTATGCGGGATGCAAGGTTGAAAGGAAGAGCACATCGGGCACATGTCAATTGTTGGGAAGATCACTTGTTTCATGGTCATCAAAGAAGCAAAATAGTGTTGCATTATCAACCGCCGAAGCCGAATACATATCCGCCGGTAGTTGTTGTGCACAAATACTTTGGATGAAGGCCACTTTGAGTGATTTTGGAATCAAGTTCAAGAAAGTGCCATTGCTATGTGACAATGAGAGTGCAATCAAGCTAACCAACAATCCGGTGCAACATGCAAGAACAAAGCACATTGATGTCCGTCACCATTTCATAAGAGATCACCAACAAAAAGGGGACATTTGCATTGAGAGTGTTGGCACTGAAGATCAACTTGCCGATATATTCACCAAGCCATTGGATGAGAAAAGGTTTTGCAAGCTAAGAAATGAGTTGAACATATTGGATTTCTCAAATATGTGTTGATGCAACCCCCACTCATATGACATGCCTCTCCTTCGAGCAATCTAAGGTAAAAGTTGATTGGCATGACATACATTCTTGCTAAGGACATGATTAGTGCATCTAGTCATATTTTCAATCTCATTAGGACCTTGCAAGTGGTTCTATCTTATTAGGCTCATTCATGAAAATCAAATGAATTTTGATGTCAATATGGTATCACTATTGCTTCTATGCTTGACTTGATCTAGTGATGGCATATGACATGTTTGTGGGCTTGTAAACCTAGTGTTTAATCTAGAAAATGAACTATAAGTGTTTAACTCAACATGGTACAAGATAACCCTTATTTGAAGGTGTGAAGAAGCTTGTCCTTGGATCAAACCGAGTTAAATATCTTTGGGAAATAATCTAGAATTGAACCAAATTTGGGAAAATGACCCTCACCCCATTGATTGACATTGATAATCTCGACCCTACAAGTAAGTCTATTTAGAACCTTTGTGGTCATTGATGACAAAGGGGGAGAGAAACAAAGATAAAGGGGATAAGGGGAGAGAAACAAAGGAAAGGGATCAACTAAAGGGATCAACTAAAATATTGAGCACACAAGTAGGGGGAGCAAGCTCATGAACTTGTATGGTGCATTTGAATGTGCATTTCATATGTTTGCTTGCATGGCACAAGTTTTAAAATTCAATATCTATGCTTGTGTGGTGTATGCTAGTTGTCGGTTTGAATGATGAAATGAAAACTAGCATGCATAGGATATCTAGTGATTTCACTTCCAAATATTTCTAAGTAGTATTGAGCTAACCATGATGTTAAGGATGGTATATTGGTGCACTCCGATTGGTATCATGCTTCAAAGGTCCATCTTTTATACCTTAGCATCATATGGTAGACATTGACTCCTACATTTCCTATCTAAGCATATGTGCAAGCTTCAATCCAAACTCTTAGCACATATGTAGGGGGAGCAATTGCTACCACTTAGGGTTCATGAAACTTGTCCATATCCTTTTACACATGGTATTTATGCTTGGGCAAGCAACATGGATTCAATTGAATTTCAATTCATATCTTTGTATAAGGGTTGTCATCAATTACCAAAAAGGGGGAGATTGAAAGCTCTAGTTTGGTTTTGGTGAATTGATGAAACCCTAAGTGCTAACCTAGTTCATCAAGTGATCATGAGATAGGTAGCACACTTCAAGTAGAGAAGCAAATGAAGATCATAACATGACAATGGTGATAGCATGGAGATGATCAAGGGCTTACACTTGAAGAGAAGAAAGAGAAAAACAAAAAGCTCAAGGCAAAGGTATAAACCATAGGAGCTATTTTGTTTTGGTGATCAAGACACTTAGAGAGTGTGATCACATTTAGGTTTGATAGCCGTACTATTAAGAGGGGTGAAACTCGTATCGGAATGCGGTTATCAAAGTGCCACTAGATGCTCTAACTCATTGCATATGCATTTAGGATCTAGTGGAGTGCTAACACCCTTGATAATATTTGTGAAAATATGCTAACACATGTGCACAAGGTGTTTGCAGGGTTGAGATGGGTTTGGGTCCCTCTCTCCCTCCCGCCGAGCTTGCGAGGCGGGATTCGGCGCTTTTGGAAAAATGAAATGTCTATTTTCTATTGCGCCGGATGCAAAATTCTTGGTGGTTGGCACACTTGAGCAAGGGTGAAGAAGTTAGAGTTGAAATGGAGTTGATCGAAATGATGCTGGCGTCGGTCCTGTGACCGGACGCTGAATCCAGAAGCACCGGACGCTGACTGCCTGCGTCCGGTCGCGCTGACTCGGCGGTACAGTGGCTAGGGGTTGAGCACCGGACGCTGTCTGCGTCCGGTCAAGGTGGACCGGACGCGTCCGGTCGAAAAAACATGCCTCGGGGAGCTTACTGGAAACGACCGGACGCTGGGGCTTCAGCGTCCGGTCAGTTTTACCGGAGCGTCCGGTCAGCTTCGCGACCGTTGAAATCTGACGAACAACATTTGAAGCTGGGGACACGTGGTGTGAATCACGTGACCGGACGCTGAGGGCCAGCGTCCGGTCGATCGGACCGGAGCGTCCGGTCACCCCGCGTTGTGCCCAGTGAAGGGGTACAACGGCTCTATTTCATTGGGGCTCTATTTATAGCCCCATGGCCGGCTCAAGGGAGCTCTCTTGCACATTTTCATTGACATAGCAACCTTGTGAGCCTAGCCAAAGCCCTCCCACTCATCTACATCATTGATTCATCATCATAGTGAGATTGGGAGTGAATCCAAGTGCATTGCTTGAGTGATTGCATCTAGAGGCACTTGGTGATTGTGTTTCGCTGCGGATTTCGCTTGTTACTCTTGGTGGTTGCCGCCACCTAGACGGCTTGGAGCAGCAAGGATCGTTGAGTGGAGGAGGTGATTGTCTCCGACTCCGATCGTGGTGATTGTGAGGGGTTCTTGACCTTTCCCCGGCGGAGCGCCAAAAGGTACTCTAGTAAATTACTTGTGGCTTGTGTGATCCTCATCTTGTGTTGGTTGTGCGGCACCCTATTGAGGGTTTGGCGGGTGATGCCAATCAGCGCGTGAACCTCCAAGTGAGTGAATCGCCACAACGAGGACTAGCTTGTCGGCAAGCAAGTGAACCTCGGTAAAAATCATTTTGTTCATCATTGATTCCGAGGTGATTGGTCATCATTGTTATTCATCTTCGTGATTGATTGGTTCATTCATCTACACGGCGGTATAACCCTCTTGATCACTCTCTTTACTTTACCGTAAACTAGTTGACAAGCTCTTTAGTGTAGCTAGTTGTGAGAGCTTGCATGCTTGGTTGGTGTGACTCTTTAGTTAGCCTTTGAGAGCACACTAACATAGGGTAGTGTAATTGCTCTTGTGTGAATTGACACTATCTAAACTAGAATTGTGGTAGGTGGCTTGCATTTTTGAGTAGGCTAGCGCAACACTAGCTTCGCCTCATAATTGTCTAACCATTTGGTTAAGTGTTGTTGTAGAAATTTTTATTAGGCTATTCACCCCCCCTCTAGCCATTAGGACCTTTCACATGGCCGGCTCAAGGAAACTCTCTTGCACATTTTCATTGACATAGCAACCTTGTGAGCTTAGCCAAAGTTCTCCCACTCATCTCCATCATTGATCCATCATCATTGTGAGATTGGGAGAGAATCCGAGTGCATTGCTTGAGTGATTGCATCTAGTGGCACTTGGTATTCGTGTTGCGCTGCGGATTTCGCTTGTTTCTCTTGGTGGTTGCCACCACCTAGACGGTTGGAGCAGCGGTGAAGGATCGGCACGAGTTGGTGATTGTTCGTGGCCGCCTTCAGTGATTGTGAGGGGAGTTGTACCTTCCCCGGCGGAGTGCCGAAAGGTAACTCTAGTAAATTGCTCGTGTCATTGAGTTACCTCACTTGTGGGTTGGTTCTTGCGGTGTCCAATCATGTGGACGAGGTTTGTGAAACACCTCTTAGCCACCGAACCACCAAGTGTTGGTCGACACAACGGGGATGTAGCGTGTTGGCAAGCACGTGAACCTCGAGAGAAAATCGATTGTCTCTCTTCTTTGTCATTCTCCCAGTGATTGGCTATATATTCATCTTGTGATTGGTTCATCCCCTACACGTCGGTATAATCACTCTACTCACTCATTTACATTCTTGCAAACTAGTTGATACAAGCTCTTTAGTGTAATTAGAATTGAGAGCTTGCTTTATTATTTACATTCATCTAGTTGAGCTCTTTAGAGTAGCAAGGTTGAGAACTCTTAGTGAGTAATTACATAGCTAGTTTGTGTGCCTAAGTATTCATTGCAACTAGAATTGTTGGATAGGTGGCTTGCAACCCTTGTAGAGCTAGAGCAAGTTTGCATTACGCTATTTGTCATACTAATCAAATTGCTCTAGTTGATTTGTAGATTTTTAAATAGGCTATTCACCCCCCCTCTAGCCATATTAGGACCTTTCAGATGCCACCCCTTGTTGGAGGTTGACAAACGCATCGGCGGGTATTCATTTACCCGGTTGTTGCGGAGATGAATGCCGGCGCATCCCATCAGCATGCTCAGCTCTTGCTTCTTGTCCCGCTTCTTCAGGAGGGTGACGGCGAAGAAATACCACCGTAGGTTGAAGTGGGGATTAATCCCTAGGAATCCCTAACATAGGGCAACAAACACCGCAATGTGTTGGACTCCATTGGGGGTAAGATGTTGTAGCACCACCTTATAGTAGTGCAGCAAGCCCCAAAGAAACCTGTGGGCAGGGGTGGCGAATCCTCGCTCATGGAAGCGAGCGAAGGATGCGACATACCCTTCAAGCGGCGACGGCATGTCCTCATTGCCGGGCAGCCGCCACTCCTCGGCGGCGGTCCACGGGGAAAGGAGGCCATGGCGATCGAGGCTCTCCAGGCGCTGAAGGGTGATATTGGATCTACAGCATGGCTCCATTGAACGATTGGGGGCGTGGATGCGAACTTGATGGCGACTGAGATGAGGATGTGGGAGGCTTGGGCGATTGGCGGCGAAGGTCGTAGATGCAAAGGCAAGGAGGCAATGTACGAAACGCTGGGGGCAAACCCTTTTGTTTTATAGGGGCGATGGATGCGAGGAGGGCAACCGTCTGCCTAGATCTCCGCGCTTGCCATGATTCGCCACCACGTCACAATCATGGGATATGCGCCCGTAGTCCCTATCCTTTCCCTCCGAAGATGTGCTAGACATTTCGCCTCCCCTAGCGGACCAGGACTCTTTGGCAACAAAGGGGATACAGGTCAACAAGCGTTCTCTCCAGCCCTCCTGGGCCCAGGAGTTCGAAGGCTGGCCCATCGACGGTTTTGACGGTCATCCTAGAGCAGCCTCACAAAGAAGGATGGGCCCGCGAGCGGCCAAAACCCAGGCATATGAGTGCCACAAATATCTCGACCCATGATTGAGTCTTGGCCAGGCTGACTTCTGTCAAATCCCCGTGAATGAGATACCGAGACTCCAATCGAACAATCCAGTTATTAAAACACCAAACCTCACAGCCATACCCGCGAAGGGTCCAAATTACCCCCCAGGCGATTCTATCTGAATCACCCGGGGGCTACACCCGATGGGTGCGCTCGCGTGCACCCTATGGTGAATCGAAATACCCCCCAGGCGATTCTATCCAAATCATCCAGGGGCTCGGGGGCTACACCCGACACGCGTGACCCTCTGGCGAATCGAAATACCCCTCGGACGATTCTATCCAAATCACCTAGGGGCTCGGGGGCTACACCCGTCGGGTGTGCTCACGTGCACCCTTTGGCAAGTCAAATCACCCCCCGAGCGATTCTATCTTAATCACCCGAGGGCTCAAGGGCTACTATCAGGGCCCGAATACTGGGGTACCCAAAGAGGCGGAGCTAAAAACCATCAAACGTTGATGGTTCTGAACAGACGAGAACACGACTACACTTCTTGCCCAACGACCGAAGGTTGGCTCTGCCACGCCCGACCCCTGAGGGCTGGCTTCACCTCGCCTGACCCCTGAGGGCTGGGCTGGCTCCGCCTTGCCTGACATCCAAGGACAAACTCTACCTCACCCGACGTCCTGGGGCAGACTCCGCCTCACCCGACGTCCGAGGACAAACTCTACCTCGCCCGACGTCCCGAGATAGACTCTGCCCCGCCTAACGTCTCGGGGCAGACTCCGCTCCGCCCGACGGTTAAGCACTAGCACCGCCTAGCCCGACGTCCGAGGGCTGGGCTGTCTCTGCCTCACCCGATGTCCGAGGACAAACTCTGCCTCGCCCGACATCCTAGGGCAGACTCCGCCCCGCCCGATGGCTGAGCACTGGCTCTGCCTCGCTCGACGTCCGAGGTCTCGCTCCACCTTGCCCAACGTCCGAGGGTAGACTCCGCCTCGCCCGATGACTGCGCGTCGCCCCTTCATAACTACGCGCATGGATAAGGTGGGGCACTCAAGTCAACCGCAATACCGAGGACCATACCCTGCATGTCCGCAGGGAAGTACCATCAGGATATGACAAGACTAGCACTTTAAGTCCTTCCATGCATGTCAGAGCACAAACAGTATTGTAGACGCCGACATTTATCGAATAGTGTTGTAGGCGCCGCCATTTGCCCTCAGGCATGGATCCTGATGGAAGCATACGACAACCACTACGATCCAGAGAGCTCGCATCATCTACAGTAGCGAACGTGCGGTCACTGTGTCATCTGCTCCTCGAAGGGTCACGGATCAACACCCTGGTCCGTCGTGCGGCCCGTCGGAGCGAGATGGGACGTGACCACTTGCTGACGATGCCACCAAACGCCATCATCAGTAGATAGGTGTCCGGCATGGGACTGCCCCTGCCACCGCCTGCCATGACAACAGGACTCGCACAGAGGAAAAGGAAGACCCAGCATCCCCGGCGGACTTTCTTGGCCTCTGGTTTTTCTCCCTTCTCCCATTTGTAATCCCAACTTCCCCTTGGCCTATAAAGGGAAGGCAGGATACACCACTAGAGAGACTGATCGATTCAACACATCATGCACCACTTCACACATAGTTGAGCAGCTTCGAGGCTCTCAGTACCCATTTGACCTTTCCATCTGAGACTTGGGACCTGTCCCTCTCTCGACCGTTTATAACCCCTACTACGAACCTTTTTCAGTGCTAATAACACGAGCAACAGCCACAAATTGGACGTAGGGACATTCTGCCTAAACCAGTATAAACCTTGTGTCTTTTAGCAAACCATCCGGGCCTAACGCGCAACAAATATAAATTTACTAGTTGGTGCTTACTCGAAACACCAACAAAAAGAAAAAGAAATATCAAGATACATGGACTCTAATTTCCCTTATGCAGAATCCTTGCTGATGAAGCTTCCTTATTTGATACATGTCCTTGTTTCTTTCATCCTGATATGTATCTGGACGTCATGTCTCTCTCAAATTTATTAAATAATATTTCCTGGCCGGCTCATAAATATCCCTTAATTAGGAAACTTTCTTGCTTTTAACATCATCGGCCGATCTCTTCCTTTCTAGGATAAGCTTACCAAATTTTGGTGTAAACAATAGTTAGTAAAGTTACTTAGTATAGTAAGTATAGGTATTAATATTAGTGTGTTTTAGTGTAGTTAGTTAGTATAGTTAGTTAGAATTATTGGTATAGGTATTAATATTAGATTAGTTAGTATAGTTAGTTGGTATAGGTGTAGTTAGTATAGGTGTAGTCAGTTAGTTAGTACGCACGACAATTTCGATGACCTAATGAAGTTTCTGAAATGCTTTTGTAGATGGATTGTTATGTTAGAGTTTTCTATGGACGAAGTGTTAGGAGAGAAGATGGTATGTTTAAGGATATGGAAGAAGAATTTGAATGGTTTGATGAACCTCCTAGCTTCAGCAATCTTTGTGGCCATTTGAATGGAAAGTTTGGCGGTGATGATATACTAAAGGGGAGATTTGATAGTGGAAAGACTAAGGCACACTATGTGCTGATACCCTTGCGGGACTATGCTCACTGGTCCTGCTACAATAGGGTAATCCAAGGTTCCAATGTGACCATGGCTGAGGTGGTTGTGGAGAATGGGTACAGGATGCATGATCTCTAGGAGGGGCCGTCCTTCGATGATGATACTCAACAAGAATGTGGGGTTCATGTGGAACCAACTATGGGTACTATGGATTTGGATGGTAAGTTGACACAGGAGTAGTTTCATTCAAGTCAAGTAGGTTGTATAAGCAATGACTTCGATGTGAACGGGTTCGAACGGGAAGAGGAGGAGGACAGGATCAGTGATGTAGTTAGCAGTGATTCAGATGATGACCATGGAGATAGACATGCTATGCCCACACTGGTTGATGCCAAGCCAGTACCTATTCATGGTATGCCATTACCAGTACCAACTGAGGTTTTCCATGCTATGCTGGCTCAGGGTAGACTAGTTACAGATTTGCTAGCAGATGATACCCCCTATGATTCATGGGGTAGAATTAGCTAAGCACAGCAGTATGTTCCACCACCACCTTACACGGTGATAGAGCTTGAGCAACTAAGGTCGATGAATGTACTTTCAGGGGCGTTCCGATCTATAGGGATGTCAGCATGATGGATATGGCAGTTTGTGACACCGGTCTCCAGATGTGTAGGAAATCATTGTATGACCACGAGAAAGAAATCCTTAGTAAGAGGATGATATTCAATACAATATCAGAGATGAAGCTCTTCCTTTAGGACTATGTTGTGTATCACCACAAGCCGTACAACGTCACTCATTCAGACCAGGAGTTGAGGTACCACATGATATGCAAAAATGGTTGTATGTGGAGGTTAAATGCATAAAAGAGACAGAGTGATGGCAAGTGGAGGATAAGTAAAGTGGTCGAACCCCACACTTGCCTATCAAATAGGGGGAAGAAAAATCATCATCAGCTCACCGCAAGTTACCTTGCTCGTCGTATATTGGGGCTCGTTAATGACAATAACGACATTTCGGTGTCTTCATTACAATAGTCCATATCTGGATTTGTTAAGTATGATGTGAAGTACGGAAAGGCTTGGCGTGCTAAGTAAATTACCCTAGCGATTCGTTGGGGTAGTTGGGAGGAAGCGTACAACAGGGTGCCCCGCATCTTATGTGCAATGCATTACTACAACCCTGGCTTGAAATGGTTTGTGGACACTAGAGGGATGTATTTTAAAGACCCATTGAGGCATGTCCTACATCGTGTGTTCTGGTCATTCGCGCAAATGGAACATGCATTCTAGTTTTGTCGGCCAGTCATACTTGTTGATGGCACTTTTCTGACCGAAAAGTATAGGGGCACCTTGATGATGGTTGTTGCTGTTAATCCGAAGGACTAGATAGTACCCATGGCTTTTGCTTTGGCAAAGGGAGAGAACAATGAATCGTCATCATGGTTCATGCGGCTTCTACGTGTACAAGTGCTATATGTTTGATCTCGGACCATCACCTAGGGCTTCTTAATGTTGCAGCTGAGTATATAGATGGGTTCCCGCCTCTAGTGCATAGATGGTGCATGAGACACTTTGTCGCTAATTTCTAGCGGTGTCAGAGGAAGAAGGAGGTATGTGACAAGGTAAAGGCTCTATGTTGTGTACGTACAGAGCACCAGTTCAAGGAGACAAAGAGAGAACTAGACAAGATGCTCAATGAAGCGAGCAAGGCCTGGTTAGAGGCGCAGATGGAACAGAAGGCTAAGTGGGTGTTAGCATATGACGAGGGGATTTTAGGTATGGCATCATGACTACTAACTCCTTGGAGTCTTTCAACCATGTATTCACTAGAGTTCGATCTTTGCCTGTGTCTGGAATTGTTGAGTTCTCCTTTCATAAGTGCAACGAATATTTTGTCAAGAGGTGGGAACTTACGTGGAGGAATATAGTTGAGCAGGGGCGATTTAGAAAGGCTAGAGCAGAACATTTGAAGGAGGCCGAGGAATTGGCCAAGCAGCATACCGCCAAGCCATATGGACCCCGCTGCCATATCTTTAGTGTACGGGGCAAGGGTGGCACAAGCTTGGGTGGCGAACGTTATGGTGGATGAAACTATCGAGTTGATCTTGACAAAGTAGAGTGCAGTTGCAACGTCCCTCAGATCATGCATGCCCCTTGCTCTCACATGATCACGGCCTGCAGGGTTCGTGGGTATAATTTTGAGGATCTACCATATATGTCACCCTTGTATCTCCGTTCGAACACCGTTAGTATTTGAGAGAGGAGCTTCGAGCCATACCTTGACCCAACACAGTGGCCACCTTATCATGGTTATGACTACATGCCGCATCCGGATCTAATGAAGGTAGGCAAGGGTAGGAGAAAGAAGAAGCGAGTCAAGGGGGACATGGATGCTATGAGAGGTTATGGAGAAAACATGTACGGAGGGGGAGACTTCAACGAGACCCGTGGCAGGAATCTTTGCTCCATTTGCAAAGAACCTGGTCACAAGGCTAGCAGGCATAGAAGACAAGGGCAGCAGGTGCATATAGCATACATTTTATTATATTAATGTTAATTGTTTGCTATGCTATTTAAAACTACTATGTTAGTACCAATTATGATATATGTTTATTCTCTCATTTTGCATAATAGTTTATTCCTTTTACATTTACTTTGTTTTTATGCATTAATGTTCCATCATATTATAGTACTCTTAATGTTTGTTCTAACACATCCATTTAGAATTTAAACCAGGATGGGGCATCATCATCTGCAGTACCCCATTCTTGAGGTGTACTACGACAAGGACCACCGAGCCAAGCACCTGTTAGAGCTTCAGGAGGACTTGCTACCTCTTAGACTACGCACGCACCAGCCGCACCACTGGGACGAGCGATACCAGCTATACATACAGTTGTGCCGGCTTCCTTGAGATCGTCTAGGTCTTCAACACTGGGCTACCGATCCTTGGCCCTACACTTCTCACTGCTGCTGTCGATAGGTATGATTTGATACACATTTGGTGAAGTACAAAGCATTGATTTGTCTCATTGTTTGAATTAAAAAACTTCTTGTATTGAATTAAAAACCCACATGTGGAGGCCAGAGACCCACACCTTCCATCTTCCTTGCGGCGAGATGACTATCACGATGCAGGACGTGAAAATGATTCTATGTCTACGGTTGGGGGGTCTTCCAGTGACTGGGATCCTTGATAACGATCACTAGATGGACTTGGTGGAGCAGTTCTGTGGTAGAAGACCACTCGAGGACGAGGATGCTAAGAGGGCAAAGTAAGAATTTCTACGTTCCAAACATTTACTATTTTGACACCAGCACATGCAAGTCTTTGGTTGGTCTCTTATATCACAAATATATGTTATGGTCTAAGTCTCTTGTTGATCTACATATTCTGCAAATTATTTTGCTATTTAAATGGAGGGTGTAGTACATAACTTTTATGATGCGTATTATCTTTGTCTAATTTAATGTTTATTTTTGTTCCCTCAGCTCTCATGTAATTGTCCTTCAAAAAATTTAGGAAAACATCCGGTGTCAGTTCGGTCTGGATAACATAAAACTTAAGGGCGCCGCTGCACCCAGACGCTCCAGAGCAGAAGATCGAGAGGTATGCTAGGGTGTGGCTGTGGCACTTCTTAGGCATCTTCCTGTTCCCCGACGCGTCGGGTAACACCATCAACTGGGCCTTTGTCAACATACTGAGCCAGCCAAGGGAGAATATAGGAGCATACAGCTAGGGCAGCGCGGTCCTAGCATGGATCTATCGTCAGCTCTGCGTTGCGTGCCGACGCAGTATAGGAGGTGCCAACCTAGGAGGTTGCTCCCACCTACTACAGGTTTGGTGTTGGGAGCGATGGCCAGTCAGGAGACCCGTTGTTCACGGTTTACCTGTAAGTGCATCGATTTTTTATTTTCCTCAAACTTGATGCCACACTTGTGACTGACTATCCTATTCAATGCAGGCATGGAATCACATGGACATAGGACTGACTGCTCTGTATGTCTGGCAAGAAGCAGAGGTAGTTAGAGGGAACCCGAAGTGGCGGTACAGGCAGTACTCGGACACGCTAGACGTCCTGACACAGCACCAGGTAACGACCAATTTGATACTGCTAGTCGGTGTTGTTGCTTTTTTATTATTCCCAAAACCTAACTGTAGTTACCTAGCTTTTAGGTGAATTGGTGTCCTTGGTCCAGATTTGAGCTACAGGGGTACCTGAGTCCTCGCACTGAGGAAGAGTCGGACGAGTGGCTTTTTAACGGGCCACTAATTTTCTTCCACGTGGTTGAGATGCACTACCCTATAAGGGTGTATAGGCAGTTTGGAAGATTGCAGCCATGCCCACCGCCGTTGTTCACAACCAACAGAAAGTTGCACTAGTGCGACGACTATAACATAATAATTTAGCAGTCATGTGCATACATACAACCACTACCTTACGTTAAACTTGTAGGTACGATTGAAGGAACAGGTACAAGGAGAAGAATTGGGCCATGACGCATGCGAGGTACATCCACAGCTGGGAGAATAGGCAAAGGGTCCTGATCGCTGAGAAACCACCTCACGACCAATGCAACTTCGATCGCTACCTCCAATGGTTAAATAGGAGTGCCCGCACACATATCCAGGCCCCCTACACTAACAAGCCAATTGATGAGGACAAAGACGAGGATGACATCGCTGATGCGTACAACGAGGTGACAAGGATGAAGACACAGCTTCAGAGAGCCCCGCTACAGAGATACATGGTAAGAAATTTGAATTTCAATACAACTGCACGTCATCGTTCCCATAAATTGTAGTGATACGAACTTACCTCAATTGTGTATGCAGGCAACACAGTTGACAAGTCTATCCAACGAAGCAGCCGTGCGACTTCACGAGACCATAGGGGAGCCGCACGGCATTCTACACGTCTTCGTCGATGTGCATTCTATTCTCAAAGCCATGACAGTGGTTAAATGGTTCCCATGACTCATTCATCCGTGTTTTCTTTTTTTGCAGAAAGTGAGGAGGAGTTGCAAGAAGCTGGCACATAAGCTCACTGCGTGGATACTTCATGGGAGATGCCCTATGACCCAGACCCGTCTAGTTCCTTACGCTCGACCACTATGCCGACACGAGCAGGTTCCTCCGACACGATGGCTGCTGGGACCTCTTCTGTTTGTACTCCCGGCAATGCAGGCAAGGGTCCTGTGGAGCATGACGATGAGGAGGACAAGGATGAGGAGGACAAAGAGGAGGACTACGATGAGATTGGGATGTCTCAACTTGGTGATGCACCATTTCCTACATAGTTTGACGAACAGGTACTTGAAACAACCCTTCACCATATACATCACAATTACTTAAACATTGTAAGTAACGATGACTATATTGTAATTGCAGGGTCCTATTTACACTCAGCAGTACCGCCAGGTGTACCGCTAGCGAGATCATACCAACATTGGGTTCACCCCTAACGTGCTGCCTTCACGTCCGAAGAGGCAGCAGCGTCCGCGGTACCCATATACTCCTGGGTCATAGGAGTTCTTTAGGATTACATGATGCACTTGTACTTAGACACCCATATACTGATGGAACCTGTAGTATGTCGAGTAATGTCGAACTTATGTATTGATGAACTTGTGTCGTAGTTATGACTTGCAGAACTTATGTCGAACAGAGGTATTGTCGAACTTGCGATGAACTTGGGACGTGTACAAGTTAGTATTGCTGAACTTGTGTATTGATTGTCTCGTGCACTTAACCTTCCTGCTGACCTATTCGTTAAATCGACACGATGAAATAATTTGGCTCATGTGAGAAATAATAGAAGTGCCTTGTTCCATTTGTTGTCGCTTTGACCATCGCGCCATGGCTAAGGGTGCGTCAGCCTTGCCGTGCCATGGTGGCTGGCGTGTCAGCCTTGCCGCGCCATGGCAGCTGGCGCGTCAGCCTAGCCGCACCATGGATGGTGGCGCGGCAAACCCATGTTGGGCGCTGGCCAGACTCTCTTCTGAGCGCATCAGCAGCAGCAAGATTTTGATGCATATAATTTAAGGGGTTTCGAAAGATCGCAATGGTGAGAACAACTTTTTATTTATCTTTTTTAAAAAAACAGAGCATAGACATGACACAAGGTCATTAGTGATTGGTACAGTCTTCGAGATAATATTTGGACAAGATGGGCACCAAACTAAAAGGAATATGCGTGCCATGTCTCGTGGCTAATGTTTCCCTTGGTAACACTGGTACTCTATAGATTGTGGAAGAAACCTCTTTAGCAAACCCCCTCTATCAGATATGTTTCATCAGGACACTACAGAACCAGCCCAACTTCATTGGTCACCAAGCATCTGTCGTCTAATGCTAGCAGGCACAATGAGACACACTAAGACCCAAAAGTAATACCCGAATGTGTGACAATGACAAAAGCAAAAGGATTATATACCGAGAACGTAACAAATACATGCAAATTGCAGCATTGTAATACCATTTTTTGTGGTGAAAGTTTTATATGAGATAACACAATGTCTGTTACAAAAATTAAATAGTGTTTGTTACATGGGTACATTATATAAATAGTTCAAATGAAACACAATGCAGCACCGAGAAAGTTCTACTACAATACAAATATCAAATCTAAAGCATTGAACTAGCACACCTGTACCAATCCTCTACCACACCTCTACCAATCCTCAGTCTGAAACATACTGAGTAAGTAACTCATCGTCCGAGTACTAGTCCTCTACCACTACCTCGTTGCTGTGGCTAGACTCACCTGCATTGCCCTGATCTGCCTGTCACCTGTAATAAGCTACCACCGCTTCATCTACGGCCTCTGCGGCCTGAGTCAAGAACGTGTTCTCCTCCACCTGGCTCATGTGGCTAGGCTCACCTGCATTGCCCTGATCTATCTGTCCCCTGTAGTAAGCGGCCTCCACTTCATCTGCGGCCTCTGTGGCCTGAGAGAAGAACGCGTCCTCCTCCACCTGCAAGCCCGCATCTGCTTGAGCAATAAGCTCACAAAGTCTACCAGTGTCTTCCTCAGTCTCCTCTGCCTACAAGCCCGCCTCTGCTAGAGCGATGAGATCACTCAACCTGACAGTGTCGTCCTCATCCTCGTCCCCATCATCGACCAACACAATCGAAGATTGAACGGTGCGACCAGCTCGCGTTCTGTGGTCATCCAATTTCTTTTCCTCATATCTTGCATGGGCCACCTCTGCAGCATGGTCCTCGCTGCATCCAATCCCTTCATGTATAAAATGCAACCAGTTAGCAACGCGATTATATTACATTTAAAATCAGGCAATGAAAATAAAAAGGCTTTCAAGCACTCACTGGCACACAATGCAACAACATGGTCATTCAAGACCTGCATCTGTACTCTTGTCTCCTCCCTTGCCTTCTTCTTTGCCCTCTCCTCCTCTAACGCCCTCCGTCTCTCCAACTCCCATTTGTCAAGCCTAACATCGATCGGGCTACGAATACCGTGTTGTCTAGCAAACTCATGCATCTTCTTTTTGTGCTGTTTAACGAATAGGTTGACGTAGTCAGGTCCATATCCCCTCTTCCGTATAATTACTTGCCTCCTCTTCAGTTCATCCAAGAACTTAGCTTGACCATCATAACATTTTCATCTGTATTTCCTAGTGCTCTGTTCAAACGAAAAATTATACCATATATGTCTTAGCAAAAGAAATAAAATACGATTTCATATTTACCATAAAAATAACCAACCTCATCATAGTCAACCATATGGCCACAATAATGGCCTATTCCAAGCTACGAATGGACTAAACCGTAGTTGGATTTAACACCACATTCGCACATGACTGGAGGTGCTTTGTAAATTAACCTTTCTTTCTTCTTTTCCTTTGCCTTTGGTGGCTCCGGTCATTGATTCTTAGGACCGTAGAGCCACTCATTGAAACGACACTTCACAAATCCATAACGCTACAAGAGAATACATTAGTACATGCACACATATAGAGATAAACATTTAAACAGATACACTTTCCACTTACTTCGTGCTTGTTCGGACGTACAAACTCCAACGTATTCTTAGGGTTTATCACAGCTCGATCTCCACATTCGTAGAGAGGAGGTTTCTCGAGTCGTCTAACTGCGTCTAGGTGTTTTTCCTTAGTCGTCATTGGCGGGGTGTTAGGGGGTGGAACCCACCGCTCGAAATGCACGTGGATGTCTCCCTCTACACCAATCATCGAAAAGGAGGTACCTTGGGTCAAACTTGTCTGCATCGTCGATCCACTGAAAGAAAAAACACCTCTCATGGACCTACACAACAAGATTCCAATAAAATATTAGTAGCCTACTTACATAAATGAAGAAAAAAAGATAGTGAAAATAATTATTTACATTAAAACAATTGTATGTGTAGAAGCAACGCGCCACTGTGTCTGAATGTCTCGATTGAAACACGTCGGTCAGGAAACCATAGTCACAGTTAGGGACATGGGGGTCAGGAGGGATGGAGGCATCTTCGCTAGACGCGTCGGGGTATAATTCTCTAGGACGACCCCATTTTCATTAAAACTCCTCCTGATACATGTCTTGCATCTAACAAAACGGTTGTAATTTAACAAACGAAAATCAAAAACTAATGTCAATGAGAACATTTGCATTACAACAAATAAAATATAACCTACACTTTGGTACAAACTCTATCTTAAATGTAAACATGCAAACTATATAAAAATTATATTTTGGTCACTAAAAAATAAAATTTGGTACATCAACGGTGTGTCCATATATTTATTCACATATAAAAGTTGAGATGCAAACTCAAACAAGCAAAATTCATATAAAAATTGACCTTAGAATACATGGTAATCATAATTCTAACTAACCAATTAACCTTAACATTGGCAATACTAATCCTTCAATCCAATATTCTAACGAACTCATATTTTTCTCCATACCCTAACTACTCATTCCAATCCTTCGATCCACTGTGGAGGCCGAGGAGGAGCTTCATTACCTTGACAAGGCCGAGGAGGAGCTTCGGGGAAGCTAGGGAGGGGGCCGACAAGGGAGGGAAAGTCGGCGGTTGGCCGTGGGGGAGCCGAGAGGCAATGGCGCGGGCGCTGCGAGTGGCCTCATCTTGAGTCGGGCAGACAGACAGAGGGAGGGAGCCAGCGCCGCAACAGGTAAGTGAAGCCTCGCCGCGTCATGTTGCACGGCGCGTCGGCCCCGCCACGTCAGCGGTCGCCGCAGCCGTTGACCGCCCCATGTCGTGCCACCATGCATGGCGCGGCAGCGTGAATTTGTCGCGCCATGCAAACAGGCACGTCCAAAAGTGTTACTTTTGAAGGAAAAAAAAAGAATGTTAGAATTAAAAATAATTTAAAAAAGTGTTAAAAAAATGCCCCTTCGTTCCCTTTTCTTCCTCACCTTTCCTTCCGTGCTCTGGAGATATCTGTGTTTTGTTTCTTCCGTGCGAGGGTACCGACCTTTCTTGTCCTGTTCCCATCCACGACAGCAGCTACAGCAGCACCGCCCGGCACATTCGATGTCATCCATGACACAGGCGACTAGAAGCAATTTTTGAGGGAGATTTGTCACCATTGGAGATGTCCACGTCGAGGTCGGCTCGCCGGCAAGCAAATGGAAAGAGAGCAGTTTTCGGAAGAGGGGCCGTATGCGTATCGCGTACATGAAACATAGAGGCCATTCCGCCGCCGCGTCGTCCGGCATTTTCCGAGCAATGGACCGCTCCCTGATGAGTTCCTGAGAATTAGCCTGCAGGAATCGTATGGCGTGTGCGGACTGCGGAGCGACTTGACGGCGGACTCGCGCCGCGAACCCAGCAGCGGTGTAGGCCAGCGGCTTGATGCGACGACGGCGAGGTAAAAAGCAAACACACCAATAGCGTCCTGTCTTTCCCTGCAGCGGTCGCTATTCCGTGTCATGGCACCCTCAACGGTGCCGATAGCACTCCACGAAGGAGTAGGACAGATGAGAAAGTGGAGAGATCGGTGGTGGCGAAGGTACAGAGAAAGGACTTGGAGGCAGGGAGCACAAAGTTTGGGGCAGGAGCACACGGAGGTTACGGCGTTACGCTATGCGCCTTAGAGCAGGAATAAAAGACTGTTTGGATGGAAGTTTAGTTCATGTTGATTCAAAAAAAAAGTTTAGTCGATATTTTGGATGTCAATTAGAAGGCCTAAACATTAATTAATTATGGTCTATAACTAATAAAACTAATAGAGGCTAATTGATGAGTATAACTCATTAGAAAAAATAATTTTTAATTAGTCCATATTTAACCTATTATCCAACGACGGATCCAGTGATCCTAAAAGACTCTAATCTTATACATGATGATCCCTCTTTCTCCCAACTCTCTTTTGTTTTCTTTGAAGCAACCTCCATAGAGGGGAGGGAAATTGTGCAATTCACAATTGTTACAAAGGAAGTAACCAAGTTTATAAGGAGCATCGGACCTAAAAATCTCACGGTCGCACAATTTATTAAAAGAAGAAGAAACGGTGAAAAAACTAAGCATAGCAACCTAGACCACTAACCCTAAGGAATCCGCTTACACAAAAAAAGTAGCACAATCTACAGAGCCCACCACACGTTATCGTTGATGACAAGCTTATCACAAGTTCACAACAGCGATAAGCGATTTTGACTTCTCACGATGAAGATCAGTCAAATTCCCTATCACGCCGCCACCTACTCACGGCAAGCCCTGACCTCCTAACAAAGTGAACGCAGCGTGTCATCGTTGACAGCTTTGTTGCCACTCCAACAACAATTGCGACTTTGGCATTGTGGATCCACTCTAGGAGAGCCAGAGACGCGCCACAAAGCAAGCAGTGAACCCGAAAGAGTCTGATCTTGCTGAAAACCCAAGAATTGTGGATAAATATTAAGCATTCCATTTAGACTAACATCTATAAGGAGGTGCAAGATCTTCGAGGTCGGCTCATAGTGCTGGGAGTTTAGGATTCGGATATTTTATTTGCAGTGGACGGGGAAGGGTGGCAATTTTGGTCCGGCCACTCAGCCCACACTGATGGGCTGTTGGGCCCAAGGTTTCATCTTCCCCTTTCGAGGCTGCACCTCCCACAGTGACGACGTGCCGATTATCATTTTGAGGATCCTATGTATGTATGTATATCATGTTGTTTGTAAAGGGACAACCAAATTTCATGGATCTTACTTTATGTTCGATGACTCCAGTAGAAAACCAACAACATATGTGCATTCTGTTTGACACTGTAGCGAGAAGGGAAAAAGGACGTATACGTTTGTTCTGTCCAATTTTACTCACAATCCGTTACAATTTCGTACAAAAAACAATCAACATGCCGCGTGATCCTCCAACTTATAACAGCACTCAAGCTTCCCTGGGAAGAGACGCGTTTGCAGCGATATGTACACATAGAAGAAGGCGAGCAGGCCATGTCATTTCCTGTAAAAACACGGGACAACACGCAGAGCAAACTTTCAGTGTGTTTGATTTCGAATAGGGTAAAAAATAGAATATTCAGTCACCGAATGCAAAGATCTTTTTTCTGAACATTTTTGTTCACGGCTCAGTGTGGATTCTGCTCTTCACGGAGCGACACTTAATAATTCGTTTAGAACTCCGGGAGGATACACACCAAAGCTTGAGCGATTCCTTCCAGCTCCCTTGCCTGTCGCAGTTGTTATAGATCTTGTCGAGCCGGATGATGATCTCCGAGAATGTCGGCCGAGCCATGGCCTGGGGGTGCCAGCATTCCTCCACCAGCCTGCAACGCACAGAACCGGGGAAGAAGAAGAAGGGTTGGAAAAGACAAGCTACTTTTGTACTGGAACATGGCACCAATGAGGTGACAATGGCATGAAAGGTCACCCTTGTTGTTTCAGTTCAGAACTCACGCTTTGAAGTCTGGAGGATAGCCCTTGAGCTTGCCCTTCAGTGATGGCCGCATCCCCTCGAACCGGATCGTGTGTCCTGAATCCTCTGGCGTCCTCACTGATCCTTCAACCATCTGATGATGATTACACCACAAATGATGAATGGTTGGCTAATAGGAACGCTACGATCTGAAACTGAAACGTCCCCAACCACCAATATTTTTCTTCTCCCTGGCCTGTTATTTCTGCATCTGGAACAAACAGAAATTTACTGACCTCATACAGGATGAAGCCGAATGAGTAGGCATCCACGCTCGAGTCGAACGCGTCGTTTCTGTACAGCTCAGGTGCAGTGTGGTAGCCTAAACAATAGGAAGGTTTTTCATTTGGATGGATCATGGAGAAGTACAAAATGGATCAGAAATGCCATGATCTGATACTTACTGAAGCTGTCAACGAGAGCACCATGGTTGATCAGTCTCACTTTGTCGGGCCTGATCTTCGACACCCTTGTCACTCCGAACCCCGCGATTTTCAGTTGGCCTCCACTATCCAGGAAGATATGCCTGGCACCTTACCAAGATTAAAATAGTAAAGTACGGGACAACCGTGAAAGACAACAGCAATTTGTGTGCCACTGCCAAGAATGCAACAAGAGAACAGCATTTCTCGGGCTGCTTCATTTCCTCATCTTACTTTGGCTTTAGGTCGCAGTGGATGATGGGGTCCGGTTTGCACTGATGGAGATAGGTCATGCCCCTATGTACACACGGTAAAGGCAACAGCAAGAAACATTGTTAGCAAGTATGGATGTGCGTTGTTATCTTTTTTTTCTTGAAAATGTAAAAGAGCTACTCGTATAAACTATATGGTGTGTATCAATTTGGATTCTTCAGCTCTTGTTGGCATCAGAACTTAGGAGTACCTGGCAATATCAAGGCCATATCTTAGCACCTTGTGAGCATTTAACTTTCCCTTTTTCTGGATACAGACTGATAAGTCTTTCTGAGTTTCACAAAAAAAAAAGAATTAAGTCAACCCATCAGAGAACAAGTTTCATATAGACATATACACTTATAAACAGTGGTATACTCAAATTACTTTTGGTGGGAAGATTAGAGTAACTTTGTTTTCCATGGGAAATAAAAAAGACATGGTGGTATTACCTCCTCATGGAGTTCAGAAACAATCATCATAGGTATACTCTGAGTGACGGCTCCGACGAACTGAACTACATTAGGGTGTCGGACCTTCTCCAGTACAGTCAGTTCATGCCTGAAAGAGTTTCTGAAACAAAAGAAGAGACGTTTTTTATATACATGAAAAAATCTTCATTGGTAACTGAGCACAGGTATTTCTTTAAGAAAAACTGAGCACAGATACTATTTGCGTCTTACGCGGCTTCTTGATCGGAGCAACCGTCTCTGTCAAGTATTTTTACGGAAACCTTGGTGCCATTCCATTTCGCGATGTGGTACATGCCCTGTTCGATTTGCCGTACCACCATTAGCCCCATTTTCCGTATCTCACTGGCATTCCATTTTTGAACAAATGTTTTGTGAATGAAACAAATAAAGCTGGATATTGGAAAGAAAATCGCACCGGTGTAACATCACAGCCTCGCCGGAATTGGACCTCTCCGGGGTTCAACTCGTACTCTGGTATCTCGCCTGGGACCGATACCATCATCGGTGTCCTCTTGGTTCTCTGCAGAAACGACGATCACGGATTAGTCAACAAACAAGATAAAAGTTTCAGTTCAAGTGCCTAGTGCCTAGAAATTAAACATACCGGAATCTTTGCACCATGAATTTTCAAGAGATCGTAGACCTTGGAGTGGCCATAAAACTTGGCATCAGCTACTGCCTATGATCGGAGAAGCGAATGAATGAGATCGTCATCTGACTGATGACGCAGGTAGAATCGCTGGCAAAGAAAACTCTGATGCAGGCGTGACGTGAGAATGGCAATGGCCGGTTAACCGGGCGCGCGGCTCACCGTGCTTCCCCAGCGGTCGCGCGCGTCGATGTTGGCCTTCCAGCTGAGCAGAATCCTGACGACGTCGCGGTGGCCCTCGCAGGCGGCGATGTGCAGCGCGGTGCGGCCGTCGAGATTGATGCTGTTGACGTCGACGCCGCTCCGCAGCAGGCCCTCGACGCCCAGCGCGTCGCCCTGGCACGCGAAGAAGAGCAGCTGCATCGTGGCGTCCAGGTTATCCGGCACGCTCAGGTCCTCCGCCGCCGTGCCCGACCCCATGGGGCTCTGGCTCCGGCCGCGCCGCCGGTTCGGGTCCATGGACGACTGCCGCCCGAACAGGAACCGGCTGGTGGCCCGCCCCGTCCGAGGGGACTCGAGCGACGCCTGGCGCCGGAGCTCCGAGTTGTGCTTCATCGAACCCCCGGAGACCTGCCGGTGCAGCGCCACCTTCATGCCGTTCGCCGCCATGTCCGAAGCAGTCTCTTCAGGTACGATCGATCAGTGCATCCGGGAACGGACCGGGATCTCGATGGAGGATCGGGGTCCCCGAGGCACGAGAAAGTGCGACGGAGAGCCCCGCGGAGATCGAGACCTTGGCGGTAAGCTTGGGCCTCGTGAGCGAGGAGAGGAGAAGAGAAGAAAGAGGAGACGCCGAGCGGAGGAGAGTGAAGAGCGGAAAGGCCTCTCGCTTCCCGGGCGGCGAAGGAAGGCTAAAGTTCGTTACGCTTATAACGCGGGTAACTTGGGAGTCTTTTGGCGCGTTTTATTTGGAAAATACCGTTGGGAATAATTGTAACGGTCACGGTCAGGAAAGGTAGCCGAAATGGAGTAGGGAAACGAAGGAGTAAATGGTTGTCACCAGCTTGGATGGCTGACAGAAGAAAGTTGGTCGGATATTAGGATTAGTGATCTTTGAGCTGATTTTACTGGTATGTTTGGCAGCTTGAAAAAGCCTCTTAATTGTACCCGAACTATTTTTTTTTATTTTTTATTTCACTCCTCAATTAAAAGAAAAAATATACCGTGTTTTGATCGTGTCCTAAATTAAAATTTTAATTTTTAATCAAATTATATAAAAATACACATACGTTTGTTTGGTATAAAAATACACATACATTTATATTGTAGCTGTTAATTAATTTCTATATAATTTGTCAGTTAGATAAAACTTTGACGTAGAGAGCAAAACAAAAACTCCTTACATTTTGTTGAACGAAGTAAAAGGGAAAAATGAGATATATCAGATGTGACACTCGTTTGAGTGTCTTTTATCATAAAAAAATGAGAAGAGGTTCTCATTTCTTATAAATGGCAATTCCATTTCCTTTCTCGGCTCAAAAAATATCTTTTCTCTGACAACAGAATCTCTGTTCTCATGAATTATTTTGAAGCCGAAACGCTAACTAACCTGCAACTTGAAGATTGAGGTAGCAAATCTTTTCACGTAATAATTGCTAGACGATGATCCTTGCCCGTCCTCATAGAAAAAAAAAATGATCCTTGCACGAAAATTTGGAAACAGCATAGCCGGCGATGCATACACCCCAACGTTTTTTAAGCATAAGGAAAATAAGTCCATTTCCGGTTTAAGTAGAAACCTTGATAATTCCATAACAAAATGCCAAATTCCTCCGTAAACAAACATTTCGAACCACGATCATGTTTTAATTTAGGGGCTTGCTAGCGCCCGGACGTCCGCGCCTACGGTCATTTTTCCACACCGTTTCGCGCGACCACATGGGCCCACGCCGTCCCAAACGTCACCAGCATCGAGAAGAGAGGGAGGAGGAGGCTGATGCCCAACTGGCGCCGGGACGAGGAGTCACCGAGGCGAGGCAGCACAAGGCGATGAGTGAGATGCAACAACCGATCTACTTTTAAAACTTCAAATGCAACACTTGCAACATACGTCTGAAGGCAAATGAAATACTTGAAACATGCATCTGAAACACTTAAAAACACCTGAAAAACACTTGAAACCATTGCAAAAACATACGCAAAACCCAGATAAAATATTTGCAAACATATTATGTGTAAAACATATGCAACATTCAGATAAACACACTTGCAACATACGTCTAGAAAAACAGATGAAACATTGGGAACAAACGCTTGCAACATACGTGTACAACCATTGCAACATATGCAACATCTCGATCTACTTTTGCAACGCCCATATGAAACGCTTGCAACATACCTCTAAAACATCTGAAACACTTAAAACAGACGCTCGCAACATGCATTGTCAAGCGCAACATCTACTTGTTGCTTGGACGAAAACGGAGGCTCATTGACGCGGAGCTCGACACCGGCATGGAGCTCGATGCTACGGAGTGGCGCGGAGGTCGCCGGTGTAGAGTTCGGCGGCGACACGGACCTGGGCAGGTGGATGCAGTGTGCCCATAACGGGAGGCACGAGTACGAGCGGGGGCGGCATGTGGGAGGGCGAGATCCGTCCGACGAGCAGGGGCGCGCAGCTGGGGCGCATGGTGCGAGCGGGGTCGGCGTTGGGGAGGGCGGGATCCGTCCCGCAAGCAGGGGCGCGCAGCGGAGGTGCGCGGCTCGAGCGGGGTCGGCGTGGGGGAGGGCGGGCTCCGTCCTACAAGCGGGCAACGCGGGCGGGGTCCGGATGGCCGGCCGACTGAACAGGAGCATTACCGTTTAATTTTAATTTTAAGGCCTGAGCTGGGATCGTGGCCACTATAAAGTGTTAGAATTTTTCTTGATTTATTTCGGAGGAACGACGATGATTCATTTTAGTTCTAAAGTGTAGATGGTTTGGAAAAAAAATGTTTCCAAGGGCAAGGCAAAACTTCCCCCCTTGCACTCTCGATGTCCGAAACAAAGATCGACAGTTTACAATTCGACGCTGACACCAGGAGCAAAGAGGGGTCGAAAGAATCTAGTCCGCAACAACGCATCGCTGTTGCCTCTCAGGCTCACGCGGACAGCGACGGCTATCTACGCCTCTCCAGTTGTCCACCACACGTACGTCGGCACGTCGACGCGTTTAGCTATGGGCACGAGCGCGACGTCCCCGCCCCGCGTGCGTTCCGTTTCTGGTTACAGGCAGCAAATGATGCCACGTCGCAGTCCGTGTGTCCAGATGGCCCTGCTTTTCAGCGCTCGAACTGGTCTTGGTCGACGGCCAACTGATCATGGGCTCTGTTTGGTATGATTTATTTCGGCTCCAGCTGATTTAAATGACTGATTCTAGCCGATTAGCCGATAAGTTCGAATGAACAGAGCCCAAGTCGTAGCAGGGCCATGGCACCACCAATCATCAATCCGTCCTAATCTTGAATTGGACGCCCGTGCTCCATACGCTGGACTGGACAGCTCAAAAGCTGTTCTCGTGCTCCAAGGGAAGCCGTCGTGCTTGATACTGCATTTTTGTGTGTAGGAGACTAGCACGTCATACTATTTTTTTTTCCTTGAAAGATCCGGCTTTCATTAATAAGGGAAGAGCACAATATTTACGAGGTTTGGCACAAGGGTCGTCCATTTCACATGGCTTTCACATCCTAGTAAGTGCCATGCCACCCCTACGTTTTAGAGTTCTATCTTACGTAGGATTTACAACATCTACAAGAGGCTGTTCTAGTGGAGGCAGCACTGCTTCTAGCCCTCTATTTCTGGCCCGTATCCATGTCCTTGCTTCCTCCTGACTTGCTCCGGCGTTCTCAAGGATATGTGAAAAAACCCGATTGTTTCTCTCCCTCCGTAGTTCCCAGGTTATCAGCATGATCATCAAGCGCACCCCGGCTCTTGCATCTCTTGTCCCACTGTTGCCCGTATCAACGTACCATTGCCCCAGATCTTCAGTCGGCGAGAAGCAACTGCACGTGCAGGATATTCCTGTTGTTTCAACTGTGTTGCTTGTCCTTGATTCCGGGGATGCGCAACTGCAATGCAACGAGGGTTTGCCGGGAAATGCTCCGGGATCAAGTGACGTGACATCATGAATTCATGATAGCGTGGCAATTTCTTTCCTTTTTTTCCTTCGCTTTGGTGGCGATAACAATGGATACCACAGTGAGTGCAGTGCACAGATGAGATCAGTGCCGACGGCCGACGCGCTGCTGAGTGGCCCGGACGCGCTCCTAACGCCGCCGCCAACGCACACCAGCAGGCGCCCGCTGGCGGATTCAACGGCTCTGGCACGTCACTCGTCAGGAACAGAGAGATTCGGAAGCCGACACGGGCGCACGGCGACACGGTCGCGCCGGCGGCGCCGCTGAACGTGCGGCCCCCACACGGCCACACAGCTTGAAACGGGGGATCAAATCTGCGGTGGGCCGAACGGTAACGTGAGACGGCCCACGGGCTGCCTCCTATTCGCCTCGATTTGGGCCGACCTGTCTGGACCAGGTGTTAGTTCGAGCCTTTGAGGACAGTCCTGTCGTTTAGTTGGGCAGAATTTCCTCAAAAAAAAAAGTTGGACAGAATTCTTTTTGCTAAAAAAAATGTTGGGCAGAATTCTTCAGTGACTTGCCGCATTGTGATGTCAGACAGATTCAGATATGGCACCTGCCGAGCGATGCCGGCCCTTCCATGGCATTCATTCTATTTTTTTTAACGTAACGACAGGAGCTCTGCCCTTTAATTAATAAGATAGAAAAGAGAGTTTTATGTACAAGGGAAATAGCCCTCCAGAGCAAACAAAACACAGTTAAGACCCCCATATTCAACAAATGGGCTTTAACTCCTCTCTAAGCTGGCTCTCTTTCTTTGCACAATATCCTCCTAACTCTGGGGGCCACCTACATTGGTGACTCTGAAGTGTTGTTAAATATTTGCCTATTCCTTTCCTTCCAAATGTTCCATATTGTGTAGATCACCACTCCGTTGAACTGGCTTTGTCTCACCAATCATCTATGTGCATTGGTTCTGGTTGTGTATTAGCGAGTTGAGTGTCGAAATCTCCCTATGCTAGTACCTGGTTCCACACCGTCTCGGCAAAAGGGCATAAGAGGGCCGAGTGTAAACCAGTTTCCAAAGGTCCGTCGCATATGGCATTCATTCTGTCATTCAAGCACGTTGCGTAACATTTTTTGAGTATATAAAAAGCCTTTTCTGTGTTATTTTAGACCTGTTTGAATCACCTTTGGATTACTACAATCTTAATTGTAAATGGGAATATGATAATCTAGATTATAAATTATAATAGGGTATTTTATTTGGATCTCTAGATTATAGGTGCTAGAATATGTAGGATTTGTCCTTATGAACACCTATAATCAGTCAGGGTTTTCCTTGAGAGAATAAGCAGCCACCTACCTTCCGTGCAGAATAATTAGCACTGATTTTTATATTCAGTTCAAATCTGGGCGTAGTACGAATGGGTAAAGTACACTCGCAACTAGAGATGTCTCATGTCATGTCTGCTGCAGTACACAACCACCCCGGTTTGACAAAAGCTTGGCACTTCCCACGACGCCACAACCACAACCACCCCGGCGTTGTATGCCTCTTGGGTCTTGGCCGCAGCAGGTAGCCACGCCGCGCAAAGGCCATGGCGACCACGCCTCGGCCAGGCTTCGCGGCGCCGGCGCCCCGGCTCATCACGATGACGCTCCTGGCCGTGTCAGCCTTATTGTCCCGATCGTCGGTGCCGACGGCGGCGGCGGAGCTCGTTGAGCTGACCCTCCTCGCAAACGCTCGGGAGAAGGGCGCGGGTATTCAGCTAACCTTCTTCCTTGCGTTCATTTGCACTAGCGTTGTCTGTCCTGGGGCTGCCTCCTGATAGCGTATGCTTGCTCCGTTTTGCTCGTTACAGTCTGCTTGGATGGCAGCCCGCCGGCTTACCAACTCCGGAGAGGCTTCGGCTCCGGATCACGAAGCTGGCTCGTCAATCTTGAGGTGATCGATCCATCTTTTTTTCTGTGTTCATGTGTTGAATGCAAATTTGGAAAACCGCAACGACATTCACTCAGTGCTGCGTCACTGATTCTCTGTGAATAAACTCAGGGAGGAGCATGGTGCAACACCACAGAAGATTGCTCCAGCCGCAGCCTGACTGACCTTGGTTCGTCTAAGTTCATGAAACCAATAGAGTTTGAAGGGATGCTCAGCAACAATCACACAGAAAATCCCTGTACGTAAATAAACTTGCTTTTTCATGGATATGAATATGATCCCCAATTAAGCTTTAACGCTTTAGATTGACTTCGAAACTTCATTTGGTGCATGCATGTGATCAGATTTCTACAACTGGAATATAGTTGACATAAGGTACTGTGATGGGGGATCATTTGCCGGGGATGCGGAGGGCGAAGATCGGGTGAGTGATTATTCTGACAGTTGTGATTTGGGCTATCTGCTTAGACTGCCTATCTTCACACTTCCTCAACTGATAGTGTAGTGGCGTTCATGTAGAATGGAACCAAACTTTTCTATAGAGGATTGCGCATCTGGGAAGCAGTCGTTGACGAACTCATGGCAAAAGGAATGGACACTGCTAAACAGGTCAATTGAGCTATTGATTTTTGTATATATCTTGCCACTGTCATAATCTGACAACAGCATCTGAGCAGAGCCATGTCCAATTATTCAGGTATTGCTTGCAGGTTGTTCTGCTGGTGGTCTTGCTGCACTACTGCACTGCGATAATTTTCGTGCACGTTTCCATCCGGAGGTTCCAGTAAAATGCCTTTCGGATGCTGGGTTCTTTCTTGATGTGTACGGCTCTGGCATCCTTGGTTGGAAGTTATTTCTTATTTAAAAAAAAAATACTAAAGAAACTAATTAAGTACCAGTTCTCTTTCTGGCACAGAAAGGATTCATCAGGCGAAAGGTTTATGCGGTCCATCTTCAGTGGAGTTGTTCACCTTCAGGTTAGCTTCAATAATTCGTCAATTTCCCCAAGTTCAGCCCCTCTTTTTTTTTTCTTGTTTTGGGATGCGTTTTTTGCAACAAAAAGAGTGTTTCATATATTCAGCTTGGTAGCTATTAATATTGAATTAGCTTTCCTCAATCTTTTTTTCTAGAATGTGAGAAAAGTTTTGCCCAAGGACTGTCTTGCAAAGAAGGATCCGACAGAGGTAGTTAATCGCTCATTGTCTAGGGAATTTCAGTTACCTTGATATATATAGTATAAGCTGCCAAGTTTCGTTTTTTTTTTAAAAAAAAAAGAAAATTCTTTGCTGCAGTGTTTCTTTCCGCCTGAGCTTATTAAGAGCATCAGCACCACCACATTTATTCGGAACTCCGGTTATGATTCGTATCAGGTGACCAATCGCAACCTTTGTTTCCCCTTCTACTTGTATATTTCATGGCTAAAATACGAGCTGGGGAACTGCTCTGCTCTCTAGGTAGGAAATGTCGTGGCGCCAGGCGGATCTGATCCGGGACAATCATGGGCCAGTTGCAAAGCTGATATTCGAAACTGTACTTCCACACAAATTTTGGCAATGAATGGTCAGCTTAATTTTTCAGTCTCTTGTGTTTGTCTGCTCTCATCTGGTGACTAGTATCATGTGAATTTTCCTTCTCCGTACTTTAGGATTCCGGGAGAAAATGGTTGAGGATTTGAAGGTTGCTCAGCACAAGAGGGGCTGGGGGCTGTTCATCGACTCATGCTTCAACCACTGCCAAACGCCATTCAGAATCACATGGCATTCGCCGATCTCCCTGAGACTCGGTAACAAGGTGAGGTTCAGAGTCACTTTTACTGTAAGCTGCATAACCGCAGCTAGACTTTTCTCGTTTTTTTATGTTCATCTTTTTATAATTGTATTAATACGGTTTAGTTTCAATTCCTTTTTTTCCCTTCCTCTCTTGCTGAACAGACGATCGCTGATGCTGTTGCGGATTGGTATGTCGGTAAAGACCATGGAGTGAAGGAGATTGACTGCGCGTATCCATGCATCAACCCCACATGTAGCAGTCAGCTCGACCTATAATAAGCGGAGTTTTGCTCTTCGCTATTGCAAATCAGAAACGAATCAAACGATACAGAAAAAAGCAACCAATAAAAGGTTAACAACCTTGAAATCCAAAAGAGATGGGGTCCTATGAAGGACTCCTATGAATGCCTCAGACATCACTATAGCGTGTCCATCGAATGCTCACGTGTAACATGTAAGATTCCCAATAAGTTTCTCGTTCGTTTTACCGATGGTATATTAAAAAGTATGTTGGTGATTTGTTGTGAGAAAAAAATATTGTTTATTGATTGAAAAAATAAAAATACGGCTAAGAACGTAGCTAGTCGTAATTAGTCACTCTCGATTGGTACACCAATGGAGTCCCGTCAAACAAATAATAAACTTCGTTATCCATTGGATTTGGACGAGTGCTACGCTGCATAGACCATTTTTTTCTGCGAGAAACGGCGTATCAGTTTGACCTAGGCCCTAGCTGCCACTGCCAGTACCCAGTCGCAGTCGCGAACCCCGGTATGGTAGTGGTAGGTGGGCATGGGCTTTCAAGCACGGGACATTTAACTTTTTTTTGCCAACTTACGGATGTGACTTCTTCGTTTGCCATTTTTACTAGAACACTTATATATTTATCATCGTAAACAGTAATCCTCCTAATTTTTTACTATTTTTATTGATGTGGCATGTCGTGCAGTCAGCCAGCGTGGCAACGCCTCTACTCTTGCTGCTGCTTCTCTCTCCCTCCACTCGCTGATATTGAGTCTCCACCAGTCAGGTTCATCTTCAACCTCTGGTCGTTGGGAAGAAACCACCGGTTTCCAGGATGGCCCGCACCGGTCCCGCTCGCCCATGTCGTGCCCGCCCACACCGGCTCCGCTCGCCATGCCGCCGCGGCTTGCGTCGCCCACGCCGGTCGCCGCCACACCACGCCTCAAGAGCCACCGCCTTCGCGCCACCGCTTCAAGAAATCATCGCTTCTCCCGAAGCCGTCCCCTCGCCGCCCACGGCGGAAAGCACCGCCGCTACCAAGATTTCAGCCACGTCGGCCCCGCGCTGTCATACGCCTCGCTTTCTCACACACACACGGACGCGCTTATCGCGCCCGGTCCAGCCCCAAGATCGGCCGCAGACCCGCCACGCTTTGGTTCGGTTGGCAGAGAACATATGAGAGAGCATCGGAGGGATAAGAGAGAGACAGTGAAAAAAATTCACATTTATTGCATGAAGACCTCTACACTATGGTGATAGTTTCTCCGGTGGCTAGAGGTTGAAGATGAACCTGACTGGTGGGATCCACATGTTAGCGAGTGGAAGGAGAGAGAAGCAGCAGCGGGAGGAGAGGCGCCGCCACGCTGGTTGACTGCGTGGCATGCCACATCAACAAAAAATGACAAAAAAAATTAAGAGGGTTACTGTTTGCGATCACAAATACGTAGGTGTCTGTGTAAAAATAGCAAAGGAAAAGTTAAATGTCCCTTCAAGCACGGTTTCCATGACTCAAACCACACCTTTCCTGTAGCGCTTTTTTTTAGATAATACCTTTCCTGTAGCTAGAAGCTCCTCCCGCGCGCGACGGCCATGGCGACCGAGCTGCTGTCGCCGCTCCTCCCGCAGGGTCGGCGCGGGCTCGCTGTCGTCGTGGCCGCGCCCCTGCTCGCGCTCCTCCTGGCCGTTGTCGGCTTCTCCCGCTCTCCGGTGGCGGCACCAATTATGAGCCCTCCGGAGCTCGTCGACCTGACACTCCTCGCCGGCGCTCAGGAGAAGGGAGCGGGTACGGTCAACGAACTGTAGCCTTCTTTTCTTTTCAATCGGCGGCACATCTGGAGCCGGATACTGACCGCCGTGGCCTGCTTCATGGCATTGCAGTGTGCTTGGATGGGAGTCCGCCTGGTTACCACCTGCGGAGAGGATTTGGTTCCGGAGCTCACAGCTGGCTCGTCTTTCTTGAGGTGACCGAGTGTTCTCTTCCCATTGTATAAATTGTTATGTACATAACCTGCATGCCAATTATATAAATTGTTATGGAAAGTCATTAAGCTCAACAAATGATCATCTGAGATTTGAAAAAACTATGGAACTGAAATCTGCACCCCAAAAAAATGTGGGATAGTAGTTGCTAAATTTTGAGATAGCAAACCCAGGTGACAAAACTGGTTGAGCTTAAATGAGTTCTTTCCAGCATAATGGGATGAGATGTCTAGTAGGCTTACTGATTTTCCACTGATATATCTCAGGGAGGAGGTTGGTGCAACACCACACAGAGTTGTTCCGAGCGCAAAATGACCAACTTCGGTTCATCTAAGTATATGACAGCAGTAAACTTCAATGGGATACTCAGCAATGATCACATAGAAAATCCTGGTATAAAAAGTTGGCTCTGTCATGGATGGATTTCCTAATGCTATATTAGTCTCCATCAACATGCTTCTTTAAGGGAGCACCTACTAGTCTGCTATCGTTTTCCATGTCCCAATTATTCATTTTGGAATTTGAACTAATGCAGATGCAGTAACGCTTTCTGTTGGTCTTTTTCCTATTATAAAGATTTTGAATTGAGTTGTGATCCTACTGCCTCATAAATGTGTCTTTGCACTAATTTTTGTCAGTCATCATCAGATTTCTACAACTGGAATATAGCCGTTATAAGGTACTGCGATGGAGGATCATTTGCTGGGGATGCAGAGGTGAAGATCTGGTGAATTTTTTGAATTCTGATTGGAACTGCCCAAGTGCCCATCTTAATTTCTCAAACTGATGCTGTACTGGCATATGTATAGGATGGAACCAAACTTTTCTTCAGAGGATTGCGCATCTGGGAAGCAGTTGTGGATGAACTCATGGGAAAAGGAATGGATGGTGCTAAACAGGTTTTCATTGATTTCGTATAGGTTGTCCAATAATTGCACAAAGCTTGACCACACAAGTCCTAACCAAGAGCCACGTCCATTTTCCCCTGCTTTCCAGGCCTTGCTTACAGGCTGTTCTGCTGGTTCTCTAGCTGCACTACTGCACTGTGATAATTTCCGTGGGCGGTTTCCTCATGAAGTTTCAGTTAAATGCCTTTCTGATGCTGGATTTTTTATTGACGAGTAAGTCCCTAAAAATTAGTATAGCCAATTAGCATTGTACTTCACTAAATGAAGTACATTTCTCTGCCACAGGAAGGATTTATCTGGAGAAAGGTCCATGCGGTCGCTCATCAGTGGAGCAGTTCACCTTCAGGTTAGTCGCGGAACACAGTCATTCACTTTCAAGAGATTGCATGACAAAACTATACACAGTTTGGTAGTATATGTTGATTGAATTGCTTCTTTGATTAATTTCTTCCAGAATGTTAGAGAAGTTCTACCCAACAACTGCCTCCAAAAGAAGGATCCAACAGAGGTACGCTCACATTATCTAATTCAATTCTCTTTTTGATGTTGCTATAAATTTATTTTGCTGACATTTTGTTGCTCCCAGTGTTTCTTTCCTGCTGAACTGATTAAGGACATCATCACCCCAACGTTTATTCTGAACTCCGATTACGATTCTTGGCAGGTGACTACAATCTTTATGTTTCTTCCCAGTTGTCCAATGGTTAAATCCCTAACTACTTTTTAATTCTAGATACGAAACATTCTCGCACCAAATGGATCCTATCCTGGTCAGGCATGATCTAGTTGCAAAGCAGATATCCGGAACTGCAGCTGCACACAAATTGATGTACTACATGGTCAGTCAAGCTTGTGAATCTCTTTGCTTTCTACATCCATTAGTGATGATCCTGTTTTCCTTGATACTGTAGATTTTCATTCCTCGTGTTGCAGGATTCAAGAAGAAATTAGTCAGTGAATTGAAGATTGCTGAAGATAACAAGGACTGGGGGCTGTTCATTGATTCATGCTTTACCCACTGTCAAACACCATTCAATATCACATGGCATTCACCGATCTCACCAAGACTTGGTGACAAGGTAAGGTTTAAATCATGTGAACTCCTCAGAAAAAAAAAACCATGTGAACTGTACATTGCAATAGCATACTGTTGGTTTTTTATGTCTTCACTTGGACTGATATTTTCTAAATTTCTTCTGTTGTTTGCAAGCAGTCTATCGCAGAGGCTGTTGGGGATTGGTATTTTGGTAGAAGGCGAGGCGTGAAACTGATCGACTGCGAGTATCCATGCAACCCCACATGCAGCAGTCTTCTGCCTACTGCTTGATTCACACAGGACTGCGCTGAGATCACCAGTCTTTCCTCATTTTCCAATTTGTTTTGCTTAGGATTCAAAAAGAAACTTTGCCTTATTGGAAAGACCTTCAATTAACTAAACACGACCTGTAGATTGTATTAGGTGTACTTCCATCAACAGCACTTACATGTCAAAACCGTTAAGCACCAAACTTTGAGGAACTGTGCCTTGTAACTTCCACAATCAAAGGCCTCGGGCTTCTTCCAAACTCAGGAATTTTAAAATTGTGTTTCTGAGAAGTACAAACAGTGAATGTTCTGAACTTCAGATGCACAGTCAGTAACCGTGCCTGTCCAGCAACCCCTACTTGCTCCACAGCAACACGGGTTAGTGAAGCCACGAAGGGAGAAGAAGAGGCCGGGCAAAAGCCATCCCGGCGCAGCGCGCGTCTAGCAGCCATTGCTTGGCCGTGTGGTGACACGCATAGAGAGCAAGGCAAGTACTCATGAAGCGACTGGGCGTCACGCAGGAAGAAGGCGAAACTCTGGAGAGGACCTTACTGCGCTACGTCAACCTCTTCAAAGGTCCAATGTCTGACCTTGTAATCAAGGCGCTGGTGGCACTCAGTGGCCTCGACGGGCCAACCATGTGGGGGAATTTTATGACGTAATGTTTCCTTGCACCACTGCGCTTCTCGAGGACTTGTTCACGCCATGTGAGGCCAAGTTGTTATAGAGGGGATTAAACGACGACGAGAGGCGAGACTTGGGCCTTTGGATTCTTCACTCGGAGCTGCTCCTTGTTGCTTGTGATAAGCTCGGCAACGTTGACATGCGGTGAACACCGTTGGTTTGTGAGTTACCTCTCTGTATAAGTGGGTTGCCACGGGTTAGTCGGCTGGACTATCGTGTTATGGTTATATGGGTTTTTTCTGTGTGTTAATCCGTGCGTATGTAAGGTTTTCAGGCATAGTTTCCCTTATAAACTAAGCCAATTCTATTCTTCTTAACTGAAAGGCAGAGCTTCTGCCATTATGTTTTAAAAAAAAAAAGTTTTCTACATTGGAAATTTGGAACTTCTGGGAAAACAGCATGGAAGTTATATATCGTGAGATTCAGCATGTCACGACATCTTGCATGAACCTCTGGATTTGAGGCATTGACAAGATATCTGAGGAAAGATGAACCGGAACAAATGAAAGGTTGCAGATCAATAGCCGATTGATTATAATAGCCACGCTGCAGTACCACATGGAAACTGTAGAGTTGATAATGATCAGCTATTCAGCTCTGCAGACCCCAAGTCTCAAACTGGCGAGTGCAAAATGTCCAGAAATTTGTAGCCAGGTAGTTGTTGCCACATTAGCAACAAGCGAGGATAACGCAAATCTGGTTCAAAGCGACAAGGATAAGAAGGACCAAATTTTTAGAGGACTGATGCCATTGCCATATCGACGTAGTGCAAAAATGCGCAATTGAGCAAACAAATTCCAGCAGAGCCCACCACTTGGTCTCTTCCAAAATCACTAATTCGCATGAAAAACATAACAATTTAAGCTCATAAGGCCGGCTAATCAGCCCGGTTACTCTGAACTCGGCACCAAGTCAAACCCTAATTAACCAAAGAAACCCCATCCGCAAATTAGAGGACTCGAGAACTCACCTCCACCCTGCGTCCAACGGCTTCATCATGCCTCCATGTGCCCTCGCCTACCCGTCCTCCTCCAGTTCCGCTCGGCATTGCATTGCTGCTCTCCTGATCATCGCCGCCGGCACCGGACTCGCCGAGGTGTACGGGGACAGCGAAACCGTGGGGCTCTGGGCTCACTCGAACAGTCGCGCCAACAGGCCTTCCGACCAGCCCAAGCCCACCTGCCAAGTTGAAGAGGCCTCCCAGTCCCAGGTCCCAGCCCGTTCCTCGCATTGGCCAGCAATGTAGGGTGGGCCCGAACTTTACGGAATATTTCCTCCTAGGCACGTTTATCTAGGTTGCTCCTAAATCAGACTTTTTACACTTGGGATTGCTTCCAAAAAACTATATATTGGGATCAATCAATCTGCTGTGTAAATAAAAATATATACTGCATAATATTATTCATTTATGATGATATATCTATAAATATTGATAGTCAAATTAGATAAGTTTCATCACTAAGGACAAATCACAAAGCATGACTTCTATTTGAGTAAAATGTTACTTCTGCAGTGCATGAACTATTTTTATTGTGTGTATTCCTTTCTCTCCCCCTAAAAACACTATTTTTGGCTACTTATTTTTTTCTAATTTGAAATGATTTTGTGTAACCATTTGGTTTGTACAAAGTTCATCGATGAATGTCAACCCACCTAATAAAAATAAACTTGTTTAAAAAAACACATTACATGTAAGACTTTTTACAGAACGCTATGTATTAAGTGTTCGGTGAATAAGTCCTTTAATAGATATTTATGAGAATAAAATAAAAATAGTTTTAGACCTTATAACTTGTCATTTGATATCAATAACTTGTCATTTAATATTTCTAAGTGCAGGCTCCGCCTCGCCCGACCCCAAGGCCGCGGGCTCTGTCTCGCCCTACCCCGAGGTCGTGGGCTCCGCCTCGCCCGACGGAGTCCCATACCGTAACCAACCACTCCGGGTCCAAGCGTATGTCCCTGAGTCAAAGCTCTGCCACCAGGAAAGTGACCGACACGCCCCGATGTAACCCGTGGTCGTGACGGGCCATACCTGGGGGTTCACATCAGGAATAGTGTCGGGCGTACCGGTGCTGTTCTGTCTAACCATCGTACGGGCACTGACAGACGCGTCAGTTCACCACGATGTCTACCAGGACGGAGTGGAACGCCACGACCGGGAGACGACGCCAGCGCATGGCGCCAGTGACGGACAGGGCCGCGACATGGAGCTGTCCCTGTTGACGTCTACAGGGTCGGCGGGACCCGCTTGAAGGAAAAAGAAGGACCCGACGATCCTGGAGAACTTCCTCTCCTTCTCATTATCCTCTTTTTCCCTCGATTGTAACCCGTGCTTTCCCTTAACTATAAAAGGGAAAGCAGGACGTCCCATGGAAAGGGACTGGGATCGACCCCACTCGACTGGACTCGACTCGACTCGAACGCATCGCAGCACATCACATCTATTCGGACTCGAACCCCGACCCGATTAGAACACACAAGCACGCAGCCGAGAAGCGACCGAGCTCTCGGCACCCGCTCGCTCCTCATTCCAGAGACTTGGGACATGTCCCTCTCTCTACTTGGGACATGTCCCTCTCTCGATCGTTTGTAATCCCTACTACGAACTTTCAGTGCTAGTAACACGAGCAGCAGCAACGAACTGGACGTAGGGACATTCTGCCCGAACTAGTATAAACCTCGTGTCCTCTTAGCACACCATCCGAGCCAGACGCGCAATATTAGAAATTTACTTGTTGGTGGCAACTCGAAACACCGATAGTTATATTAAGAAAAATGCTATATTAATGGACATAATTATAGCAGGGTAAATCCGTGAAGGCAAACAATAAGAAGCACATTCACATTCTCTAAGTCTGTCAAATGCTAGAGTTAGGGGTGATGGTTTTTCTGTCTTTGGATGACTTTTATATAATATATTATAATTGAGTTTTGAGTGGGATATTTCTGTGGTTATATACATCAAATTTATTTCCATTATCTAAAAAAAGTTTTAAGCAATACCAGCAGATTTTTTTTTTCTCCACGATCTTCGTGGCAGTGGTCATCACTGTGCCGAGATCCGACCAGTTTCAAAGCTTCAACTAGCGGTGCGTGCCTGCGTGGTACGATCTTTGGAAAAAAAAATTGGCGAGAGGGGAGCGTGTGTGGAACAGGAATGCGAACGTTTTGGCCACGGCCCACGACACGCGGCCACGCGTTCTTCGACACAGGCACACAGCAGCTGCCGACCCTCGTCGTCGTCAACTGTTAGTCTCTGTACACGGTGGAGGAGCGGCAGAGTCTGCGTCAAGTCTCCGGTCTCTGTAGACTCGGCATTTGAAAGTTGGCGCGTAGTTGCTGTCGTGCCGCGACCTGTTCAAAAAACATAGTTGCGTCGTCCTACTGTATGTTCATACCTGGAACTATGTATCCCCTCGGCGGGTTCCATGCTTGATGCTTCGAAAGTTCCGATCCTCGACCCAACACGCGGGCTTAACGAGCTATATACACTCAAGGACGCCAACAGGGCAACAGCCCGCCGTGCTTTCGGCTCGTAGTTGTAGCTGCAAGCCTGCAACCGCCATCGGTCATACATGGCGACTGCCGAGCACACGTCGTCGTCGTCGTTGCCGTTCCGGCAGCGTCGACCTGCCGGATGTGCCACGGTCATGGCGGCAACGCTCCTGGCCCTGCTGGCCGCCTTCGGCCGCTTACCTGTGGCAGTGGCGGCGGACTCTTCTCCGGAGCTCATCGAGCTGACGCTCCTCACCGGCGCACGGGAGAAGGGCGCAGGTTTGTGTTCAGCTAAAGCTAACTAATGTCCCCTCCTTATTTTCTTTCATTTTTGATGCATGGTTTATTTACATATATGCATGCGTTGTGTATATATACGCAGTGTGCTTGGATGGAAGCCCGCCGGGTTACCACTTCCAGAGAGGCTTCGGCTCCGGATCCCGCAGCTGGATCGTCTATCTTCAGGTGACTGACCCATTCATTTTCCTTTTTCAGCTTCAATTTGGTACGTCTTAATTCCTCAAAAAACAAATTACTACGTCTTCATGAACGTAAGATTAGATAATAATAATCCGATGTTCTGCACGGTTGCTTTTTTTCGCGATCGTACCGTGAGGCCGGTACTGATGTTCTGCACGGTTCCTGAATCCTGATAGGCTGTGATACTGATCGTAAACTGGATTTGCTTCCTTCTTATATGACATAGCAGTGCTCCTGCTAATTTTTCCAAAAAAAAACTCAGGGAGGAGCTTGGTGCAGCAGTGATAACACCACAGAAACTTGTTCTGAGCGTAAAATGACCTCCTATGGTTCGTCCAAGCTTATGGAAGCAATGACCTTTGATGGGATATTCAGTAACCAGCAGCCACAAAATCCCGGTAAGTGCACTACTAGTCAGCTTTAGATAGTTTTCCAGTTTCCATGCCCATAGTATTCGTTTTGGCGAAACTTCTGAATTAATTTAGTTTCCTCAGCCTGCTCAACGTGTCTTTTCACTAATTTTAGCTGGCTCCTGAACTGTGAACTGTGATCAGATTTCTACAACTGGAATAAAGTCTTTGTAAGGTATTGCGATGGGGCGTCATTTTCTGGGGACGCGGAGGGTGAAGCACAGGTGACTTTTCTAGATTTGTAGTTTGAGCTGCGTATCTAATATAAATTCTTGAAACTGACCCTGGCTTTGATTGACGTAGGATGGAACTAAACTGTTCTTCAGAGGATCGCGCATCTGGGACGCAGTCGTCGATGAACTCATGGGAAAAGGGATGGACACTGCTAAACAGGTTAATTTAACTATTGATTTCTCATATATTCTGCAACAAGCGCCTTCTGGCACGACCACCACTAGTTGTGAATTGTGTGATCAATCAGAGCCATGGCCAACTCCATTTTGTCGCACTCTTTTCAGGCCTTGCTTGCAGGCTGTTCTGCTGGTGGTCTAGCTACACTAGTGCACTGCGATAATTTTCGTGCAAGATTTCCTCAGGAGGTTCCGGTCAAATGCCTTCCTGATGGTGGATTCTTTCTTGATGTGTAAGTCTCTGGAGGTTAGCTAGCGTACCCCACTAGCGAAATAACACTGTACTTGAACTAAATGAAGCATGTGTTTTCCTCACCAGAAAGGATTTATCAGGAGAAAGGCATATGCGATCGATCTTCAACGGAGTTGTTCAGCTTCAGGTTAGTTGTGGAGCGGGGTTCCTCACCTTCTGCATCTTTTCAGTTTTGGAATCCATGAGATCGAACTGTTTCACACGTGTGCAGCTCGGCACTAAATGATGATTGAGTTTTCCTTTCTCTGAATTCTGTTGCAGAATGTTAGCAAAGTTTTGCCCAAGGACTGCCTGGCAAAGAAGGATCCAACAGAGGTACGTAGCTGTTCACTCTCTCTACGGGATTCAGTTCTCGTTGATATGCTGCCAAGCTCATTTGCCAACATGTTTTCTTAATTTGCTCCCAGTGTTTCTTCCCTGCTGAACTTATCAAGAGCATCAGCACCCCCACGTTTATTGTGAACTCAGAATATGATTCTTGGCAGGTGAGGTGATTACAATCTTATTAATTACTTCTTCTACTGGTCAGTTTGGTAACATCCTACCTGCTGTAACGGTGTAAGCCTGTAAACTTGATGTGCTTGTACTCTCCAGATTGCAAATGTTGTTGCGCCAGACGGATCGTATCCTGGAGACACATGGTCGAACTGCAGAGCTAATATTCGGAACTGCAGTTCCAAGCAGATCGATGTGCTGCATGGTTAATTAGCCTAGCTTCCCGATCTCTTCTGTTTCGACCTCCATTCGGTGACCGTCCTGACCTCTGTGATGCGAAATGTGCCGTGTGCTGCAGGATTCAGGAGGGAACTCATCAGGGAGCTGAAGGTTGCTGAAGGTGAACGGGACTGGGGGCTGTTCATCGATTCATGCTACACCCACTGCCAAACTCAATCGAGCGACTCATGGCACTCGCCCACCTCCCCAAGGCTTGGTAATCAGGTGAGGTTTTAATTAATCACTCAACTAGTGAACCGTACTGTAACAGCCTCTGGTGCGGCCTCGTCCTTTGCTTGGACTGACGACTGGCATCTTCTGATTTCAAATTTTCGGTTTGGAGCAGACTGTTGCAGAGGCTGTTGGGGACTGGTACTTCGGCAGAAGGCGAGTGGTGAAACAGATCGACTGCAAGTACCCGTGCAACCCAACATGTAGCAGCCAGTAGCTCTGAGCTGGCTTCTTCATGAGTCATGACCAACAGTGGACCGAGCTGATATTTATGGGGGGGAGTCTTTGTTTGCTCCACCATCCCATAATTGTTTTGGCGCGGTTCTTATTCGAAGAACCCTTGCCTTTTGTTTATCTTAAGACTCAATTATGGTAGACGAGTTCTTGTGAATAAGTGGAGTTTTGAGCTTCCCAGTTGCCAAGTGAAAACGACACTAATAAAGGATAATAAAAGGCCAAACAGAAGCAATTTTCAGGTTTCACACTTTCCTTTGTTTATTTACTTTTTTTTTAGCAGTTGTTTATTTACTGAACCTGAACGGGCGTTTTCACACAACACGTACTGGTGGTGTTCTCCCGCGCCAACTTGGGTTTGGGTGGGCAGTAGCAGTCCGATCGAGCGGGCCCAAGTACCCAGTACTCATCGGCCATGGGCCCATGGCAGCTTATGCTATCTTCCTGGCGCTGGTCCTGCTCGGCCCGGCCTGCCGCCCCGCCATGATGCGAGGTTGATGGCTTGATGCTGCACAGCCTGAAGCGTGCCCCCCGCGAACCCGCACCCGCACCCATAATTTGTCGTGTTTTCTTCAGCCGGTTCGGAGATTTTTTAGGCTTCCTCGGACCATGGTCCATGGACAGGCAAGCAGAGCAGCTGCGAACCTGGAACGGCACGCGGCAGAGAGCCAGAGACACCGACCGATTCTGCGTCAAAAGTAATCTCCGGCCGTGAGACTCGTCACCGGAAGATGCATGTGAAGAGCATGCAGTGCCGTCGCTAGACCTGGTCGACGTGAATAGCTGCAGCGGACCAGCCATTTTTCTCGTCGCTCGTCAGGCAGAAAAAAGGACGTAGATGTGTAGGGTATGGCGCTTAAGCGCGTGTCCTCCGATTAAACCGTTAGTTTGTCACGCTTATGACATATCACATGTACCAGCGTGTTTGGTTGGACTGACCGACCCATGCGGCATGAAGAAGTCCGACGTTTTTTCGGAGAATCAGTTGATTCCATTAACTTACTTGCGATTGGCCCCGTAAAGAACTGATGGATGACGGACCGGTTGAACGTGTGACGCAAACCAAATGCCAGCGCTAGGTTCGGATGTTGGATCGGATCATTCCGCATCTGTCCGTTCTGCAAACCAAACAGACCGAACGAATTGTACTGTCCTGAATCCATCGAGCTCGCTTTGCTTGAACGAAAATGTTTCTTCTCAAAGACATATTACAGGCATCGACATCAACTTCATTCGAATTTAAGTATATATTTTATTTTTAAATCTCAAAGCATTTTGGAAACAAAAAAAATGTACATTACATAATAACAAGTCCTGTTTTTAGACCCTGTTTGGCCGAGCTCCCGCTGCTCCGGCTCTACACAGTAGCGACACTGTAGCTAAAGCCACGGGAGGCAAAAAAAACGAGCTTCTCCGGCTCCGGTGGTGTCAGTGAGAGAGGAAAGGAGGAGAGAGAAAAACGGCTTCGGTGAATAATGCAACTACAGGCCCGTTTGGCAGAGCTTCACTTAACTAGTGAAGCCATTTTTTTGGCTTCAGCTCCACGAACAGCTTCACCAGTGGAGCTGAAGCGGTTTTGGTAAACCATTTGGCAAAATGGCTTCCCTGTGACAGTATGTTTTTATGGGCCTAGAGGAGAAGTCATTTTTTTTAGCTCCATCCCACCCGAAATCACTATGAAAGCATGTTTTTAAGGACTTCACCAATAAAGCTATTTCACTTTACCTCGTTTGGCAGAAAACGACTCCTGAAGCAAGTGAAAAAGCCTTATCAAACGGGGCCTACATCGATTCGGCAGCAGAAGCCAGAGCTGCCCAGAGCCCGGCCCACCGGGGCCATTTTCGTTAAAGTTGAATTCGCAGTAGTTATCCATAGAGCAAAAGGGAAATAGTAATTGTAAAGTGGGCAAGTGGCTAGAGTCTGTTGTAAAACTTTTCCCTTTTACTTAATTTATTATTTTCAGTAGGGGCTGTTTCAACGTGAGAAGACATAATTTGCTAGATAGCAGGTTCTGTTTAGATGCAAAATATTTTTGAAGTTTTGGATAATACTATGATTTTGCAAAATAATACTTTGGTTTCAAAAGCACATGGGTGTTTGGATCCAACAAATTAAACTTTGATGTTTTTAAAACTATGATTTTGTCAAAACCATAGTATTTTTGGGTTTTAGAAACTTAATTCACTAAGATCTTTTCCTTCTAAACAACCGTTTTATATGTTTTTGACTTATAAAACCATAAGTTTTAAAAACTACGCCATGTAAACTGGTCCTAAATGGGCATACGAAACCACCGGTCCGTTGCCAAATTCCCATGAGGATTTAGGTATGCCGTGGGGGTGGGGGGTAGGGGGGGTGTCTTCAGGTATTTGACTTTAGTTTCAGAACCAAAACATAGTTTTTTTTTCTCAATCCAAAAGATTTGCACATCTTTGTATTAAAGTAGAGAAAATAGATTGATACAATACGCCTTAAAGACACTCTAGGGGTCAGAAGAATTTTACATGGATGCTTAGAACCTCCCTAGTTTTAGAACCAAAACACAGTTTTATCATTCGTACAAAAAAAACTTCAGACGTTTCGGTCAAAAAAGATGTAGCTTCGTTCTCACCTGTTGAAAGTCGTGTAAGAGCATAAGAAAATGTCACTCGCAAAGAAGAAGACGTAGCTTCGTTCTCACCTGTTGAAAGTTGTGTAAGAACATAAGAAAATGTCACTCGCAAAGAAGAAAAATTGCTCCTGCAGTCTGCAGAGACGGTGAGACACAGGACATGGAGAAGTCACGGGTGCGGAGGTGCCTCCAGAGGTTAAAAGTCTGACTAAGTATCATTATCTTGTTCTTCTCATGCAATATAGTCCTATGCTATTTGTGCATAACTGGAGGAAACTATGAATCCCAGTTAAATTTTGGCCAAACCTTATCACAATATGGTTTTTTTTTAATTAGTCAACAACAGTTGAATCCCGAATTTTCCAAATTTCGTCTGTTTCGGTATAGGCACCAAATTTTTTTCAGCTTTTGAATCCGAGAACCATCCCTAGCACCAGTATGTCCGGCAGTATGTGTAGTGTAGGACGACCGGCCGGTTTCCTTGCCAGCTGAGTGCATGCAGCCGCTGACAAACACTGGACTTTGAAGCTAGCTGGCCCTGGCCAACTCTTTGTATTGCCCGAGGAGGAGTATTTATCAACGGTTCACATGCACTTCCAAGGTTCCAAATAAGCCGAAGCAGCTGGCCTGCCTGTAGCCTCCCCGAACGGGGAAGTCTACTCTCTACTGTCGCGAGAAAGGTCAGAATACTCTCTCTTTGGCTTTCTCACTTAGGTCCCGTTTAGATGTCCTCAAAATCCAAATTTTTTTGCATAGTACCCGTCACATCGAATCTTACGGCACATGCATGGAGTACTAAATGTAGACGAAAAAAAAAACTAATTACACAGTTGGTCGAGAAATCGTGAGACGAATCTTTTAAGCCTAAATATTTCATAATTGGATAATTTTTGCCAAATACAAACGAAAGTGCTACCGTAGGCAAAAGCCAAAAAATTTCGGAACTAAAAACGCCCTTACTCTACCCCGTGTGCATACGTAGGAGAGTGGCTACTGGCTACGTAGTTTGCATTGCCCTGCGCAACCCAAATTAAAGGCAGAATGATGGACAAATCACAGCACCCGCTGCTAGAACTACTACTACTCCGTACTAGACTAGAAGCTAAAGCTAGTGCAGAACGTCCGAATTGAACGTACTCCTCCTATAAATATAAATAAACGCATGCAGCAGGAAGCGTACGTACAAGGTCATTGAAGACTGAACCCGGCCTGCACTGCAGCCACAGCCACGCACAGCGTCACAGCGACACCCGGGGCCCTCACCCATGCTGCGCGGGCCCTGCCAGCGTCAGCCGTCAGTACAGTACAGGTCGACCACCCCCCACAACAGCAGCCACGCGTGGTGCAGCGCAGGTCGTCGTCAATGAAGGGAGATCGATCGCATGCAGTTGCAGACTTGCAGTGGGAAGCCAAGCCACGATGAGCACCAGGCGCCGGTCAGCCATGGCACATGGACGCAATGTCAAACTCGAATTTACGCCGGCAGTCAGTCGCCCATGCCCTGCGGCAGTCCCCCACAGCTTCCACTTCCATGGACCTGGACCCTGCTGGTCACCGGCCTCGCTGCGCGCTCCAGTGCCCGCAGTAGTAGTAGGAGTAGCTTCTACTGCTGTGCTGCACTGCGTGCGAACGTAGGCCGAGGAGGAGCAACTGTAGCTAGCTAGCTAGCTCTCCATCCATCGGAAGCCCATTCCCCGCCTGTTGCTGCATGCCTTGGATACCTACTACTCCTTGCTCGCTCATCCATCAGTCATCACACACACCGTGGCGCGCCCTGTTCAATTCATTCCTTCATTAGCTCGCTCGCCTTTTTTTAATGGCTCGCTCATCCCTTCAAGTCAAGGCCTCACATCCATCAGTCATCACACACACCGCGGCGCGCCCTGTTCAATTCATTCCTTCTCTAGCTCGCTCGCCTTACGGCTATAAATACAGTACAGGCCGGCTCACACGTCCATAAAATGTCCGTCCATCTTGGTTCACTACTACCACACGGCAGCTGGCTGGCTACTAGGCTTTCCCACCCTCTGACCATAGCTCTCTCTCGCTTGTTGTGATCCCCAGCCTCTCCGATCCTTCTCTCATTCTGTCGTCTGCCCCTGTCACCCCCGTGCGCTGCGGACCCAAGCAAGCAAATGGAGGTAAGTGAAGAACAGTGTATGTGTGAAAGCAATCGTTGTTCGACCATGAAAAGTTGATTGATTGCTGCTCTAGTTACCTCTATCTAATGATTTGATTGACGATGATGTATATCATGCATGCACCAATCCGGACATATGATGCTTCGTTCCTTCGCAATCTTCCTTACTATATATATGAACGCCATCGCCGGCGTGCGTGTGCAGCAGAAGGCGAGGAGGCGGCGCGTGCCGGCATTCGGGGAGTGGAACTACAGCTACTACGGCAGCGCCGAGCTCGCCACGCCCGCGGCGGCGGTCCCCTTCGAGAGGTACGCGGCGGAGCTGGAGGCCCGCAGCGACGTGTGGTTCAAGTACTCGCCGCCGTCGCGGAAGCCACCGCCGGTCAGCAGGAAGGTCCGGAGGCCGGCGGAGAAGTCTTACTGCGGCGGCGGCAAGCGCCCCCGTGCTGCGACGCCTGCGAGGGCGTCCGACGGCGTGGTCCCGTCGTCTGTGCCGCACACGCCGGCAAAGAGCACCAGCGCTGCCAGGGCGGCGCGTGTGGTGCAGCGCGTCGACGCCGACCTGTACCAGGTGCCCCCGCCGGAGTTCGTCCACGACGATGACCTGAGACCAAGGGTATGTAGGTCCGCAAATATTGTAGCACTCGTCTTAACCGGTAATGTAATTATGATTTGTGTCGATTGATGTCACATCTCGCATGCATGCAGTGGAAGCAGCAGCGTAAGAAGGCGTCGAGGAGCCTCTGGATGGGTTGCTTCGGGTTCAGCTGCAGGCCGGCTGAATAATTATTTTCAGTATTTGTTTTAATTAATTCTACGTATGTATCTACTAGTGAATTCTAGTACTCCTTTCAGATTGTGCAATATTTTTGCTTTTTTTATTTCTTGGATGAAGTATTGTACAGTGTGGTGGATCGAAAGAAAATCTATGCATGGTGCCGTATTCACTATTCAGACTGCTTGACACCGCCCAATCATCTGACACGCATCCCAAAACAATTCGAACGCACTTTTGCCGCTTCTCTCCTTGCGTGCCTCCGTGCTTCAGGTTCAGAGCCGGATGCGGCTACATGAAAATTAGCCCTCGTCGTCTGCGTCCTCCGCATCGTACTTGGAGTCATCGACTCATCGGCCGTGTCCATGGCGTCGCTGGCCTCCCCTTGGCAGCAGCGACAGATCGATGGGCGTGATCAGACCGTGTATCACCGTCGCCGTCAATCTCGGTAACAGCCAGCAGAGTCGACGGAAAGGTGAGGATGGTCGTTGGAGGCCCTCCCTTTCAAACTCCTATCCTTCTTTTAGGTCTCGGGACATAAAAACACAGCTCTGACCGGAATCTCATCCGTCCCCAAATGAATGAGGGGCTCTCATTCCTCTCTCAAACTCCTAGACGTAGGAGTCCCTCGTCCTCCCTCTACTCCTTCCTCTTTTCTTACAGAGATTACAAGCGGGGGTCAATAAGCGAGGCACATGTCAATATATATAGTGTAATGTGGAAAGTTTTAGGAGATTGGCTGGAGTGTGCCAATAAGTAAGAGCTTGAATGGCCCTATTCGCTTCGCTGAAAAAATAAGCTGAAATACTGTTCCGGCTGATTTTGTCGTGAGTGAAAAGCACTGCTCCGGTTGAAAAGCACTGCTTCGGTTGAAAAGATAAACCGAAAAGTACGAAATATAAGATGAGCGAACAGGGCCAATATAGATAAGGACTCTCATTTCAGGAGATAGGGAGCCAAAATTTAAGAGATAGGTTAGAGTTCCTTAACTGACTCGGAAGCATGTAAGAGCATATATGCGTGCGGCTGGTGGGGAAGCATGCCACGCATAGAATCAATATTAGGGCACTTACAAGTTACTCATATGTTCACAAAAGAACGTAACTATAAAATTTGTGCAAGTTAAATTAACTTAACGTTGACCAGATTTATAGTGCATAGTATTAATATTTATGTCTTTAATTTGATTTGCTATGTTAAGGGCATATATATATTAGATGGGGTGCTCATTATGCATGAGACAATTCATGAGATGAGAAAAAGGAAACTCAAAGAGGTGATCTTTAAATTAAATTGATTTTGAAAAAGCATAGGACAGTGTTAGCTGGAACTTTCTGGAAGAAGTGATGAAAAGGAAAGGCTTTGCAGTTTCCTTGGAAACTCAAAGGGATGATCTTTAAAATTGTTCCTATGATTGCAATAATGAAACAATTAAACATCGCTTTTTTATTGCTGCCATGCGAAAACATCGGAACATTGTGCATATAGCTACTAAGTGAACCCCTTCTAGATCCACAACCCACATGCCTGGAAGTTGGCTAACGGGCATCGGGAGGGTGCAAAGAAATTTGACTTTTGTGAAGGTTATTGCTATTATTTGGGCAATCGTTGTTCCACCGTGAAAAGTTGCAGCCTGTTTGTTTCGTCGTAAACGATCGTGGATTATTTACTGCTGGCTGGTTTGGTGTGAGAGAAAAATACTATTCCAACTTATAATCCACGATCGTATATGAGCAAGCGAACAGTTGTTTGATTGATTGTATTGCTGCTCTAGTTACCTCTATCTAATGATTTGATTGACGAGGCTAGCTATCATGCATGCACCAATCCCAATGCTTCGTTCCTTTGCAATATTTAGTGTTTTTCTCTAAAAAAATAGCATAAGCATCAGTATAAGTCAAATTTCAGCGAAACGAACAGAGCTGAACGGGATCGCTGTCGTTCATATGTAGAAGGCGAGGCGGTGGCGCGTGCCAGCATTGGGAGTCACTGGCGGAGCTACATGCAGGCCAAGGAGGGCTTGCTAATTGAAAAATCCATTAACTGGCTATTAAAGTGGTGATTAAGATAAATAAATATGCACATTAAGTAAGAAATTTATGCTAATGGCCTCCTCTTTTTTTCCTTCAAGCTCCGCCACGGCAGCACTACAGAGAGTGGAACTACAATTGCTACGGCAGCACCGAGCTCGCCACGCCCGCGGCGGCGGCGGCGGCGGCGGCGGAGCTGGAGGCCCGCAGCGACGTGTGGTTCAAGTACTCGCCGCCCCCGCGGAAGCAGCCACCGCCGCTCAGTAGGAAGGTCCGGAGGCCGGCGGACAAGTCTAACGGCGGTGGCAAGCGCCCCCGTGCTGCCAGGCCTGCGAGGAGGTGCGACGGCGTGGTCCCGTCGTCTGTGCCGCGCACACCGGCAAAGAGCACCGGCACGGCTAAGGTGGCGTGTGTGGTGCAGCGCGTCGACGCCGACCTGTACCAGGTGCCCCCGCCGGACTTCGTCCACGACGACGACCTGAGGCCAAGGGTATGCATGTCCGTCGATATGGTTCTGGTTCTGGAGGAATTTGGATGGTTTGGAGAAATTTTGGAGGAATCTGTGAGAGGAAAACACGGTTCCGGATGAAAAAAAAAGAAGCGGATCAAGCCAGGTTTAAGGGCACGAGAACGGACCATTGTAGCACTTGTCTTAACCGGTAATGTAATTATGATCTGTCGATTGATGTCACATCTCGCTTGCATGCAGTCGAAGCAGCAGCGTAAGAAGACGTGGAGGAGCCTCTGGATGAGTTGTTTCGGTTCACACACATTTCGGCTGGCTGGAAAAACGGCTGATGTTGATGTTGATGTTGATTTGTTGTGAGAGAAAAACACTATTATTTTACTGAAACGTTACGGCTGATAAGTTCAAGCGAACAGGGTCTCAGTTGCGTTCATGCCTAAATAATCATTTTCTATATTTGTTTTTATTCTATGCATCTATCTACTAGTTGAATCCTACTCCTTTCAGATTGTGCAAAATTTTTGGTATTTTTTATTTCTAGAGCATTGTACTGTGTGGATCGAAAGAAAATCTATGCATGGTGCCGTATTCAGACTGCTTGAGCTTGACACCGCCCAATCATCTGACACGCATCTCAAAACAATTCGAACGCGCTTTTGCCCGCCCTCTCCTTGCGTGCCTCCGTGCTTCAGGCTCTTCAGAGCCGGATGCGGCTACATGAAAATTGGATCGACCCCGCCCTTCCTCGTCTGCCTCTCCTGCGCATCGTACTTGGAGTCATCGGCAGTGTCCATGCCGTCACTGGCCTGGCCTGGCAGCAGCGACAGATCGACGGACGTGATCAGGTTGGGCATCAGATTCAGACGTGTATCACCGTCGTCGCCGTTAATCTCGGTAACAGGTGGCGGAGTCGATGGAGAGGTGAAGTTGGTCGTTGGAGGCTGTCCCTTGCAGTCCACAGTCTAGTTGAGCAGCAATGGCGGGCGATGGAGATAACGTTGGATGGCTTCAGCAGTGGCGGAGCCACGAAAAATTTACAGCTGGGGCGACCTCTAATAAGAAAACGAACCAAAAGACTTATGGACCAAATCACACCGAATTTACATGACCGATTGCACAAATTATGGACAAAATGCTGCAATCACAGGAAAAATTGGATAAGCCACACAAGAGGTTACCTCAAATTTGAAGAATACATGAACCTGTAAATAAGTAAATTGTATGAAGATCAATTAGCATCGCTTCTTCTCTCCTTACTCATTCGGTTCACAAAAGAACGTAACTTTAACATTTATACAAGTTAAATTAACTTAACTTTGATTAGATTCATAGTGAATAGTATTAATATTTATGTCTTTAATTTAATTTATTTACTATGAAAAATATTTCATGACTAGTTTAGTGATACTTATTTTGTATCATAAATGTTAGTAACATTTTGTATAACTTTAATTAAATTTTAAATCGTTTGATACCTCAAAAGTGAGAATTACATCTTTTTGTGGACGGATGTACTACAACTCAACAAGTCATTCTAGAGTATTTATTGACGCTAAATCTGATCACACACTAGAAAGGGTTTGATTGCCTGAGCAGCACATTGCCAAGATAAACAGTGGAGATATATCTAAATGGAGATATATCTAAATGGCTAGGCCGACTAGCATGTCGATGAGGCCGATTCGACGCCGGTTTTTCATCCAAAGGCCCATGAACGTCTCTCGTGAAGATCCGTTAAGGAGACACAAAATAAGGATACCCTAGGGTCAACGATTGGGGTATCATGCAAATTGAGCGGTCCCATCGTTGAAAATCCATTATGTAGTAGTGTAGAATACTGGCAAATCTCTTCCAGAGAAGTGTTGGACAGTAAGGGAATTTAAAAAGCTTGAGGTACCAGACAAAAAGTATGATAGATGGTTTTTTGACGATTCGAAACGCTTGAGGAATATACAAAGCGAAAGCAGCAAGCAGTGCGACGAGCTAGTCAACCAAGTTCGTCTGGAACAACACCGCACCCCCGAGGGTTCAATTCTTATGTGGTTGCTAGTCCGGGGGAGGATCTAGTGCCATGTCAACCTCTACCGGAAGAAGGTTGTGTCTGATACAACATCTCTGTTTTCATTGCTGCCATGCGAAAACATTTGGGACATTGTCCATATAGCTACTAGGTTAACCCCTTCTAGATCCACTACCCACGTGCTTGAAAGTTGACTAACGGGCATCGGGAGGGTGCAAAGAAATTTGATTTTGTGGAGGTTAATGCTATTATTTGGGTAATTTGGTGCACTCGTAAAGACATTATTTTTGAGAAAATACCAAATAGTTCATTTGTTTCAAATTATAAGACATTTTAGCATTTTCTAGATGCATTAATTTTACTACGTTTCTAAACATATTTTTATTTAAGTGCATAGCAAAAGCTATGTTTCTAACAGGGGCAGAGCTACAGGGTATGCTAGATATGCACGGACATACCCTATTTGAAAATGTGTGTTTCATCTATATTTCATTTCACTTTAAATGACATAGCAGTCTTAGAAACAACGCCACGAGACTGGCCTTAGAAAGCGTCAACTAAAATAGTCACAAACATCTCCAAGAGACTCTTTATATCCTTCTTACTTTACAGGAATAGAGATTCTGGTGAAAAAATATTATCCAACTGCCTCTTTAATTGGATATCCAAATATAGACATCCACTATTCTAGATTTCTCGCAAGCCAGGTGAAGAGCGAGGATGACTCTCTAGAGTGCGTACGAGATATAGAAAAATCATTGGAGAGTATAAATATATAGAAAATAATTTTTACTAAAATGATGATTTAAAGAACAAATTTTAGAAAGGCTCCTGCAGATGTTCTAAGTAGTATTTTAGACCTTTTACTCTCTTTTATGTCTATATTTAAAACAATTAGTATGTTGTACTATTCACATTGTAATTTGTGAACGTCTTTAACTTAAAGTCACATATGGTTTTACCGAATTTTATAGATTTTTTTTGGTCGGTATACCCTAAGCTAAAATCCTAAATCTGTCACTAGTTTCTAAAAAAACAAAACGTCTTATAATTTAAAACGGAGAGAGTTCTTTTATGCAGGTGGTACTCAGGGGATCATACATTATTTTTGAGAAAAAAAAACAAATACTTCTTTTATATAGGCCATATTCAGGGAGTCATACTGTCTACGGTTTTGAACGCTGTTAGGGCCTGTTTGCTTTGAAGCCTCCCAGGCAGAGGTCATGCTAGGCAGAGATCGTGACCCCAGGCAAAGCAGAGATCGTGACACCAGGCAGTGAAAATCGGACGCCTAGGAGAAGCTCCTACGCCAGGCAACTTTGCCAGACCGCAAAGCAAACAGGCCCTTACAGCATGAGAACACAAGGGAAAAATATGTTTCTGGCTTGCTAGCGCCCGGACGTCCATGCCCCGCAATCCGTTTCCCACGTCGTTTTGTGCGCCCACACGGGGCCAGCACTGCCCCGAACGTCACCAGCATCGAGAAGAGGGGAGAGGGCGACAGATGCCCAGCCGGCGCCGGGAGGAGGAGGAGGAGACACCGAGGCGATGCAGCAGAAGGCGAGGAGGAGAGATGCAACACCCGATCTACTTTGAAATATCCAAATGTAACACATACGTCTGAAGGCAGACGAAAAAGTTGAAACATGCTTCTGAAACACTTGAAAACCATTTCAAACATATGCAACATCTACATAAACACACATGCAACATGTGTGAAACATATGCAATATCAAGATAAACATACTTGCAACATACCTCTGGAAAACACAGATGAAACATTAGAAACAGACCTTTGCAACATACATATACAACCATTGCAACATCTAGATCTACTTTTGCAACATCCATTTGAACACTTGCAACGTACCTCTGAAACATCTTAAACACTTAAAACATACGCTTGCAACATGTACTTTCAGTAAAACCTAGCAGCCAGGCGGGCAGAGCACTGCACAGCGGGATCTTGCTGTGCGGTCGCGGTTGAGAAGGAGGATGGCAGCGGGCGAGCGGCTATGCGGTCCCCGGTGAGCGGCTATGCTGCCCCTGGTGATAGGGCGCACGCGGTGCCCCAAGCGAGTGGTGCCCGCGGTGGAGGCGACAACAACAGTTGGGTGGGTGCGGCATCGCACAGCGAGGCGACAACGGCTGTGCGGTCGTGTTGGAGCACGCCGTGGTGGTGCGGGCACGGCAGCAGTGGAGAGGAAGGCCAGCGGGAGACGCGGTCGTGCGGGAGGAGTGGCGGAGCGTAGTCGCGGTTGTGTGAGTTTTTTTTATAATCTACGGTGACTGGAGGGTAGGGAGATGATTGGAACGGATAGGCTCCTGGACGTCGGGTCCAGCAACAAGGGCGTCCGGTGCGGGCGAACTCTGATTGCTAGCATTACCGAAAATGTTTGGCAAGTAAAGTGGTGGAGTTGTCGCCTTGGGCGTTGTGGCAGAACCGCCCGAAATAATACGCTTACGGAGGTGCTCGTCTTCCACCAGACACTAAGCATCCCGAAAGCAAGCTACAGCGGGCGGTATCCGTCGGGCACACCTCAAGGGAGAACCCGAAAGGTCCATATTTTTTCTCAAGGATCCAATAATGAGAACGAGTTACCATACTTATCCATTTCATACGTCCGAGTTTTTTAAAGTACATTATTACAATACTAAATATCAGAGTGCAGAACGATAAACAGTGGAATTTAAAATAAACATCTAGCGATAAGAACGAGGATCCGTCTGAGCCCACCAGAAGAATCCTCCACACAAAGGTACTTCTCATGCATCATCTGCAACAGGGGTAAATAAACCCTGAGTACATAATGTACTCGCAACACTTATCCGACTAGTGGGAATAATTTTCCGACTCCAAGAAATATGAGAAGCTTTATGGTTTGCTGGTTTATTTTAGCAGAAAGCAATACTAATAGTGAGTCCTTATTTATGTTATTATTATCGTCTGTATTAAGTTATTATCTATCCAGTCTATATAAGCACATGTTCTACTTTCAAGCAAGAGTTGAGCAATCAGTTCCATTTCTTCTCCTTCCATCTTTCAGTTCTTACTACGGTGCTAGATCCAAAAACAAGCCGTACTAGATCGCCCGACGATTCACGAATCAATGCCCCCGCTGGGTACCCCGAAAACACACGCCCCACTTGTACCATAGGCACAAGCAGGACTAACCCATCACCCTCTTGTCCTAGGTGTCCAGGTCCACGTCCAAACTTGGACTCCAAGCCTCCACTCCTGAGTCTCGGACTCAGTGCGGTGCAAGGACCTCCACCATCTCCGCCTCCAATCAGTCGGTCCGGAAAAGAGCCGGATCCACGATATGAGAGCAACGAGTCTTTCCCTGCGCCCATACACAAGTATGCGCTCGGGATAATAGATCTGTGACTTGCCTCGAGACTTATGTAACGATCGGTCTTTAATTGACACAGACAGAGAAAAAGTGTAACCGAGCTATGCCCTGTTGGCCACAGGACACAACCCTTTACACCCACCAGAACCCAACCATATCCCTGCCCGATCACCATTTTCCTTTCCACCATTTTATCAGGAGTGATCATATTTATCGTCTATTTGTGAGCAACGACAGGTTACCCACGCTACCGACATCCTGAGCATAGCAGTTACTCGACCTATACTAGTAGGACTCATGGGTGGATATATTTATGCACGTAGTTTTTATAAAATGCCTGTAACGTAAATGCACAACACACACATATATATATCCAGTTATTATACAAAACAAGGGTTATGCACCGGGGCTTGCCTTGGACAGGCGGGGTGTCAACAAAGTCAGCAACTGATGGCTCCGGGACTCCCTCCTGCACAAGAACCTCCTCCTCGTACTCCTCGATCACCTCCTCATACTCCTGCTCGCCCGCAGTCACGAACTCCACCAACTCGTTATCTACATGCATTAAATGATGATGCAACGCTTAGTAAAACAACAATAATAACTCTTAAAATAAGAATACATCTACCAAGCTACCAAGCTAACTCTGATGACTAATACGCAAAGTTACCTATTATTCCCATTAAACAGGTATGAAATATTTCATGTATTATCTTAGCAACTAAAGGCATCCTTATTGTTAATATCAATTTGCTATTATATATGATAAAACAAGGTGCACTAGCTACCATGCATCACAAAAATTCTTTCTCTAAATAGCCATAATAATAATACGTATTTCAAAATAATAAAATAACCCTAAATGTATCACTGAACTATATAAACTAATTACACTAACAGATAGATCATGAATTTAGAAATCTAACAAAATTTATTTTACAATAAATAAATAAATTTAAATGAGCTCTAGAGATGAAGAAAATGGTATGGATAGATAGGTCTTGATTTTAAATGAATTTAGGAAGAAGAAATAATGGAATCGGAGCTTGGATGAAAGAGATTGATTTTGCCAGGTGGCCGCTAATTAATCCCGTAAAGGGTGATTAAGAGAAATGATTAGTGGCATTTGGCTAGCTGGTCACGTGAATTGAATTTCACGTGATGGACTTGGAGTAGGTCTTTGGTCATGAGTGAATTAATCCAAATGATGGGTTTTGAGTGGTCTTTGGACTTAACGAGCACATCAGGACTGGAGTGTGCTTTGGGCTAAACGTGCTTGGCGGTGGGGTGCTAGTTCATTCATGCAGGGTAAGGAATTAATGGAGGAGGAGACCACAGGTAAAGGAAATGTTAGAGAATAAGAAGATCAATTGCAGACTAGCTACCTCAGCTGATTATTGTAGCTCAGGAGAAATCGATAGACATAGCTTTCACGGGCAAGAACAGAAAAACTTGATTTGAGAGAAGCAAGTGAGCAGCGGAGCGGAACGGCTCGGTGGCTCGGCGTATCCTTTTATAGGCAGGAGGCGCGGGGATGGAATTAAGCAAGAGGAGGATAAGGAGGACGGCGAGAAGGTTAGGCATGGCTACTGTGAATAAACTGGAGAAGCGTGCAGTAGTGTGTCGTTGTACTTGAGACTTCAATGTTGATAGACGAATGTGATGTGCAGTAGACCGTGGACCTGGACTGGGTATGTACTAGCTACTGAAGCTTTGCCTTGCCGTGTTAGCTCCGGCTGGATAAATGAAGTTTCTCGTCAACCACTCATCAAGTCTCAAACGGGGTCATCGGTCAAGTCTACTTCTGTACCCAAATTCAGAACGGCGATCGTTTGCCCCGCAGCGGACGCGCCTCCCTGTGCTAGCACTGCTTGAGCACGGCGTGCTGCTCGGATGAACAGTATTTTCTACGGCGAACGGTGTTTTCTACGGTGAACAGTGTTTTCTTCGTGCTACGGTGAATCTGCGTTGCAGCAGTGCTGCCGCGTGAAAATGGTGTCTGAGCTACGTTTGCAAAGCAACTGAGTAGCGAGCAAGCGGTGTGCGCAGCGGGCAGAGCTTGCGATTGAGATTAATGTGTAGCGTGTGCGATGCTGCTGCTGGTCGATCATGTGCTGCCAACTTGACTTGCTTGACACGACAAAGTAAAATCACTGTGTCTTGCCAAAGAATGTACTGAAGCGTGCTTCGTGGACTTGCGAGTGCCGAGTGCGTGCATGGGAAATTAAGGAGGAGAAGAATAATAAGAGCTAGAGTTGGATCAGGATGACAATAGTGAGTTGAGCTGTGCCGAAGAGTATTTGGACAAGAAATAAATTAGAGCTCAATTTGAGAATTAGTGTAATAAAATTTAATTTCTCATTTTACCACATGCAATAATACATAAACATAATGCTTATGACATGGTTTTAGCAAAAACTGTACTAAGATAACACCGATGATGTTACAGACGTCTTCGCTCAGAACGAGTAGCAAAACAATAATAAACTTCCTTTTTGATTTCTCTAACTTTGAGCGGGAGCGTTTGAGCTGGAAATCTTGCAAGAATTAGCTGGGTATGGATGCAAAGGCCGAATATTTTCATTTTGTAAAAAAACTATTATGTATATAACTTAGCCCTTGTTTAGTTTGCAAAAAGTTTTCCCAAAAAGTGCTACAGTACCCGTCACATCGAATCTTGCGGTACGTGCATGGAGCATTAAATGTAGATGAAAATAAAAACTAATTGCACAGTTTTGTTGGAAATTGCGAGACGAACGTTTTGAGTCTAATTAGTCCATGATTGAACACTAATTACCAAATAAAAACGAAATTGCTACAGTAGCCAAATTTCGCACTTTTCGCGAACTAAACGCGCGCTTATGGATACGCAAGCACAATCTTATATTGAATATAAACGTTCATAAGGATATGGCCACGTCCCGTCGTGTTGCGACTTAGGCCATGTTCGACCGAAGCTGCTAAATTTTAGTCAGCTAAATCGACTGCTAAACTTTAGTCACCTATGTTTGGTTTGGTGGACTCTCTTTTAATCAGGATGTTTGGCTCTAAAGTGACTAAAATGTAATGTAGTCTGGCCTTTAGTCTTATTTAGCAACCTCTCGATGACTAATTAACTGAATATCCATTTAGTCCTGTTTAGCCCTGCCAGCGTAAGCCGTCAGTACAGTACAGGTCGACCACCCCCCACAACAGCAGCAACGCGTGGTGCAGCGCAGGTCGTCGTCAATGAAGGGAAGAGCTAGCGGCTAGCGCCCGATCGATCGCGTGCAGTTGCAAACTTGCAGCGGGAAGCCAAGCCACGATGAGCACCAGGCGCCGGCCAGCCATGGCGCATGGACGCAACGTCAAACTCGAATTTACGCCAGGCAGTCTCAGTCGCCCATGCCCTCCACTCCCATGGACCTGGACCCTGCTGGTCACCGGCCTCGCTGCGCGCTCCAGTGCCCGCAGTACTAGTAGGAGTAGCTTCTACTGCTGTGCTGCACTGCGATCCCTGCCTGTTGGCTGTTGGCCCGCCTGTTGCTGCATGCCTTGGATCCTACTATTCCTTGCTCGCTCATCCTTCAAGTCAAGGCCTCACATCCATCAGTCATCACACACACCGCGGCGCGCCCTGTTCAATTCATTCCTTCTCTAGCTCGCTCGCCTTTTTAATTTATTACGGCTATAAATACAGTACAGGCCGGCTCACACGTCTATAAAATGTCCGTCCATCTTGGTTCACTACTACCACACGGGCACAAGGCAGCTGGCTGGCTACTAGGCTTTCCCACCCTCCGACCATAGCTCTCTCTCGCTTGTTGTGATCCCCAGCCTCTCCGATCCTTCTCTCATTCTGTCGTCTGCCCCTGTCACCCCCGTGCGCTGCGGACCCAAGCAAGCAAATGGAGGTAAGTGAAGAACAGTGTATGTGTGAAAGCAATCGTTGTTCGACCATGAAAAGTTGATTGATTGCTGCTCTAGTTACCTCTATCTAATGATTTGATTGACGATGATGTATATCATGCATGCACCAATCCGAACATATGATGCTTCGTTCCTTCGCAATCCTCCTTACTATATATATGAACGTCATCGCCGGCGTGCGTGTGCAGCAGAAGGCGAGGAGGCGGCGCGTGCCGGCATTCGGGGAGTGGAACTACAGCTACTACGGCAGCGCCGAGCTCGCCACGCCCGCGGCGGCGGTCCCCTTCGAGAGGTACGCGGCGGAGCTGGAGGCCCGCAGCGACGTGTGGTTCAAGTACTCGCCGCCGTCGCGGAAGCCACCGCCGGTCAGCAGGAAGGTCCGGAGGCCGGCGGAGAAGTCTTACGGCGGCGGCGGCAAGCGCCCCCGTGCTGCGACGCCTGCGAGGGCGTCCGACGGCGTGGTCCCGTCGTCTGTGCCGCACACGCCGGCAAAGAGCACTGGCGCTGCCAGGGCGGCGCGTGTGGTGCAGCGCGTCGACGCCGACCTGTACCAGGTGCCCCCGCCGGAGTTCGTCCACGACGATGACCCGAGACCAAGGGTATGTAGGTCCGCAAATATTGTAGCACCCGTCTTAACCGGTAATGTAATTATGATTTGTGTCGATTGATGTCACATCTCGCATGCATGTAGTGGAAGCAGCAGCGTAAGAAGGCGTCGAGGAGTCTCTGGATGGGTTGCTTCGGGTTCAGCTGCAGGCCGGCTGAATAATTATTTTCAGTATTTGTTTTAATTAATTCTACGTATGTATCTACTAGTGAATTCTAGTACTCCTTTCAGATTGTGCAATATTTTTGCTGTTTTTTTTTTATTTCTTGGATGAAGTATTGTACAGTGTGGTGTGGATCGAAAGAAAATCTATGCATGGTGCCGTATTCACTATTCAGACTGCTTGACACCGCCCAATCATGTGACACGCATCCCAAAACAATTCGAACGCACTTTTGCCGCTCTCTCCTTGCGTGCCTCCGTGCTTCAGGTTCAGAGCCGGATGCGGCTACATGAAAATTAGCCCTCCTCGTCTGCGTCCTCCGCATCGTACTTGGAGTCATCGACTCATCGGCCGTGTCCATGGCGTCGCTGGCCTCCCCTTGGCAGCAGCGACAGATCGATGGACGTGATCAGGTTGGGCATCAGATTCAGATGTGTATCACCGTCGCCGTCCATCTCGGTAACAGCCAGCAGAGTCGATGGAAAGGTGAGGTTGGTCGTTGGAGGCTCTCCCTTTCAGTCCACATTCTAGTTGAGCAGCAACGATGGGCGATGGAGATAACGTTGGATGGCTTCAGTGCTTATTGCGGACTCTAATTGGCCCAATGAGAGCGTTCTAAGGGCAACTCCAGCTAAGCTCTCATTTGGACTCATATCCTTCTTTTAGGCTCTTGGGGCATAAAAACACAGCTTCAACGGAAACCAAGGCTCTCGAGACATAAAAACACAGCTTCAACCGAAACCACATCGGCTCCCCAATGGATGAGGGGCTCTCATTCTTCTCTCTCAAACCCCTTAACGTAGGAGTCCCTCGTCCTCCCCCTACTCCTCCTTCCTCTCTTCTTACAGAGATGACAAGTGGGGGCTAATAAGTGGGGCACATGTCAATATATATAGTGTAAAGTAGGAAAATTTTAGGGTATTGGTTGAAGTGTGTCAATAAGTAAGAACTTGAATATGGATAAGGGACTCTCGTTTCAGGGGATAGGGGAGCAAAATTTGAGGGATAAGTTGGAGTTGCCCTAACTGATTCGGAAGCATGTAAGAGCATATATGCCTGCGGCTGGTGGGGAAGCATGCCACGCATAGAGTCAATATTAGGGTACTTACAAGTTACTCACAGGTTCACAAAAGAACGTAATTATAAAATTTGTACAAGTTAAATTAACTTAACTTTGACCAGATTTATAGTGCATAGTATTAATATTTGTGTCTTTAATTTGATTTGCTATGTTAAGGGCATATATATATTAGATGGGGTGCTAATTATGCATGAGACAATTCATGAGATGAGAAAAAGGAAAAGAGGTGATCTTTAAATTAAATTGATTTTGAAAAAGCATATATGATAGTGTTAACTGGAACTTTCTGGAAGAAGTGATGAAAAGGAAAGGCTTTGCAGTTTCCTTGGAAACTCAAAGGGGTGATCTTTAAAATTGTTTCTATGATTGCAATAATGAAACAATTAAACATCACTTTTTTATTGCTGCCATGTGAAAACATTGGAACATTATCCATATGTCGGTGTTTCGGAACCGGGGGTCCTTAACCGACTAGTGAATTTGTGCTGCGTGCTCCCGATTCCGGGTGGTGATGCAAAGAGACACAATGTTTATACTGGTTCGGGCAATGGATGCCCTACGTCCAGTCTGAGAAGATGTTCTTGTATTCCTTGCACCGGGGTGCTCGTAGTAGGGGGTTACAAGCTAGACGAGAGAGGGAGTTCGTCCCAGGTCTCTGTGAGGGGAGGAGATATGAATTACAGAATGAGGCGTATTGTTCATGTTAGTATTCGTGACTCTATATGCCGTCCCTAGAAACGGTCCTGGCCGCCTCCTTTTATAGCCGCAGGGAGAAAACCAGGAGTACATAAGAGAGCTACACGTGGAGCGGACTATTCGATGACGTATTTACTCTTGGAGCAGCATGACGTTGTCGTGGGAGTTCCCGTAGATGTCTAATCGGTATGGTCTCCACTGCAAGTAACATGCTGCGCATTTGTTGACTTGGTGGATTGCAGAGGCTCGGCGCCATCGTAGCCGGTCGTGCCGAGGCTCTGGCAGCCGAGCTTCGCTGCGTGCGAGGCCCGAGAAGTGACCAGTGCGAATATGCGGTCTCAGCCGCCATCGTGTGGAATAGTGCGAGACGTGCGCCTACGGGATACTGATACCGTATTGTCGATGAGGGATGGTAAAAAGGTGATCTCGACCGTTGTCCCGTCGCTCCTGTTGCGGCGCGATCGCTGATCGTGGCTTACATAGCGGTGCGTGTTGGAGCGCATTAATTGGATGCGACGACCTACCGAGAGAGACCTTTGAGGCGGAGGCGACGAGGTTGCAGGGACGATTTGAGCCCGCCTCGGTGAGGCGAGCGCGCCAATTCGTCCGAGGATTCTACCGGGGTCTCGGCGCAGGCGGACGGCGAGGCGGAGTAAGATCGGTGAATCCGAGGCCCCTGCCGAGGGGCTCGGCGAGCCGGAGCGGTCGGTCCACCGATTCCGAGGCTACAGGAACCTGCTCGACTCCCCCACGCTGCGATGTCCTTGGCGCAGGAGTTAGGCAAGACGATGGTCGGTAACCTCGCCTCGTGCCATCGCAGATGGCGGAGGTTGACGCGTTGGCGTGTAGTCGGTCACTTCACTGCATCGTGCCATCGTCGGCGTCTGTCGGAGTGGTTGGGCGCTTGGATGCACGCTCGTTCGGTCGAGCGATTTGGTCGAAGAGGCGGTCACAGGAATGGAAGCGAGCCGCCTCGCGCGAATCGAAGAATCGGCGAGGCTGTCTCGGCGTGAGTCGGAGAATCATTCGCTCGCATTGGGTTTCGGCGACGGGTCTCGGGTGAATCGGAGATTTCGGGCGAGACCTCGTTTGTTTATTCCATTGGTTCTGTTCTTAGGGTCTAAGCATTTTTTCGATCTTTGCTTGGGGTACCCCATTTTCTGGTATTCGATAGTAGCCCCCGAGCCTCGGGCGGGAGTGTGGGATACTCTCCCCGAGGTTTTTTCGAGACTTTTGTTTCTCAGTGGCTCTTGTCGGGTTTGTTTTATACTCATGATTCTCGGTGGGTCTTGCATGGCGCACTCACGGGTGTAGCCTTGAGGCCTTAGAAGAGTGAGTTTACTCCTTTAGGGGCTTTTTCTTCGTTGAGTAAGGCGCTCTATCGCATTCGCTAGACCCATGAGAGCGAGCTCGGGTCGCTTGTTTTCGTTTGGGGTGCAGGAGGAGCCCCCGAGCCTGCCGAGCCCTCGCGTGTGATCCTAGGTCGCTAGGTCTCGGCAAGGTTTGCAGGAAGAGCCCCCGAGCCTCCGCACGGAGCGAGAGGGCGGTCAGGAGTTCTCCTGGCTTCTTGTACGACCCTCGCGCATCCTTTTCGTTCGGAAGGAGGGGTTGTTTGCCGAGCCCTTCGTGTGCGAGCCTAGGCCGCTGGGTCTCGGCAAGGTTGCAGGAAGAGCCCCCGAGCCTCCACACGTAACGAGAGGGCGATCAGGAATTCCCCTGGCTTTTTGTACGACCCTCGCGCATCCTTTTCGTTCGGAAGGAGGGGTTGTTTGCCGAGCCCTTCGTGCGAGCCTAGGCACTGGGTCTCGGCAAGGTTGCAAGAAGAGCCCCGAGCCTCCATGACGTAGCGAGAGGGCGATCAGGAGTTCCCCGGCTTTTTGTGCGACCCTCGCGCATCCTTTTTGTTTGGAAGGAGGGTTGTTTGTCGAGCCCTTCGTGTGCGAGCCTAGGCCGCTGGGTCTCGACAAGGTTGTTGCGGGAAGAGCCCCGAGCCTCCGTGACGAAGCGAGAGGGCGATCAAGAGTTCCCCTAGCTTTATGACCCTCGCGCATTCTTTTTCGTTCGGAAGGAGGGGTGGAACATGCTGAGCTACCCTCGATGGGTGCGAGCGGTGACATTTCTGGTGAGCTTTTATCGGGTAAGTCCGAGTGGAGGCCCGTGCCCCATTCGATAGGGGTCGGCTAGTGGTCTAGAGACGCGCTCCAAAAAAAAAAGTACCGAAGGCTTCTCTAGCGGTGCGTGGTGCAGGGGCGTTCGATTGGCCCTAGGGGCTCGGTGCCTCCTCACGGTGGGATCCCCTTTAGAGAACTCCTCTTTGGTCTCGGACACGACTTAGGGCATCCTAAGCAATCGCTTGCTCGGGCCTCGGCCGTGTAACGGGCTCGCCCATAGTTGTCCCCGACTCTGTTGTCCTGGGCGGGCTGTCGAGGCCTGGATGGCCCAACCTTCGTACCCTGGATCGTAATGGGCTTGGTGCCCTTTTTCGTCGTGTTTTTCCGACCCTCGGGGTGTGAGAGGTTGCAGGGAGAGCCCCCGAGCCTCCGCACGTAGTGAGAGGGCGATCAGGAGTTCCCTTGGCTTTTTGTACGACCCTCGCGCATCCTTTTTGCTCGGAAGGAGGGGTTGTTTGCCGAGCCCTTCGCGTGCGAGCCTAGGTCGTTGGGTCTCGGTAATATTGCAGGAAGAGCCCCTGAGCCTCCGCACGTAGCGAGAGGGCGATCAGGAGTTCCCCTGGCTTTTTGTATGACCCTCACGCATCCTTTTCGTTCGGAAGGAGGGGTTGTTTGCAGAGCCCTTCGTGTGCGAGCCTAGGCCGCTGGGTCTCGGCAAGATTGCAGGAAGAGCCCCCGAGCCTCCGCACATAGCGAGAGGGCGATCAGAAGTTCCCCTGGCTTTTTGTACGACCCTCGCGCATCCTTTTCGTTCGGAAGGAGGGGTTGTTTGCCGAGCCCTTCATGTGCGAGCCTAGGCCGCTGGGTCTCGGCAAGGTTGCAGGAAGAGCCCCCGAGCCTCCGCACGTAGCGAGAGGGCGATCAGGAGTTCTCCTGGCTTTTTGTACGACCCTCGCGCTTCCTTTTCGCTCGGAAGGAGGGGTGAAACATGCTAGGCTACCCTCGGTGGGCGCGAGCGGTGACATTTCCGGTGAGCTTTTATCGAGTAAGTCCGAGTGGAGGCCCGTGCCCCATTCGATAGGGGTCGGCTAGTGGTCTAGAGACGCGCTCCAAAAAAGTACCAGAAGGCTTCTCTAGCGGATGCCAGGGCCGTTCGATTGGCCCTAGGGGCTCGGTGCCTCTCTACGGTGGGATCCCCTTTAGAGAACTCCCTTTGGTCTCGGACACGACTTAGGGCATCCCAAGCAATCGCTTGCACGGGCCTCGCCATGTAATGGGCTCGCCCATAGTTGTCCCTCGACTTTGTCGTCCCGAGGCGTATTTGTCGAGACCATAAACGGCCCAACCTTGAACCTCTCGGACCGAAGGGCTCGACGCCCGGTTCCTTAGCTCGGAAGGAATCGGCTTAGGGGTATTTCCTTCCATCGGCCGACAACGGGTAGCGTCTTTTGAGGCGGTCTTCGAGAGCTGCCGTTCTTTGCGCGACGTGGTGTCGATGGATGGGACATAACCGTCTGCGTGATTAAATGTGGAGAAGGTGGGCACGTGGGCGGAGATATCGGATCGGATTATATCGCGCCGGATCCGAGGGAAACTTTCCGATTTCGCCGCCCAATGGTTTCATCTTACCCCGCATAAACACGTAAAGAGCCTCGCCCTCCCTCCTTACCTTGCTCGCATTTGCTTTCCGCTTCCAAGCCGCGTTCTTCGAGAGCATAAAGCGCCGGGAGAAGAAGGCGAGAGAGATCGATTGAAAAGAGAGAGAGAGAGATTTACCGCCGTAGGCGGCGTCCTCCACCGCGCAATGGTCGGGCGGTCCTGTCATCCTCTCCGGCGGATCCCTAGGAGCGGTCCGACGTCACCGTGGAGAAGATGCGATCCACCGGTGGACGCCGGTCTCCTCCGCCCGATCATCGATCCTGACAAGCCGGAGTGGATTGCTCCGGGGAATGAGTCGGAACCGAGGCCACGTGATGGCAACGTGGTGAGCTTCGTCGTCTTCCACGAGAGAGGCCTCGCTTGCTTGCCGGCGGACCATTCATGCGGGCGCCCCAAGACTACTACTGACATGGAGCTCCACAACTTCAGCCCCAACTCCATCGCACTGACAGCGGCCATCTTCGCCGCCGCTTTGCGGGTACTGGGATCGCTCCCCACCGGGGCCGTGGCTCCATTTGTTTCGGGCGGTTTTTACCACCAAGTCGGCGAGAGCGAAGGGGGCTCGGAAGGCGTTGAGGGTCGGCGGCTGCACCCTTCAGGTGCACCAAGACCGGCAGCACCTCTACATCCCATTTCACGGTGGCATCATCCAACCGTCGTTGGTATGGCGCTGGTTCTACCTCCGAACGGCGACGGGCGGGCTTCCCCTTATACCGGGCGAGTTGTGGAGAGTCAGCCGGAGAAGTGGGGGTACGGCGTCATCAAGCCCGATCAGCCCAGGCTGGAACCGCTCCTGAGGGCCCTGGGCAAGCTGCGCGATCGCGGCCTTACGGCGGCCGTGGTCGTGGCGGCTTTTCACCGCCGGAGGGTGTTGCCGCTGATGGCTCGGCGGCGGCGCCTGTTCGAGATGACCCCGAGCGATCCGATCAAAGGCATCAAGATGTCGCCGCCGCCCTTCGATGAGGAGATCCTACGTCGGGTAAGGGAGGCGGTGGATGGGAAACCGAAGATTGACGGCTTGATGCCGTTCCCGATGCGCCCGTCGCGGGGGTACATTTCCCTGGTAAGTTGGGTGTTGCCGAGGCCTTCGCGGCCTTCTTGCTCATTGCTTTTTTCGCCCGTTGCCTTATTTCGTCGTTTCTGCAGGGGATAAGGGACGTGCGAAGCTCTCCGCCGCCCGTTCCTGAGGACGCCCAGCGGCGAGCCGTGAATAGGGCGTATGCCGAGGAGCAGAAGAAGAAGAAAGACGCCAAGGTGGCAAGGCGCACGAAGAGGACCATTGAGCGTGAAAAGCTGGACGCACGCCGCCGGCAACAGAGGCTCGACGGTCTCCCATTGGAGTCGTCTCCCTCATTATCGGTGTCGGATTCCTCGGGCGGCGATGGCGAGGTCGAGGAAGGGAAGGGTACCCTAGACCACCTCCCCGACGTTAGGGAGGTGGCGACCGGGGTGTCTCTGGTAGACGTCCGTCTCGTTGTCGAGGGTGACACGCCCGAGACGCGTGCTATCAGCCCGGTGGGTTCGGCGGAGGAGGCGGAGCAAGCGACGCCGGGGGCGGCTCAACTGTCTCCGTGGACGGTCGAGGGGGTGCCGGGGTCCGACGGAGACCAGCCGGTACCGGCGGATACAGAGGCCGTGCCACCACCGCCACCACCGCCAGCAGGAGGAGGGACGCCTGTCCGAAGCGGTTGTGTCCTCGTTCATGGTAAGTGTATTTTTTGGCGGAGTTTGTAGTATTTCCCGCTTGCCCCTCGGTCAGAGGTCGACCTTTAGGAGCGTCTTCGTTTCAAGCCTGAAGCGCCGGGTGGAGGAAACTCGCCTTGGCGCCCCATAAGGTGCTCAGGTGAGCACCAACTCCACCGCCATCGGCGGGCGGAGGGCTGGCCGCCTGGCAAAGATGGCGCTTGGCGTCGGGCGGGTCGGCCTGGAGGCCATTTCTTTGAAGGAAAGGGCGCCGAGGTGGCCACGGAAAGAGCGGGGGAGGACGAGTCCACACCCCGCGAGGTCGTGGGTCTTGGGGCCAGAGCCCCTATGGCTTCCGAGGCCAGGGCGGTGGACGCCGGGGCCACCGAGGTAGAGATGGCAGAGGCTAGAGCCCCCGGTTCCGTTGAGTCCGAGGCGGTCGGGACAGAGGCGGGGCAGGCTTCGGCACCGCCCCTGGTTCAGACGATCTCGTCTGAGGATTCTTCCCGGGGGAAGGAGGCGGCGGACGCCGAGGCCGCCAGCACCGCGGAGCGGCCGGTCCCGACTCCTGCCGAGGGGAGTTCGGTCCTTGTCCGGGTCCGACCCGAGCCCCGCGGGTGGGATAGCCCACGTGTTGTATGGGGAAACCGGGCTGACCCTGAGGGGGAGCCTGTGTTTGCCCTTGAGGACGTCGCCGAGGGGGGGCGCTGGGACACCCTCGAGCAATATCGTGAACTAGCGGTGCAGTCGATGTAGACAGCGATGTCTGTTATGCAAAGGGACCTGCCCGGTGTTACCCAGGTACGCATTTCCCTTTCTCGTGTCGCGTTGTTTTTTCTCCAAGCCTCCCTTGCGGTGTTTGACGTACGTCTTTGCCTGTTCAGGAGCTCGAGACCCGGTCCCTTAGGAAATCGTTGTTCCTACGAAGGGAGAGGGGCGTCTGGGAGCAGCTCTGGCGGCCAAAGGGCCTGCTTGCCGACGCCCAGGAGCTCTTGTCGGTACAGAGTGTTGAAGTAGAGGACCTCCGCCTTCGCTGTGTCCACCTAAAGGCCGAGGTGGCCATGATTAAGGAACAGTCTGCCCCTTTGGTGGCGAAGATCAAGGAGCTGGAGGAGGAGCGAGATTCCCTCAAGTCCCGGGCCCAAGAAGCAACGGCCTCTGCCAAGGCCACCGCCGGGCAGCTGGGCGCAGAGCAGAGTGAACATCAGCTGACGAAAGTCGCTTTGGCAGAGGCTACCAAGGCGGCCGAGGCCTCTCGAGTCGAGGCTTTAGCCTGGAAGAACAAAGCCGAGGGTAAGTTCCGCTTGAACCGCGCTCCTTGTTCCATTTGCTCTGGTTTGCATTCGACCCCTGACTCTTTGTCGTGGTGTAGGTCTGGAGAAAGAGGCCTCCCAGGCGGCTGAGGCCTCCGTCGCAGCGCAAGCGGTGCTAGACATTGAGGTCCAGGAGCACGAGGCTCTGCGCAGTGCCGCCCGTACCGCCTGTGAGGCTCTGGAGGTCGAGGGGGTCCAATTAGCCAGCTCCCTTGGGAACCGCCTGATGGCGTTGAGCGGCCGCGTCCACGAGAGGCTCCGGGAGGCGTTGCACACGGGTGTCAAGCGCGCCCTGGCCATCGTCTCCTCGCACTACGCCGTCAACCTCGAGGCTGTCAACGACGGCTATGTCTTGTCGGAAGATGACGAGGAGGCCGACGCAGAGGTCGCGAAGCTGATGGAGGCGGTGGAGGCGCCTGGCACAGCGCTGACCAGCCTGTTTGAAGAAGAGGTGGTCCCTCCCGCACCAGCCGCCGATCCCTGAGCTTTGACCTGGGCCAACAGGGGCCATGTAAACGGATTAGTTTAATTGTCACATCGTGACGTTTTGTGGCCGTCGAGGCATTTTAAAGTATTTGCGTATGTGCGTTTTTTAACCGCTTTCTTATTCCATTTCCGAGCCTGTGCCCCCTGTCTCGTTCTTGGATACCCGTAGAGAACTTCCTCGGAGCCTAAGCTGTCCCTTGGCGAAGGGTGCCGAGGGAGTTGCCGTAGCCCAGGGGCGTAGGCTGTTCTCATGGCTCGATCGGCCCTTTGGCCTCAGGACACGCTTTTGGTCCTTAGGTTTCTTGCGACGGTCCTGCCGGAGCGCGAGAGAGTTTGGCGTGGAAATTTTCGAAAGATGGTTAAGAAACGGCGTCCGGGACTTAGGGGGTTCCCCCTTTTTAGCCCCCGAGGGAGGCTCGGCTCTGCAGAGGCAGAGCCGAGTCTCTCTTGTAGCGTTATTGTGACGTCGAGCCCCTATCCATAGACAGGCTCTTTGCAAAGAACTTCCTCGGAGCCTAAGCTGTCTCTTGGGCGAAAAGGTGGCGAGGGAGCTGCCGTAGCCCAGAGGCGTAGGCCGTTCTCACGGCTCAGCCGGTCTTTTGCCTTTGAGACGAACTTTTGGTCCTTAGGTTCCATACAATCGAGTTGCCTATTAAGGGGGGTCCTCGAAAGATTGTAACAACTAAAGAACGCTTCTTTATTGTATTCCGAGAAACAATGTAAACAACGTTTAGAAACTTAAGGGTAGAAACGACGTAGCTGTTCTATGTTCCAAGCGTTGGTGAAGATTTCGCCCTTCTCGTTGGCCAGCTTGTAGGTTCCGAGCTTCAGTACTTGGGCGACGATGTACGGCCCTTCCCATGGCGGGGTTAGCTTGTGGCGGCCCTTGCTGCTCTGCCTCAGCCTCAGCACCAGGTCGCCCACCTTCAGGTCTCGGCTCCAAATGTGTCGGGCTTGGTAGCGTCGTAGGGCTTGCTGGTATTTGGCCGAGTGCAGCAGGGCAACGTCTCGGGCTTCCTCAAGTTGGTCGAGGGCATCCTCACGGGCAGTGCGGTTGCTTTGCTCGTTGTAGGCCTGTAGTCTCGGGAAGCCGTACTCCAAGTCGGTGGGGAGGATGGCCTCGGCCCCATAGACCAGGAAGAACGGTGTGAATCCCGTGGCTCGGCTCGGTGTATTCCTCAGGCTCCAAATGACCGAGGGGAGTTCAGCAAGCCATTTCTTGCCAAACTTTTTCAACCGGTTGTAGATTCTTGGCTTGAGGCCTTGTAGGATCATGCCGTTGGCACGTTCTACTTGGTCATTTGTCCTAGGGTGTCCTACGGCCGACCAGACCACACGGATGTGGTGGTTGTTGCGAACGTCAGAACTTGTGGCGGTGAATTGCGCCCCGTTGTCGGTGATGATGGTATTTGGGATTCCGAACACGTGGATGATATCCGTAAAGAACAAAGACCGCTTGCTTCGGATTTGATTTGGGTGATTGGACGAGCCTCGATCCATTTGGAGAATTTGTCGATGGCTACGAGCAGATGGGTATAGCCCTGTGGTGCCTTTCGCAGAGGCTCAACCATGTCCAATTTTTCACACGGTGAATGGCCGGTGATAGGGATGGTTTGGAGGGCTTGGGAGGTGAGGTGCGTCTGTCGAGCGTAGTCTTGGCATCCTTCGCAGGAGCATACTAGCCCCGTGGCATCAGCCACCGCTGTTGGCCAGTAGAAACCTTGGCGGAAGGCGTTTCCCACTAGCGCCCGAGGCGCTGCGTGGTGCCCGCAGGCTCCCGCATGCAAGTCCCGGAGTAGTGATTGGCTAGCCTCGGTGGTGATGCACCGTTGGAGAATACCAGACGGGCTACGCCTATACAACTCGCCGTTGCAGAGGACATAAGTCTTGGCTCATCGCGTAAGCCGTCGGGCCTCGGTCCTGCCCGCGGGAAGCTCTCCTCGCACGAGGCGATCAAGAAAAGGGACTCGCCAGTCCGTTCCTCGGTTGGCGTTGGGAGGCTCTGTGTCAATTGCCATGGCCTCGGGCTCGGGCGGCGGGGTCTCGATGGCAAAGGGGGCCTCGGGCCCTGTGGTGGGCTCGACCGATGGGCCCTCTACCGTCGCCGAGTCATAGTCGACGGATGGCTTGTGGAGGTCTCTAGCGAAGTGTTCGGGGGGACCGGGGTCCGTGCCGACGCCATCTTTGCCAGTTCGTCCACGGCCGCGTTGAACTTTCGCGCGATGTGATTGAGTTCGAGGCCATCGAACTTGTCCTCTAGGCGGCGTACCATCGTGCAGTATGCCTCCATCTTGAGGTCGTGGCAGTTTGATTCTTTCATCACTTGGTTGATGACAAGCTGTGAATCGCCTCGAACGCCGAGACGCCGTACCCCAAGTTCAATGGAGATCTCGCATGCCGTTGACGAGGGCCTCGATTCGCCACATTGTTGGAGGCGGCGAAGTAGAGTCGGATTACGAGCGCATATGGACTCCGAGGGGTGAGATGAAGAGCGACCTGCGCTACCGCCGGTCTTCATCGAGACCCATCGAGTACATGGTCCAAACTCTACTTTGGACATGAATAGGTGGTAGTTGGGTATCGGTCCATTCCGCCACAAAATCGCCAAGACACGAGACTTAATGGCTTTCCGGGTGCGAAGATGTGGCTTCCCCATGAGTTCCACGGCCTATTTGGAAATCCTTCCCGAGGCCTCCCGGTTATGGATTATCTCTCCCAAGGGAAAGATGACACCACGATCACCGGGTGGGACTCAAAGTAGTGACGCACTGCGTCGAACCAAGATTATGGCGTAGATTAGTTTTCGGACGTGGGGGTAGCGCGTCTTGGTATCGGAAAGCACCATTGATGAAGTAGACAGTGTCGTTGGATGGGTAGAGCGTGCCCTCTTCCCGCCTCTCGACCACTACGGGCCGCTACCGACCACTTGGGTCGTTATGGCGACGAGAAGCAAGAGGGCCTCGTCTTCGATCGGTGGTACTAGAACGGGGGTTGAGAGCAGCGCTTTGAGTTTGGTGAGTGCTTCCTCGGCCTCGGGGACCGGGAAAAGCGCCAGATTTTCTCAAGAGACAGTGACAGAGGTAAGCCTTTTTTCGCCGAGGCACGAGATGAAGCGGCTCAGGCCGCTAGGCATCCCATAACCTTCTGTACTCCCTTAAGGTCTCGGATCGGCCCCATATTGGTCACGGCAGAGACCTTCTCCGGGTTGGCCTCGATGCCGCGCTCTGAGACTATGAATCCCAGGAGCATGCCTCGGGGGACCCCGAACACACACTTTTCGGGGTTGAGCTTGACGCCCTTCTCCCTGAGGCATTTGAAGGCTACCTCCAGGTCATTGACGAGGTCATTAGCCCGCTTGGATTTGACAACGACGTCGTCCACATAGGCCTCGACGGTTCGCCCGATGTGCTCGCCAAAGACCTAGGTCATACACCGCTGGTACGTGGCCCCCGTATTTCTGAGGCCAAACGGCATAGTCGTATAGCAGTATAGGCCAAATGGGGTGATGAAAGAAGTTGCGAGCTGGTCGGACTCCTTCATTTTGATTTGATGGTAGCCGGAATATGCATCAAGGAAGGACAGGGTCTCGCATCCCGCAGTGGAGTCAACGATTTGATCGATTCGAGGTAATGGAAACGGGACTTTTGGGCATGCCTTGTTCAGACCGGTGTAGTCCACACACATTCTCCATTTTCCATTTTTCTTCTTATCTAATACAGGATTAGCTAACCACTCCGGATGGGACACTTCCTTGACGAATCCAGCCGCCAAAAGCTTCTGTACCTCCTCGCCGATGGCCCTGCGCTTCTCCTCGTCGAATCGGCGCAGGCGGTGCTAATGGCCTCTTTTTTCCATCAAGCTCCGCCACTGCGGCACTGCGGACAGTGGAACTACAACTACTACGGCAGCACCGAGCTCGCCACGCCCGCGGAGGCGGCGGCGGCGGAGCTGGAGGCCCGCAGCGACGTGTGGTTCAAGTACTCGCCGCACCCGCAGAAGCAGCCACCGCCGCTCAGTAGGAAGGTCCGGAGGCCGGCGGACAAGTCTAACGGCGGCGGCAAGCGCCCCCGTGCTGCGAGGCCTGCGAGGAGGTGCAACGGCGTGGTCCCGTCGTCTGTGCCGCGCACACCGGCAAAGAGCACCGGCACGGCTAAGGTGGCGCGTGTGGTGCAGCGCGTCGACGCCGACCTGTACCAGGTGCCCCCGCCGGACTTCGTCCACGACCTGAGGCCAAGGGTATGTATGTCCGTAGATATTGTAGCACTTGTCTTAACCGGTAATGTAATTATGATCTGTCGATTGATGTCACATCTCGCTTGCATGCAGTGGAAGCAGCAGCGTAAGAAGACGTCGAGGAGCCTCTGGATGAGTTGCTTCGGGTTCACCGGCCTGTTGGGTTGGCTGAAAAAATGGCCGACCCTAATGTTGATATTGATGTTGGTTTGTTATGAGAGAAAAATATTATTATTTTGGTGAAATAGTACAGCTGATAAGTTCAAGCGAATGTGGTCTCAGTTGCGTTCCAGCCTAAATAATCATTTTCTGTATTTGTTTTTATTCTATGTATCTCTCTACTAGTTGAATCCTACTCCTTTCAGATTGTGCAAAATTTTTGGTATTTTTTATTTCTAGAGTATTGTACAGTGTGGATCGAAAGAAAATCGATGCATGGTGCCGTATGTAGACTGCTTGAGCTTGACACCACCCAATCATCTGACACGCATCTCAAAACAATTCGAACGCGGGGGCGTGTTTAGTTCAGCAAAGTTTGCATAGTGCACGATTCCGCACCGTAGCATTTCGTTTGTATTTGTGAATTATTATCCAAACATTGACTAATTAGGATCAAAAGATTCGTCTAGCAAAGTTAAAGAAATTATGCAATTAATTTTTGATTTCGTTTATATTTAGTACTCCATGCATATATCGCAAATTTAATGTGACAGAAAATCTTCTTTTTACATAGTGCACTTTTAGAGAACGGCGCGCTTTTGCCCGCCCTCTCCTTGCGTGCCTCCGTGCTTCAGGTTCTTCAGAGCCGGATGCGGCTACATGAAAATTGGATCGACCCCGCCCTTCCTCGTCTGCCTCTCCTGCGCATCGTACTTGGAGTCATCGGCAGTGTCCATGCCGTCACTGGCCTGGCCTGGCAGCAGCGACAGATCGACGGACGTGATCAGGTTGGGCATCAGATTCAGACGTGTATCACCGTCGTCGCCGTTAATCTCGGTAACAGGTGGCGGAGTCGATGGAGAGGTGAAGTTGGTCGTTGGAGGCTGTCCCTTGCAGTCCACAGTCTAGTTGAGCAGCAATGGCGGGCGATGGAGATAACGTTGGATGGCTTCAGCAGTGGCGGAGCCACGAAAAATTTACAGCTGGGGCGACCTCTAATAAGAAAACGAACCAAAAGACTTATGGACCAAATCACACCGAATTTACATGACCGATCGCACAAATTATGGACAAAATGCTGCAATCACATGAAAAATTGGATAAGCCACACGAGAGGTTACCTCAAATTTGAAGAATACATGAACCTATAAATTGTATGAAGATCAATTAGCGTCGCTTCTTCTCTCCTTACTCATTCGGTTCACAAAAGAACGTGACTTTAACATTTATACGAGTTAAATTAACTTAACTTTGATTAGATTCATAGTGAATAGTATTAATATTTATGTCTTTAATTTGATTTATTTACTGAAAAATATTTCATGACTAGTTTAGTGATACTTGTTTTGTATCATAAATGTTAGTAACATTTTGTATAACTTTAATTAAATTTTAAATCGTTTGATACCTCAAAAGTGAGAATTACATCTTTTTGTGGATGGATGGACTACAACTCACCAAGTCATTCTAGAGTATTTATTGATGCTAAATCTGATCACACACTAGAAAGGGTTTGATTGCCTGAGCAGCACATTGCCAAGATAAACAGTGGAGATATATCTAAATGGAGATATATCTAAATGGCTAGGCCGACTAGCATGTCGATGAGGCCGATTCGACGCCGGTTTTTCATCCAAAGGCCCATGAACGTCTCTCGTGAAGATCCGTTAAGGAGACACAAAATAAGGATACCCTAGGATCAACGATTGGGGTATCATGCAAATTGAGCGGTCCCATCATTGAAAATCCATTATGTAGTAGTGTAGAATACTGGCAAATCTCTTCCAGAGATGTGCTGGACAGTAAGGGAATTTAAAAAGCTTGAGGTACCAGACAAAAAGTATGATAGATGGTTTTTTGCCGATTCAAAACACTTGAGGAATATACAAAGCGAAAGCAGCAAGCAGTGCGACGAGCTAGTCAACCAAGTTCGTCTGGAACAACACTGCACCCCCCAGGGTTCAATTCTTATGTGGTTGCTAGTCCGGGGGAGGATCTAGTGCCATGTCAACCTCTACCGGAAGAAGGTTGTGTCTGATACAACATCTGTGTTTTCATTGCTGCCATGCGAAAACATTTGGGACATTGTCCATATAGCTACTAGGTTAAACCCTTCTAGATCCACTACCCACGTGCTTGAAAGTTGACTAACGGGCATCGGGAGGGTGCAAAGAAATTTGATTTTGTGGAGGTTAATGCTATTATTTGGGTAATTGGTGCACTCGTAATGACATTATTTTTGAGAAAATACCAAATAGTTCTTTTGTTTCAAATTATAAGACATTTTGACATTTCTAGATGCATTAATTTTACTACGTTTCTAAACATATTTTTATTTAAGTGCATAGCAAAAGCTATGTTTCTAACAGGGGCAGAGCTACAGGGTACGCTAGATATGCACCGACATACCTATTTGAAAAAGAACAAAAAACAAAAAAACACTTTTTTTAGCAAAAAAAAACACTTACCTTTTTGTGAAGCCTGGAGAAGTGAAAATGGACGTAACAGGCCAGCAGCCCAGCTTTGCCGAGACGGGCTTTGCAGCTTCGCTGCTTTTTCCAGGCCCACGCAGTCAAATCGACGGGAGATCGAGAACTCCTGGTCCTGCTACCCTGACGCCTTGGCAGGTCTTGGCGGCTGACGCGGTAGCACTAACACCTTGGCTCCCTCGTCCATTCATCTACCGCAATTTCGGAGCTATGGAGTATGGACTGCCGGAGTCTTGCCGGCCCGCCGTCTCGATTCTTCGATCCTCTAGACGCCCAAGCTGCAAGTGCGCGACTATTGTGATCGAGAGATTGAGGATCCGTCGTAGCTGCCTCTTGGCTGCACGTGCACGACTAAGGCACAGAGCCTAATTATGTAACCAACAACGTGAGATGATATAATTGAGAAATTAGTGTCGCTTAGGTCAGTTTCAGTGGAAGTTTCATCGGAGTTTCATTGATATTTAATAAGCTGTCATATAAGCGCTTTTGATATTTTGGTCCCGTTCGGCTTATTCAAAAACCGGCTCGTTCGGCTTATTTTTTCAGCCGGAACAATATTTTTCTTTCACAACAATTCAGCCAGAACAGTGTTTTCAGCCAAGTTTCAGCAAGCCAAACGGAGCCATTTGGCAACGTTTTTAATAAGAGAGAGAAGAAATGGGTTTCATAGGGATGAAACTCTCTTGGCACAATTACCGACTCTATGAGTCATGAAATTAAATGTCTATGAAACCATAGAATAAAACTCTCCATTGAAAATGTGTGTTTCATCTATATTTCATTTCACTTTAAATAACATAGCAGTCTTAGAAACAACGCCACTAGACTGGCCTTAGAAAGCGTCAACTAAAATAGCCACAAACATCTCCAAGAGACTCTTTATATCATTCTTAATTTACAGGAATAGAAATTCTGTTGAAAAAATATCCTCCAACTGGCTCTTTAATTGGATATCTAAATATAGACATACAATATTCCGGATTTCTCGCTAGCCAGGTGAAGAGCGAGGATGGCTCTCTAGAGTGCGTACGAGATATAGAAAAAATCATTGGAGAGTATAAATATATAGAAAATAATTTTTACTAGAATGATGATTTAAAGAACAAATTTTAGAAAGGCTCCTGCAGATGCTCTAAGCAGTATTTTAGACCTTTTACTCTCTTTTATGTCTATATTTAAAACAATTAGTATGTTGTACTATTCACATTGTAATTTGTGAACGTCTTTAACTTAATAGTCACATATGGTTTTACCGAATTTTATAGATTTTTTTTGTCGGTATACCCTAAGCTAAAATCCTGAATTTGTCATTAGTTTAAAAAAAACCAAAACGTCTTATAATTTGAAATGAAGAGAGTACTTTTATGCAGGTGGTACTCAGGGATCATACATTATTTTTGAGAAAAAAACAAATACTTCTTTTATATAAGCTATATTCGTGGAGTCATACTGTCTACGGTTTTGAACACTGTTAGGCCTGTTTGCTTTGAAGCCTCCCAGGCAGAGGTCATGCTAGGCAGAGATCGTGACCCCAGGCAAGGCAGAGATCGTGACACCAGGCAGTGAAAATCGGACGCCTAGGAGAAGCTCCTACGCCAGGCAACCTTGCCAGACCGCAAATCAAACAGGCCCTTACAGCATGAGAACACAAGGGAAAAAATATGTTTCAGGCTTGCTAGCGCCCAGACGTGCATGCCCCACAATCCGTTTCCCACGCCGTTTTGCGCACCACGCGGGGCCAGCACTGCCCTGAACGTCACTAGCATCGAGAAGAGGGGAGAGGGCGACAGATGCCCAGCCGACGCCGGGAGGAGGAGGAGACACCGAGGCGATGCAGCAGGAGGCGAGGAGGAGAGATGCAACACCCGATCTACTTTTGAAATATCCAAATGTAACACTTGCAACATACGTCTGAAGGCAGACGAAACACTTGAAACATGCTTCTGAAACACTTGAAAACTATTTCAAACATATGCAACATCTACATAAACACACATGCAACATGTGTGAAACATATGCAATATCAAGATAAACATACTTGCAACGTACCTCTGGAAAACACAGATGAAACATTAGAAATAGACATTTGCAACATACCTGTACAACCATTGCAACTCTAGATCTATTTTTGCAACATCCATTTGAAACACTTGTAACATACCGCTGAAACATCTTAAACACTTGAAACATACGCTTGCAACATGCACTTTCAAGTAAAACACGGCAGCAATGTGGGCAGAAACCAACAATGGCGGGATCATTGTCTTGGTCATGCCGAGAAGGAGGATGGCGTGACGAGCGGCTATCGGCCCCGGTGGCGAGCTGCGCTGCCCACAGTGATGATAGGGCGACGCGGTGCCCCAAGCGAGTGGTGCTGCCGCGGTGGAGGCGACAACAACAGTTGGTGGAGTGCGGCATCGCCACGGCGAGGAGGCGGCGGGGTCATGGCGATCGTGGGGAGCATGCTGCGTGGTGGTGCGAACGCAGCGACATTGGAGAGGAAGGCCCGGGGAGATACGGTCGTCAGAGGCGTGGCGAGCGCTTGATCAGCGGTTGTGTGAGTTGTTTTTATAATCTACGGTGACCGGAGGGTAGGGAGCGGATTGGAATGGATAGGCTCCTGGACGTCGGGTGCAGCAACAAGGGCGTCCGCGCGCGGACGAACTCTAATTGCTAGCATTATCGAAAATGTTTGGCAAGTAAAGTGGTGGAGTTGTTGCCTTGGGTGTCTTCGATCAGAACGAGTGGCAAAACAATAATGGGGCTCTTGCATACACACCCCGATATTGTGATTTTACCTATGTTTTTTTCAACTTTGTAAATTTGCCTCTGGTTATTCAAAACGAAGCACCACTTTGCCTCTATTCCGTCATCCTCCCCTAAAGTTGTTAACTTTTGTACCAAAGGATAAATATGTCCTTGTGATTTTGTCCCTGGTTTTTAGGGCTATTTGTGATTTTACCCCTAACTTGGAATAAGACACGTATACTGTATTTTGAAAAATTATTTGCTTATTACGATAGAATATAATACACTTTTGTTTCTCTTTCTTTTCTCCTTTTCTTTTTTAATTTATTTTTTTCTTTCTCACTTATTTTTTTCTTTCTCCTCAATCCAACCCGGCTGGGCAGCTTCTCCACGGGCTCCTCTGAAAAATATCTCCACAGGAGCGGGAGCCTTATCCACTGCACGCAGCTTCTCGCTGCAATGGCCTGGGCAAGTCCGTCCCGCCTGCACGCCGGGCCAAGCGGCGCCGCCGCACTGCACGCATCGCCTCAACCAACGCGCGATGGAGTCCGTCCGCGTGCCTCCGTGCCCGCGCGTCCGGCTGCGGCAAGCCGAGCGCCGAGGAGACAAAGCACAGCAGAGCCCAAGAACAAGAAAGTGTATTTCATTCCCACATCCCAATCGATCGAATACAGATGAGAAGCGGGAAGCTACTCCGCAATCTCCTTCCGTGCCTGCCCAAATTTACCGATACCCCCGCCCAAATCCGCCAGAGATCACACCTTTCCACCAAATCCGGCCAGGATGCGGCGCAATCGGCGGCCACGGACCCAGCTCGCGCCCGCCCAGCCGCTCCCCCGACGCGGCCGCCGCACCCACCGCAGCGCCTGGCTTGCCGCGCCCGCCCAACAGCGCGCCAGCGCACCCGCCGGCCATGCCGCGACGCCTGCCCAGCGGCACCCGCCGCGCCGCGAGCTCGCACGGCCGTAGCGCCCGCCCAGCCACGCCTCCGTCGCGGCCGCTGCTACCACCGCCGCGCCGCGAGCCCGCCGGCCATGCCTGCCCTGCGCCCTGCCCAACAGGCATCGGTGGACACGGGGCGGATGGGATAACTGTGATAAGGGCATTTCAGTGTATTTTATTTTTTTTAAATCGTTTATTCAGTTTCTAAATAACGGATATCTAAACCAGAGGTAAACTGTTCATTCGTTTCAAAATAACGGAGTAAAATTATAAAGTTAAAAAAAATAAGGATAAAATCACAATTGAACTTCTGGATAGAACAAAAACACCATTTTCCCAACAATAATAAACTTCCTTTTTGATTTCTCTAACTTTTAGCGTGAGCGTTTGAGCTGGAAATCTTGCAAGAATTAGCTGGGTATGGATGCAAAGGCCGAATATTTTCATTTTGTAAAAAAACTATTATGTATATAACTTATGGATACGCAAGCACAATCTTTATATTGAATATAAACGTTCATAAGGATATGGCCACGTCCCGTCTTGTTGCGACTTATGCCCTGTTTGATCGAAGCTGCTAAATTTTAGCTAGCTAAATCAGCTGTTAAACTTTAGTCATCTATATTTGGTTTGGAGGACTAAAAAAGATCTTTTAGTATATTTTAGTCAGAATGTTTGGCTCTAAAGTGACTAAAAGATGAGACAGTCTGAACTTTAGTCTCATTTAGCAACCCTTTGGTGACTACTTGGTTAAGGGTCTGTTCGGCTGGTATTAAAGCCGGTTAATAAATCGACTGAAATTAATTTATTATGAGAAAAAAATATTATAAATTCTAGTCGATAAACCGGCTCACCGAACCTGTCCCTTTAGTACTATTTTGCCCTATCAGCGTCAGCCGTCAGTACAGTACAGGTGGACCACCCCCCACCACAGCAGCCACGCGTGGTGCAGCGCAGGTCGTCGTCAATGAAGGGAAGAGCTAGCGGGTAGCGCCCGATCGATCGCGTGCAGTTGCAGACTTGCAGCGGGAAGCCAAGCCACGATGAGCACCAGGCGCCGGCCAGCCATGGCGCATGGACGCAACGTCAAACTCGAATTTACGCCGGGCAGTCAGTCGCCCATGCCCTCCACTTCCATGGACCTGGACCCTGCCGGTGACCGGCCTCGCTGCGCGCTCCAGTGCCCGCAGTACTAGTAGCAGTAGCTTCTACTGCTGTGCCGCACTGCGTGCGAACGTAGGCCGAGGACGAGCTAGCTCTCCATCGATCGGAAGGCATTCCCTGTTGGCCCGCCTGTTGCTGCATGCCTTGGATACCTACGGCTTGTTTAGTTTGCAAAATTTTTAGCCAAATAAACATTTTCATTGTTATTTAGTAATTAGTGTTCAATCATAATTTAATTAGATTTAAAAAATTCATCTCGTGAATTTTATTTAAACTGTATAATTAATTTTATTTTTATTTATATTTAATGCTTAATATATAGGTCCAAAGATTTAATATTTTGGAAGTGAACTAAACGATACCCTACTGCTCCTTGCTCGCTCATCCCTTCAAGTCAAGGCCTCACATGTCACATCCATCAGTCATCACACACACCGCGGCGCGCCCTGTTCAATGAGACTAGGGTCTTATTTAGATTGTCTTAAAATTTCAAGTTTTTTCACTCTCTCTCATATTAATTTTTGAATGCATGTATGAAATATTAAATGTAGGTAAAAAAAATAACTAATTATACAGTTTAGTTGTAAATCACGAGACAAATCTTTTAAGCCTAGTTAATACATAATTGGATAAAGTTTGTCAAATACAAACGAAACGTACTACACTGTTCAGATTGCAAAAATTTGCAATCTAAACCAGGCTAGCCACAGCGTTGCTTTTTACCGATGGCCAAACACTCTCTTTGAGCACCGATGCCCACGTTATAGCCGGTGCTGAGATGAAAAAAATATAGACACCGATGCATGTTTGTTCACCGGTGCTTCAAACGTTAAAAAATAGTATTCCTCGTTCGCCTCTGTCTCCGCGGCCGCTACGACGAGGTCCACAAACACAGTGAAGCACCGGTACCAATTAGAGAGCTGAAGCATTGGTGCTTTGTATCAGACTGAAATTTTTTTCGGCACCGCTCACACTGTGGACAGTGGACAGTCTTCCTTCTCTAGTTCGCTCGCCTTACGGCTATAAAACGTCGGTCCATCTTGGTTCACTGCTACCTACCACACGGCAGCTGGATGGAGCGACGGGCGAGTCATTGGGGGCGATTTGGGTCACCTCCTGCCTCTCACCTCTCACCGCTCTCGTCCTCTCCCGTCTTCTTCCCCATCGTGTCGAGCTCGCACGTCCGGCCATGGCGGCCCTCGCACAGCCGTGCGCCGCCCCCAGCCGTGGCTGCCCGCCCCCGGCCGCGTCGAGCAGGCAAGCCGCGCGTCCGTGGCCCGGCCAGGGCCGACGAGCCACCGAAGCCCCGACCGCGTCGAGCTCGCACGTCCGGCCATGTTGGACCTCGCACGGCCCTGCCCCGCCCCAGCCGCCCAGCCCATGCCCGCGACTGCCCGCCCCCGCCCCTGGCCGGGTCGAGTAGGCAAGCCATGCGTCCGTGTCCCCACCCCCGAGCTCCTCGCGCGAAAGGCCGACGCTCGTGCGTGCTCCTCCGTCGACGAGCGCGCGTGCAGGGAGACACCGCCGCGTGATCCTCCTCGCGGGAGCCGCCGCCACGCGGTCCTCCTCCGCTGGGCTTCCCCATGGCCGGCCGCCGGGTCCGGGATCACGTCGCGGCTCCACCGACACGCGTTCGGCGCCGCGCGCCAGCTCCCCGACCGCGTTCATGAACTGCGCGGAGCCCGGGCCGTCGGCGACGGCATGGCTGAAGCGGAAGCCGACGACGAATCCGCCGCTGGCGAAGGCGGTGACCTGGACGAGCAGGACGTGCCGCCTAAACCCACGACGAATCCCATCGCCTCGTCTGACCGTGCCGCCGCCGCGGCGCTGAGCTCGCGCGTGCGTGGTGCAGCAGCCGCCGCACCGAGCCGGCCGCGCGCGGGCATGGTGCCGCGGCCGCCGCCGCCGCGCCCAGCCGGCCGCGCGAGAAGGCAGTGAGGAGGGAGGTCGAGGCGGTGACGGCGAGCGGCTTGGCCATGGCGGCAGCTTCCTCATCCGCTCGTCAAGGTGACGGCGAGCTGTTGTGCCATGGCAGCCCGCCAAGGTGTTCGAGGAGAGGAGCTGGGTCGGCGTCAACACCGGCAGCTTCCTCATCCGCTCGTGCCACTCCCGCCGCTCGGACTCGGACCATGGGGACGAGCTCGTAGTCGACGCCGGCCTCCTCCAGGCACAACACAACAGCACCCGCGTCGTCCAGGGCCAATGACATGCATGTGTTCGATGAAATGCCAATGACAATGTTTGAGGGGTAACCTTACCATGTTTCAAGCCTTGGGTCACCATACAGGCAACCAAACACGTTCTCAACTAAGCTCGCCTCTGCAGGTACAGGCAACCAAACACGGATACTTGTACCATGTCGACCGAGCTCTCGCTGGCCATAGCAAGGCTAGCCGGCCAGGCCTGCCAGATAGAGGACAGCAAACACGCCCTAGGCTTTCCCACTCTCTGACCATAGCTCTCTCTCTCGCTCGCTTGTGATCCCCAGTCTCTCCGATCCTTCTCTCATTCTGTCGTCTGCCCCTGTCACCCACCCCCGTGCGGACCCAAGCAAGCAAATGGAGGTAAGTGAACAAGTCAAACAAGCTGTATGTGTGAAAGCAATCTGTCAGGACTACTTGGCGGGCTCGCCTGAAGACTAAAGCTCTGATGGCCGGTGCGTCGTCTGATGGAAATCCGACAATAGACGTGAAGCGCGGCAAGCAGTCAGTAGTGGGGTGAGTTGCCGTGGCGGCGAAGGCAGCTGGCGCTGGCTGTGTTGGCGGTTGATTCTTGCGTCATTGTGTGGGCCCATGGTGGCAGGTGTGCGCCGTATATAAGGCGTTGTAACTAAGGCCCCGTTTAGATTCCAACAAATTTTGCGCAGTATCCGTCACATCGAATCTTGCGGCACATGTATGGAGTACTAAATGTAGACGGAAAAAAACTAATTGCACAGTTGGATGAGAAATTACGAGATGAAACTTTTAAACCTAATTAGTCCATAATTAGACACTAATTATTAAATACAAACGAAAGTGCTACAGTAGCCAGAATACAAAAAAAAATTTGCTCTAAACGGGGCCTAACTGAATCGGCATCGATTGAATAGAAACTGAATCCCGAACCCTCTGTTCTGTTCCCCAATCCAATTGCTGTTCTTGCTTCTATCCCAAACTCCAATTCCTTCCCAAATTCCCTTCAGTTATCCGACAATTCCTTGGTGGATCGTCACACAATCGTTGTTCGACCATGAAAAGTTGATTGATTGTATTGCTGCTCTAGTTACCTCTATGTAATGATTTGATTGACGAGCGAGGCTGATATTATGCATGATGCATCATTCCTTCGCAATCTTCCTTACTATGTATATGAACGGGATCGCCGGCGTGCGTGCGTGTGCTGCAGAAGGTGAGGAGGCGGCGCGTGCCGGCATTCGGAGAGTGGAACTACAACTACTACGGCAGCGCCGAGCTGGTAGCCACGCCCACGGCGGCGGCGGTCCCCTTCGAGAGGTACGCGGCGGCGGTGCCGGAGCTGGAGGCCCGCAGCGACGTGTGGTTCAAGTACTCGCCGCCCCCTCGGAAGCCACCGCCGGTCAGCAGGAAGGTCCGGAGGCCGGCGGAGAAATCCTACGGCGGCAGCAAGCGCCCCCGTGCTGCTACGCCTGCGAGGGCGTCCGACGGCGTGGTCCCGTCGTCTGTGCCGCGCACGCCGGCTAAGAGCACCGGCGCGGCCAGGGCGGCGCGCGTGGTGCAGCGCGTCAACGCCGACCTGTACCAGGTGCCCCCGCCGGAGTTCGTCCACGATGACGACCTGAGGCCAAGGGTATGTAGGTCGCAAATATTGTGACACTCGTTTTAATATGTAATGTAACTATGATTTGTCGATTGATGCCATCACATCTCGCATGCATGCAGCGGCAGCAGCGGCAGCGTAAGAAGGCGTCCAGGAGCCTCTGGATGGGTTGCTTCGGGTTCAGCTGCAGGCCGGCTGAATAATTATTTTCTGTATTTGTTTTTATTCTACGTATGTATCTACTAGTTGAATTCTACTCCTTTCAGATTGTGCAATATTTTTTGTTTTTTTTTTATTTCTAGACTAGTATTGTACAGTGTGGAACTGTGGATCGAAAGAAAATCTATGCATGGTGCCGTATTCCCAATCATCTTGATACGCATCCCAAAACAATAAGTCGGCTGATTCCGGTTGTTTCAATAATATTTTGTGGATAAGCCGGCTGAAAAGAGCAGACGAACAGGGTTGCGTGCCTCCGTGCTTCAGGTTCAGAGCCGGATGCGGCTACATGAAAATTAGATCGATCCCGCCTTCCTCGTCTGCGTCCTCCGCATCATACTTGAGTCATCGGCAGTGCAGTGTCCATGCCGTCGCTGGCCTCCCCTGGCAAGCAGCAGCGACAGATCGATGGATCATGGACGTGATCAGGTTGGGCATCAGATTCAGATATGTATCGATATCACCGTCGCCGTAACAGGCGGCGGAGTCGATAGGTCAGGCTTGCCGTTGGAGGCTGTCCGTTGGAGTCCACAGTCTAGTTGAGCAGCAACGACGGGCGATGGAGATTACGTTGGATGGCTTCAGGGAATTCCTGGCTTCAGTGCTTATTGCGGACTCTAATTGGCTCAATGAGAGGGCTCTAACTGACTCGGAAGCATGTAAGAGCAGATTGCAGATGTGCCTGCGGCTGGTGGGGAAGCATGTAAGAGCAGATTGCAGATAGACTCAACATTAGGGCACTTACAAGTTACTCATTCGGTTCACAAAAGAACGTAGCTATAAAATTTATGCAAGTTAAATTAATTTAAATTTGACCAGATTTACAATGAATAGTATTAATATTCATGTCTTTAATTAGGTTTACTATGAAAAAATATTTTTTATGATTAATTTAATAGAACTTATTTTGTATCATATATGTTAGTACTTTTTATATAACTTTGACTAAATTTCATGTCGCTTCATACCTTGAAAGTGAGAATTACGTCCTTCTGTTGACAATGGAGTGCAACTCACCAAATCATTCTAGAATATTTATTGATGCTAAATCCGATCACACACTAGCAAGGGCTTGATTGCCCGAGCATCACACTGCCAAGATACGCAATGGAACTAGGCCCACTAGCAGGTCAGAAAGATACCCTAGGGTCAACGATGGGGGTATCATGCAAATTGAGTTGTCTTTACTGCTCTACACAAAAAGCTCCCGTTGCTGAAAATTGATTCTGCAGTAGGATAGTGGCAAATCTTTCAGAGAGAAGTGTTGGACAGTAAGGGGATTTAAAAAGCTTGAGGTACAGGATAAAAAGTATGATAGATTGGTTTTTTGACTATTCGAAAAGCTTGAGAAATATACAAAGCGACAGCAGCAAGCAGTGCGCGAGCTAGTCAACCAAGTTCGTCTGGAGCAACACCGCACCCCCACTCCCGAGGGTTTAGTTCTGATGTGGTTGCTAGTTCGGGGGAGGATCTAGTGCCGTGTTAACCTCTACCGGAAGAAGGTTGTGTCTAGTACTACATGTCTCTTTTTTATTGCTGCCATGCGAAAACATTTGGAACATTGTCCCTATAGCTACCGGGTTAATCCCTTCTATTCTAGATCCGCTGCTACCCACATGCTTGGAAGTTGACTAACGGGCATCGAGAGGGTGCAAAGAAATTTGATTTTGTGGGGTTTAATGCTACTATTTAGGTAATTTGGTGCACTCGTAATGACATTATTTTGAGAAAATACCGAATACTCCATTTGTTCCAAATTATAAGATATTTTGGTATTTCTAGATATATTCATTCTACTACGTTTCTAAACATAGTGTATATTTAAGTGCATAACAAAAACTATATTTCTGCGAACTGATCATAGATCAGTGGAACCTGTCCACCAGGGTTAAAGTCTTCGACTTGGCGCGAGTAATCGTATTTATCTCATACAATTTCTATAAAACTCATGCGTTTCAAGGAGGCCCTGCCTTTTTTTTAAGCCTGGAGAAGTGAAAATGGACGTAACAGGCCAGGGCCAGCAGCCCAGCTTTGCCGAGACGGGCTTTGCTGATTTTCCAGGCCGCGCGGTCAAACCGACGGGAGATCGAGGGCTCCAGGTCCTGCCACCCTTACGCCTTGGCAGGTCTTGGCGGCTGACGCGGTAACACCTTGGCTCCCTCGTCCATTCATCTACTGCAATTTCGGAGCTATGGACTGCCGGAGTCTCGCCGGCCTGCCCTCTCGGTTCTTCAATCCTCTAGGCGCCCAAGCTGCAAGCACGCGACTAATTGTGATCGATAGATCGAGGATTCGCCGTTGCTTGCTACCTGCTGCTGGCTGCGCGTGCACGACTAACGCACAATGCCTAATGATCTGAACCAACAAGGTGAGATTCAAGCTTTGCTCTTTTCTCTTCTTTTTTCATGTAGAAAAATTATGTCTACTTTCATTGCTAACATCATCGGCTCATCCCTCATGCAGCAAGATTGGAGCGCATCAGAGATGATCAAGATCGATCAATAATTTAATACAATCTAGTCACATTCATTAAACGGGATATTTTCTTTGAAGTAGACGAAAGATAATATAATTGAGATATTGATGTCACTTAGAAAGCGTCAGCTAAAATAGTCACATAAGTAGTATTGTAAGTCTCTTACTCTCTTTTATGCTTATATTTAAAACTATTAGCATGGTGTTTGAACTATGCATATTGTAATTTGTGATTGTTTTCAACTTAATAGTCACATATGGTTTTATCGAATTGTACAAGATTTTTTTGGTCGGCATATCCTTAGAAAAGTCAAAACGCCTTAAAATTTGAAATAGATGGAGTACTTCTTTTATGCAGGTTATATTCAAGTGGCGTCATACATCATTTTTGAAAAAAAAAAGATACTTCTTTTACACAGGCTATATTCAGGGGTTCATACTGTCTACGGTTTTAGACGCTGCTACAGCATGAGAACACAAGGGAATAAAATATGTTTGGCAAGTAAAGTGCTGGAGTTGTCGCCTTGGACGTCTTCTCTCAGAAACAAGCGTTTGAGATAGAAATCTTTTAAGAATTAGCTGGATACGGATGCAAAGGCTGAATATTTCCATTTTATATATATAAAAAGTAGCTGGATACGGATGCAAAGGCTGAATATTTCTATTTTATAAAAAAGGCTATTATATGTATAAATTATGGATACGCAGCCCAATCTTTATATTGAATAAACATTCATTCATAAGGATATATGCATAATGTATCACGTTTGGTTATTTGGCCACGTCTAGCAAGAGTTGAGCACTATATCATGTCAGGCGCACACAGGGAAGATGTAGCGGCGGAGACTCCCACAGAACAGAAACCATTGCGGGAAGTAGAAAGCCACCACGAACCCCACGACGAATCCCACCGCGCCGCCGACGCTGGATGCGTCGTTGACCCTACGCAGCCTGAGATGTATCCGCACATGGAACCGCCTCTTGCACTTGCCCAGCGGCGCCCCGCAGAGCCCGTCGTTGCCGGCGAAGTTTTCGGGTGAGAACTTCTGGAGAGAGCCCGGGATGGGACCTGACAACGAGTTATCCGCAACATTCAGCAAAGTTAACCGTGCAAGACGATCGCCCATAGTCTCCGGGAGCCGTCCGGTGAACCTGTTGTGCTCAAGGCTCAGCTGCACCAGGTATGACAGGTTTCCGACGCCGCTTGGGATTTCGCCTGAGATGCTTCCGTGCGTTAGAGAACAATACAATCCCATGTGCTTATCATTTGCATTTTTATATAGGAACAAAAAGTTTGGAAACAGAGGTTAGTTAATTTGTACCACCTGAGAAGCTGTTGTGCGAGAGGTTGAGAGATGTGATGAACGGCAACTGCCTGGCGATGTCTCCGGGGAGGGGTCCTGAGAGGCTGTTGTTTGACAGGTCCAGTAACGTCATGCTACTGCAGTTTTGAACGCCTTGAGGGAACGAACCTTCAAGCCCCATGTTGCCGAGGTTCAAGAACAGGACTCTGCTTTCAGACGGATGCCAGCATTCAACGCCGTTGAACTGGCATATGTATCCTACGGTGCCGCTGCTGTTGAACTCCCATGACGAGAGTGCACCGTTGGAATCGAACAGTGATTGTTTCAGGGTCTGCAAGCACAGGACGTCACTGGCGGTACCAGAACACGAGGATAAGCCGCTTAGGAGCAGTATCCAGATGATGATGAGGTTCATCATCATGCAACCGCGCGTAGGCAAAGGCCACAGCTTAGAACGAGCCTGCAATGGTGTATTCAGAGTGTTGGAGTTACAAGCTTGCAGCTAGTGATCTCACAGCCGGCTAGTGGTATCGTTCCCGTCCATTATATAGTGTGTTTAGCACAATAGCACTTTAGTTTTATCAACTCTTTTTTGAGTAAATCTTAGAAAACGCGCGTGTTGTATTGTATGTATCTCGTGTAGGGTGGGACCAAGAAGTAGGATTTTAAACATGAATATAAAACCGTTATACAAACAAATAACAAAAGCAACTGATTCTGAAATTTGTTCTATTCAGTAATATTTGTGACCTTCTCCTTTTATATTTATATTATACCTTTTATTTTTTATTTTTTTTTGCAGGAACTATTATACTGCTGCTAAGCGATATTGTTTTCATGGATAAGGCCTTGTTTAGATTCCAAGTTTTTTCACTCTCTCTCCATTACATCAAATCTTTGGACACATGCATGGAGTATTAAATGTAGATAAAAAAAATAATTAATTACACAGTTTGATTGTAAATTACGATACGAATCTTTTGAGCCTAGTTAGATCATAATTGGACAATAATTATCAAATACAAACAAAAATATTACAGTGCCAAATACTGATTCTAACAGCTATCTAAACAAGGCCTAAGTAAACCATGCCACCTATTTTCTCTGTCTAGTCTATTGCCGGTCTGCTTCTACCAAACTTCGTAGCGTTTGCAAGGTGAGAATGGGTCAGAGAAATCAGTATCATCATTTATTGCTTTGGAGAAAGAAGTTGACAAGCACGGAAATTGATGGAAAGCTAAATTAATAATTTCTCCTACTTGTAGCGCAAGACTCAGGCCTTTTGTTTGGATCATCGGATGTTTTACATATATATATATATATATATATATATATATATATATATATATATATAGTATTAAATATAGACTAATTACAAAACTAAATACACAGATTGAGATTAATTTGCGAGATAATTTTTTTAAGGCTAATTAGTCTATGATTTGACAATGAGGTGCTACAGTAAACATATGCTAAAGACGAATTAATTATACTTAATAAATTCGTCTCACGGCTGACGGATTCTGTAATTTATTTTTTTATTAGTATCCGAACACCCCATATGACACTCCATGTGACATCCGATGAGGGCCAGATTCCTCCCAGCTAAAATTCACTCTTTACGCTCTCACAAAATCACTGTTCAGCTGAAATTCACTGTTCATGGCTGAAATTCATTGTTTACGCTCTCACAAATTCCTCCCAGCGAACAGAGCCATAGACTAAAAAATAACTAATTGCACAGATTGCGTCTAATTTGCGAGACGAATCTTTTAAGCCTAATTAGCCCACAGTTTGACGTTGTGGTGCTACAGTAAAGCTACAGTACCTAGAGGAGGCAGTGCGCCGTAGCGTGGACCGGCACCAGGAGGCGAGGTCGGAGGACGGGCCTCGGTGAGGGTGGGGTAGAGGAGGCGGCAGCCCGGGAGGAGGCGGTGGGGTTCTGGGCGGTTCCTGTGCCGTTGGCCTAGGATAAAAATGATCGTGGACGGGGCGGCCAAGTTTTTTGTTTCGGTGATGATGATTGGTTTCGATGGAGCGTTGAACGGCGGACACCGCGTTGAAGTGCGAGCAGGATGCGGGGGTGAGAATGCGGGTGAGAAGCCTGGCATCCCACATCGAATTGTGGCCATCGGATTTGGTTAAGGTGTTTGATTAACCCTTGATTTTAATGGTGCTGAATTCGTGTGTGTATTTTCCTGGGTGCGCAATGGTTGGAGACTCTCGGCGGGAGATGTTTCATGGGGGACCTACTATAATTTCAACCGGTGCATTATAGTAGAGATCAGGGTGCCAACATTCCACGCCCGTAAAATGGCATATGAAGCCATTGGTGCTGTCGTCAAAAATCCATGAGGATTTCAGTACGCCGTTGGGATCATTCACTGACTGTTGTAGGGTCTTTAGGCATTGGACATCAAGTTCAAAAACAAAACATGACGACGAACCGCTCATCAACAGCAGCAACCAAAGGATGAACTTGGTCTTATCAGCCATCTTAGACATGGATTCTTGGCCAAAAATTGCAGCTTCTCAATTCCCACCTAAGCTGCTCGAACAAGTGTAAGAAACTTAGGGCCTGTTTAGTTCCACCCAAAACCTAAAAAAATTTGCGCAATATCCATCACATCGAATCTTGCGGCACATGCATGGAGTACTAAATGTAGACGAAAAAAAAACTAATTACACAGTTGGGTGAGAAATCGCAAGACGAAACTTTCGAACATAATTAGTCCATAATTAGACACTAATTGTCAAATACAAACAAAAGTGCTACAGTACCCAAAACCAAATTTTTTTGCCAACTAAACAGGCCCTTAGAATACTCAAATATACACCACTTGCAAAGAAAAACAAAGAAGCAGCAGACGGACTACGGAGGCATAGGACTCCTACTTGTTTTGCTTTTCTAGGTGATGCTACTGACTGAATGGGTGTGCAACTGCTAGCTGTTTCTTGCTAGTGTATTGGACAAGATCAGGTGTAACAAGAAACTCACCAGTTCCTCCTCGCGAAGCAGAACTGCAGAAGCCACCACTCACAACAAATCATAGATGAGTGGACAAGATGAGGTGTAACAAAGGAACTCACCGGTTCCTTCCTCCACGAGAAGCTGAAGCTTTAAACGCCGGAGGGGAACAATCAGTGTTAGACTTGAGACTTTGCAGCAGGAAGACCGAAGACGGACCCAAGCGGTCTGAGACTGACACCACGACAAAAGTAGGCGGTTCATGTTTGCGTGTAAGGTAGCTTGGTTTAGATCCCACTCAAAATCCAAAATTTTTCAAGATTTCCCGTCACATCAAATCTTGCGGCACATGCATGGAGCATTAAATGTAGGTAAAAAGAATAACTAATTACACAGTTTGTCCGTAATTGACGAGACGAATCTTTTAAGCCTAAATAGTCCATAATTAGACAATTTTTGCCAAATATAAATGAAGGTGCTACAGTAGTCAAAAGCCAAAAAATTTCGCATCTAACGGGGCCTAAGTTCTACTATGCTGATGCGTCACATCACAAATTTATGAGGACAGTGACTAAGTTGTGAAGATGGCGGGTAATTTCTTTTAAGGAAAAGTCCCCGACTTATTAGCAGTGGTCTACTCTAACTTCTCACCTCTAAAATCATATATTATATCCCTTAAAATATTGAAAACCATCAAGATAACTCTATAAGCCATGTTTGAAAGCAGTTTTGCAGACGTGGCATATTTTACACAACCCCTAACATAACAAGGGTTGGTTATATATCCCCTCAGCTATAAAATCTGATATTGTACGCGTCCAACAATGGTCGAATAACCCACCGGATGGTTTGGATCGTTTGGATACCGTATCCCACTACAATGGCCTAAACACCTATGCTTGCACACAAGTATATCGGCTGCCTTCCTATCCCTGCTCTTTTTAGGCTTGCTCCACCCGCCCGATGAGCACCACACCGTCTCATGCTCCACCTCATGACACTCCTCAAGGGCATTGAACTCATGCCATGCCTACATCCTTGTCATCCGATCCCTCTCACATCCTTGCCCCCTCTCGTTTTCTCCTGCTATGGCTACCTAGAAAACTAAAGGACAACTGGATGGAGGATATGGGAGGGGCCGTTTGACGATGGTGTAGCGTGGTGGTTGAGCTCAATGCTATCGACGAGTTCCGAGACGTGGAGCAGGAGACAAGATGTTTGATGCAGAATAGTGCTTGAACTTGAACTTATAAAGTATTAACTTTACGGGTATATATTATTAAGAATATAACATTTAGTATATATTATTCGCAAGAAAATATAGAAGGAAGCAGTAAAATACATTGTCATCAGAATTAACGTTTTCTGGAGATACGATTTCCTCTCCAGTCGCAAATGTTGGAATTATTTTCTTTTTCTAAAAAATGACGATTCCCTCTCCAAGACGGCATACGGTGGAACGGGTAGAACCCGCGTCAAGTCAAGATCAAGAGTCAGTCTCCGCTCTCCGGCATGGCGGCTGCATTGGTCAGAGTTCATGTCAAGATAGTAACAGGCGCGTCTAGTAGCTTGTGCTGATAAATTCAAAATAACGGCTATACTCTTCCATCCATTTTTTGGTTTAATTAACTAATTTTATCTAAAATTCTAAACGCTTTTATGTCTCTATAAATAAAATGCACTATAAAAATATTCAATGACTAATCTAATAATATTTATTTAGCATTTAGTATTTTTTATATTTTTAAATTTATTTTTTAGATAGAGAAAGATCCGGGTAAGAGAAGGGTGTGGTAGACGTCAGTAGGGGTCTGTTTGGTTACTGCCCTCGCAAGCAGCTTGTCGGGAACCAATAGCAGGGTACTAAAAGAGAAGGAGCTAATGGTCATCTACATTGATTCACCTAAGCAGTCAAGTACGTGACTACATGTCCAAACCATCTCAACCGGTGTTGGACAAGCTTTTCTTCAGTTGGTGCTACCCCTAATCTATCACGTATATCATCGTTCCGAACTCGATCCTTTCTTGTATTACCGTAAATCCAACGCAACATACGTATTTCCGCGACACTTATCTGTTGAACATGTCGTCTTTTCATAGGCCAACATTCTGCACTATATAACATAGCAGGTCTAATCGTCGTCCAATAAAATTTGCCTTTTAGCTTCTGTGGTATCCTTTTGTCACATAGGACACCAGATGCTTGGCAACACTTCATTCACCATGCTTTGATTCTATGGCTAACATCTTCATCAATATCCCCGTCTCTCTATAGCATTGATCCTAAATATCGAAAGATATCCTTCCATCACTTCATCCACCTTGCTTTTATTCTATGGCTAACATCTTCATCAATATTTCCGTCTCTCTGTAGCATTGATCCTAAATATCGAAAGGTATCCTTCCTAGGCACTATTTGACCTTCCAAACTAATATCTTTCTCCTCCTGAGTAGTAGTGCCGAAGTCACATCTCATATACTCAGTTTTAGTTCTACTGAGTCTAAAACCTTTGGACTCCAAAGTCTCCCGCCATAACTCTAGTTTCTGATTCACTCCTGTTCGGCTTTCATTAACTAGCACTACATCATCCGCGAAAAGCATACACTAAGAGATGTCTCCTTGTATGTCCCTTGTGACCTCATCCATCACTAAGGCAAACAGATAAAGGCCCAAAGCTGACCTTTGATGTAGTCCTATCCTAATCAGGAAGTCATCTGTGTCTCCATCACTTGTTCGAACACTAGTCACAACATTGTTGTACATATCCTTAATGAGCCCGACGTACTTTGTTGGGACTTTATGTTTGTCCAAAGCCCACCACATAACATTCCTTGGTATTTTATCATACGCAACATATCATATGCAAACCAACCAACCTGTGTAAACTTGAAAACTACCAATCAGGATCACTGGATGCTGATCCAATGGATGGGATGAGGGGGCTTAAGCGCAAAAAAAAGGACAGCAGGTGGGGGGCTTAAGCGCAAAAAAATCCAATCTCTCACCCTATTCATTGGATCAGCATCTAGTGGTCCTGATTAATAGTTTTCAAGTTTGCACAGATTAGTTGGTTTGCACCTGATACGTTGCCTTTATCATAAGCCTTTTCCAAGTCAATAAAAACCATGTGTAGGTCCTTCTTCTTCTCCCTATACCGCTCCATAACTTGTCTTATTAAGAAAATGGCTTCCATGGTTGACCTTCCGGGCATAAAACCAAATTGGTTCATAGAGACCCGCGTTATTGCTCTCAAGCGATGCTCGATAACTCTCTCCCATAGCTTCATAGTATGGCCCATCAACTTAATTCTCCGGTAATTATTACAACTTTGAATATCCTCTTTATTCTTGTAGATCGGTACCAATATACTTCTCCACTTGTCAGGCATCTTGTTCGATCGAAAAATATGGTTGAACAGCTTGGTTAGTAATACTATAGCTATGTCCTCGAGGCATCTCCACACCTCGATTGGGATACCATCCGGTCTCATCGTCTTACCTCCTTTCATCCTTTTCAACGCCTCTCTGACCTCAGATTCTTGGATTCTCCGCACAAAGCGCCTATTGGTGTCATCAAAAGAGTCATCCAACCTAAATGTTGTGTCCATATTCTCACCATTGAATAATTTATCAAAATACTCTTGCCATCGTTGTCGGATCTCATCCTTCTTCATCAAGAGATGCTCCCTTTCATCCTTAATGCACTTAACTTTGTTGAAATCCCTTATCTTTCTCTCACAAACCCTAGCCATCCTATAAATATCCTCTCCTTCCTTCGTACTCAAATGTTGGTAAAGATCCTCATACGCTCTACCCTTTGCCACACTTATAGAACGCTTTGCAGTCTTCTTTGCCCCCTTGTACTTCTCTATGTTGTCCACACTCCTGTCATGGTGCAAGCGTCTATAACATTCTTTATTCTCCTTAATAGCCATTTGGACTTCCTTGTTCCACCACCAAGTATCTTTAGCCTCGCCTTCACTTCCTTTGGTTACTTCACACACCTCTGAGGACACCTTCCGAATGTTGGTTGCCATCTTCTCCCACATGTTGTTTATGTCATCTTCTTCCTTCCAAGAGCCCTCTTTGATAACCCTTTCCCCAAATACCTCTGACATCTCCCCTTTCAGTTTCCACCACATTGTTCCTTTAATCTTAGCTTGTTTATCGCTATGGGCACGCACCTGAAAATGAAAATCTGTCACCAAAAGCTTATGTTGAGAAACAACACACTTCCTTGGTATCATCTTGCAACCCAAGCATGCTCGTTTGTCCTTTCTTCTTGCGAGGACAAAGTGAATCTGGTTAGAGTGTTGTCCGCTACTGAAGGTCACTAGATGATATTCTCTCTTTCTAAAGAAAGTGTTGGCTATCATCAAGTCAAAAGCTACCGCGAAGTCTAGAACTTCCCCCCCCTCCTGATTCTTACTACTATACCCAAAACCTCTATGAACTGCCTCAAAACCTGCGCTTATAGTACCTACATGCCCATTAAGATCTCCTCATATAAAAAGCTTATCACTACTAGGTACAGCTCTAATCAGACCATCTAAGTCTTCCTAGAACAGTCTCTTAGCACTCTCGTCGAGGCCTACTTGGGGGCATACGCACTAATTACGTTTAAGACCATATCACCAACGACAAGCTTGACTAAGATAATCCTATCTCCTTGCCTTCTCACTCCCACAACACCATTCTTGAGGCTCTTATCAATCAAAACTCCTACTCCATTTTCTATTCACGACTATCCCTGTGTACCAAAGCTTAAAACCTGTATTATCCACCTCCTTCGCCTTCTGACCCTTCCTTTTAGTCTCTTGAACGTATAATATATTTACATGCCTTCTAGTCACGGTATCAACTAATTCTCTTAACTTACTTGTAAGCGACCCTATATTCCAACTACCTAAACAGATCCTAGTTTGTTCGACTAGCTTCCTTACCCTTCACACCCATCGATTCAGATGTGAAGACCCTTACTCATTTTTCACTACACCCAGGCGCCGATGTAGCGCGCCACTAAGGAAGCGACGACCCAATCTTTGCTCACTTGACACCATGCCCAGATGGCCAGATCGTGACAAGGTGCGTCACCAAGGGGGTGCCGACCCAGCCCTTGCCCATTTAACACCATACCCAGGTTCTGATATGGTGCGCCGCTAAGAGGGTTATGCCCCAACGGTTTTCTTTCGGGTTCCATCTCCATTAGAATGGCTAGTTTTAACGTTGGCTCACCACGCCTATCACAACCCTTCTCCTTTACCAAGGCTTGGGACCTGCTATGTTGAGACAACATAGACGGAGTTACTTTAAGGACTATAATATCACGTTTTATAGTTGAGGGGGGTAAGCAGTCAACTCTTAATATGTTAGGGGGTTATATAGACTTTTTAATATGTCACGTCAGTAAAACCACCTTTGAAACCGTCTAAGTGTTATTTAGACGGTTCTCAACAATTTAAGGTCTAGAATAACTGGAATTATAGGTGACCAAACATCAATTTATCCATCAAGCCATGTGATGAACTTGTTTTACAGCATTGTGACCCCTTAATAGTTAATAGTTGCAGTCCCCCTACCGTCCACCCTGATCCAATTCACCTGCACCACTAGCTTCGCCTCGCCTCCCTCTTCACCTTGGGCACGTCAGTGGAACCGCTACCGCCTCCCTATCACCACTAACATGACCATGCCACCGCGGTGCGCCGCCGCACGGCTCGGCCGCAAGTGGCCGCCCCTCCTCCGCCATCCTCCACTATAACCGTCACCTCGTCCTGGCCCATGGTAGCCCCCTGATGCTCACGTGCTAGCCAGTTAGGTCCGTAGCAGCCCCAGCTCACTGGAATGGGTGCGCCGCCGCTGCAGACGGTCGCACATCGCTGCAGCTCGCTCCAGCATGTCCCGCTGCCCTACGTTGCTGCTTGGTGTAGGTAGTTGGACCGTAGTTGAAGGTCAGCCCAATCGACAGGCCAGTGTGAGCCCTAGGTGATCGGTGCAGCCACGCTGTGCCACCGTCCATCATGCCACCGTGCGCTGGGTCGTCAGGGTGCGCACAGGGGAAATTCTAGGAAAGCTAGGGGGTTAAGTGAGAGAGACTATGAGAGGGAGAAATTGTGTTAGGACTTCGATGCGATTCGGGAGGAAGCCGGGGGCGTTGTTGCAAAAGCGCCAGCGCACGCGTGCCTCGCGCGTGGGCCGGCCTCGCGTGGGCCGCGGAAGCAGGCCGCTGCACGTGCGCTGTGTCACGTGGGCCGCGCATGTGGGCCGAGCGGGAGATTTCGTTTTTCTTTTCCTAAGGAATTAGAAATAGTTTTCTAATTTAATTTTTGGGCTGATCTTTGGTAAATCATATAAAATCATGTAGGTGTCCAAAAATTGTGAAATAAATTTTATTAGGTTCCTAAAATTGTGATATATCTGTTAGTGTATTTAGTTCATGTTTATATGTGTTGATACTAGGAGCTATTAAATAGTATGAGAATGCTTAATATTATTAAGTTGATTATTGTAGGAATTGTTGTGGTGAATTGGTGATAGTTTTGATCCTTAAATTTTTACAGCAGTTTCATTGTATTATTATGTGTTCACCGTAATTTTTGTAGGCTTAGAATAGACTAAGCATTAGGGTAGTTAAATGCTCTTTGTTTCGATATACATTAAATCACTAGTAGAAATAAAGATATATCCTTAATTTGCCAAGCTAAGGGTTTGTTGGTTGAACCCAACACTTTGCTTGATGAAGATGATAGTTAGCTTAGTATCTTAGTCATTAGAGCTAGCTTAGTAGCTTGGTATGCGTATTCTTGTTTTAAGAGTTGCTATTGACTAAATACTAAGTTGTTGCATCATCATCGCATGCATGTAGAGAACGAGTTGGTGGAGATAGTGACCACAGACGATCACGAGTTCAAGGAGATCATCAAGGAATACGAGGAGGAGGTCCTTGTGAGGGAGGAGGTCCCGGAGCCACCACCGACTGACTCGGCTGACACCGCGCCTGCCTAAGGCAAGCCCCGGTGCATAACCCTTATTTTTTATAATCACTATATGTCTAAATATGATGTGCATTTACGTCACAGGAATTTTATGGAAACCACATGCATTGATATATCTGTCCTATGAGTCTTACTAGTGCAGGTTCGAGTAGCTGCTATGCTTAGGTTTTTGGTAGCGTGAGTAACCTACCTGTCGGATACCAGAAAAGGGGTACCCTAAGCGAGAACCGAAAAAATTGCTTAGCCCTTGTAAATATCAAAGCCAAGGAACAACGACGAGGCCTCGGCCGATTCTCCGATTCGCCCGAGGCTCGCACTGCACAGCCTCTAACGAGGTGCCGACTCTCCGCCACACCGAGGCCCCCTCGCTCGAGGCCCCGCGCCGTAAGGCCTCGGACGAAGTACCGATTCTCCGCCTCGCTCGAGACCAGCTCGGCAATGACCCCGTCACCGCTGCCTCGACCGGCTTCTCTGACAAAACGTCACATCCAATTAACGCGTCCAACCACTCCCGCAACGTCAGCCGCGTGGCGGCACAGTACAGCGGAGTGGCCGATGGGACGGGAGCCACATCGACGCCATGCAATCAGGGACAGGACTGGGCAGGGGTTACCGGCCGTTGTGCTCGGCATTGTGCCCATGACTGACACCCGTACTGCACTGTGCTACCTAACTCCCGCTCTGAGGACAGCGCGGCATGGAGAGTCAGGTCCAAGTCCCTGTAGCCTCGAAATCAGTGTATAGGACCTACTGCTCCCTCTGAGCCTCGACAATCCGCTTCAGGGTCCCGGCAGCCTCGGGATTCGTGCCCGCCGAGCCCCCCACGATGGCTCGACCTCGGCACCAACTGAGCCTCGGCTCTTTACGCTATCGACACACAGCGTCCGGCATGTCATCTGCAGTACGCACCGTACCCTGCGCCAAGCTGCACCCACGTCATGAGCAGGGCCAAGCTCCTGTATCCTCGGAGTCAGCACGCCCGCACCTTCACGTCAGCCCCGCCTCGGCACTCCACGCTGGTCAAACATGCAGCAACCAGCATGCCTCTGGCAGAGGAAGACGCGCCTGCCACCACAGGAGCTCCCACGTTGCATAGGACCAGTCGTGACCGACACGTCGCTCCAGCGCACCAAGGATAAGACCACTCCGTCAACCATGCCACCACAGTGACAAGCATAGGGCTCAGACATACCGCCTTTGTCCATGAAACGTCATGTAGCAAACACATGTATCGCCCCTGTCCTCCCCTTCAACTATAAAAGGGGGTGACCGGGGCCGCTTCTAGATAGCGAGAGAACACATGAAAAACCACGCTCTCACACATGCGCAAGCAACACTCTGTAACACACGCTCCCCCCATTGCCTAAGAGCAATGTCTCAAGCAGCCCACACCATTCCACGCAGAGACCTAGGACTAGCACCCTCTCTCACCCTGCTTGTAAACCCCTACTACAAGCACCTCGGTGCAAGAAATACAAGATCGCACTCTTGGACATGACGTAGGGCACCTATTGTCAGAACCAGTATAAACCTTGTGTCTCTTTGCATCACCATCCAGGATTAGGGGCACACAGTTCAAATTCACTAGTTGGTTGAGGACTCCCCGGCCTGAAACACCAACAGTTGGCGCGCCAGGTAGGGGATCATACTGCGTGTTAGCTTAATCATCCCAACAAGTTCCGGATGGCAGACCCCGTGCGACCTCTATGTCTCAGCACGGTGATCTGGTTTGGGAGCCTAGAGTTCATGTCTCTAGGATGTGAGTATGATATGGTACTCCTCACGCCCAGAGCCCCACCGACCGACGACGACATCACGCATCAGCAGCCCAAGCGCAGGCAGCGCCCGGACCGCCGCTCGTCGCGCTCGCCAGGCACGATGTGAGCGGGACCACCCCGACACCGCATGAGCTCAGGGCGATGTGCCGCGCTCCGCCGGTATCCCATGCCCGGCTGTGGGTATAGAGTCCCTAGTTGGGGACCTGTCTAGCTTAAGCCTGGGTAGGGGAAAGACGCTGGTAACATGCAGCAACGCCCTGTCATCGAGCTCCGCCCTGCCACCTCCTGAGGAGTCAACTCTGATGGAGTAGAGCCCAGTGATGGCACCATCCCCGTACCCCTTCGGGTTGAGCAACGCCGCCGCCACATTTGCTTTTGCCTACGCTTCCGCTCACGTGGAGCCCTCAGGATGCCACCAATGTTTCGCCCTTGACCTCTTTGCCACAACCTCGACCCACACCCACACTGACTCCTCGAAGGAGGATGAGGCGTGGGTCGAAGCGGATTTCTCTGGGCTTCGTGACCCTGAGGCTATGCGCCGCTTCTTGGCCGCGAGCGACTATTGTTTTGGCTACTCCGACTCCGACGACGAAGGCACTTACGATCCCACTCGAGAGTGCTTCCACATCGGGCTCGGGATGCCAAGGGCGAGCAATCAGAGTCAAGGGGCAGGTAACCGCTCCCTGCTCTGCCAAGGGGCAGGCGATGCCACGCCTCCACTCGTCGAGCCTCGGGCAGCGCGGAACGAGAACCCCACCCTCGAGGAACTTCGACGCCTTGACCTGGAGCAGCTCCGTGAGCTTCAGGCCAAGGTCGAACAAGACCATTTCCTTCTGCGGCAGCTCTGAGACACTCTCGAGCAGGAGCAGCGAGGTTGCGGTGATGGTGGAGGAGCCCGGCGGAGGGATCGCGACGTCCACCACCGCATCAACGACGACAAAGGGAGTGAGCAACCCCCAATCTTCAATCGCGCTAGCCAGAACGTCGTGGCAGTAGTGATGCTAGTCCAAACGATGCCCGAGCCCTCTACCACGGAGGGGTGGCGAGTCCACGGCGAGCTCCGGGATCTCCTTGAAACCACCGCGGTACAACAGGCCAAAAGTTCCGCCTCTCGACGGCGCGGGGGTGCCCCGGAACTACCCGTGGCATCGCCTCAGCGGGATAGAGAGGCCTCGGTTTGTCCCGAGCTCGCTTGGGCGCCGACAGCCAACAGGTCCCCCTCGGTGCACGACCGCCTCGGCTACCGACGCGAGGCGCAAGGCGACCACGATGTGGTCAGCAGGCGACGGCGCCACGATAATGATGGGCTAGCCCAAGGCTACCACCAGCACCGAGGTGGTCGCTATGATAGTGGGGAGGACCGCAGCCCTTTTCCTGGGCCACCTGGCCCTCGAGTCTTCAGCAGGGCCATCCGCGGCGCTCACTTCCCGGCCTGGTTTTAGCAACCGGCCAACCTCACAAAGTACAGCGGCGAGACCAACCCCTAGCTTTGGCTAGCCGATTACTACCTGGCTTGTCAGCTAGGCGGTGCGAACGATGACCTGCTCATCATCCGCAACCTCCTGTTGTTCCTGTCAGACTCAGCGCGAGCCTGGCTCGAACACCTCCCTCCCTCGCAAATTCACAACTAGCGCGACTTGGTCAAGGTCTTCGTCAGGAATTTCTAGGGCACATACGTGCGCCCTGGGAACTCCTGGGACCACAAGATTTGTCGCCAGAAGCCGGACGAGTCTCTCTGAGACTTCATCTGATGCTTCTCCAAGCAGCGCACCGAGTTGCCCAGCGTCGGCGACTCAGAAATTGTCCAGGCTTTCCTCTCTGGCACCTCCTGCCGAGACCTGGTCCAAGAGTTAGGCCAGAACATACCGACCTCGGCGGCCAACTTTGCCTCGGGCGAAGAGGCTGTCGGGGCCATCTTCCCCGACAACGACGCCAAGGGGAAGCGAAGGTATGAGGCCCCCGGGTCCTCGGCCTCCCGTTTCTCCAAGAAAAAGAAAAAGGGGCGCCAAGGGAAGCAAGAGGCCCTCGATGCCGATCTTGTCGTAGCCGTAGATCGCAAGAATCCCCAAGGCACCGCCAGGGGCCCCGGGCTCTTCGACGACATGCTCAAGAAGCCACGCCCTTACCACCAGGGCCTGGTGAAGCATACCCTCAAAGAGTGCACCATGCTCCGACGTTACTACGCCAATGTCGGTGTTTCGTACAAGCACCGGCAAGTAAATTTATAGTAATGCGCCTTAGGCTCGGATGGTGCGCTAAAGGACACAAGATTTATACTGGTTCGGGCCGAAGTCCCTACGTCTAGTTTGTTGCTGCTCGTGTTATTAGCACCGTGAACGGTTTGAAGTAAGGGGTACAAACGATCGAGAGAGGGATTGGTCCCAAGTCTCTGATGGAAGGGTTCAAGGGATGTCAAGAGGTTCGACCCAACTTGACTGTGCGTATCTGAGAGTCGTCTCGTTCGATCTTTTTTCTCCCTCCCCCTCTTTATGGAGGAAGCGCATCTCCTTTTATAGATGAAGGGGCTGGCTTTACAAGGGTGAGGGCTTTAGGATGCGTACTCTACTTAGTCTTGTGGTTCACGTCTACCCGGCCTGGTCCTTCATTCTGATGAGTGCGAAGGAAGATAAGCGCCTACAATACTATCGATGTCCCTGTAGAATGTCAGGTTGGTTACAGAATGCTACCCTGCGTAGGGTATGGGCCGCAGTACAGTGGTTTTGACTTTTGAGCCTCCCCCAGCCTTGCTCCGCACGCCTTCTGGTTCCTATGAGTCTTCGTCGGAGGGACGCGGGGTCGGGGTCTGGAGTAGCGCCATGGCCAAGGTCTTCTGTCTTGGTGGACCTGAGGGGTCGGGAAGCGGGCGCCGCTCCCTTGGGTCCACCGCGTGGTGACGGAATATCCGTCGTTCATGGAGATAGCAAATCCTTTTCTGGAGCATAGTGGTTGTCATATATCTTCGCCGGTTCCGTGTCCAGAGAGTGCAAGGCAGCGCCTACAACTCTCTGTGGTGGAGAGCTCGCACTTTGTGACACCTTTCGGGCTCTGGGCGCTGGAAGGGCCTAAAGCGCCCGTCCGTCATCCCCTGGCAAGATTTTTTTCCCCGCGAGGTGCGAGGTGGTATGGCTCTTGGAGCCACGGTTGACTGAACGTCATGTCTTGCCCCTGTCTCTATCATCTTGAAGGAACAGGAGAAGTGGTCAGTAAGATGAATCCAATCTGTAGATATGGAGCAGAGTGAGGCTTGTTTCTTGCCACACAAGCAGAGACCAATTCCTATCTCCGGGTGAGACCGACCCTACTCCTCCCGGGGTCAAGGCGAGGCTGATCTATCCTCAGCCCTCGGGGCGAGACCGAGCCCGCTCCTCCGGGTCGGGCGAGGCGTGAGTCTATCCTCAGCCCTCGGGCGAGACCGAGCCCGCCCTAAAGGCGCCGGGCGAGACGGAGACTAGCCACAGGCCCTCGGGCGAGACCGAGCCCACCCCAAAGGCATCGGGCGAGGTGGAACCAAGCTCCTGTCATTCCCGTGAGGGGTGAAGCAACGCTCTTATGCGTCCAGAAGTTTTTAACATTCGGTGGTTATTGGTTCCACCTTCTAGGGTACCCCGGTATTAGGTCCCCGACAGTAGCCCCCGAGCCTCTAGGTGATTCGAGTAGAACTGCCTAGAAGGTGGTTTTTGATTTCGTCGAGGTTACTTTGTCAGAGGGTGCGCGCGAGCGCACCCGATGGGTGTAGCCCTCGAGCCCCTGGGTGATTTGAGTAGAGTCGCCCGGGGGGTTAAATCGGTCCCTTCGCGGGTAAGGCTAAAGGACTTAATTTTTCGTCAACTGGACATTTTTCCGAGTGGGTCGTGGTATCTCGTTCGCTAGGAACTGATTCGGGGCTGACCTAACTGGTGCTTCTGCCCTTGATTTCGGATCGTCCGTGGATCCTTTCTTAGTTGGGCCGGCCAGCGAGCTTCTAGGCCCTAGGTGGGCCAAAGAGAAAAGAAACAGGCCTTTGTGGCTTGCGTTTCCCAGGTGGGTAGAGAGTCCGGGTTCGCCTGGGGAAGGCGATCCGTCCACCGAGATTTTTGGGGTGAGAGGATAGGGACTGCGGGCGCGTGTCCCACGACGTGACGCGGTGGCGCGCGTGGCAGGCCCGGAGATCGAGGTGGATGGTTGCCCTTCTCGCGTCCGTCGCCCCCTATAAAACCACGGGGTTCGCCCCCAAGGTTCCATATTTCACTCCCCTGCCTTTGCGTTCTGAAACATCCGCCGCTAATCGTCCCAGCCTCTCGCGCCCGCATCGCCACCGTCGACCGGCCTACGTTCGTGTTCCAGCCGCCGTCAAGCTCGCGCCTGCCCTTCCCCCCTACTGCTTTAATGGAGTTGTGGGGCACATCAAGCATCACCTCCCAGCGTCTGGAGGGCCTCGTCCACCGTGGCCTTCTCCGCCCACTATCCGCCGTCCAGGAGTGGTTGCTACCTGGCGACGAGGGTGAGCCGGTGCCGCCTGAAGGGTATGTCATCTCTTTTGCCATCTTCCATGAGCGGGGATTCAGGGTACCCGCGCATAGATTCCTTCGGGGGCTGTTGGATTACTATGAGGTAGAGCTGCATCATCTAACTCCCAATGGTATTCAGCACATGGCAGCCTTTGTTGCCCTGTGCGAGGGTTTCCTAGGGATCGATCCCCATTTTGATCTATGGCGGTATTTCTTTACCATTAGTCTGTCAAAGAGGAAGATTGGGGGGAAAGACGTGAACGCGCCGATGGGGTGTGCCAGCATTCATCTGCGCCATACCCGGTCGAAGGGTTACCCATACATGCGTCTGGCGACATCCAACAAGGGATGGCACTCGCAGTGGTTTTACGTTAGGGATGACGCGAGTGCCACCCTACCGAAGTACACTGGACGTCTTATTGTGGACGTTCCGGAGTCGTGGGGCTGGGGCGTCCAGACCAAAGACAAGAAACACATCTCCGACCTTGTTTCCGCCCTCCAAGCACTGAAGGGTCGGGGTGTAAAGGGGACAGGGATTATCGGTGCCTACCACGCTAGGAGGGTGACGCCTCTGATGGCGCGTGTGCTTCCCCTGCATCGTATGATGCCCGGGATATCGCTCGAGGGGACGGTGCTTGTTGACGAGGCACTCCCTTACTCGGAAGTGGCGCAGCGCATCAAGGAGGCGACGGAGCCAACGAAGGATTCTGCAGGCAGGGTCCTCGACATTGTGTATCCGGTGCCCGGACACCCCCCAATGCGGCCATAGCCTGGATTCTTTGAATTCGTAAGTTCTCCTCTCCCGTGCTCTTTTCTTTTTTCCTGGATCTCCATTTTTTAACACTTGCTTTATGATGTTGGGACCAGCCGAGGGTGCTGGTCTTTAAGGACAGCCCAGTTCCACTGCCGAAGGACAAGGTCGTGGCGGCGGTGAATCGACTCGCAGCCGAGCGCGACAAGAAAGCAAGGGAAGATATGAAGAAGGCGAAATGACTGAAGCAGGAGGCACGGGATCGGGGAGAGGACGTGAGCAGTGAGGATGACGACGATGATGATGATGACGATGACGACGACGAGGTAGCCGTCGGCGTGGATTGGGACGTCCTGGAGGACGAGGACACGCTGACGAGTGGCCACCCATCCGTGCAGGGGCCCTTCCCTTTCCACGCGGAGGGAAGTAGATCGATGAGGTCAGTGGAGGCCGGCGAGTCCGCCGCTTCGCACGGCGTGCCAGCCGAGGAATGGTGGATGGGGGGGGGCAGACCTGCCACCGCCATTCTCGAGGCAACGATGGAGGGGAGCAGCTCCGGTGCTGCACCCCGTGAGACGATGGAAGGGGACGGCTCCGGTGCCGCGCCCGACGAGATGAACCCCCCTGCCTCGGAGCAGGGGGCAGGCATGAAACGGTCCCGCCCAGATGAGTCAGGGCAGGGATCTGGGGATCCATCCCCAAAACGCTTCCGCCGGCCGAGGACGTCAATGTAAGCTGTTGATTCCTCTATTTTCATCTTTTTTCCAATTTTATTTTGGCTTAATGGTTATTACCTTTGTGCAGGTTCTTGCGGATGGGTCACCCCCTAGGGCTGGCGCCCAAGAAGAGTCTTGCCCTTCAAGCGGGATAGACGGCGTCGCCTGGAGTCACCCCTGTTTTGGGCAAGAGTGGTGCCGACGTCGGGGCCGTGTTGGCCGACCCGACGGCGCCCATGGTGGCTCCCACGCCAGCGGAGGTTACTGAGCGAGCGGCCTCCTCCGTGGCGGTCGTGGAACAGCCGGCCGAGGGCCGCATACCACCGGCAGAGGTGGTCATGACCGCGCCAAGCCAGGATCAGCCGGGCGCGGCCACGGTGGTGCTTGAGGATGCAGTGCAGTCCGCGCCACCAGGGACCCAGGTGGATCCACCCGTGGCGCTCGAAGCGGCCCAGACGGGGGAGGTTCCAGCCGGAGGGTCCTCGAGTGCGGCGGTGGTGCCGCATAGGGTCAGGAGGGAGCCACCACCGGCCCCTTTATCGGGAGGAAACCGCTCCCCTACGCGGGGGGAGCCGCCGCTCCAGTGGATGGCCGCTCAGGACCCGATGTCGGCTCTTTTCTCGCTCGATGATCATTTCGAGAGCATGGAGCGGGAGGGTCTTGACATCGGGATCTCGAGCATGCTAAACGCCCTGGACCAGGCCAGAGGGGCCCTCTATGAGGTCGTTATCCCTGCCACTCAGGTATTTTCTGGGCTTTCTTCTTTCTTCGTATGTTTTTGTGTTTTCGCATTTCTGATACCAGTCTTCTTCCTCTTCAGTTTCTTGTTGCTCGTAGTCAGAATAAATCCCAATTCCTCCACGAGCAGAAGGCAGAGTGGGATCGCCTCTCCGAGGAGGCCCGGCTGCGAGCAGGCATGGCCGCACAGCTTGCTGCCGCCCAAGAGCGGGAGACCCAGGCGCGTCAGGACGCGGAGGAGGCCCACGGGATGTTCGAGGACCTAGCGGTGAGGTCTAAGCTGGAGGGAGAGGAGATTGCTAGACTCCAAAAAGAGCGAGACAAGCTGCTGCAGAGGAATGCCGCGGCTAATGAGAAGGCCGGCGAGGTCCTGAAGGAGCTAGAGATGGAGCGGGAACTCCGGTGGGAGGCCGAGAGTAGGGCCACGGCCCTCCAGCAGAAGGTGGACAAGGACGTCGAGGTGGTCCGCTCTCTCCGGGCGGAGCTTGGTGACGTGGTGAACCGAAGGTTGAGTGCTGAAAACGCCTCCATCAAGCTGGAAAAAGAGGCTGCCTATGCACGAAGGACCCTTCAGGTTGAGAGCGACGAGCACGATCTTCTACAGGCTGTGGTCGGGGTGGTCCTTAATGCCCTGAATGTGACGGAGCCAGTGGAGACCAGCCCGCTCACGGCTCGTGTTGCAGGTATCACGGCTCGGGTGGGCCAGCTTGAGGAGAGTGCCTTCCACGCCGGGATTACCCAGGCCTTCACCGTCGCCCACGCTCATTATGGGAAGGAAATCAACCTGAAGGTGATGAGCGAAGGCTTCCCGTCCACCTACGAGGATGAAGAGCTGGAGGAAATGGAGAAGATGGTTGCTCCCCTTGCAAAAAACCTGGCAGACAATCTGAAAGAGATGGTTCTCCCTCCGCGGAAGTAATTAGTCGAACAATTTTGAGAATAACTTATATGTAATATGTGGACAAGTGTCAGTATTTCTCGGGTCTGGACGCTTTTCGTGATTTTGCGTCGTAATTTTGTTTTGTTTGATTTTTTACGATCTTACCAATCTGTTCCCCTGAATTATACCGCTGGTTATAATGCGAGGAGATTGTTCCGAAAGAAAGAAAGGAGGTAGACGTACCTTAACCAGCCCCCGAGCAAGGTCCGACCCCCTGCATTTGCTGGGGTCGGGGGTTGCTGGAGATCGGAACTGTGGTTTTGGTGACAGGGTTGACGAAGTCCATGGACGTCATCGCGATATTCCCCGCCCTGTCTTCCAACAGAAATCCCCAACTGGGGACTCTATGGGCTCGGCAAGGTGGGGCCTTCGAACCTGTGTCCCTGTATTGTTTGGCTCAAGCCCCCGAACCTTGTTAGGGTCTAATAGGGGTCGGCTGTTATTTGCGTGTCACCCCATCCTCGGTTTTCGCAATCGGAGGGGCTGAGTGAACGACACTTGCCTCGACGGCTCGAGTGTCGCGCTCAATGAGCTCACTAACGGGTACGTTCGTGTGGATTCCGGGTCCATCATTTGCTGATGGGGTCGGTAGGGCCCTCTGGTGGCACTCCACAACTTCTTAACCCGCCTCCCGACAGATGCCTTAGTCGTTCGATAAGCTCAGGGGGCCCGATGGCCTCTCCTCGATGGAGATTCTATGGGTTTGGCTCGGGGTTAGAATCGAACGAGAGAAGGTCGAGACGTCCCTGTTCGCTTTTGAGCGGGGTCAGGTAGGGCCGCTAGGGCTTGTCTCAGTTATCTCTCCCTGGCTCTGTTCGGCGTGAGGCGGCCTCGAGCCCTTCGCGGGCCGACCTTCGAACCTCGGCCTGTGGTCGCCTATATCGAATGAGGCGACAGCCGTTTTGTGGTGCGACACGAATCGTTGGGATGTTTTGCCTATGTATAATATAATTGAAATGAAGGCGGGGTCGGTAACGTTACCTTGGTGGCATGAGTGGCGAAAAAGCTCCTACCAGATGGGCTCAGGCCCTAACGTTTGTGACGAGGTTGGAATAACCTGCATAAGATTTGCTATTCTTTGTTTTCGTGTCTCGGTGGCGATCCGAGCCATTTGATTAACTTGGGTAACCTGACAGCTTCTCCTTTGGGGGAGATTCTATAGGCGGACCCCTCCGATCCCTTCTTTGAGAAGGCAGACGTCGAAACTAGGGACGCGGAGGGCGTTGAGTATGATTTTTCTGGTGAACAGAAACACCGTGGCTATCGGGGCGTAGGGTTTGCTAGTTCGTCCAGTTTTACTCAAAGCTTTGTGCCCGTATGCCGCGCCCTTAGTTTCAAGCGTACGGAGGGGTCGGGTGAGGGGGATGTCTAGACTAGTTGACATCCTCGGCATCCCCCGAGTGATGTTCGTGTCCCCGCCATTTGACGGGGTCGGAAGCTCGTGAAAGAATTTTAATGCATAAAGTAAGAAAGCTGAGATGCTTATCTTTCTTTGGACGTTCGTTCGTCGTGTCTTCTGAACCGAACGGCCGGCCCAGGAGATCCGAAAGGTCCAGTCGTTGGGTCGTCCATGGTCCTTTCGCCTTTCCTTAGCTACCACGTCTCCTCTTTAAATAGGGAGGGGCGAGGAGTCCTCATCCCACCTCGTCTTCTGCCTCCGAGCCGCTATCTCTCCTTCTATCTTTCCGCCGAACGCATCCATGCGTCGCGGCACTTCCTGAGTGAGGAAGAGTAATGCTAGAGAGAGAGAAAACTCACAAATTTGCTCGTGAGTCTAGTGTTTGATGTCGAGCCAGAGGTTATCCAATGTAGATGAGACGGTGCGTGCTGCCCTTGCTGAGGAGTCGCTGTTGTCGAAGGAGAAGAGGCGCCGGTGGGCGTCGTACGTCGTCGACTGCGTCGTCGTCCGCTGTGCTCCTCCTTTGGCGGGAGGCGTTTCCTGCTCATACGCCATTGTCAGGGCTATGGCTGGGGATGATGGCATAGTCCCCAGACGCTATGGCGGTGGCGTCGCTGTCGAGGTTGCGGCTGACGACGATGGCGTAGTCCCCGGACGCTCTGGCGGAGGCATCGTAGATGGTGGCGCCTTCGAGGATCCAGTGAGGCGGCGGGATATCGGGATGCCGCCGATGAAGAGCGTGGCACGGCGACCGCAGTAGACGAGCTGGCCCGTGTATATGCCCCGGGCGTCGTCGATGGAGAGCGTGGCGCGGCGGCCGTAGTAGCACTCGTAGTAGAGCTGAGCAGAGACTGTAATGAAATAACCTTGTGGGGAAGCCCCCGAGTAAACAGTCCTCTGAATTTATAAGTATATTGTTCCTTTTTGTAATGAAATCACTTTGTATGTGATGAGTTTGTGCAAAAAATGAACAAAATTACATCCTTTGCTTATGGCAAGCAATTTTTTTTATCTTTCTCTCTTCTGCAGGAAAAATTTTGGCGCTTTCCGACCCTTCTCATGGTCTAAGTCATAAGAAGCTAGGAACGTGGGCGAACTAATTCTGATTGAACTGGTGAGCAAAGAGGTTGCAGCCGCTGGGGCGTGGGTGTCTCGCGGTCCTACCAGTTGTATTCAGAATCGGTCCCCAAAATCTTAGCCCTTGGGACTTGTTTTATGAGGTGAACGGAAAACCTAGAGAATGTTTGTAAGTATAACACAGGAGTTTTTTGCAAGCGCAATATTTATATCACATATGTCATATGTTATGAACACATGCCAGCCCCCGAGTGAGATCTGACCCCTCGCCATTTGCAGGGGTCGGAAGTCACTAAGGGTCGGGGTTTTGTTACGACAAAATCTGATAAGGAAAAGTGTAAGCTTATTTTAAGGATAGAAACGACGTAGCCGTTCGATGTTCTAGGCGTTGGTGAAGACCTCGCCGTTGATGGTTTTCAACCGGTAGGCGCCTAGGCGAAGTACTTCTGCGACGACGTAGGGCCCTTCCCAGGGCGGGGAGAGTTTGTGGCGGTCCTTGTTGCTCTGCACAAGACGGAGGACGAGGTCTCCGACGTTGAAGGCTCGACCCCACACCCGTCGGCTGTGGTACCATCGCAGCGCTTGCTGGTACTTAGCCGAACGGAGGAGGGCGATGTCGTGGGCTTCATCTAGCTGATCCATGGCGTCTTGGTGAGATGCTTCGGCCCCCTTTTCGTCGTATGCTCTGATTCTTGGTGCTCCGTAGTCGAGGTCCGTTGGGAGAATGGCCTCGGAACCATAGACCATGAAGAAAGGTGTGTAGCCGGTGGCCCGGCTAGGAGTTGTCCTTAGGCTCTAGAGCACGGCTGGGAGCTCAGCTAGCCAGCGTGCGCCGAATTTGTTCAATCGGTTGAAAATTCTGGGTTTGAGGCCTTGAAGAAGCATGCCGTTTGCACGCTCAACCTGCCCGTTCGTCCGGGGGTGTGCGACGGCTGCCCAGTCGATCCGGATGTGTTGTTCATCACAAAATCGAATGAATTTCCTACCAGTGAACTGCGTGCCGTTGTCCGTAATGATGGAGTTCGGTACTCTAAAGCGATGGACGATGTCGAGGAAGAATAGCACGGCTTGCTCGGATTTGATCGTGGATATTGGTCGAGCTTCAATCCATTTTGTAAACTTGTCTATGGTGACAAGCAGGTGGGTAAAGCCCTCGGGCGCTTTTTTGAGTGGCCCAACCAGGTCGAGCCCCCAGACCGCGAAGGGCCACGTGATGGGGATCATCTGGAGAGCCTGGGCCAGGAGGTGTGTTTGCCAAGCGTAGTACTGGCACCCCTTCGCAGGTGCGTACAATTTGCTCGGCATCGGCTACTGCGGTGGGCCAATAGAAACCTTGTCGGAATGCGTTTCCAACCAAGGTTCTTGGTGCGGCATGATGACTGCATACTCCACCGTGGATGTCGCCCAGCAGGAGTTTTCCCTGTTCGTCAGGGATACAGAGTTGCAGAATTCTGATGTGACTTCATTTGTAGAGTTCGCCCTCTATAAGAACGAAGGACTTGGCGCGTCGTGCGAGCCATCGGGCTTCCATCTTGTCGGTCGGTAGTACGTCGTGGAGGAGATAGTCGAGGTAAAGTGTTCTCCAGTCATCGGGAGGATCGGACTCCACTGCTGGGTCTTCTTTAAGCTCCATGACCTCGGGGTCGGGCGGAGAAGTTGGCGGATCGGCCCTGGGGGTCGGACTAGAAGGGCCATCGTCGGCTTGTTCCGACCCCGCATAGCGTATCGAGGGTTTGTGTTGATCACTGGCAAAGACGCCTGTTGGGACTGGCTCTCGGCTGGATGCTGCTTTTGCGAGCGTGTCGGCCGCTTCGTTGAGGCGCCTAGGGATGTGATTGAGTTCGAGGCCGTCGAATTTGTCCTCCAGACGTCGGACCTCTTGACAGTACGCCTCCATCTTGGTGTCGTGGCAGCATGACTCTTTCATGACCTGGTTGACGACCAGTTGAGAGTCGCCCCTGACGTCGAGGCGTCGGATGCCCAGCTCGATGGCGATTCGTAGGCCGTTGATGAGCGCTTCGTATTCTACAGTATTGTTTGATGACGGGAAATGAAGCCGAACCATGTACCTCATGTGGACCCCAAGGGGGGATTCAAAGACTAGTCTTGCTCCGGCGCCCTTCTTCATCAGCGATCCGTCGAAATACATTATCCAGTACTCTTGATCGACGGCTGCTGGTGGCATCTGGACCTCGGTCCACTCTGCGATGAAGTCAGCTAGTGCCTGAGATTTGATCGCCGTTCGGGGGACATAAGAAATGCCCTGATCCATCAGCTCGAGTGCCCACTTTGCGGTTCTTCCCGTACCGTCATGGCTATGAACGACCTCACCGAGGGGGAACGACGTCACCACTGTCACGGGGTGTGACTCGAAGTAGTGGCGTAGCTTCCTTTTGGTGATGAGGATGGTGTAGAGGAGTTTCTGGATCTAGGAGTAACGGGTTTTGGAGTCGGATAACACCTCGCTGATGAAATAAACAGGGCGCTGCACCTTGAAGGCTTGCCCCTCTTCCTCTCGCTCTACTATTAAGGCAGAGCTGACCACCTGGGTGGTGGCCGATATATAGAGCAGGAGGGATTCCCGGTCGTAGGGAGGAACTAGGACCGGAGGTTTAGTCAAAAATTGTTTAACCATGTCAAGTGCTTTCTGAGCCTCGGCTGTCCACTCGAAGTGGTCAGATTTCTTCAGGAGTCGATAAAGGGGGAGTCCTCATTCGCCGAGGCATGAAATAAATCGGCTGAGAGCGGCAAGGCACCCTGTGATCCGCTGAACCCCCTTTATGTTTTGAATCGGGCCCATCCTTGTGATGGCCGATATTTTCTCTGGGTTGGCTTCGATGCTACGCTCAGAGATGATAAAGCCGAGAAGCATGCCCCTCGGGACCTCGAAAACACATTTTTTGGGATTGAGTTTGATGCCGTTTGCCCGAAGTTTCGTAAAGGTTCGTTCAAGGTCGGCGACAAGGTGGTCAGCTCGCTTGGATTTGACTACGATGTTGTCGACATAGGCCTCAACGGTTCGCCCGATGAGGTCTCCGAAGCAATTAAGCATGCAGCGCTAGTACGTTGCCCTGCATTCTTCAGACCGAATGGCATTGAAGTGTAGCAAAACGATCCAAAGGGTGTGATAAAAGATGTCACGAGCTGGTCGGATTCTTTCATCGCGATTTGATGGTAGCCGGAGTATGCGTCAAGGAAGCAGAGGGTTTCGCACCCCGAGGTGGAATCGACTATTTGGTCTATTCGTGGCAAAGGAAACGGATCCTTTGGGCACGCTTTGTTGAGGCCGGTATAATCGACACACATTCTCCATTTCCCGCTCTTTTTTCAGACAAGAACAGGATTTGCTAACCACTCTGGGTGGTATACTTCCTTAATGAATCCTGCGGCCAGTAGTTTGGCTATCTCCTCACCAATGGCCCTGCGTTTCTCCTCGTTGAAGCGGCGCAGGCGTTGCTAACCACTCTGGGTTGTCGCGTCGTAGCTTCTTTTTTTCTCTTGGCGGGACGGTCGGAGGTGCCTTCGTCAGCGGCCTTGTCCCGCCTCGCCCTGCCGTCGGTGCGGTCGAAGATGGCTCCGACCGCTTCCTCTCCAGAGGCATGACTGGTGGCGATGTCCAGGAGTTCCTTGGTAGTCCACGGGCCCCTGCGTCCCAGCTTGTGGACCAGGGATTCGCAGGTCATCCCGGACAGAAAGGCTCCTATCACGTCGGCGTTGGCGACGTTCGGGAGCTCGTTGCACTGTCGAGAGAAGCACCGAATGTACCCGCGAAGGGTTTCATTGGCCTTCTGGCGGCAGTTTTTGAGGTCCCATGTGTTTCTAGGGCATTTGTACGTGCCCTGGAAGTTACCCATGAAGATCTCCGTCAGATCCGCCCAACTCTGAATAGCATTAGACGGTAGGTGCTCCAGCCATGCTCGCGCCGAATCGGCCAAGTACAGCGGGAGATTGCGAATAATGAAGTTGTCATCACTCGCACCACCGGCCTGACATGCAAGCCGATAGTCTTTGAGCCAAAGCCCGAGATTTGTTTCGCCGGAATATTTAGGGATGTTGGTAGGCGGTCGATACCTTAGGGGGAACGCAGTGTTGAGGATGTGTCGGGCGAAGGCCTGAGGGCCTGGCAGGCCGGGGCTCGGGCTTCGGTCCTCGTTGCTGTCGTAGCGCTCATCACGTCAGGGATGATAGCCACAGCGTGCTGCTTCTCCATTGTTGCCATGGGCGCGTCTCCAAGCGTCGATGATGCTGCGTACGTCGTGGCCATGGCTGAGGCATTGATGTACTAGGACGACGGAGGGCTGCCCGCCGGCTGGCGGTGTTTGGTGTACGGATGCGTCCTTGGTGGGACGCACCGAGGGCGCGCACTGGCTGGTGTCGGGTTCGCGTCGTCGAGACAATGAACTTTCCGCCTGCTGCACCGCTGCTCACTCGAGCAACGTGCGAATCTCCTGGTGAGCGCGGCGATCCTCGGACGTCATGGCCTCCGGAAGGCCATGGAGCAAGGCGGTTGCTGCGGCGATGTTTTGGCTGGCTCGGGCAAAGTGAGGAAGGGCCCCATCGTCGGTGAGGATCCTCTGATGTATGGTGCGGGCCATGGTGCGTGCGCGCCCCTCGTCTTGGCGGCGTTCAATCTCGCGATTGATGTCCGCGTACTCCCGGACGAGCCCTTGCTCGGCCTCATCGATCTCCTGCTGATGGGCCTTTAGCTGCTCCATCCTTAGGCGAGATGGGGCTGTCGTCTCTTCCCCAGATCTGCTGTCAGGGTTGTTTGTAGGGGTGACCTCTTCCCTAGAGGCGCTTTCGACGTGACCTTCGGGGGTCTGCGTCATGAAGCACTCTCGGGAAGGGTGGTGACTCTCCCTACTGGAATCCGAGCTAGAGAACGATCCTAGCTCCTCATTGAGGAGCCCGTAGAGGGTCTCCGTATCATGTTCAATCGCCCCCACGAACTCGATGTCCGTGGGTGACTGAACCATCCGTAGCGCCAGAAGGTGGCTAGCGGTTGCCGCAACGTTGTGGAGACCGAACGGAAACGCTGTTGGGGCGCTCCGTACAGGATCTTCTGGACATAGGGTGACGTTGTGCGAGACCTCCCTTGGTGACCGGACTCCCAGGGAGTTGCCCGGCGGGCCCTCAAGCCTAAGACGGCTGAGGTTGATGGAAGGAAGAGATGGGGTGGCAGAGTGAGTCAGCACCAACTCTCCTTCTAGTGTGATGATGAAATCTAGGTCGCCAAAACGCACGTGTGCGCCCGGGACCCAGGTGATTGTGTGGGTGGCCATCCGAGGCCTGATTTGGAACGCGCAAGCCCCCTACCTGGGGCACCAACTGTCGGTGTTTCGTACAAGCACCGGCAAGTAAATTTATAGTAATGCGCATTAGGCTCGGATGGTGCACTAAAGGACACAAGATTTATACTGGTTCGGGCCGAAAGTCCCTACGTCCAGTTTGTTGCTGCTCGTGTTATTAGCACCATGAACGGTTTGTAGTAAGGGGTACAAATGATCGAGAGAGGGACTGGTCCCAAGTCTCTGATGGAAGGGTTCAAGGGATGTCAAGAGGTTCGACCCAACTTGACTGTGCGTATCTGAGAGTCGTCTCATTCGATCTTTTTTCTCCCTCCCCCTCTTTATGGAGGAAGCGCATCCCCTTTTATAGATGAAGGGGCTGGCTTTACAAGGGTGAGGGCTTTAGGATGTGTACTCTACTTAGTCTTGTGGTTCACGTCTACCTGGCCTGGTCCTTCATTCTGATGAGTGCGAAGGAAGATAAGCACCTACAATACTGTCGATGTCCTCAGAGAATGTCGGGTTGGTTCTGAATGCTACCTGCGCGAGGGTATGGACCGCAGATGATGGTTTTGACTTTTGAGCCTCCCCCAGCCTTGCTCCGCACGCCTTCTGGTTCCTATGAGTCTTCGTCGGAGGGACACGGGGTCGAGGTCTGGAGTAGCGCCGTGGCCAAGGTCTTCTGTCTTGGTGGACCTGAGGGGTCAGGAAGCGGGTGCCGCTCCCTTGGGTCCACCGCATGGTGACGGAATATCCGTCGTTCGTGGAGATAGCAAATCCTTTTCTGGAGCGTAGTGGTTGTCATATATCTTCGTCGGATTCTGTGTCCCAGAGCTGAAGGCGGCGCCTATAACTCTACAGGGTGGAGAGCTCGCACCTGTGACACCTTTCGGGCTCTGCGGCGCCTGGAAGGGCCTAAAGCGCCCGTCCTGTCATCCCCTGGCAGTACTTTTCCTGCCAGGGTGTAGGGTATGGCTCTTGGAGCCACAGTTGACCTGAACGTCATGTCATGCCCTGTCTCTATCATCTTGAAGGAACAGGGAGAAGTGGTCAGGTAAGATGAATCCAATCTTTAGATATGGAGCAGAGTGAGGCTTGTTTCTTGCCGTCGGGCGAAGCGGAGACCAATCCCTATCTCCTGGGCGAGACCGACCCTGCTCCTCTGGGGTCGGGCGAGGCGGAGTCTATCCCTCAGCCCTCGGGCGAGACCGAGCCCGCTCCTCCGGGGTCGGGCGAGGCGGAGTCTATCCCTCAGCCCTCGGGCGAGACCGAGCCCGCCCTAAAGGTGTCGGGCGAGACGGAGACTAGCCCTGGGCCCTCGGGCGAGACCGAGCCCACCCCAAAGGCGTCGGGCAAGGTGGAACCAAGCTCCTGTCATTCCCGTAAGGGGTGAAGCAACGCTCTTATGTGTCCAGAAGTTTTTAACGTTCGGTGGTTATTGGTTCCACCTTCTGGGGTACCCCGGTATTAGGTCCCCGACAGCCAAGCTCGGGCTCCCCAACGATGATGCCAAGAAGAAGGGTGCCGGCGATGGAGACAACGAAAAGGACGATGGGTTCCTCAAGGTGCACAATGCCTTCATGATCTTCGGCGGACCTTCAGCGTGCCTCACGGAGCGTCAGCGAAATAGGGAACGCCAGGAGGTCTTCTCGGTTGAGGTAGCCATCCCCAGTACCTCGACTGGTCTTGGGAGGCAATCACCTTCGATCAGGAAGACCACCCCAATTATGTCCCAAACCCCGGGCAGTACCCGCTTGTCGTCGACCCGATCATCGGCAACACTCGGCTCACCAAGGTACTGATGGACGGAGGCAGTGGCCTCAATATCCTCTACGCCAACACCCTGGAGCTCCTGGAGCTCGATCAGTCATGGCTCCGAGGTGGTGCCACACCCTTCCACGGCATCGTGCCAGGGAAACGCACGCGACCCCTCGGGCGCATCGACTTGCCCGTCTGCTTCGGCACCCCCTCCAACTACCGCTAGGAGATCCTCACCTTCGAGGTGGTTGGGTTCAAGGGGACCTATCACGCCATCCGGGGGCGCCCGTGCTACGCCAACTTCATGGCGGTCCTGAACTACACCTACCTCAAGATGCCGGGCCCCAACGGCGTCATCACTGTCGAGTCCACGTACGAGCCTGCATACGACTGTGACGTCGAATGCATCGAGTACGCCGAGGCTATCGTGGAGGCCAAGGCCCTCATCATCAACCTCAACCAACTCGGTAGCGAAGTGCCCGACTCCAAGCATCGTGCTGAGACTTTTGAGCCCATAGAGGCCATCAAACTCGTCCCGATTGAAAGGTCCTTGTTTGGTTTTGGTAATTGAGTGACAACCTAGGTGGACTAATTGTGTTTATGTGAGATACACAGGTGATTAGTCCACATGTACATGTGTGTGAGCAACATATGCCATGGAGGTGAAAATGGCTTGGAGATGTTGCAAAGCTCACACATGTGATGATGAAGGAGCTTATTGCACATGAGACATGACATTGAGTCATGTGATCAAGGTGGAGAAGATCAAGACAAGACTTGGCTTGATGGACCGGTTGCAAGCGTGAAGGGCAAGTCGAAGGCTTTGGAGTGATGGACCACGGGCAAAGTGAAGCTTGAGCAAGACTTGCATACCGATGGACGATGGCAACGGTGAAGGGCAAGTGAAGTCAAGATCGATGAACCAATATGATCATGTGATGATATGAAGTGGATCATATCATTATTGATCGTGTTGGTGCATGTGTTGCATCGACATTGAAGGAGATGGAATGAAATGCGCAAGGCAAAGGTATAACCTAGGGCATTTCATTTCACCGGTCATAGGTGTGTAGAGAAGTTTATGACCGGGTTTAGGATAGATGGCCGTACTATCAAGAGGGGCAAACTTGTTTGCATATCGGTCATCTAGTGCCACTCGAGTGATCAAACTTTGCATTGTCGCTAGGATCGACTGGCGTGGCAAGTTGTGTGGCTAACATCCTTTGGGAAATGATTGTGAAAATGCTAACACACATACACATGATGGTGTACACTTGGTGGTGTTGGCACATTTACATTCGGCGCTTTCGGGAAAATAAAATGCCTATTTTCTATTGCGTCGGATGCAAGTTCTTGTGGTTAGCACATTGGAGCAAGGGTGATGAAGTTAGAAGTGAAAACGAGTTAGTCGCGAAGATGCTGGTGTCGGTCAACTGACCGGATATTTGAATCTGAATGCACCGGATATTTGGCAGTGCGTCCCGGTCAGCCGACGACGATGACGCAGAAGTCGGAGGTGACCGGACGCCGGCTGCGTCCGATCAAATGTGACCGGACGCGTCCGTCAAAGGTCGGTACTATCGAAACGACCGACGCCGGGGTTCAGCGTCTCGTCGCTTGAACTTCGCTGCGTCCGGTCAAGTCAAGTGACCGTTGGAACCAGGACACATGGCCGTCTGCGGGCGACCGGACGCTGAGGTCCAGCGTCCGGTCGGCCCGACCGTTGCCCAGTGAAGGGGTAACGGATAGTTTAGCCCTTGGGGCTATAAATAGAAGTGGCCCTCGGCCATGGCTGGTGCTGAGCACCTCAAGGGACTTAGTGTCCATGCTTGTGAGTGCTTGGGAGCCCTCCATCACACACATACTTGATAGCGATCATCCGAGTGTGTGAGTGAGTGATTCTAGTGCGATTGCATCGTGAGGTTGCATCGAGTGGCACTAGGTGATCGAGTTGCGAGCCGGTGGTGCTTGTTACTCTTGGAGGTTGCCACCTCCTAGATGGCTTGGTGGTGGTCTCCGTCGAAGCGCGCAAGAAGCTTGTGCGGCGCTCCGGAGAAGTGCTTGTGAGGGGCATTGTGCTCGCCCCGCGGGAGCCGCGAAGAGCAACTCTAGTAAAGCGTGTCATTGAGCTACCCTCACTCAAGGGGTAGGTTCTTGCGGCGCCCGACGTGCGGGCTTAGCGGGTGATGCTAATTAGCCGCCGAACCACCAAGTGAGCGGTCGACACAACGGGGACTAGCGTGTTGGCAAACACGTGAACCTCGGGAGAAAAATCATCGTGTCAACCTTGTTCCTCCCGTTGGTTTGCATCCCCATTACACAAGCTTGCAATTACTTATATATATATATATCTTAAGCTTGTGTAATTGCTCTTGTAATTAGATAGCTTGTGTAGCTAGCTAATTACCTTCTTGCTTGTGTAGCATAGAAGTAGCTCCCTTGCGTGGCTAATTTGGTTTTAGTAACCTTGTTAGTCACATTGCTTAGTTTGTGTAGCTAAGTATTTGCGCTCTCTAATTAGGCGTTGGTTGCCTTGTTATTGAGCATTGCTAGTGAGCTTAGTTAGCTTTGTGCTTTTGCTTACTAGCATGTGTAGGAGCTCCCTTGTTACTTAAAGTACTAGTGGCATAGGTCTGTGTGACCTTGCTCCTAGAATTGTTTAGGAGAGCTCTAGCTAGCCCGGCACCTTAGTTGCTTTATTAGTATCTTTGCAAGGTGCTAGTGAACATATATAGAGGGGTGTAGTCTTGGCTAGACCGATTGTTTTAATTCCGCATTTATATCGGTTAGCCGACGCGATTAATTTTAGAAAAAACTATTCACCCCCCCTCTAGTCCGCCATCTCGACCCTTTCACCGATCGACCCCACCTGCTCCAACGGCCGAACGTAGAGGCTCAACGCCTCCCTCGACAGCAAATAGGAAGCCATGCTCGTCGACTTTCTCTGTGCGAATGCCGATGTGTTCGCATGGAGTCCCTCGGACATGCTGGGCATACCGAGGGAGGTCGCCGAGCACGCCCTGGACATCTGGGCTGGCTCCAGATAGGTGAAGCAGCGCCTGCGCCGATTCGACGAGGAGAAGCATAGGGCCATCAGCGAGGAGGTGCGGAAGCTTTTGGCAGCAGGATTCATCAAGGAAGTGTCCCATCTAGAGTGGTGAGCTAATCCTGTATTAGTTAAGAAGAATAATGGAAAGTGGAGGATGTGTGTGGACTACACTGGTTTAAATAAAGCATGTCCAAAGGTTCCATTTCCATTGCCTCGAATCGACCAAATCGTTGACTCCAGTGCAGGATGCGAGACCCTATCTTTCCTTGATGCGTATTCCGATTACCATCAAATCAAGATGAAAGAGTCCGACCAGCTCGCGTCTTCTTTCATCACCCCATTCGACATGTACTACTATGTGACTATGCCATTCGGCCTCAGAAACGCAGGGGCCACATACCAGCGGTGCATGACCTAGGTCTTCGGCGAGCACATCGGGCAAACTGTCGAGGCCTACGTGGACGACATCATGGTCAAGTCCAGAAAGGCTAGTGATCTCATCGATGACCTAGAGATCACCTTTAGATGCCTCAGAGAGAAGGACGTCAAGCTCAACCCCGAGAAGTGTGTCTTCGGGGTTCCCCAAGGCATGCTCTTGGGATTCATAGTCTTGGAACGCGGAATCAAGGCCAACCTAGAGAAGGTCTCGGTCGTGACCAACATGGGACCAATTCGAGACCTCAAGGGAGTGCAGAGGTTGTGGGATGCCTAGCGGCCCTGAGCCACTTCATCTCGCGCCTTGGCGAAAAAGGCTTGCCCCTGTACCGCCTCTTGAGAAAATCTGAACGCTTTTCTTGGACCCCCGAGGCCGAAGAAGCCCTCACCAAGCTCAAGGCACTGCTCACCAACCCTCCTGTCCTGGTACCACCGACCAAGGGCAAGGCTCTCTTACTCTACGTCGCCGCAACAACCCAAGTGGTCAGTGTGGCCGTAGTAGTTGAGAGGCAGGAAGAGGGGCATGCTCTACCCATCCAACGACCTGTTTACTTCATCAGCGAGGTGCTCTCTGAGATTAAGACACGCTACCCCCACATCCAAAAGCTGATCTACGCCATAGTCTTGGCTCGACGCAAGCTGCGTCACTACTTCGAGTCCCACCCGGTGACCGTGGTGTCGTCTTTCCCTCTGGGAGAGATAATCCACAACCGAGAGGCCTCGGGTAGGATAGCCAAGTGGGCCGTGGAACTCATGGGGGAAGCCCTATCTTTCGTGCCTCGAAAAGCAAATAAATCCCAGGTCTTGGACGATTTCGTGGCGGAGTGGACCGATACCCAACTATCACCTGCTCAAATCCAGGTGGAATGCTGGACCATGTACTTTGATGGGTCCCTGATGAAGACCGGGGCGGGCGCGGGTCTGCTCTTCATCTCACCCCTCGGAGTGCACATGCGCTACATGATCCGGCTCCACATCGCCGCCTCCAACAACACAGCCGAGTACGAAGCCCTCATCAACGGCTTGCAGATCGCCATCGAACTTGGAGTGTGGCATCTCGATGTACGGGACGATTCGTAGCTCGTCGTCCATCAAGTGATGAAGGAGTCAAACTGCCATGACCCCAAAATGGAGGCGTACTACAAGTTGGTACGTCGCCTAGAAGATAAGTTCGACGGTCTCGAACTCAACCACATCGCACGAAAATTCAACGAGGCCGCGGATGAACTGGCAAAGATGGAGTCGGCACGGGCCCCGGTCCCCTCGAACATATTCACCAGAGACCTCCACAAGGCTTCCATTGACTACGCCTCGGCGATGGAAGAGGGCCCACCGGTCGAGCCCACCGCAGAGCCCGAGGCCCCCTCAGTCACCGAGACCCCTGCTGTCGAGTCCGAGGTCATGGAAATCAATGTGGAACCTCCTGAGGACAACCAGGGCACGGACTGGCGAGTCCCATTCCTTGATTGCCTCGTTCGAGGAGAGCTTCCTGCGGATAGGACCGAAGCCCGATGGCTTGCGCGATGAGCCAAAACTTACGTCCTCAGCAACGGCGAATTGTACAGGCGAAGCCCATCTGGCGTCCTCCAACGGTGCATCACCACCGAGACAGGCCAAGCCCTACTTTGGGACTTGCACGCGGGAGCCTACGGGCACCATGCAGCGCCTCGGGCGCTCGTTGGAAACGCCTTCTACCAAGGGTTCTACTGGCCAATGGCGGTTGCCGACGCCACCAAGCTGGTACGCTCCTGCGAGGGATGTTAGTACTATGCGTGGCGGACGCACCTCCTGGCCCAAGCTCTCCAAACCATCCCCAGTGCATGGCCATTCGCTGTATGGGGGCTGGACATGGTTGGGCCTCTGTAGAAGGCCCCCGGGGGCTATACCCATTTGTTGGTAGCAATTGACAAGTTCTCCAAGTGGATCGAGGCTCGACCGATCACTCGAATCAAATCCGAGCAAGCGGTGCTGTTCTTCACTGATATCATCCACAGGTTTGGGGTTCCAAACACCATCATCACTGACAATGGGACATAATTCACCAGCCACAAGTTCTGGACGTTCTGCGACGACCACCACATCCATGTGGCTTGGTCGGCCGTAGGACACCCTTGGACAAACGACCAAGTAGAACATGCCAACGGCATGATCCTACAATGCCTCAAGCCAAGAATATACAACCGGTTGAAAAAAATTGGCAAGAAATGGCTTGTCGAACTCCCGTCGGTCATCTGGAGCCTGAGGAACACTCCGAGCCAAGCCATGGGGTTCACACCGTTCTTCCTGGTCTATGGAGCTGAGGCCATCCTCCCCACTGACTTGGAGTATAGTTCCCCAAGGCTACAGGCCTACAACGAGCAAAGCAACCGCACTGCCCGCGAGGACGCCCTCGACCAACTAGAGGAAGCCTGAGACGTTGCGCTGCTACATTCGGCCAAGTACCAGCAAGCCCTACGACGCTATCAAGCCCGGTGCATTCGAAGCCGAGACTTGAAGGTGGGCGACCTGGTGCTGAGACTGAGGCAGAGCAACAAGGGCCACCACAAGCTGACCCCGCCATGGGAAGGGTCATACATCGTCGCCCAAATGCTAAAGCCCGGGACCTATAAGCTGGCCAACGAGAAGGGTGAAATCGTCACCAACGCTTAGAACATAGAACAACTACGTTGTTTCTATCCTTAAATTTCCAAGCATTGTATACACTGTTTCTCGAAATATATTAAAGAAGCGTTCTTTAGTTGTTCTAATTTTTCAAGAACCCCCCCCCATCGATGGGGGATCGACGTTACGATAACGCTATATGGGAGACTCGGCTCTGCCCCTGCAGAGGTGCCCACCGTGGGGCTCAAACAAGACTCGGCTCTGCCTCTGTAGAACCAAGCCTCCCTCGGGGGCTAGAAGGGGGAACCCCCCCCTAAGTCCAAGACACCATTTTTTAATCGTTTTTTGAATAAATTTCTACGCCAAACTCTCTGGCATGTTCTGAGAAATCGATTGTAAAAAACCTAAGGACCGAAAGTCTGTCTCAGGGCCAAAAGGCTGGTCAAGCCGCGAGAACGGCCTACGCCTCCAGGCTACGGCAACTCCCTCACCACCTTTTACCCGAGGGGTAGCTTAGGCTTCGAGGAAGTTTTTTGCAAATGATATGTTCAGAGGCGAAACAGAGGGCAGAGGCTCGAAAATACAATAAAACGATTAAAAAGCGTATACACATAAGTACTTCGTAAAGGCCTCGACGGCCACAAATGTCACGGTACGATAATAATCCTAATATGTTTACATGGCCCCTTTGGCCTAGGTCAAGGCTCAGGGTCACCTGCATCGGCGGTCGGCGTGGGAGGAACCACCTCCTCTTCGAACAGACTGGCCAGCGCCGTGCCAGGGGCCTCAGTCGCCTCCATCAACTTCGTGACCTCCTCATCATCCTCAGCCAACACGTAACCATCGCTGATGGCCTCAAGGTCGATGCCGCAGCGTTTGACGCCCGTGTGCAACGCCCCTTGGAGTCGCTCGCGCAATTGGCCACTCAACACAGTCAAGCGGCTCCTAAGGGAGCTACCCGACTCGACACCCTCAACCTTCAGGGCCTCGCAGATGGTACGGGCGGCGCTCTGCAGCGCGTTGTGCTCCCCGATCTTGACCTCGAGCACCGCCTGCACTGCGACAGAGGCCTCAGCCGCCCGGGAGACCTCCTTCTTCAACCCTGCGCCAAAACAAGCAGGATGGGGTTAAGCGCAAAATAAAATAAGCCAAACAGGGGCGAAGGCCTATGGGACTCACCCTTGGTTTTCTCTTTCCAGCACTGGACTTCGACCCGAGAGGCCTCAGCTTTCTCTTTCCAGCGCTGGACCTCGACCCGAGAGGCCTCGGCCGCCCTAGAAGCCTCCTTCTCTAGCTCTATACCACATCGGGGAGTTTGGGGTCGAACGCAAGGAAAACAAATAAATCAAGGGGAACAAGACTCACCCTCGGCCTTTCCCTTCTAAACTAAAGCCTTGGCCCAGGAGGCCTCGGCCACCTTAAGCGCCTCTGTCAGGGCGCCTTTCGTCCGTAGGTGTGCGCCCTGCTCCGCCCCTAGCTGCCCAGCGATGGCCTTGGCAGAGGCTGTCCCTTCTTCAGCCCGGGACCTGAAGGAGTATCGCTCACCGGCCACCCGTGTCAGCTCCTCCTCTAGCTCCTTGATCCGCGCCGCCAAAGGGGCGGCCTACCCTCGAGCCGTGGCCACCTCAGCCTTCATATTAGCATAGCGAAGGCGGAGATCCTCCACCTCCGCGCTTCGCGCCGATAGAAGCTTGTTGGCATTAGCGAGCAAGTCCTTCTACTGCCAGAGCTGGTCGCAGACATCCCTCTCCCACCGGAGGAACAACGACTTCTTGAGGGACTAGGCCTCGAGCTCCTAGATAGGCAGAACGGACGTCAAGCGCAGCGAGAAGACTCAGGAAAAAGACGACACCACACGAGAAACAAAGGCGTGTACCTGGGCAACGCTGGGCAGATCGTCGGCCATGACGGACAACACTGTTCGTAGCGTTCGCACCGCCAGCTGGCGGAATTGCTCAAAGGAGCCCCAGCGCCCCCCCTCGGCCGCGTCCTCGAGGGTGAAAAGAGGCTCCCCCTCAAGGTCATCCCGGCTCCGCCACAATACACGCGGGTGATCCCACCCGCGGGGCTCGGGTTGTACCCACATGAGGGCCGAGCTTCCCTTGCCAGAAGTTGAAGCTGGCTGCTCCGCGGTGCTGGCCGCCTTGGCATATGTCGCCTCCTTCCCCTAGGAAGTATCGGCGGAGGAGATCGAATGGACCTCCGCTTCCCGGGCGCTCTCCTATGACAGCGGCGGGCCTTGGACCAGGGGTGTTACTGAAGCTTGCCCCGCCCCCATATCCGCATCGTGGCCCGCCGGCTCCACCATGCCCAAACTGGCCTCCACCGCCTCGACCTCGGCAACCTGGGGAGCCCCGACGCCCGCCGCTACGGCCTCCAAATCCCTAAGGGCCTCGGCCCCCATCGCCTCAGCCTCAGAAGTCCTAAGGGCCTCGACTTCAACCTCGGTGGCCTCAGCGACTGAGGGCGCCCCAGCCCCATCTGACTTGTGGGCCTCGACCTCGCGAGACATAGGCTCTTCCTCCTCCGCTTGCTCTGTGGCCGCCCCGATAGCCTCTCCCTAGGCGACCGGCTCCACCACCCATTGGGTGGTGGAGCTGGTGCTCACCTTGAGCGCCTTACGTGGCGCCAGGGCAGGCACTTCCGCCTAACGCTTCCGGCTGAAGGCAAATCGTTCACGAGGTCAGCATACGGCCAAGGGACAAGCGGGGGGTGCTGCAAACATTGACAAAACACTTGCCTCGAATGGGGACACAACCGCTTTGGCATAGCATCCCTCCTCCTCTACAACGACGGTGGCAGTGGCAGCGGCAGTGGCACGGACTCCGTGTCCGCCGATGCCAGCCGGCCTCAGCCGGACTCCGGTGCCCCCTTGACCCTCTACGGAGATGGTTGCATCGCCCCCGCCGTCGCTAGCTCCACCTCGGCCGTCGAGCCCACCGGGCTGATGGCACGCTTCCCTAACGCCCGTACCTCGGGCATGTCGGCCTCGGACCCGGGGCGGGCGATCGCTGGCTCCGAGGCATCCTCTCCTCCTCCCCCTGGAAACACCAAGCTGCTCACCGACGCCCTGAACGCTGTCCCCCTGATGTCAGGGAGATCGTCCAGGATACCCCACCCCACCTCGCTCTCATCGTCATCGCTCGAGGAATCCAACAACGATGGTGACGTAGACGGCTCCACCGGGAGACCCTCGTGCCTCTGATGCCGGCGACGTTTCTCCAGCTCTTCATGCTCAAGGTTCTTCCTCTTGCGCTTTGGCTCCTCGGCATCCGTCCACTTCTTTTGCGCCTCAGCATGTGCCTGGTTTACCGCCTGTCGCTCTGTGTCCTTAGGAACGAGCGGCGGGGAGGCTCGCACATCCCTCATCCCCTGCAGGAACAACGAATGCAAATAAGGGAATAGGAAAGTGCGAGGAGCAAGGAGCCCTCGGGGGCTGCAGCGGCATGTCACTCGCCAGAGAGATGTACCCCCGCGATGGGCGCATCGGGAACGGGGATAGACCACTGCTCCTCAGCCACCCCTCCACCATCTCTTTCCCCCGACGAAGAATCTCCTCATCGGAGAGGGCGACGACGGACATCCGGATGCCTTCGATCGGCTCGTCCAGTGGCATCTCAAACAGGTGCTGCCACTGAGCCATCAGCGGCAGTACCCTCCAGCGGTGGAAGGCCGCCACGACCACAGCCACCATGAGACCACGGCCGCGTAGCCTCTCTAGTGCCTCCAGGAGCAGCCACAGCTTGGGCTGATCAGCTATCGGGATGCCGTACCTCCACTTCTCTGGCTGGCTCTCCATGATCCGCTCGGTGTAGGGGGGAAGTCTGCCATCATCATTGTGGAGGTAGAACCAGCTGGTGTACCAGCGGCGATTGGTCGACATGAGCTGGGCCAGGATGTAGAGGAGCTGCCGGTCTTGGCGCACTTGAAGAGTGCATCCACCGGCCTTCATCGCCTTCCTCGTGCCCGTCATGCCCGTTGGCTTGGTGGTATGCCCCGCCTGGAAGAGGTGGAGCCACAGCTCCCAGTGGGGGGCAATGCCCAGATACCCCTCACAGACGGCGACGAAGATGGCCGCCTGCGCAATAGAGTTGGGGTTGAAGTTGTGGAGCTCCACGTTGTAGTAATGCGGGAGCACCCGCTTGAACTGGTCCACCGGTAGGCCGAGACCGCGCTCGTGGAAGGCCATGAAGCTCACAATGTAGCCATCATGCGGCCTCGGCCCCAGCTCGTTCCCTGGAGCAATCCACTCCGGCCTACTAGGGTCGGTGACCCGGCGAAGGAGACTGTAGCTCCGTCGTGGACACATCGGACAAAGCCCAAGGATCCACCTGAAGGACAACAGCATCGCCAGCCATTGCGTAGTGGAGAATGTGGCTACGGTGGTAAGGCTCGCTCTCTCTCTCTCTTCCTCGCCCTTCTCCCTTCCTCTCCTTGGCCCTCTCTATTTTTAGCAATGGCTCGAAGGCAGAAAAGGCGAATGCAGGCAAGGTAAGGAGGAGAGGGGCGAGGCTCGTCACGTATTTATGCAGGAAGGGGGCGAAACGGACGGGCGACGATATCGGGGAAGTTTCCCTCAGATCTGGCGCAGTTAATCCGGATCCAATTAAACCACCCATGCGCCCACCTTTTCCTTATTAATCGCATGCACAGTAATGTCCCATCCACTGACATCGCATCGCATCCAACCGCAGCGACTGCAGGCGCCATTCCGTCTCCCCGAGAAACTGCCTCAAAAGGCGCACCTGCCGATTGTTAGCCGATGGGAAGGGAATATTCCCCTCCCGATTCCTTTTAGGCTAAGGAACTGGGCACCGAGCCCATTACGGTCTAGGGGTTCGAAGGCTGGGCCCCCGAGAGTCTCGACAGCCGCCCTAAGACAACAGAGTTAGGGATGACTATGGGTGAGCCCGTACATGGTCAAGGCCCAAGCAGGTGACTGCTTGTGATGCCCTAAGTCGTGTCCGAGACCAGTAGGGAGGTCTCTGAATGGGATCCCACCGTAGGGAGGCATCGAGCCCCCGGGGCCAATCGAATGGCCCTAGGACGCACTGGAGATGCCCTTTGGTCCTTTTGCGTCTCTGGACCGCTAGTCGACACCTATCGAATGGGGCATGGGCCTCCACTCGGACTTACCCGATAACAGTTCACCAGAAGTGTCACCGCTCGCGCCCACCGAGGGTAGCCTGGCATATTCCACCCCTCCTTCCAAGCGAAAAGGATGTGCGAGGGTCGCACAAAAAAGACAGGGAAACTCCTGATCGCCCTCTCGCTCCATGCGGAGGCTCGGGGGCTCTTCCTGCAACCAAACCGAGACCCAATGACCTAGGCTCACACTCGAGGGCTCGGCAAACAACCCCTCCTTCTGAACGAAAAGGATGCGCGAGGGTCGCACAAAAAAGATAGGGAAACTCCTGATCGCCCTCTCGCTCCGTGTGGAGGCTCGGGGGCTCTTCCTGCAACTAAGCTGAGACCCAGCGACCTAGGCTCGCACTCGAGGGCTCGGCAAACAACCTCTTCTTCCGAGCGAAAAGGGTGCGCGAGGGTCGCACAAAAAAGACAGGGGAACTCCTGATCGCCCTCTCACTCCGTGCGGAGGCTCGGGGGCTCTTCCTGCAACCTCCTTCCGAACGAAAAGGATGCGCGAGGGTCGCACTTCCTGCAACCAGGTCGAAGACAAGCAACCCAAACTCGCACTCAGGGACTCTGCAAAACACGATAAAGGGCATCGAGCCCGTTATGGTCCAGGGGTTCGAAGGCTAGGCCCATGAGGGTTTCGACAGCCGCCCTAGGACAACAGAGTCAGGGATGACTATGGGTGAGCCCGTACATGGCCGAGGCCCAAGCAGGCGACTGCTTGGGATGCCCTAAGTCGTGTCCGAGACCGGCAGGGAGGTCTCTGAATGGGATCCCACCGTAGGGAGGCATCGAGCCCCCGGGGCCAATCGAACGGCCCTGGGACCCACTAGAGAAGCCCTCTAGTACTTTTGGAGTCCGTCCCTGGACCACCAGCCGACCCCTATTGAATGGGGCATGGGCCTCCACTCGGACTTACCCGATAATAGCTCACCGGAGGTGTCACTGCTCGCGCCCACCGAGGGTAGCCTGGCATACTCCACCCCTCCTTCCGAACGAAAAGGATGCGTGAGGGTCACCCAAAAAAGACAGGGAAACCACTGATGGCCCTCTCGCTCCGTGTAGAGGCTCGAGGGCTCTTCCTGCAACTAAGCCGAGGCCCAATGACCCAAACTCGCACTCATGGGCCCGGCAAACACGATAAAACTCCTCACTCAACAGGAAAAAAGCCCCTGGAGGAGTAAATCCACTCCTCCAGGGCCTCGGGGGCTACACCCGGCGGGTGCGCTCGCACACACCCACCGGAACCACGAGTACAAAACGCAAATCCTGACAGGAGCTGCTGCGAGCCAAGTCTCAACAAAACCTCAGGGAGAGTGCTCGCACTCCCCCCGAGGCTCGGGGGCTACTGTCGGATACTAGAAAAAGGGGTACCCTAAGCGAGAACTAAAAAAATTGCTTAGCCCTTGTAAATATCAAAGCCAAGGAACAACGACGAGGCCTCGGCCAATTCTCCGATTCACCCAAGGCCCATGCCGCACAGCCTCTGACGAGGTGCCGACTCTTCGCCTCGCCGAGGCCCCCTCTCCTGAGGCCCCGTGACGTAAGGCCTCGGACGTAGTACCGATTCTCCGCCTCGCTCGAGACCGGCTCGGCAATGACCCCATCACTGCTGCCTCGACCTGCTTCTCTGACAAAACGTCACATCTAATTAACACGTCCAACCACTCCCCGCAACGTCAACCACGCGGTGGCACTATACAGCGGAGTGGCTGACGGGACGGGAGCCACATCGACGCCATGCAATCAGGGATAGGACTGGGCAGGGGTTACCGGCCACTGTGCTCGGCACTGTGCCCATGACTAACGCCCGTACTGCACTGTGCTACCTAACTCCCGCTCCGAGGACAGCGCGGCGTGGAGAGTCAGGTCCGGGTCCCTGTAGCCTCGAAATCAGTGCACAGGACCAACTGCTCCCTCCGAGCCTCGGCAATCCGCTTCAGGGTCTCGGCAGCCTCGGGATTCACGCCCGCCAAGCCCCCCATGATGGCTCGGCCTCGGCACCAATTGAGCCTTGGCTCTTTACGCTGTCGACACACAGCGACCGACACGTCATCTGCAGTACGCACCGTACCCTGCGCCAAGCTGCACCCACATCACGCGCAGGGCCAAGCTCCTGTATCCTCAGAGTCAGCATGCCCGCACCTTCGCGTCAGCCCAGCCTCGGCACTCTACGCCGGTCAAACATGCAGCAACCAGCACGCCTCCGGCAGAGGAAAATGCGCCTACCACCACAGGAGCTCCCACATTGAACAGGACCAGTCGTGACCGGCACGTTGCTCCAGCGCACCAAGGACAAGACCACTCCGTCAACCACGCCACCATAGTGACAAGCACAGGGCTCAGACATACCGCCTCTGTCCATGAAATGTCACGTAGCGAACGCATGTATCGCCCCTGTCCTCCCCTTCAACTATAAAAGGGGGTGACCGGGGCCGCTTCTAGATAGCGAGAGAACACACGAAAAACCACGCTCTCACACACACGCAAGCAACACTCTGTAACACACGCTCCCCCCGCTGCCTGAGAGCAACGTCTCAAGCAGCCCACACCATTCCACGTAGAGACCTGGGACTAGCACCCTCTCTCGCCCTGCTTGTAAACCCCTACTACAAGCACCTCGGTGCTAGGAATACAAGATCACACTCTCGGACTGGACGTAGGGCACCTATTGCCTGAACCAGTATAAACCTTGTGTCTCTTTGCATCACCATCCGGGATTAGGGCACGCAGTTCAAATTCACTAGTTGGTTGAGGACCCCCCCGGTCCGAAACACCGACACTACCGTTACTCACAATAAGTGATTATTATAATTACTCTCATGATAAAAATAATGAAAGGAAAATAGAGACCAGGCAGGGATATGGTATGGGTATTGGTGAGTGTAACGAGTTGTGTCTCGCGGCCACAGGGCTTAGCTTGGTTACACTATTTTCCCTGTCTGTGTTGATTGAGGACCGTCCATTCCTGTGGATGGTAGTTAGGTCACAGATTTATTATCCTGAGCACATACTTGTTTATGGGAGTGGAAAGGCTCGTTACGCTCTTGTCGTGGGTTCTGGCTCTTTTCGGACCAACTGATTGGAGGCGGGGAAAGGTGGAGGTCTAAGCACCATATTGAGACTGGGTCTCAATTGTGGAGGCTTAGAGTCCAAGTTTGGACGGGAACTTGGACCCCGTGATAGGAGTGGAATGGGTTAATCTTGTTTGTGCGTGGGGTACAAATGAGGCGTGTGTTTCGGGGTACCCAGCTAGGATACATTGATTAGTGAATCACCATTTCCGTGAGACGGTATGACTTGGCTATGGTCTAGCACCGAAGTAAGAACTGGAATATGAAAAGATGGTAAATTGGTTCTGATTACTCAAACCTTGCTTGAAAGTAGAACAGGTGGTTACCTAGAATGGTTAGCTAGTGAAGTAATCATGACTGCTAATTAAACTTGATCTTAAGGACGTACTTCTAGTAATGCTTTTCGCAAAACAAAAGAAAATAGCAAACCCATATTGCCAATCATACCCCATAGAGTCGGGAAACTATTCCCACTAGCTGGGTAAGTCTTGCGAGTATATTGTGTACTTAGGGTTTATTTTACCCTATTGCAGGTGTAGCTCGAGGAGTAGCTTTGTGTGGAGGATTCTTCTGGTGGGCACAGACGGATCTTTATCGTTTCCGCTAGATCACTACACCATTACGCACATTTGTCTACAGTTATGTGTTGGCAAAAGGTGGGTCTCAACTACACATTATGTGTTGGCAAATGTGTAACTTTTTAACATCAAATTATGTGTTGGCAATAAGGTTATAGGACCACACGTTATATGTCGGCGTTTTTCTGCTGGCTGAAAAACTGTCGGCGAAAATTTCTATTTAAGTGTCGGCGTTGCCTAAACAGAACCACGGTACAAGTGTCGGCGAAGGAGTACCCAGGGGTGTAGGACGTCTGGTAAAATTTCATCTCGCGCCAAAGCTGGACCAAAATATTGAGACCCGAGCAGTAAATGTCATTCCTCGCACAGGCACAGAAAACATCCCACCGACACGGCCTATACACACAAAAAAAGAAAGTCCCCATGCTCATTGCCCCCAATCGTTCGCCACCCCCATGCCCGTCAACCCACGCCGCTGCCCCTACCTTTCGCCGCTGGGGATGGTGGCCGGGGGCACCCGCCGTGTGGTTCTCGCCTGTGCAGCAACCTGCACCAGGTCTAGGAGCGCCTCCCTCGCCATCGCCGCCTCACGTGGCTGAGTCCATCGGACACCGCAGCCAATGGCGCGCCACCATGTCATCGCCCCATGGCTGCCGGCGCGCTCCAGATCTGGCCACACCTCCCTCGACCTGGATGAGAAGGCCCCTTTGCCGCCTTCTCCGGCGGTGGCGAGGCAGTGGAGTGGAGAGGGGCCAGCAGTGGAGTGACTCGTCCACCCATGTCGCACCTTGAGGATGATGCAATGGCTGTGTCAGTCTCACGCAGTAGGCAGCCATAGCGAACGCGGGGCCAAGAACAGGGTCTTCCACGCCTAGCAACGGTGATGCTATCCCTGATCTAATTTTTTCCCTTCTGTTCTCAGTAAACGTGATTTCAGGGGAGAAATTGTCTGAGGCTTATTTGACACTATGGTAATAAAACGTGCCTTTCTTTTCATAGGTCAATAGGTTCATATATTTTGAGTTGTGATGTTCATGTATCGAGTACACAACCGTGCTAAAACGTTCCAAGATCATTCTAGTTGGTAGGAAACTTAATGGAAATTCATTATATCTGCCCTGCGAGCTGAATTTTTAGGGCTTCGAAACCACCTAGAAATTGGTTACATATTCTAGATTACTGTTTGGTGATATTGGAACTAGAACTCTAATCTGGCTTGTAGCTCCTCAAGTCATTTGAAGAAACAGTAGTTTAGCAAAGGCTAGATTTTTGTTTGTTGAATCAATTTTGATATCAGAAGATTTGTGCAATTAAAATTTTAAAATGGACAATGTATAGAATCAGCAGGTTAGTTTAGCTATGCAGGCATGCCATTGCAAACACATAATTGTAGTGAAACATCAAATTTAACCAAAACATGTACGATAAACTTGCTGTAGCTTACCTATGGCAATGATCATAATATTTCGGTCACTGCAAGCAATATTGAGTTCAAAGGAACTTTCCTAGTTTTCATTTTATAAAATGTCCAGATGTCATATCAATTAAATGAAATGGAGTTGCCATTTCATAATCACAGGTTCTCCCATGGTAGCACCACTTAGCACTTTTGCAGTACTTTCCATAATGAAACAGAGCATCTGTCTGCATGACTATTGCTACGTTTTGATGGTTCTTGTGAGTTCATTTCATAGTAGGAAAATGCAGTACCAAGCTTTTTTCAGCGTGGAAGGGTGCTCTTTTTATCAGCGTTGTTTCTGAAAGTACTGTCCAGACATGGCCTAAGTAGCATACAATTGTTTCCCTTGTACTGCAGTGGGTCAAAGAAACTGGTAGACATGAAAAGCTATGTGAAAAGCTTCTTAAGCAAAAGAAACGACATAATCTTCCAACATTTATACGACCAAAGGTATTCAATTTTCATCTCAGCTTTCAGTTCAAGTGGAATGTCTAAGTCCACTAAGAAATTACAGCTATAGTCTTCATGTCTGCAACAGAACAGGTAATGGCCATAGTCATGTCCGCAGCGAAAAATAATGTTTATCCATGTCTATTTATTTATTTTTATAGATGCTGATCTCAAATAATTTTAGCCATACGTGGAGTAGATAAACTTTGTGTAATAACATGTTAAGGCCTTTAAGGCTATTGTTGCTGCTGCACTTTCCTAGTGTGAAGCATGTTATGTTTTCTATCAACATGAATTAACCTTGTGTAATCATTTCGGTAAAAGTAGTTTCGTAGTATAAACAAGTCGGTAGAAAATATTTGATGCCATTGCTATTAAATCAAAATGTAATATTTTTAATTTGGCATGTACATTTATTCTAAATTTCCTTCCTTTTCTCTCCATAGTGCAGTCAATGGTAACCATGATCTTTTCAGAAATTTCCAAATAGGTACAGGAAAGTACAAATGCCTGACATGTTATGAACTCCTAGACTTTAGGAAAATGATAGCAATTTGAACCCTCGGCGAAATTAGTGCAAACAAGAATAAAACCATCGCTCATTGCATCACTTTTGTGCTCTCAATGTTCTCTATGCAATTTCATCCATTTGTGTACTTAGATACACTTGAGAGAGAATAGGCTTTTAAAACAATTAAGCATTCTTGGTCAATCAAAGTTTGGATGAGCAGCTCAGCTCATTAGAAATAATTTCAACATTAGTAATGACATCGGCAAGAGAGATAATCTCAACACTTCTTCCACAAGTTGCTCCATTAGATGCTCTTGAATGTTTCATGTATCAGTTGGGTGTGCCGTTTTTATGGAAGTAATCATTCTCTTCTGTTCGTGCATTTGAGGTAGCTAGATTGATCTATTTTTAGATGCATACAATCCTCACTGCTGGTTGTCTTGCAATGTTCAGTAGCAGGATTTACCGGTCCAATAAGGAAGCACTAATCAGTGACAATAGATTTTTAGAATCAGTTTTTTATGGTATTCTGAAATATATTTTATGCTTCAGGGTGGCAGAGATGTGATACTATATAATGTAGTAAGGCCCTATGATGTCGCTGTGGCAAAGGCTACCGTTCAAACAAAGAACCCAAGGGCTATTGTTGGGGGTACTGCTCTTGACGTGCAGTTATGTGAAGTGATTGTTAACCATGTGTTTGTGAGGAACGCTATACTGCCTCGTCCATATGAAGGGGTCACCACCATTCTAGAGGCTTGTGGGAGATGCATTGCATGGCCACATGGCAGAGTAATGGTCTAACCTCTCTATATTCTTGAAAAAATGATCATTATATTTTGTTGATTAGGAATATATTTGTTTTCTACTAGATGAGGGATGACAAGAAGTCATCGCAGCACTCAAAAGGTGGTGGCACAGGAAGGCCATCACAGCTTGAAGGTATTTTATTTGAATATTTTGATTTATATATGTGATCCAAAGTGTTTGCATTATGGGAAAGCAATGAGGCTGTGTTGGCTGGCAGCTATATGAATTTAAAATTTGACTATAATATATAAGTTGAAGAATTTCTGGTAGGTTTGATTGGCTAGCAGCTATATGAATTTAAAATTTGACTATAATATATGATTAACTTAATTATGTGTACTCCCCTGATCTGCCATATATATTTTTGTTCCTTCTGATCTACTATATACATTGAGATGCTAATTTAGTAAGTTTAGTAGCCACTCAATCTATAACTACTTAATATAGAGATAGTATCAGGTTGTTGCAGCTGCTGTTACTCCATTGAATTCTTATTAATAATGTTGACCTTGTTGAATCCAAGATGAAAATTATATATACCATTATTAAGCTGCTGGTACCTAGCTTTAAATTCAGTCCACTCTCCTCCAGGAACTAAAAAGAATTCTACATGACAGAAATTAACCTACTAGGTACCTCCGTATGCATTGCTGCTAGTGGAGGCAAGCAGCAACCATGATTTTCGATTCATCCATCAATAGCTCGCTGCTTTGTAGTTGGCATGTCATTGCTAACTAGATTGAATGGAATTATATAATGGGCCTGTGTCACCAAATAGTTGATAGCATAGCTGTCCACTGTACAGTAGTATTTTTTCACTATTTGCACCCAATAACAAAGCTAGAGTTAATGATACAGAGCACATTTCATTGATATTTCGCCTTTTCTTTTTCATATTAGGTACTTAAGCTATGTGGTGTTACAAGTATTTTGGATTGGCAACCTTTTGAGGTTCGATCAAAGAGCTGTTACATGTTCTCTGGAGTGGCAGCAACTATATGTGCACCAAGTTGGTGTTCAAGTATTTTGGAGTGGCAACAAGCGTCCGAGAATTGTTGCAGGATGACATGAATTACAGTTCTTTTATTTTGTTTGCACCTACTATCGTGTAGGCCAAAGACATGGAAGCATTGAATGCCACTTTTGTGTCCAAGTCATGATCTATTGAGCTCTTAGCTTTATCCATAACCAGTTAGTACAAGACTGTAGTATATGTCTCCTAGTGACTAATCTATAGCTTGGACCTGTATATGTATGGAAGACTGATCTATGTACTATGATCATCATCACTTGACCTGCTAGATATATATGTATATATATATATATATATATATATATATATATATATATATATATATATATGTGTGTGTGTATATGTATATGTATATGTATATGTATATATATGTATATATATATATAATATCTAGCTGGTGTATGTATGGAAGATCTGATATATTATTTCTGTGAAATCAAGTGAATCTGTTCAATGTGATGCCTTCTATATGAATAACAGTGGATTTGTCAAATTATTCAAATTGTATTTATATCTATATCTGCAGTATAGTTTTGTCGATGGTTTAGTTGTTGGACAGGGCTTGATTCACAAAATACCTTGAAAATAGTTTCGCCAACACACAAACTGTAGGGAAAGGTTCAAACTGTCGGCGTGGGTCTTAACTGTCGGCAAAGGGTTAACTGTCGGTAAAGGTTTCAACTGTCAGCGTAGGTCCACCATTTGGCAACACAAAAAGTGTCGGCGATTCCTTTAACTGTCGGCGAAAGTTTCACCGACTGCTTCTAGCGTGACTGTTTCTAAACTATCGGCAAAACCTTTCGCGAGAGGTTATCTGTCGGGAAAGGTACCCTTTGTCCACTATAAAAAGTGTCGGCAAAGGTATGTTGTGTTATAGTGGATGTTTATTTTTATTTCACTGTTTAATTATCACACTCTGAACCCTGGTATTATAATAAATAATTTCTAAGAACTCTTGTTGTATGAAATAGACTAAGTATTGTAAGTTCGTACTCATTATTGGATTCTAGAGGTAAAACGTGGATTGATTCGAGTTTTCTCGTAGGGTGTGCTCGATGAAACTGTTCGATGTAGCTAACTTTCGGGGTGCTTAGTGTCTAGTGGAAGACGAGCGCCTCCGAAAGCGTGTTATTTCGGGCGATTCTGCCATATGTTACCAATGTAAGTAAGAACTGGAATATGAAAAGATGGTAAATTGGTTCTGATTACTCAACCCTTGCTTGAAAGTAGAATAGGTGGTTACCTAGAATGATAAACTTGATCTTAAGGACGTACTTCTAGTAATGCTTTTCGCAAACAAAAAAAACAGCAAACCCATATTGCCTATCATACCCCTTAGAGTCGGGAAACTATTCCCACTAGTCGGGTAAGTCTTGCGAGTATATTGTGTACTTAGGGTTTATTTTATCCTGTTGCAGGTGCAGCTCAAGAAGTAGCTCTTTGTGGAGGATTCTTCTGGTGGGCACAGACGGATCCTTATCGTTTCCGCTAGATGTTTATTTTCATTCCACTGTTTAATTATCGCACTCTAAACCCTGGTATTATAATAAATAATTTCTAAGAACTCTTGTTGTATGAAATGGACTAAGTATTATAAGTTCGTACTCATTATTGGATTCTGGAGGTAAAACATGGATTGATTCGAGTTCTCCTGTAGGGTGTGCTCGACGAAACTATTCGATGTAGCTATTTTTTGGGGTGCTTAGTGTCTAGTGGAAGACGAGCACCTCCGAAAGCGTGTTATTTCGGACGATTCTGCCACATGTTACCAATGTAGAACACCCCTTTCTGGAAAACCACACACTACCAACCTCTTTATGAAAAATGGAACTTACAGCAAGGGTCTTAATAAGACTTAAAATAGAGATAATGCTTCACCTGGAGCATAGTAAATTGTTTTTTATGCTTGGAAATTCCAAATGCAGTACTATATCCTGCATTTAGAACATACAACAACAAAAAAATGGTATTGATTAGCAGGGGCAATGTATACTAACCTCCAAAAATAAAGGTAAACGTAGTACAAAGGGCACAATATATACTAACATCTAAATTGTACTGACCAGAGGTAGTGTAGCTTAAGCTTAAATGTGTTAGTTGATGTACTAGAAGAACAAGACCAAAACATGTAAGGAAGAAAACAAAGAGGATAGATCTGTAGCAAACCAAAACAGAGGGACCCATTGCAGCCACCCAACTATGAATCTGTGCTGAGTAAATACATCATTGGCAATGGGGTGCGCTCAGCAATATAACAACCAGCAAATTATGTGGATCAAAGACATCATTGACAATGGAATTATGCTCAGTAACAAACGCACAAAATGTAGCAACTAATAAAAACAAAACAACACATGCAAAAGAGAATTGCTGAGCCATAATGACATTGCCATCACAAAACTGATGCAAATGGCAAGAATCATGGAAGAATGAAATAATCATTCATCATTGCACAATTCTATTGTCGCAGTAAAAAAATTCATCATTGCACAATCCCAAAACCTCAGTAGATAACATGAAGAATGAAACAACTAATCATCATTTTACAACGAAGGATATCAGTTCTGCACATGATCCGCACATTTAAAAACAAGAGAACGGTAGGAACCAACGGGCTCCTAGGAGAGGGGGGCCAAGATTCTCGCAGTGCGAAGAGAGAGCTAAGGGAGGGAGGGGGGACAAGGGGAGAGAGTGCACCTCCACCATGCGCAATAGGCCAGATGCGTTGGTGTGGGGCTCCTCTAGCGATAAAGGTCAGCGAGCCAGATCCACACACGTACCCAGCCCCGATAATGGCAAGGAGAGCAAGCACAGGAGAAAAAGGTCTTTCCCAAGCACACACAAGCGTGGAGAGCTCACTCACGCCACAACAAAGAGGAAGGAAGGGAAGCCTCATAATCTGCTCATGCAATGCAACTTGCAGGCAACACATCTAAGCACAGACCATAAAGTAAATTACCTACCAGGTGGTGAAGGAAAATGCAGACATAACCAAGTATAAGGCGACCAATGACACCTGATGCCAAACCGGTTGTAACTAACCTGCTCAAATATAGGTACCTACAAATGGAGACTTATTATCAAACAGCAGTGGCAGAAAAAGCTAGGTACACTACATACTGATAATTTCTCTTGAAGCTCAGAAAAAAATTAGCAGACATGTAAAGCTGGCCTAACAAGGTCAAGGCGTAAAAATGTGAATACAAATGTTTTTACTTAAATGAAGCTCTGGAAGTCTATGAGTAACAAGCTGGCACAGAGAAACAACTAAAATTAGGACTACACACATAGGTGTTTACGTAGCAAGCAACTACAACAGCCATAAATATAGGGCTGAACCACTTCAATGAGGTATATCCAATCCTAGTTTTTTTTCCACCATTAGCTCTATTTACAAATACTAACTAATACTCAATCCATCCCAAATTGTAAGACATTTGACTTTTTTGACATCAAGTTTGACCATTCGTCTTATTCAAAAATTTGTGTAAAATATCACTTCTTTCGTCGTGGTTTGGTTTATTAATAAAAATTCTTCAAGAATGACTTAAATTTGACTATATTTGCATAAATTTTTTGAATAAGACGAGTGGTCAAACTTGGAGCCAAAAAAGTCAAACGTCTTACAATTTTGGGCGGAGTAGTAGAATATAAACTGACAATTTTGGGTGGACTGTAAACACCACCATTAGCTCTATTTACAAATACTAACTAATAGAATATAAACTGACAATTTTGGGTGGACTGTAAACATGAAAGTGTTATATCCTGTTGTGGTAGAACCTCCTAAGAAATCGGGCCCACGTGCACCTATTGATGTCTCAACAGACCTCAGATAGCGTACACAAGTTCCCAACAACTTAATAGGTCTGTCGGGTATCCTCGGGAAACCCCAATCATCCACGAATCTTTTCCAAACAGGATCCCAATCACAGTCATTGCAGATTACAACAGTGTTCAATATACATACCAGAGATTATAAAGCGGAAGACTTAAGTTTTAATATTACAAACCAGTTGTTTCAAACTTACAAAATCATAAGTGTCATACAACCATAGTAGCGGGATAATATTACATTAATATTATTTATTTCACACAAACTAGTGCCTTGTCCAAAGGCCATTCATCATTCCTCATCGTCATCGACTTCAAACACTGACATGCAGCAGGGACCAAAACAAGTCTGCGCATGCGACTCACCTGCAACAAGGGTTAACAAACCCTGAGTACAAAAGTACTCAACAAGACTGACCCGACCAAAAAGGGCGAAGGTCTTAGGGATGCAGGTGTTGGGTCAAGGTAAGGATGTAGAAAGATTCAAAAGTTCTTTGCCAAAAGCTTACTATTCTTGATCCTAGTTTCAAGTTTTACCCCTAAGTACTTTAGTTCAATATCTCCAACTAAGTGTTCATATCCTATGTTCCAATCCTTCTCATTCCATTCTTTTTCTCATGTTTTAGTAATTCACCAGTCCTGCATTGCTTCTGTAATGAATCGAGTCTCCATATCCGCGGAGCACCGGTAATTCGAATTGATTTAAGTCCCAGCTGGGGATTCCTTATCACACGACATATGTAGAACTTAATCTTGCATATATCAACCTCGCTACCGGATCCTCCCGTACTAAGCCGTCTCCACGCCACACGAGAGCACAACACACCTCAAATCCGGCCACATTCAAGCCACGAGGGTACACGCTACTCCCGCCATCTCACCACTCCCAGTGCGTGGGCATTCGTCTTAGTATCGGATTAGCCAAAGTAGGCTTACCGAAGTATGTGACCAGTACTACAAAGTGTCTCGTTCAGAAGATCCACAATGAGTGGCCTTTAAGCGACATAGTCGACAACATTACCCAACATTCAAGATAAGCCACCCAACTAGTCTCTAGTTCATTCTATCTTCTTTCTTTCTTTCTTTGGCCAGTATGCCATCTTTGATTGTATCGAAACTTTTACTTTGAAAACCTACCATAAAGCATACTATGCAATTCTATGCCTTTGTAAATGAAATCATCTTCAAGGATGGTAAACAATCAACAAGGTAGGCAATGCATCAAGTAGGTAACATTTGAATAAATCAACTTAATGCAATAAGTAACATAGGTGATAAACTTTTCAAAGTAAACAAGGTAATGGTTTAATGCATAAACCGGGGCTTGCCTTCGTTGACGATCTCAGGTTCCGGATCAGTACCACAATTATCAAATCCCGTGACAACCGGGGATTCTTCCAGGACTTGCTCAACTAGAATCGTTTCACTCTCGGGTTCTACACGAAATGATAACATATGCTTTAACATGATGATAATGTAAACATGATGCTTTCACGGTACATGAAATGTAACAACACCCCGAATATAATTTTCCTTCACGGTACAGTTGCAAGCCAACAAAACCAACTTGTAAATCTACCGTCAAGGATCACACATGTGACTTGACCAAACTAATCTTGAAAACCTACTAGTCACAAAACATGATCAAAACAAGATCAAACACTAGTCAAACACTTAAGGTTTGCTTTTATTTATTTTTGAATTAATTTGGAAATAAGCCTAAAAATGAACTTGTTCCAAATGACCTCAAAATTTTATGTAAGCTTCCTCATGACAAATTAGTGTAACAAAATAAATTTCATAATTTTTGGAATTATACAGTGGCCTACAAAAATTATGGAAATTACATTTATCAATTAATTGACTAAATTTTTGAACATTAAAAATTTATTCGAATTTCAAGTTTCAAATTTTTAAACCATAATACAACTTGTACAGAAGCTACACACAAATTTTCAGAATTTTTAGAGCTGTAATTAATTTCCTATAAATTTTTAAAGTTACTGCACTATTCATATTTCAGAAAATAACAAATCTCACTATTCTCTCTCTCTCACTGACAGCCGGTCCCGCTCGTCAGTGACACAGACACAGAACACGGCGGCGCTACCATCACCGGTCGGCCAAAACGTGCCAGCGGTGATGCTCCGGCGAGGCAGACCGTACCTACATGACCTACTCTACCCCATGAATCCATCCCAACCTTCAGAAAGGCAGCAAGTGCACCGGAGAGAGCTCCACACCGACCATGGCGGCGCGGCACGACGGCGCACGATGCAACTACGATTACGATGCAATAGAGGCAAAAGCGAAGCGAACATCATGCTCAGGAGCTCACCACGATCACGCCGGTGTGCTTGGTGAAGGCGGAGACGGGCTGGAACGTCCTGGCCACGGCGAGGTCGATGGTGGCGGAGCTCCGGTCGGTCTCGGGGAAGAACGTGTTGCGCCGGGCGATTCCGGCCAACACCAGCGACGCGAGCAAGTCGAAGATGAGCGCAAGGTCGAGGCGATCGCTTTGGTGTAGCTGGGCACGACTGACGCGGTTTGACGGTGGCTACGACGAGCGGCAGAGCTGCGCGGTGGCGGAGCAGGGCAGAGGAGAAAAACGGAGGACGACGGCGGCGGTGCTCCTATTTATAGCCGGGGAGAACGCGCCCGGCGTCGACAGCTCACACACGAGCTCGCTACGGAGCTTGCTGCGTGTCAACACGCGAGAAAGCGGCGCAAAATGATCGGCGACGGTAGCTGCGTGGCGCCGGCGGCAAGCAGGGAGGTGGCTCTCGGCTGGATTTTGATTTTTGCATTATTTACAGAATTGCCACTGCGTTTAATTTACAAATTACTCACAAATATTCTAAAGAAGTTGAAAATCTCTAAAAATAAAAGTTGCTCAACTTTTCAAACTCTACAACTTTGCTTCAAGGAATATTTTCAAATTCTGCCTCCATTTTAAAATTTGAATTTAGGGTGCATTTGAGTATTTGAATCATTTCAAAATTACTCCAAACTTTATATGTAAACTTTAAAAACTTTGTATACCAAATTTGATCCTTATAAAATAAGCTTCAACTTTGCTTTTTATCACAACCCTAAATTCCACATGGATTTTGAATTAGTAAAACGGGGCAAAAAGGGCTTTTGTGATTTGAATTTGAATTCAAATTTGATTTGTCTTCCTTTTACTTAAATTTTGATTCTTGACCAGTAACATGGCCCATTAGGGTTATTTGAGTCAAATGACATATGACCTCACATGATCACATGAATTTTGACCCTTGTAGTCATGATCTTTATTTAGGATTTTGAATCACATCATATGAAATAACAACATTATGAAATAAATCTTATTTAGTGAATGCATTCAAAATTTTCTACTCTATGAATGCTTTGCAATGCATATGATGACATGTCAAGTTTTAGTGCTAGGTCAAAACACCAGAGGTGTTACACCTATGTGCGATTAGATGCTTTAAGCAAGAGTTCAAAAAATCCCTACAACAATGTTAAGGGTGTTGTTTCACTTTTAAGAAATCGATCGTTGTGTCAGATCCATGAAAAAGAATTAGATAACATTTGCAAGGCTAACCTATTTTTTGAAAGAGAAATTACCTTCTAGGCATGGATGTTTGGTAAGTGAGAATAAAATTCATCCCAAAACCAAATATCTCAATAGGCAAACATTCAGTATCAGCTAAACACACACCGCAGACAATGTAGAGCTGTTATTCTAAAAATAATGAAATTTCTTAATAGTAGCACGAAAAAGGCGTGGGGTCTAATTTGCTTGCTATGAGGATTTGGGAGTGATGCCATGGTGCCTATGCTGACCAACATGGCAACACCTAAGTTATATAGAGATAACTTAGACATTACCAATTTCGAAGCATGATAAATTCAGCCCCAAACATAAAATTTGAACAGGCTGGTAACAATAGTGACTACCTGCTGGGCTTGAAACAGATATGGTCCGCCCAAAATAAAATACACTCAAGACAACCACCGAGTCGGATGAAGAAAATAGCTATGTGAGAACTAAGAGTTGTTCTAGATTTAAGCAATAGCTAAGTACACATTAAAAATATCTATTGATTCAAAACGGCATACACATGAAGAAACACCAGGAAACCTGCAGCCAAATTTGTAGCGAAAAGATGAGGACAGGCAGCTAGGGTTTCCTGTAGCACAGGCGCACAGTTCGTGTACACATAGATCGCCGTCCATAGTGAAGGGAGTGAGCCTCGCGAACGCTGGGAGAGGGAGATCCGGCAGGAAGAGGTAAGGAGAGAGGGGGGACCAAACCAAGGAGGGGACGATGCGAGGACCGTCGGGAGCAGGCTGCGCCGGGGGGAGGCAGCTGCGCGCCGCGGCCAGCGGCGGGGCTCGCGGGCGCCGCGTCGTGGCAGGAGGCGGCCACCACCGGGCCCGTCGGCGCGGCTGCGGCGCACACCGGCGGCGCCACCGCCCAGGCTGTGTGCGCGTGGAGGTGCCCGCGCCAGGGGCGGGCCGGTGCGCCACCACGTCGAGAGAGAGAGAGAGGTAGAGAGGGAGAAGGAGAGGGAGAGGGAGGCGAGGCTCGGGCGGGGAGGGGACGGGGCGCGAGCGGCGGAGGCGGCACACCGCGAGAGTAGCGTGAGCGAGACGAGCGGGAGGGGAGAACGGGCGTGGGAGGGAGGCCGTCTTTTTTTCGAGAAGGGGAGGCATCAATTTATTTGGGGTGAATTGGGGTGACGTGGCTTGCTGCTAGCCAAGCAAAGCAATTTCAGACGACGTGGCTCACTGCCTGAATTCGGGGTGACGTGGCCGCTGTGAAAAACCAGGGAAAAACATGGGTTTGGAGGAGTTAATTAATTAATTAATTAATTGCCAGTCATCCAACGGTGGACCACAGAACCCTTTGTTACCAGCAAAGTTTGATGCCGGGAACTTGGATAGAAACAAAGGAATAAGCCCAGACAACCGGTTGTCTGCAACATTGAGCGATGTTAACCGAAGAAGCCCATCAAATTCCCTTGGAATTTGACCACTGAGTTGGTTGTGCTGAATGTACAGGGCGTACAGGGCCATATTGCCGATGCCGACTGGGATCTCACCTGAAAAACTATTGTACGAGAGGTCAAGAGATGTCAAGTATGTCACCTGCCGTGTGATGTTCGAAGGGATGGGTCCTGAAAATTTGTTGTTTGACAGGTCCAGCACATCCAAGCTTGTGCAGTACTCGAGACCTCGAGGAAACTGGCCTTCAAGACCCAAGCTGCTGAGACGCAACGCGGAGACCTTATTCTCGTCGTCGAAGTTCCAGCACTCCACACCTGTAAACCGGCATACGAAACCGTCGGTGGTGTTGTCGAAATTGCATGATGATTTCAGTATTGCCATTGGGATCAATCACTGGTTGTTTCACGATCTTGAGGCATCTGATGTCGAGTTCAGAACCAATGCACGGTGCTGATGAGCTGGCCGCGCTCAAGAGGAGCAGCCAAAGGAGCATTGCAGACATGGCGTGGAAGCACTAGAAAGCAAAGCTTCACTCAACCAGAGAAATGCTCAACTGACTACAGCTTTTCTTGTGACAACCGGACAACTGACTCCAGCTGATAATAAGAAATACTGTTCCTTCAGGGGTGCCGCGGAGCAGACTCCAGATGTAATAAGGGGAGGTGAAATCGCAATAGTGCGTGCCGGCAGGGTTTGAGGAGCACGGCGGAGACGGGAAGATCGGATAAGTGCCACTCTGAATGAATCCCTCCAGATTGCAACAAGTAGGTTGAGGCCTTGAGGGTGGTGGCGCAGGGTAGTTGGCCGGATCTGATCGATCGCGGCGGCGGTTGCCGGAGTGTGTCAGAGGGAAGTGAGGGAGATGGGATGTGATGCACCGGTTGGGTGAACTCTGCTATATGCTCCTACTTTCTGGCGCGAACTTCCGTAGGCGTTGGCTGCTCTTTTGACTGGCACCGCGCCGGTCGTGCGTCGTGCCACACATGTCAGCGTTGGTGTGCCACCAACTGCGCCCGTCGGCCCGTGGCCTCACTGCACTCGGCCGTCGAACCACGGAAGTGCCGGAGGTAGATTGCCACGATGAGCTGAGCGGCCACGCTGACACTGGACTGGACGCGTCCATGATCCTGCGCGGACCCGGAAGTTGCCACTTGGCGCGCTTCTTCCGGCAAGATGTCGGTGTGGAAAGCGAGCGTTTCGGCAGGTCCACACGCGCTTGCTTCCACGAAGGAGCTGCCTTCGGCCTTCCATCGATAACGCACCGCAGTGAGGCTGGGAGAGTCTCCGGTCCTGGCTTGACACTTACAAGCAGTTGACAGCGTCTCCCTTAGATGAGGGGCAGCCAATGCCTCCAAGTGGTGTCAATCGTTTGTACCCAATGTAAACTAATCAATTTCAAAACTCAGTGGTCAGTGGGGCATTTTGTGATGGATGCCGGCATGCATTCTTGCCGGCCTCCATCCATTATGTGCCAGATGGTGGACAGGAGGAGCCCTTCCTCCCTCCCTCCCTCGCTGAAAGACAAAGGTCGAGTAAGCAGTCTGAAACTGACAACACTAGAAAAATAGGTGGTACCTGCCGTACAGGGTCAACGTTTTTTTCGCATAAGGTCAGTGCACTGATGCCATCACATCGTGACTAACAGACTAAGCAATACTATATGACTGGCAGCCAAGACTGGAAATTGAGACATCCTCTGTATTAATGGTCTCCGGAAATGAGCAATTTTCTAAGACTGACACTACCTTGGAAACACTGATGCCATTGCAATCACCGATTTATCAGGACACTGATTAACCTATATGTGACGGGCAGCTAAAACATGTGAAGAGTAAAGACAACGTCTCTCCTAGCCAGTAAGCACTCGAATTCATTCAGAATAAAAAGTATGAATTCATAGTTAAATACTTTCACTTGATATATTCAATGGGACAACGTACTGTCGTACTCAGGCAAGGTCTGAACAAGATCATGCTACATCCAACGGAGCATGTCATCCAACAAGAGATGAGGCTTCCCTTTATTGTTCAATGCAACAGAGGTTCTGATATTACTATGCTCTTCTAATATTGACTAGAATGCACACGATTTTTTTTTTTTTTGACGAAAATGCACACGGTCCCTCAATCCTGCGACACACACACGACCTGCTTCCCAATATTTTTACCACTGAACAGACCAACAAAGGCAGCCAGTCCGCTCTCCAGCCCAACACTCACATCTTCCACATACACAATCTTCCCATCTCTGTAATGCTTGGTGATGTCATCCACGAACTGTGGGAACAGGTGTACATAATCACTCTGGATGAATCCCTTCATCTCTATCCTCTTGCTTATCAAGGAGAACAGGTTGTGGATCCCAGTAGAAGCAGTTACCCCATGCTGGGAAACCATACCACACACTGCAATGCGGCCGTGTGTTCGCATGTTGAGTAGTACCGCATCAAGCATTGGCCCACCTACGTTCTCAAAGTAGATGTCTATGCCTTCAGGGAAGTACCTACATAGGAAAACATGCATTTTTACATCAAGATCACTGTGTAATAATACGATCTGGATGGATTATTTGTCAACTTTACTTGACACGTGACTGAAAAACATGTGCAGATAAAGATTACATCGATAGTTCCACCATTTTAGTAATAATGATAAGATGTCCTATTATATTCAAGAATAGTATGTTCGTCCTAGGTACATAAATCTTTTCCTATTATCAGATGATTGCATAAGGTCGTCATCATTAGTTCGCAAAAAGGTTTATATCCACCAAAGGTTCATCCATTTCAGTATGATCCAAATTTGGTTCATCAATTTTTCCTGCAAGCTAAATTAGTTTGGTATGGTTTTTCCCTAAGAAAATCTGACCTTTTTAGTGCAGCAGTCAAGTCAGGCTCTTCCTTGTAATTGAAAGCTGCATCAAATCCGAATTTTTCCTTTAGGAGCTCAACCTGAAAGATATTGAGGACCCTGGATGACACAACTACATGGGCAATGCATGCAGGTAAGTATGAATGAAGTACTAGTATGAGTTAGTACCTTCTGATTTGTTCCAGCACTTCCCACAACGTAGCAACCATGGAGCTTTGCAAGTTGACCAACAATTTGCCCAACTGCCCCAGATGCAGCAGAAACAAAAACAAACTCCCCTTTCTTTGGTGAACAAATCTCATAGAATCCAACATAAGCTGTAAAACCAGGCATGCCTATACATGGAGGAAGCACATAATAAGAGACATAAGCCTGGTGGATTAAACAATGACTAGCATAGAGAGGAAAATATTTTTTCATTCCAGTATCTGTCAACCAAGGCTACGGTTTCCCATTTCTTTCAATCACACAACCCCGTACCTTTGGTGTACTTGTCACAGCATTATGTCTACAAGGTGCGAGGGGCATTGAATTATTTGATTATGTCCTTTTCTTATCCCTTGTATACAATAAATTTGTTCAGCCAAGGTAAGTCTTTCCAACAAAAAGAGTTCATGCACTTGCTGCTGCTCAACAGCCTATCGTCACATCATTTGTGTTTTCTATGCTTTAGAATACAGCTGAAAATTTTGAAACAGAAAAAGCATAAGTAGGAGTAGGAACTAACCAAGAAGGCCCAGATGATAAGAGAGTGGTATGTCGCTTTGCTGAATCTTCCTGAGCTGTTCAGGTTTGGTGATCAGACTGTAGTCCTCCCAGCCAGTCATCCCGGAAACAATGTCACCGGCACTAAATCCTGGATGAGTGGAGTCGACCACCTTCCCCACGCCAAACCCTTCAATAGGCTTCACAGATCAAGAAATTGCTCAATCAGCGCACAAATCGTCCACCCCCCACTTCGCAGCTTGCAGCTTGAGCAACTAACCAAAGAGCCCAAGCTCCAAAAAAAAAAAACGAGGGAAGCTCACTGATCCAGGCTTGAAGGGCGGGATATAGGAGCCGTGGAAGTCACGCATCCTGCCGCGCATGTACGGGTCGCAGGAGAGGTAGAGGTTCTTCACCAGCACCGCGGGGCCGCCAGCGCCCTCGGGGACGCGCAGCTCCATGGCGCCGCCGTCTACGAGCTCCATGTCGTCCTCCCTGGGCGCGCGCTCGATGTACCCGCGCAGCACCACCTTCCTGTTCCTCGCCACCGCCTGCCGCTCTTGCTCCATGCCGCCGCCGCCGTCGCCGTCGCCACACGCCCGGGAGCACGTCGGTTTGGCCCGCCACGTTCTTCTGCCGGGAGTTTCCAGGATTTTGTGGATAATACCAGCCGAACAGGCCTCTCAGGCGTGGTAGGTGGGTAGGTGCGCGGCGCGGCGCGCGTTTGGACAGCGGAACGGCCCGCGCCTCGGTGTGGCCGTTGGATTCCACGGCATGTTTGGGCAGGACGGTTGCGATGTGTGCTGACTGCTGAGGGACCGTAGGTTGACTGTCAGACAGGCTGCTTGCTATCGTCCATGTGTGTGGTGTGTTTTTCTCTATGAGAAAAGTCTATCTCATCTCTTTCAACTATTACAAAAGTCTAATTTGTCTCTCTAAATTAGAAAACATGCCTTCATAAATTAGAAACCGAATTTTTAGACTTCGCAAACGTTTGAAACTATAAGATTTACCTTTTTGAACGAGACAAATTGAACTTTCTCAGTGGTTAAGGATATCAGATGTACTTTTTCCTTCTTCCCGACATGCACGACGCCGTGGGCCCACGGTGCACGGCATGGCTCCGTGTTGGGCCGCTAGATAGAGCTAGCCTCGGCACAGCGAGCAATCATATTATGGGCCTGAGTGTAAGTTCAATAAACCGGCCCAAGCTCAGAAAACTTGTGATCCACGAATGGCTCACTATTTTTTTCTTAAAAAAACGAATGGCTCACTATTGAGCTGTGTGCCGAAATAATCAGGGAAATTTTGTTGCAGCTAGTGCCATGGTTATTCCAAACATAATTGACCCTGAAACTCTAAAAGCATTAGCTTATTTGGAAGCACTAGCTCTTGCTGAAGATTGTGGTATCCGCAAGCTGTTAGTGGCATCGGATTGTCTAAATGTCGTCAAGAACATCAAAGACATACCACGTTGCAGTTATATGATGATCCTCCAGGATATTTTCCAGAGGTTAAAGTCTTGTCAATATGTACGGTTCGTACATGAAGGTAGGGAGTACAATAGGGAAGCTCATTGGCCCCATTCGGCTTATTCTATATCCGGCTTATTCGTCTTTTTTTTCAGCCGGAACAGTGTTTTCTCTCTCACAACATTTCAGTCAGAACAGTATTTTTCAACCAATTTCAACCAAGATTCAGCAAGCCGAACGAGGCCATTGTCTTGCTAAGTATGCATGTACTCTTGGAGAGGGTTGACATGTATGGTTTGGCTCTCCACCTGTATTCCTGGATGTAAACTTTAAATGATAAATATATTCCCTGCCTTCCTTAAAAAACATGAAAAATAGCAACTTGCCACCTCCTCTTTACTGTTTTGACTTTTGAGCATGACCTCCTCTTTACTTATTTTGCTTTCTCCATGACTGTTTCTTAGTCCATGTGTTAGCCATACCATGTTCTCTTGAGACATTAAGAAGCATGTGCTGAGTATTGTTTACCTAGTTATTAGATTTCTTACGGTAGAATTATTCACTTAGATTCAAGTTCTCGATTTGACATAGGGTGCTCACATTTTCTTAAAATAACATGATTTACTGGCATTACTTTTTTCACATTGAAAGCAAATATATGTTTGCAATAAAACATGTCACATATTTCTGCCTTTCATTTCATTCATCTTACCATACTTCTTATTTCCTCTTACTATATAACCTTGCATCGCGGGCTCTCACCAGTCCTGATGCAGGTAGAGTAGGACACGTGTGTTACCAAGCATGGCTTAAAAGGCTTTTCTTGTAGGCAACGTGTCCGTAGACAACGAGATGTATATAGTGACTTCATCATCATCTTAAAATCTATTGATTGCAGATGCCCGTAAGGATAGAGTGTGTGTATGTATTCATAGAGATTAGGGGCAAGGCAATGTTATGTGTGGGTGGTGCACTGGCATCAGGCAAAAAACATTATTACTACTAAGTACCTTATTTTGACCATATAAATTAGTTGAAATTGCACATGTTTGTATAGGGTTGTGAATACTGTGTACCACCATAGATTGTAAGCTAGCGTTCGCCCCTGATAGAGATGAGTGTGCATGTATGTAAATGAGTATTTTGCATCTTATGATTTGCAAGCATTGGGAGCATAGTTAGCACGGTTATCTTTTAGTGGTAAGAGACGTGTGCGTTGAGAATGAAGCGTATGTAGTGACTTTATCAATCTCGAAACCTACCGACTATTAGCACTAGTGGATCCAAACAAGTCCTAAAAGAAAACGTCCTATTACTATATAGAAATTGTTCCACCAATAGTGTAAGGAAGAGCACAAAAGGGGAAAAATATTAAGGAAAGGCAGGCTGATGCTCGGTCAACTATGTTTCTGGTAGTGGAATCAATTAGATTTAGCCCAACCTGAAGAAAACTAATTAAGCAGTACTCATGTGGCATATAACAACCCCTTATTAAGTGTCATATTGCCGGCCGCTTATAATAAATAGACACACAATAAGATACACTAGTAGACATCAAACTTAGAATTTGATCATTATCGACCCGCACTCTACAACAGGTAGATCTAGCTTGCACTTTCAAGTTTGTGTAGGAGCAAGCACAATTCTTTACTTTTTTAAATTGAACTAAAATGGCATGATGATTTTGATATATAAAAAAATGAAAGATACTGTATTATTATTTACATGCCATCTTTAGGGCTACCTGCTAGACACATTACTAGAGAACAGACTTTAGAACGATGTCCCAATTTAGCATTAGCCTCGGCATTTTTTTGTCCCCGGGACTAAAGGACCCTTTAGTCCCGATTGATAATACCAGTCGGGACTAAAGCTTTTAGTCCTGGTTTGGGTGATGCACCGGGAATAAATATTAATCTTTAGTCCCGGTTTGGCTCCCTAACCGGGACTAATTATCCCGGCCTATACACCAGCTCATTTCTTCCTCCCCGAACCGAGCCATTCCATTCAAACTCACTGCCTCTGTTCTTCAGCTTGCTGTTGTTCTTGCTCTCTCCCTCTCCATTGGTGTTGCTTTTCGATTTTGGAGGTAACAAACTTAATCCTCTTATGTTTTATCAGTAGCTTATCTCATGTTGCGATGTAGACGCATATGTAATTTTATACGTTGGACTTTGTTATGATTTTATATGTCATTTTTAGCTCAAAATCACATGATGATTTGCATATATGTTTAGATAAACAAAAGTTAAATTAGTTCATCAAAATCACGCCTCGCTCGTCCTCGCTGGAGCACGCGCCATCCTCGTCCCCGGCGGCTTACGTGATCTTAGAATTAATTTTTTCATGAAATAAAAAACTTAGAAAATAGTTAGAAAATTGTAGAAAAATCCGTACTAGTTGAACTTGCGGACCGTGTTAAGCTCGGCGAGCATGAACGGACGTCAAGGAGGAGCTTTGATTCTACGAGGGAGAGCGGCAACGGTCGTGGAAGACCGTGTTCCCTTTCTCGTAGAATCGGAGCTCTTTCTTGGCCAAGTACGGTGCCGTCCGGTGGAGAAATGCTCGCCGAGATGATCACGTAAGCAAGGTCGACTAGTAAGGATGGTTATTTATTGAAACATGTTTTTGAGCTATAATTTGATGGATATTTGATAACTTCAGACCTACAAATGTCATCTACAAATGTTACTATCTTGCAACCTAACGCATGAGCTCGCCGATACCGATCGAAAGCAGGTCACTTAGAATTATTTTTTCCATGAAATGAAATACTTAGAAATCATGCCTTTTATTTTTAGAATTAAATTTTCCATGAAATGAAAAACTAAGAAAATAGTTAGAAAATTATAGAAAATCCGTACTATTTGAACTTGCGGACCGTGTTCATTTCGACGAGCATGTTCTCTGTCGAGCGGTAACGGACATCAAGGAGGAGCTTTGATTCTACGAGGGAGAGCGACAACGGTCGTGGAAGACCGTGTTGCCTTCCTCGTAGAATCGGAGCTCTTCCTTGGCCAAGCATGGTGCCGTCCGGTGGAGAAATGCTCGCCGAGATGATCACGTAAGCAAGGTCAACTAGTATGGATGGTTATTTATTGAAACATATTTTTGAGCTATGTGATTTCTATGTCATTTTTAGCTCAAAATCACATGATGATTTACAATAGTAAATGTCGATGTTTTACCACCGATAGCCTACCATAGGGGAATGTGAAGTGGCGATTGTCGTTCGGGCTTGGCGTATCTTTGAACTTCGATGGTGAACGAAGAGAAGCAATCGATTTATCTGGTTCTCAGCCCTCGATCGAAGATCGAGTAACAACCCTACGTCCAGTCGGCTTTTGCCTTTTGCGTTGGATTGATTATGAAGTGTTATGTCATACCATTGTCCTAGTTCAGGAGCCCTGCCCTCCTTTATATAGTCAGGAGGCCAGAGTCCTAATCGGTTTACAATGAGATTTCCTAGTAGGATTACTTAATAGTTCTATTACTAAGATTACATGGGAAGAATCCTAGTTGAACTAGATCTCTCTCTCTTCTTGGGTATCCTATGGGTCCCTTGATCGACAAGCCCAGAGCACTTCATGGTTGAGCTCGAAAGTCTCGCTTTGCTCCTTCAAGTCTTGTTAGGTAGGAACAAAATGTTATCCGAAGTGCTTTCGAGTGAAACCTTGTAGCGCTTCTTGGGACCTTCGAGTGGTGAGTGTTTTGTGAAGAAAAAGTACATCCATCTGGTTGTAGCCCCGAGCCTCTTGCTATTTGGAACAAGGAGCTGGAGGATCTTGTCTTGAAGTTGCTCTGATTGTTCGTTGAAGTTTTGTCAAAAAGAACTCGAATATGGCTCGTTCTGGGTTCTTTTTGTCATAATGTCTTGAAGTAGTCTGCGTTGAGGAAGTCTTTTGGTGACGTGCGCTTTTTCGGAGAAAAAGTGCACTCACTGAGTGTAGCCCCAGAGCCTCTTGCTATTTGGAACAAAAAGTTGGAGGGTCTTGATCCTTTATGTTTGTTTGAAAATCTGTGCTCTGAAGTAATCCCTGAGATTTGAATTTTGTCCTCATCCGAGTAGTTTTTGTGGTATCTTTCCGAAGCGGTCCTTTAGTCCTGGATTAAACCATCATCCGAGTAGTTTCTGTGGTATCTTTCCGAAGCGGTCCTTTAGTCTTGGATTAAACCATCATCCGAGTAGTTTCGTGGTGTGCGACCTCGAGCCTATGTCAGGGTTCTTTTTGGGTGGGTGCAATTTTTCATAAAATTGCACTCATCGAGTGTAGCCCCCGAGCCTCTTGCTTTTGCTTGCAAAAGTTGGAGGGTCCCGATTCCTGTCTTCAAAAAATTCTGGGGCTATGTACCCCGCAGCCTCGTGCTTTCTCCGAGTTCTTTTCTTTTGAAAAAAGTCGGTTGAAGAGTCTTGATGCGTTGTCGTCATTGTAGTCTTGAGTTTCTTGTACTTTTTGTCTTTTGTCTTTGGTTACGAGCCCCGGGAGTAGTTGAAATGAGTGCCGGATTCCACGGCTTAGTGTTGATTAATCTGTGATCTTGGCCGAGCCCCCGAAAGCGTATACCCGTGTTGTTTTATTCGGGAAGAACTCGGATGCGAGGTCTTGGCGTATTCTTTGATAATCTCTTCTTTGTCGGATGTAGTTGTATGGTGGTGGTTGAGTGTAAATGCTTTTTGTTCACGGGTTGTCTTGTGATGGTATATCCTTCCGAATATGCCCGTCTTGAGTTAATCGCTTTTTTTTCCTCTACTTTGAGTCGTCCATTATTGAGTCTGTCCTTTCATTGTGTTCTTTGTCAGGCTTATTTCGTCGGTGCTCCTGGTCCATGTGCGCCGCTCCTTTGGTCTATAAATACTGTCCCGGAGTGCTTGTTTTCATCTATTGAATATTCCGTTGAAACCTTCGTGGATATGAGCATGGTAGTTTGTGAAGTAGAGCAGCCCCCGGGCATATTTTGTAGTTCCTATGTGTCTTGTCGTAGCTGGAGGAAGTCTTGTGATAGGGATTAGAGGTAGGCTAATCCCGCGACAGCATTGTGCCAGGATGTATGTGGTGGTAGTTGGAGGAAGTCTTGTGATGTGGGCTTCGTTTCTTCATCTGGCAGTTCTGGGTTGATCCTCGTCGCCTGAGTCGTCCATTATTGAGTCCTGGGGCTCAGAACCAAAGACAAAAGACAAAAAGTACAAGAAACTCAAGACTACAACGACGACAACGCATCAAGACTCTTCAACCGACTTCTTTTTCAAAAGAAAAGAACTCGGAGAAAGCACGAGGTGCAGGGGTACATAGCCCTGTAATTTTTTGAAGGCAGAATCGGGACCCTCCAACTTTTGCAAGCAAAAGCAAGAGGCTCGGGGGCTACACTCGGTGAGTGCAATTTTATGAAAAATTGCACCCACCCAAAAAAGAACCGGACATAGGCTGGGAGGTTTGACACACCACGAAACTACTTGGATGATGGTTTAATCCAAGACTAAAGGACCGCTTCGGAAAGATACCACAGAAACTACTCGGATGATGGTTTAATCCAGGACTAAAGGACCGCTTCGGAAAGATACCACAAAAACTACTCGGATGAGGACAAAATTCAAATCTCAGGGATTACTTCAGAGCACAGATTTTCAAACAAACATAAAGGATCAAGACCCTCCAACTTTTTGTTCCAAATAGCAAGAGGCTCGGGGGCTACACTCAGTGAGTGCACTTTTTCTCCGAAAAAGCGCACGTCACCAAAAGACTTCCTCAACGCAGACTACTTCAAGACATTATGACAAAAAGAACCCGGAACGAGCCATATTCGAGTTCTTTTTGACAAAACTTCAATGAACAATCAGAGCAACTTCAAGACAAGATCCTCCAGCTCCTTGTTCCAAATAGCAAGAGGCTCGGGGGCTACAACTAGATGAATGTACTTTTTCTTCACAAAACACTCACCACTCGAAGGTCCCAAGAAGCGCTACAAGGTTTCACTCCAGAAAGCACTCGGATAACATTTTGTTCCTACCTAACAAGACTTGAAGGAGCAAAGCGAGACTTTTAGAGCTCAACCATGAAGTGCTCGGGGGCTTGTTGATCACGGGACCCACAGGATACCCGCAGAGAGAGAGAAGATCTAGTTCAACTAGAATTCTTCCATGTAATCTTAGTAATAGAACTATTAAGTAATCCTACTAGGAAATCTCATTGTAAGGCCGATTAGGACTCGGCCTCTGACTATATAAAGGAGGCGCTGAACTAGAATAATGATGATAACACTTCATAATCAATCCAGCGCAAAGGCAAAAGCCATTTGGGCGTAGGGTTGTTACTAGATCTTCGATCGAGGCTGAACCGGGATAAATCATTTGCGTTCACCATCGAGTTCGACACCGCCAAAGCGACGAACGACAGTACCCACTGGTAGGCTATCGGTGGTAAAACATCGATGGTGAACGTAAGAGACATTTGTCGATGATAGCCTTAATCCCGTGGCGATCGGTATCTTTGAACTTCGATGGTTCGAAGACGCCTCGAAGTAACAACCCCACGCCCGGTCGGCTTTTTGCCTTTTTGCGTTGGATTGATTATGAAGTGTTATGTCGCACCATTGTCCTAGTTCAGAGCCCCGCCTCCTTTATATAGTCAGGGAGGCCGAGTCCTAATCGGTTTACAATGAGATTTCCTAGTAGGATTACTTAATAGTTCTATTACTAAGATTACATGGGAAGAATCCTAGTTGAACTAGATCTTCTCTCTCTCTTGCGGGGTATCCTGTGGGTCCCGCATCGACAGTAAAATCACTTGATAGTTTGGTATTTTACTATTATACATAGTACATATTTTATGGTTTAGTTAGATAAATAAATAATTTTAGTTTTGTTTAAATATATTATTTTAGAAAATGTGAAATTTACACTAGTTTGCAAAAACAAGTATAGAAAGTAGATGACAACTGGTACCGGATCCTCGGCCTCTCGTTCGGTTGCGAAACGACTGAGGCCAGAACTCCCTCTCATTATCTGCGGCAAGTGTAAGCAGAAGATTGTGATGGAGTACCGAGTCAAGAGACAGGGACCCAACAAGGGTCGTGTTTTCTACAAGTGCCCGGATCACTATGTGAGTTTCTTACGTATTTGATTATTATGGCTAATTAACCTGCTTTTCTTGAATATTTTTTACTAAATATTTTTTGGCTTTAATTTCAGTGGAAGGGCAATGAATGTGATGGTTGGTACTGGAAGGAAGATTATGCTACATACGTGCAGAATTCGGGTGCGCTTGAGGAAGATTATGCTACATACAACACTTTGGTGGGCTACAAAAATTTCAGGTCTTCAGTCCCGGCCCAGGTCAGGAACCGGGACTAAAGGGTGGGCGGAATTACCCGTCCAACCTTTAGTCCTGGCTGACTAAAGGATCTTTAATCCCGGTTGGTGTTACCAGCCGGGACTAAAGGGTCCCGGCCTATATATATCGAACGGTTCCTCTGTTCATCTTCTACTTTTCGATCTACAACGTCGATCTCGTCGTCTCTGCTGCGCCCGGCCGCGTTGAGCTCTGCCGCGCCGCCGTCGTCGTCTACCCCCACCCGGCCTCGTCGTCGAGCCCCGCTCGGCGGCCGTCGAGATCATCTCCGCCGTACGTCATCCTCGCACGGCTCAGCTCGGCCCCGTGGCCGGCCAGCACGCCCGGCCGCCATGGCCATCCGCCCCTAGCCTGTTGCTAGCTATAGCGCTCGACCATATTTTTTTAGATATTTTTTTAGATAGTTTTTTAGATAGTTTTTTAGGTAGTGTTTGATATATATGTTAGATTAAAATGTATTAAAATTTAATTAGTAGTTTATTCTTAGTTTTTTAGATAGTTTTTGATATATGTTAATTAGATTTAAATGTATTAAAATTTAATTAGTACTTTATTTAGATAGTTTTTTAGATAGTTTTTTATTATAGTTTTTTATATATTTAGTAATTATTATTCTATCTCTCTATATATAAGTGTTAGATTTAATTTTGATTTAGTAATTCTATCTATGTATATATGTTAGGTTTAATTAGATTTAGTAATTAATTCTATCTAGAGATTCTATATGTATACATATATATGTACTTAATTATTTCTATGTGTATATATACATGTACTTAATTATTTCCATGTGTTGAGAGAGAGAGAAAATTGTATCTAGAGAGACATTCTATGTGTTATCACATGCATATCTAGAGATATATACATATGCACTTATTCTATGTATTGAGAGAGAGAGAAAATTGTATCATTCTATGTGTATATATACATGTACTTATTTCCATGTTTTTGGATCGAAAGTGTTTTTTATTCGATTCCAAAGCCTATACCTTATTATTGTTTATCCTTATGAAATATTATGTGTTATTATATTTAATTGGATTTAGTAATTCTATATGTGTTATCACATGTACTTATGTTATGTGCCATAGTAATTCTATCTATGTGTTATCTTGAAGATACAAATGGCTGCTCCGGATGATAACTTGAATGATGACATAATGGCGGATATTATCAACGCCGGCACCAATGCGGATGTAGATGACACGAGTCAGTACTTTGCTGATTATGAGGATATCCTGATTATCCCGGTGGTTGAAGATCAACAAATTGTAGCGCAAGAAAATACTGGCGAGGTATATTCGATTATCTATCATCTCTTATAGATGCATGCGTACGTATATTTATTGTTAATCGTTGTGTTTCTACTCATGTAGCCGGTCTCTGGATCTACATCAACCACCGGCAAGAGTAGGAAAGTCCGAGGAACAAAAAAGCCATTAGAGGGTCGTTTCATATATCAGAATTCGACACCGACACCGGCAAACCATTGGAACCACATGCTCAGACATATGTCAATCAATGTGGGTTCATTGTAAGGGATAGGATCCCAGTTAGTGCTAGTGAATAGAAGCAGAAGATATCCGCTCCTAATGTTAGTTTTGTATCTGATCGTGATAAGAACCTAGCTTGGAGAGATATCACTCAGCATTTCACATTACAAGCAGATGATGCTTTGAAAGAGCTAGTGAGGGATTGGACAATGAAGAAGATGGCAACATTGTTCCAGAGTTGGAAGAAGACATTGTATAAAAAGTTTATCTTGAAGAATAAAACGCCGGATTTCAATGCTAAGGCGTTTGTCAAGTTGGAGTCCCATTGGGATGACTTCGTACAATACAAGACATCTTAAGAAAGTGAGGAACGTGTGATGAGGAATTAGCAGAATGCCCGACAGAAGCAATACCATCATCGCATGGGATCAGGTGGTTATAGGAGTGCTATTCCCAAGTGGCAGAACCTAGAAGCAGAGATTACTGCCAAGGGAATCATACCTGAAACAATAGAGAAGAACTGGCCTCAACGCGCGAAGAATTGGTTCTACACTCATGAGGGAAGCCTAGACCCAGACACTGGCAAGCTAATTTTCGGCCAAAAAATTGAGAGAGCAAACACAGAGACTAGCTCGTGCTAGGGAAGAAGCTGATAGTGGTGTTTTCAAGCCCAACAGAGAAAAGGATGAATTGACATATGCCCTAGAGAATCTCGAACACGGTGGTCGAACAAGAGGCTATGGGGCGGTTCTGTGGCTACAAGCATTCCCAGTAGACAAGGGTACCTACAGAAGCCGCCAGAGAAAGAAGGATGAGGAGGTAGACCGAATCCGTGTATTGGAGCAATTTGTTAATGAGTCACGACAAGCATTGCTTGAATCACGTGAACGAGAAAAATCTCTTGAGGCAAGAATGCAGGAAGAGATCAAGAGGCAAGTGCAGCTAGCAATGAGTCAAATGCAATCGCAATCAACGTCGGGAGTCACCATTAGCCCCGTTGGTCAGATGAAAAGCAGTTGTGCTTCCATGGAGCTGCCAGTTATTCAAGGTGACACTGGGTTGCGCTTCCCTGTTGATGACATTACCGAGCCTCTAACAACATATGAGCTGCACATTCTAGATGGTAATAATGCATCAATCATGGTGGCTATCGGGGTTGTATCTCCAATAGACCGAACGAAGACACCAAGAATCCATGGGTCAGTTATTCAACCTGGATATGCTAGCGTCTTGGTCGATAGAGTGCTCAAAGGTTACAGCAATGTTCCTCTTGACATTGAAGGCGATGATGGGGAGAAGACACTAGGAGAAGCAGAGAAGACATTTATTCAATGGCGCAAACGCTTCATCATCATTCCTAGGGCGCCACCGCTTCCCCTACCTCACCCTAGGTACGAATGAAAGTGAATGAAATATTATTTTCCATTAATTTTATATTGGCTTCAAAAATAATTGACCCACAACTTGTTTTTGTAGCAGGGTCTCCCCCTAGCCTAGCCCAATCATTCATTCCCCATCTCATCACAGCGTCGCGGGGGGCGAGACGACTTCATCCCCACGACGATCTCCAACTCCTACACCGGCCCCATCGCCTCCACAACGATCTCCAACTCCTACACCGGCCCCACCGCCTCCACAACGATCTCCAACGTCTCCACGCCGGACTCCAACACCGGCCTCATCGCCTCCACGCCGGTCTCCAACACCGCCCCCACCCCCTCTACAGTGACACACTACAAAGACGTCTAAGGTCCCGGCGGCAAAGAAGACCCCAAAAAAAAGAGTTATTTCTCAAGAAATACTTCCTAAAAAGACTGATAAGCAAATAGCAGCTGAAGAACACAAAAAAGTAAAAGATTTTTTTATAGATATCCAAAAGTAGAGACAAGCGAAGCTTAAGAAGAAGTCGTACTTTTACATACCACGAGATCAGTTGAGGCAGAAGGTCGAAGCTCACAACAAAAAGATGCTTGAAGTTCGTAAGCCTCCGCCACTATCAGACTATGACCGCTCCCTCGTGAAGTCACATGATGCACATAAGAAAAGGAAAAGAGCATCAGGGAAGGATGTCCCACAGCTCGGACAACAGAAGCAACCAATGCAAAATCTTGTTGTTGCTAATGAATATGGTTCCAACATAGAAGTCTATCGATCAGACAACTCTGGAGAAGTGTCGGTTCAAGACCTTAATGCTTTTTTTGAACAAACTGGTTTAACCTTGGATCAAGTGACGGGCAAAGCTCCAATCCAGAACCTGGAAGTTGATACCTGGAAGACTTATAAATTTGGCAAAAGTCTGTACAACCCTGCGGCTCTAAATGAATTGGGTACGCAAATGTACTTGCTCAACAAGTGGTACATGCAGGCGTGTGGCAGGGGTGAGCAGTGGATCTTTGTCAGATTTATAGACCATCATTACTTCCGTGGCGATGACATCTTACATATTAGTTTCGAAGAATTGCATCAATTATACCACTTGAACGCTCTGGACAAATCAATCATTAGCTCCTTTTGTTTGTAAGTGATTCTTACTTTTATTTAATAAACTCACTTCCATGCGTACGTGTATATAATTATCCTCACATGTAACTTATATTTATATACAGATTCTAGATGTCAGAGCTCCAAAGAATACAAGACACCAGTGTTGGCTTCATTGATCCTTATATCGTATTCAAAACCGATATTATTGTCAAGGAGCACTGGGTATCTGAAGCACAGACGAATATCATGAAGTTCTTCGTGAAGCAGCACGACAAGACAATAATACTTTTCCCGTACAACTTTGAGTAAGTGTTAATAATAATGTAGTCTACATATTTTATGTAATATCAATACAACTTATATGCATGTACGTGTGTGTATAAACCAATGCAGGTTTCACTGGATACTCATTGTCATTGAGTTAAACTCAAGTCGGTTAGTAATCTTGGACTCATTGAGAAAAGAACGAGCACTATACCAAGATATGATAGACATTATCCAGGGATAATTTCGATCTCTCGCGCACAACTATTATTGAATAGACTTTGCCATAATTTATTAACGATCGTACATTATTGGTCGCACAGGGTTTGGAAAGAGTTTATTCGGCAACACCGCAAGGACTGCAAGGCACCACTTAATGTAGTTGAAATACCAGTAAGTTGTACTATATATACTTCCCCACGTGTTTAATTACTATATCGTACTTCAATTTACGTGTGAGATGATGAGAATAATCTTCTTCTTGTACAGTGGTGTTTGCGGCAGCAACCAGGTAATAACTTGTGTGGATACTACGTTTGTGAATTTATCACTGCACACATAAGAAAAACTCCTGAAGATGTCCTCAGAGTACGTATATATCAATTTTTTATTTATTTTTAAATGAATATATATATATATGTATTGATACTTTTCCTTTTATTTCAAATGTAAGACTGAATGATTGAAACGAAGGGTCATGCAAAAAGATCATCTGAAAGCAGTTCAAGAGTCAATAGCAGAATATCTTCTAGAAAAAGTGCTAAATCCCAACGGCGAGTTCTACTTTGATCCTAAGGACTAATGGTGTAAATTAAATGTTTATTGATATCGTTATTTTTTAGAACAAAATTATGAAAGTGTTGTATATATACATATATATAGTTTTATACTTTATTCGAATATAATAATGCTCGAGATGAGAATTAGATGTAATTATATGCGTGCGTGTATTTATATTAGCAGCGTAGAATACGTACATAAAAACATATTATAGATTAAACAAATATGTGTAACTGAACTGAAAACAAATTAAACAAAAAAAAAGAAAAAGAAAAGGAACATTTAGTCCCGGTTGGGTTACCAACCGAAACTAAATGGTGCGGCCACGTTTGCTCGGCTGGAGGGCCTTTAGTCCTGGCTCGATGACCCGGGACTGAAGGTTCCACCTTTAGTCCCAGGGTCGTTGTCCCGGCGCGGTAACCAGGACTAAAGACCGTTATCCCGGCGCGGTAACCAGGACTAAAGACCGTTACTGTCCGGGACAATAAGTCCATCCTCTAGTAGTGACATGTCTTAGGTCCATGCTACACAAGGAGAACGACAAGCCCAAAGGCGAAATGAGCGTGTAGTGTGCTGGAGACCGCAGGCTACAACAATGGAGAGTTCTGCCAAAAATAGGTTTGCTGTCTTTTAGGTGGTTTTCAGCTTAGTTTCGTGTTAGAATTGTGCTCTGAGAGCTTTTGTTGAGTGCATAACTTGTACATAGACCGCAATAATAAAATTATTTTTCTAAAAAATCTCACTCATCTAATAATCATAATGCAAAAATATGAAGGATTAAAAAAGATCCAACAGATGTTAATCATCTACTGTCAGAAGCTCGTAATGTTCGCGCAGTCTAAGCACTTCCTACATACTCCGTACATAATACAGTCGACGTATGCTGTATGCATCTATATACACGTGACGATGCATGCAACTAATATAGCTGCTGTGTCCTGCAATGCAAGGTCGATGGTCGTCTGATGATTCAGAGGCAGCTCGGAGGCAGCACGAGGCCGAGCGTGGTCCCCTGCACGTTCCGGCAGTAGGACTTGGCGGCGGCCCGGTTCTGGTACGTCAGCGCCACGTCCTGCAGGCTGATGCCGCTGCAGGGGTTGCTCCGGCTGCAGTCGAAGTTGACGGCCACCAGCGTCGCCGAGGAGCCCCGGATGCCCACGTACCGCACGTCGCTGATCCTGATGCTGGAGCTCCTGCCGGCGCCGGGGCAGCCGCTGCTGTCGGGGCAGTAGTTCTGGTCGATGATGATGGGGTTGTCGACGCCGGACATGGTGGAGTCCGCGAAGGTGACGCCCGTGACGAAGCCGCGCTTGGAGCCGCCCCACGTCTTGATCCGCAGCCCGTTCATGGTGCCGGTGAACCACGTCGTCTTCACCGTCACGTTCTGCACCGCCTCCACCTCCATGCCCTGCTGCTTTCCCAGGCTCCCAATGCTAATAATAGTTGAACAAGTCACAAAGCAGAGTCGATTTCATCACTATATTAGTGGATGGATTAGGTTAGGTACAAATAAACCCAAACGCCACGCATGCGAGTATATGCAAACTAGAGTATTAAGCGGGCCCAGGTCAGGTCTGTTTCCACTAACGCACTAAAACGTTGCCACCGTCTGACTTGAAGATCTTTCTACTTTCGAGGCCGTTTCAGTCAAACCAGTTTATGGATTGATTTCCATAAACCAGCTCAAACTTCCATTCCCATGCTTTGATTTTCTCGATTTAATTCCTAACGTGGCCATTTCTGCCTCATTCATGCAGACAAATCACCGCGCATCGCGCTGACGCACTGACGACTGACCGAGACGACGACGACGTACCTGATGCCGTGGCCGGGGCCGCAGGCGACGCGCTCGATCCAGAGGTGAGAGTTCCCGGGGCCGACGGAAATGCAGTCGTCGCCTGTGCTGATCCTGGCGTCGTACACCGACACATGGCTGGACATGTGCAGGTGGATCCCGTCGGTGTTGGGGCTGTCCGCCGGCGCCTCCACCGTCACCCCGCGCACCGTCACGCCGTGGCACTGCAGCACCACCACGTGGAACAGCTCGCTGTCCACCGACCGCACGCCGGCCACCACCACGTTCTTCGAGTTGGCGATCGTCAGAGACTGCAAAGCAAGCACGGCGAGCCAAGTTAGCAGGCGCATTACATTAGCTTGTGCTATCGATCGTCAGGTTTCGAGTTTCGACGACGACGACGTACCGACGTGGGGTTCGGACAGTCGCGCTGCCCGCGCCGTCTGCACGCCCAGAGCGCCCTGCCGCGGCCGTCCAGCGTGCCGCCGCCGGAGACGACGAGGCCGTCCATGTTCTCGAACGTGATCCACCGCCCCGACGAGCCGCGCGCGCGCCGTAGCGCGCGGGGGCGACGACCGTGCCGGCGATGGCGAACGTTACGGCGCGGCTGCGGCACGGGCCGGTGAACGTGGCGCTCCGCACCAGGTACCGGCCGGGCGGCACGTACACGGTGGTGGCGGGGGCGAGCGGCAGGCGTCCGCCCACGCTCGGAGGAAGGGTCCCGCCGCGTCCGTCGCGCCGTCGGGGCGGGCGCCGTAGCGCAGCACGTTGTACACTGCGACGCCGGCCGGGTCGGGCAGGAACAGGAGGGCGGCGTGCAGGTGCACGAGCAAGCTCAGGACGGGCTTGGCCATGGCCATCTATGTGTGTTCCCGCAGGCTGACAGGTGATAGTTAGGTATGTGTTCGACGATGTGCTAGCTTGTACACGTGTATTTATAGTGTTGGCATCTATCGGCCGCCTCTGGTTAACATGGGGGTAGTAGTATTTGGGAATGAATCAAGTGGGCGAACAAGAGTTTGAGAGCGTGCATCTTCTTCTATCTAGAAAAATAAAGACGGAGGAGAGAATTTGAGAGAGTAATTAAAGTACACCAACGGTTCTTAAATTTGTGGGACTGTGCATCCCTGTTCCTAAACTCGCAAATTGCTAATTTATTATGATGACTATGTTATCCCGGTCCTAAGTGCTCGTTTAGATCATCAAACTTGTTCGACGGCAGGAGGTAAGCAGTCAAGTGCAGGATTTAGAAACCTAACCTGGGAAACGAGACCATTCAGGTTGGTTAGTAAACTTTTACATGAGGCATTGACCATTGGAGGGTGAATAAAGTATGGGTTTGGTGAGTTCTTCGAAACAACTCATGGCAGGCTAGACACTTCCCATGTGTGCATAACCTGTTTCTGCCGAGCCATAGATAGTAGCAGTAGTAGTAGTAGTAATAGTAGCGGCGAGCAAACACATTGTCTACAACTACAACTGCCATCGTCGCTTTGCATTGCGAGCTAGCTGGAGCTGAATATGGTCACTGAATTGTTGAAGGATGGATGAATTCATAAGCGGTGCAGGGTTGGAAGCTTGGAGCTCACCACAAATAGACGTCAAAGTGAGGCGTATTTCTGGCACTTATGGACAAGTGCAACTATATCAGTCCCATCAGGGCGTATTTCCGCCACCGTCAGCTCACGCAAATTATTGCAGACCATTCGGGGAAAGAGCTCCAGAATTCACAAGAATATAATGGCTGACATCGATCGACATGTGGAGTTTGAAACTGGCTGAACTCTACAGAAATCAAGAAACAAAGCCATTCCTAGACAATTCGTAAATGAGCTCCGTTCGGATGGGCAGCTGCTGCCGGCTGGGCTGGCTGCTCTCCCTCACACGTTACTGTAGCCGACACCTAGGGTCAGCCAGCCGCAACAGCTGAAACCCAGCAGCTGCATTTGGAATCAAGATTGGAGGCTCAGGCAATTTGGTTTCATCGACCTTGCTTTCTACTACTACCATCGGCAAAAACCGGCTACAGGACAATTCATCTTTTGACTATCTGAAACGACCCTCGTGGAAATGCAGGTAGAAACTAGGAGCATGCTTTATTTATCATAGAACTAGCAGTCCAATGACCTAGCAGGCTAGTACGAGTGTTGGGTTGGTCTTGTGACTGTTGCAGGATAGCAAATTTGACTACTCTCAGCTAGCAGTGGTGGGTTGGGCACATCCCAACCCAGCCTAGGCACACGTTCGAGCTCCTTCAAATTCAACAACTACTTCGGTCAAGCAAACAAGACCTTGGTTTGGCTTCGCTGTTCACCAAAACCGATCACCATCACCTACTGTGTGATCATGGCGGACCTTTTTGACACCATCTTTCAACATATACTGGAAAACGCAGAGTATTATTTGCTAATTGCGCTAACTATAAATGTAGCGTCAAAGGTTTAACCAGTAATGGGCCAGGTAGCAGTACGATCCAGTCTTAGCCTCATGTGCCAAGTCAGCCCAACTTTGTGCAATAATAATATATCGGCCCAAAATGAGATAGCCGATTAACTCGGTCCAAGTTCGTGCGTGCCGTGACCCGTGACAGTGTGCGCACTCTGTCCCACTGTCAAAAAAAAAAATTAAAAAAAACACGGCCAGCAGGTCATTCACAACAATTTCTTACGCAGCCTTTTCATGTTTCATATACTAGCAGCACGTAAATTGCGTGTATCAACTCCTCAAGAATGGCTTACCTCCGCTATGGAGGAGCTAGCTTCAATCCTTGCTGTTACGTTAGAAAGAGGTTCTGCTCGGATGTGACATCTCGACCCTGCTTATTGCATAGCCATGCTCCAAGCCAGCACCACCTGATGGGAAGAACCAGATACAGATACCTTAGTCCGTTCTTGCAAGCTACAGTATTTGTTTTCGAACTGTTAGACAGAAATTAATGGCATTTTGTCTGCATGCGCCATCATTATACAATTAACCAGCAGCTTTCGAAAAAGAAGATTAAACCAAGGCCCTGTTTTGTTCCACTTCATTTTGCCAAATTTTTCAAGATCCCCTATCACATCGAATCTTTGGACGCATGCATGAAGTATTAAATATAAATAAAAAATAAAACTAATTACACAGTTTAGACGAAATCCACGAGACAAATCTTTTAAGCCTAATTAGACTATGATTAGACACTAATTGTCAAATAACAACGAAAAGCGCTACAGTTGCATTTTGCAAAAAAATTCGCATCTAAACCGGGCCCAATAGTGAGGGGGGGAAGGCCAAAAACTAAGTGAGCGCAGCAACGTGACGCTTCGGTGGACAGTGAAAACGGGCAACAGCTTGTGATCAACCTACCAACCAGATCCTGTCACGCTTTTTTACTAGCCACAACCCGCGGCACCTCCCCGCTCCCGCCATCTGGCCAGCACCTCCGGTTCATATTGTTAAACAAAAAAATATTAGCACGGAAAAGCAGAACGTGCCCGCTTATGCACGTACAATATTTATCAAGAAATGTATGCACAGCATTTGTGTAATAGAATTATTATATATACACCACCACTACTACTACTACTACTATACTACATAGCGAAAACACTGGTCCTGTATATGGAGCAGAGTTGCTACCAAAATTAGCAGCATCTGTGAGCTGAGCTGACTGCCTGCCCATCCGTACCTGATTTGGGTCACCCAAGTGCACCAGACCAGGGCCTGTGCATGCCTTTTCTTCCCTCCATCTAACCACTCCTTGACCCCGGTTTGCAATGTCAAGCTGCCGCTCCTCCTCATATACCTCCTCGTCGCTCGTCTCTGTCCTAAGATAGGAATCAAATAATCTTTCCATTGGTTCTCTTCCAAACAGGTGTAGGAAGAGAGAGAGAAAAAGGTACTTGTTTCGCGCTTTCAGATTGCTGCGTTCTTCCTCGCAACTTCTCATTTCCCATCATTTCTTTTTCTCTGAGGTGAGGCTGGGCCTTCGAGCTCGCCAGGAAAAGATTGTGTCACCTGTAGTAGCTGCGGGATGCCTGTCAAAACTCACAACTCATTGATTCTTTTCTTACTCTACTAGGTGTTTGCAGTTTCTGTAGAGAAGGATACGAACCACTCTGCAAAGATGGCACTGGCTCTGAGGCTGCTTCTTGCATTTCTGGTGATCGGATCCTGCATCGCTGCTGACAACATCGACTTGTGGCCGATGCCACAGTCGGTGTCCCATGGAACACAGAAGCTCTACATCAAGAAAGATATCACAATGTCAATGGTGGGAAGCACGTATTCTGATGAGAAATCAATCTTGAAGGACGCCTTCCAGAGGATGGTTGATTTGATCACACTGAACCATGTCGTTGATGGAATAAACCCAAGTTCTTCGGTTCTCACTTGTGTTAATATAGTTGTCCATACACCTGAAGATGAGGTAATCTGCTCGCTTGATCCGATATTTTTATTAGTTCATACAGATTGCAACATCTGTTTATGTTGATACTTTTACTTCAAAAAAAAAATGTTGATACTTTGCACTCGTCATCTTCTGTAGCTTAGCTTTGGGGCAGATGAGTCATATAACTTAACTGTTCCAACAACAGGAGATCCACTGTATGCACAGATCGAGGTTAGTAAAGAGTTCAATGTATAGTTGCATTGTCTAAAAATACATTAGAAGCTTACTCCTATTCCCTCCTTGAAGATGAATTCAGAACTTATTTGCACCATGCAAGCCTTCAGAGTATTTTGTAGCATCTAGCACGCATAATGTCGTCCTAAACCCTCCTAAATAGACCTTTCCCTATTAAATTTCTGAAATACAAATTAACATAATACACCAGATGGACGCTTACAAGAAAAACACAAGTTATGTCTGTAAATAAGTATCATGTAATGTCAACTCCGCTATGAAATGTAAACTCCACAACATATCTATGTTCTACGTGTTATGACATGGGGATTGGGATAAGCTGTAGGTTGCAAGAGTCAAGAGAAAGTGAAACAAATGCAGAAATCGCACTTAGCATTTACTATATACACAATGCAAGGCCCTTCAATAGGTATGTATTGATGACCCCTTACAATATTTTGTAGGCTCAAACAGTTTTTGGAGCACTTCAAGCCTTGCAGGTAATTACTTCATGTGGTTCATAGAGTTACAAGCAATAAGTGTAAGAAAGATGCCTCACAATCATGCAGTCCAACACTAGTTTTTCTAATCAATGCAGACGTTTGGTCAGTTATGTTACTTTGATTTTACATCACGGCTCATTGAACTCAACTCTGCTCCTTGGATAATTACCGACAGACCCAGATTTCCTTACCGGGGATTGCTTATTGGTTAGAACCAGCATTTCCACCTTTTACACATATCAAATGTCAACAATGTGGACGTCCTGTGAGTGATCACAACACCATTAATTTAAGCTTACTTGCAGATACCGCATGAGACACTACCTCCCTGTTAAGATAATCAAAGGAGTGATTGATGCAATGGCTTACAGCAAATTGGTAAGTTTGATATTTTGAATTTGCATTAAATTTTAATTGCTTGACCCATAAGTTACAAAAAAGGTTTGAATTTTTATTTTAACTGTCTATGCTCGCTAAATAGTTTCTTATTTGTTACTTGTTTTATTTCTTTTGTCACACAGAATGTTCTCCACTGGCATATCGTGGACGAGCAGTCATTTCCCATTGAAATACCTTCATACCCCAAATTGTGGAACGGTTCATACTCTTATTCAGAGAGATATACAATGTCTGATGCTATTGACATTGTACGGTGCGTTCTATTTTCATTATCAATATCACAAAACTTTACAATACCAATATTATACAAGCATTGAAAATTTGGAGGTAACTGCCTTCAAAACGATGGAAACTAAAAGAAACTTCACTGAGAGTGAGTATATTGGTCAAATTGCACTTTGCAGGTATGCTGAAAAGCGAGGTGTAAATGTGTTGGCTGAGATTGATGTTCCTGGCCATGCCCGCTCATGGTAAGAAATTTCATTATGTTCTAAAGTCCAATGTGTTTCAAAATTACAGGAAATCATTTGGAGGGCAAAACCATTTTTATTGAAGTTATTAAAATTAATCTGTAAGATTTCACAAGTGCAATTTGACTAATATGACAAAATGCAAGGCTGGAATTGTGAAAATTATACCTTTCAGGGGTGTCGGCTACCCATCATTATGGCCCTCAGAAAGCTGCAGAGAACCACTTGATGTCAGTAAAAACTTTACATTTGAAGTCATCGATGGCATTCTTTCAGGTGGTACATCTTAACGATTTTGTTGACAAAATTGAAGTCGCTCCTAAGCTAGTTATTTCAAATGATCACTATTCTGTGGGAATGGCATGAAAGATAAAGCTATTATGAATTGGGAACGCCTATAATGGACAGATTATATGCATTGAATCACTAATTCACTATTGGAAAAAAGTAAATATCCTAGTATTCTACACAGCAGTCTAACAGAGTTCACAATTTATGTTATCTTTCAGATTTTAGCAAGATTTTTAAGTTCAAATTTGTCCACTTAGGCGGTGATGAAGTCAATACAAGTAAGAACAACAATTGCATTTACAACTGATATAGTGCAGTGACCAAACAATAGATCTATCGATCACACATTCATTCTTTTCTCTGAATTTCAGGCTGCTGGACCACAACACCCCATATTGAAGGATGGTATATTTCTATGCGCTAAGTGAAATTACAATTTCACAGCTAACCTGATGTTTTTTATGACTATATGCATAAGTAGAAAATAAATTGGTCATGTTCTTGTACCAGTCAATTAATTCAAGACAATCCTTTTATAGGTTGAAAAATAACCATATGAACGTATCAGACGCATACAGAGATTTTGTATTAAGATCTCAAAAGATAGCGATATCACATGGCTACGACATCATAAACTGGTACCCCCTATTCGACAATTTTGCCAGGTTCCAGTAAGTTACTAGCCATTAAAAATTTAACAGACAATGTTTCATGCTTACAGGGAAGAGACATTTAACAGTTTTGGAGACAAATTGGACCCAAAAACCGTGGTGCATAACTGGTATTTACTCACTTTCTGCTTAATTTATGACATGGGGAAGGTTTTACTTGCATCGATAGCACAATGACTCCCAGTTTCACACGATGCTCACCCTGGAGTTTACAGTTGTTCAGAACATGAAGGGGCATAACATTTCAGGGTTATACATATTCAGTGAAATAAAGGGTTTAAATAAAATGGAAAACAAGACCAAACTTGGAGGAACCAGCTTTATATTAAGAAGAAATTAATTAATTAAAGGGTTTTAGATTCAGTTAACATTTTTCATGCAATTTGTACTCCTAAGTTCATCCTGGCTCTTCTTCCTGCTACCAATAGTTAACTGTTAGCAATTTTGCCCATAAATTAATAGGCTTGGAGAAGATGTAGCACCCAAAGTGGTTGCTGCAGGGCATAGGTGTATAGTAAGCAACCAGGATAAGTGGTACCTGGATCACTTGGATGCCTCATGGGAAGGATTTTACATGAATGAGCCCCTAAAAGGTATCAATGATACAAAGCAGCAGCAATTGGTCATTGGTGGTGAGGTTTGCATGTGGGGTGAGGAAATTGATGCCTCAGACATTCAGCAAACAATTTGGCCACGTGCTGCAGCAGCTGCAGGTAACTGACTGAAAAGGTTGAGTGTCCTGATTAATGCCTGATATATTTCAAATTTAATGGATAAAACATTATCCAAACCAGAGTCTTAATTGCAAGCTATAATCACCTATATTATTTAGGGGACATAAATATAGTGTGACACAGTACTTCAATCAGTTAACTTTGAGCAGAAATATGGTATGCTTTGAATGATAAAATTCCACCGAGTATATACATCTTCAATATTCATGTTCTCATATAGTATAGTAAGATGTCATCAAAAATCCTAGCATAAAAGGTTAAATATGCATGCTCACTGCTCAGATATGACATTGTTTTATTATAAAGAAGAGCATACTGCATAGAATAAATTCTCAAAGGCACGCACAATTTAGCATGTTGCTGAACAATGATAGATGACTGCTTTCATAATTTCAGTAGATTCTGTATAGCAATTGAGTTGATGTACACCAAAATATTATTTAAGGGCATGATCCACACTAACAGAAGCAGAGTTTACAAGCAACCTTGTAATCTATGGTAGTATGAAATTTGTATGCCACTCACAAATACTCATCTGCCATGCCAAGGAATGCATGGTTGCACTGCCATCTGTATGAACGATTTTTGACTCACCAATCCTCTTACATTGCATATCCTTGAAGAGAGACTGTGGACTCCGATTGAGAAGCATGCAAATGACACAAGATTTGTTACATCAAGATTGGCGCGCTTCAGATGTTTGCTCAACCAAAGAGGAGTAGCTGCTGCACCATTAGCAGGGTATGGTCGTGCATCACCATCAGAACCTGGCCCCTGTGTAAGGCAATAAATGTCCATAACTAAATGGAAAGGGGTATTCACGGAGGAAAACCTGCCGTTCCTTGACAGAAAAGGATTCGCTCTTACCCCTGTTATACATTCAGCAGAGTGTATGTCAGATAGTTGGTTTAGGGTTGTGTAGAATGTTTCATGTCCTTTTTTGCTCCTCTCCAATCCAATTTCCTCCCGCAATAATTTGGATGCCTATGAAATCTATATGGTATGGTAATGAAATGTAATAGCTTCATACGGGGTTCACCAATTAGTTGTCTTCCCCCCCCCCACCCCACCCACCACACACACACACACACACACACACACACAAAAAAAAATAACTCACTCAGAAAACCTGTTTCCAGTCAAAATAAATTTTAACGCAAACAATCAGCATATGTGTTGCACATGATCATACTAAAATTGAGGGACGCTCTCACTGCAAACGCAAAGATCATTATACTTATAGAAAAGTCGCCCAATATAAGACAAAAAATAACTTTTCCTTGCATATGAGCATACTTAAATTCTAGGACATTTATACTGCCAACAAAATAACCACATACTTCTCTACAAATCATGGAAATTTTCATCATAAAATGGAAGCGCATTTGAGTGCACATCAATCATATGAAGAATATCGGTATTTATGGTTCAAACAAATGTTCTATTTATCTGCAGCCATGAAATTCCACCGTTCACAAATTTCTAAACTAGGACAGGTTGAGACATACTACCAGTACCAGACATGCTAGTACTTGGTTCCCCATCTTGCTGGCTACATTCATCAGGTTCTTTACCAGATAATTTCTGAAATTTCTCAAAGCATTCCTCCATCCCTGGTATATACAGCTTCATTCTGTCAAAATGCCGAGCAAGATCTAGACCCATCTTCATCCATTTTTTAGCAACAGAATGTTGCCCAAGCCGCACAGGTAAATATGACTTGTTCCATGCAGTTATTGCAAGCCACCTCCCTTCCTCAAATGGATATTCACCATCTCTAAGTCCAACCACAATCTGGTAAGCTTGTTGAAATACATCATAGGCTGCATCACTCATGCTACCACTGAAATCCTGGAGACCAGAAAGGCATACTAGTTTTCTGAGGGCAGCACTGATTACCCCATAGTTTGGCGAGTGAGAGGCAAGGGCAGTACTGATGCTGGCCTTCAGGAGAAACTCAGCTACCTGGAGGTTTGGTTGGGTGCCTTCAGAAGCCATGTCTCCAAGTATGAGAAGATGACCTGGTGTACATGCTTTAGATGCTGCAAAGCTCTTGACTAATTGGAGCTGCTGAGGGTGTGCGCTAGTGTCCAGTCTATTGAGAAGCTGGTAGAAGTTGAATGTATGAAGAAAGGGCAGGTTGTTCTCCAATTGATCAGAGATCACCGGAGCCGAAGGCAGAGTCAAGGGTAATAGCTGCAAATCAGTACAAACGAATCAAAAGAATGTCCAAGAAAAACAAATCCAAACACACTGGTATCAGCAACTCTTGATAATTGGCAAGCTCCATGTTTACCTTGCCAGCCCTTCTGAGCATCTCAATGCCCTTTTTAAGGTCAGAGTCTGACAATGGAGACTTGTTTAGTTCTTCAGCCTGGAGCATGCAACTGACACTCATGATCAATGATTTGCAAATCAAGAGAAGGTTAGCATCATCTTCCCCATTACCAGAGCTGAAAAATTCAGCAGCAAGCTCAAAGAATTCAGAGGAATAATCATACTTCTTCTCTTTTACCACCTTTAAAGCCATATTCCATGAACTGACAGCAAACCAATTCAGTTCACGCAGCCCTACAGTCCCCTTTCCCAAAAAAGTTTCCACACCAAGCTCATCCATCCGTAGCTTGGCACGTCTTGAGTACTTCAGAATCTCAGCCTCAGATCCTGGCTCACGAAGGAGGAGGGCTATCAGGTTGCGGAGGACAGTGGCCTCGCTCATTGGCAATGGCTTTCCAGCAGAGTAGAGGCCTAGAAGGAAGGTTAACGAAGCAACTGCCACACGGAAAGACTTGCAGACGATAGCTTCATGAATCGAGAGCGTCAGGAAGTGAGGGTTGAAGTCAACATAGCCCACCATGGTCTTCATCAGCTTGATAGCCTCATCATCCTCCTTCTTGTGCAGAAGGATCTTAAACTAGAAAATGCATATGTATTAGTAAAAAAGTGCTAAAACTAAAATGGAACCCTGTAAAACTGACAGCATGTACAGAGCATTACCTTCAGAAAGGCACAGTGGATATTGGGTTCAACCTACAGGTATGCATTGATTCAAGCATAAGAAAGCATCACACAATATCATCTAACAAGGCAACGGGGAGAAAGATCAATACCTTTTCAGCCTCAGTTATGAACTCTTGGGCTCGATCAAGATGACGAAGTGCCATATGGCAAAGGCAAAGTACTCGGAAGCATTTTGCACGGCGGGATCTGCTTTCCTCGTCACGGGAAACATAAAGCATCGACCTCTCAATCAAATCCGCACAGATCTCGCAGTTGTTTGCATGGAAATGCTCAGAGCCACTGTCCAAAATTACAAATGCCAGCTTCAGTAGGTGCACACATTTTCTTACGAAGTACTACTGTATATGAGTTCAGTAGTGTAAGAGAATACAAACCATGTCCATAGCAGTGCATGCATTGTGTCACGCTCATGGGTGTTAGCAGGGCCATTGAACAGCGCAACCACCCTCTCATCTGACACGAGCTCAGCAATCGCTCTTGCACGCCCAGCCCCGCCGCCTGCACCCTGAACCACCGTTTTCAACACCCTCACTGCAGCAGCTGCAGCACTGGCGTGGCACCGTGCGGCAAGTGCAACAAGCACCTTAAGTGCAGCATCCAGCCCCGCACTGGCTAGGTACAGCTCGGCTGCCGACACGCACAAGAATTCGGGCGCTTCCTCATTGGCCATGAGCCTACCGAGCTCCCTCTCGGCGTCCACCAATTTACCGCTGCTGAGACACGCACGCAGCGCCATGAACGCAATGCTGGAGTGCTCCTTCCCCAGCCCTGGTGAGGCTCTCGAGACCCTGGTACAGTGCAGGGTGCCCTCGTAGTCGTTGGCTTCGAGACGCTCGGCGGCGAGGAAGCGGAGGCATTGATCCTTAATCACTTGGAGCTTTGGGGTTGCAGGAGTGGATCTCGGGGTCGTCGGAGTGTCGCAGCTGGGGGAGGCCGCGGCCTTCTCGCAGAGATCAAGCGCTTCGGTTAGGAGGGTCGACGCGTCGATGGCGGGATCCGGGGATTTTGTGGCGAAAGCAGCCTTGCCAAGGAGGAGGTACGCCTCGGCGAGGGCTTTGACCCCCTCAGAAGACGCCGCGGCGAGGGGCTTGGACCGGCTTAGCAACGCGACGGCGAGGGCGTGCTTGCCCTGATTCGACGCCGCGCGCGCGCGCGCGAGGTTGAGGTCCAGCAGGATGTCCCGATCCTCCTCCGTGTCAACTGCGCAGACCAGCGGCGTGGCCTTCTCGAAGCAGGCGGAAGCGAGGTCGGCGCGGCCGAGGTCAAGCCAGACCAGGCCAGTGCGGTGGAAAAGGGACGCCGCCTTCACAGTGGCGTTGGGGACGCCTACCGGGAGGCCGGCGATGAGGAGGAGCTCCGGCGCCGCCTGCCGGATCTCCGTCTCCGCGACCGCGGCCTCGGGTCCCCTCTCAGGGAAGTTGTGGTTGGCGCGGTCGACGCACGCGTTCCAGAGGCGGAAGGCGAGGTTCCATACCTTGAGCCTGAACGCTCCGTTGAGGCCCGAGGAGGAGGACGAAGTGGCGGATGCGAGGTTGGTGAGGAGGCAGCGGAGATCGGCAGCGAGCTTCTCCAGGGAAGAGGAATCGGAGGCGTCGAGCGCCTCGACGTCGGCGACGATCCTGTTGAGGTCGGTGAGGAGGGCGGCGTGCGGCGGCGGCGGCCGGTACTCGGGGGAGAGCTGGGAGATCCGGTACTCGGGGGAGAGCTCGGAGATCTTCATGGGGTTTAGGATTCGGCAGCTTCCGATCGAATTGAGTGGTGATTTCGAGCGAGAAGGGAGGCTAGGTGTGGGGGTGGAGGCTGGAGAAGGAATTCCAGGACGGCAAATTGGGGGAGGGGGGAGAATTCGAATTTTGAAGTGGTTGCCGACTGCTGGTGCCGGCTCCATTTTTATACCGGGAGCATTCTGGAAGATATTCTCCACCTAAAAATGCTTCCAAATTCCAGAGCCAAATTCGAATACTGAACGGACGAACTGGTTGCATCAATATTCTCCACCTAAAAATGCTTCCAAATTCCAGAGCCAAATTCACTCAATTCACTAGTGTTTTACTGGCTGCATCAACGTTTTGACGCTTTGCTTTTTTTTTTTTTTTTTTGACGAACGACACTGTTTCTATTGGTATAGAAAAAAAAATAGGACAAGACGACTAAAAAGAAACTAAGGACCCGTTTGATAGGGCTCCAGATTCTCGCAGAAACGTTTCGAATTCAGATTCTTTCAAAAAACGTTTCTGACGATGAATCAGAATCACTTTATAAAATCGTTTGGCTGGCATTTTGGATTCTGATTAAAAAATCATTTAAATAAAAATATGTTCAAAAAAATCTAAATTTTTTTGTGGACGGAGAACAACTTAAATAAAAACAATTTTAACTTTTTGCACTAAAAAAGAATTAACTAAAAAAATGAAACAAAAAAAGCAAGAAGCAATGAGATGAGAATCTGTGCGAAACTAGCCTCCAGCCGTTTCACATGTGTACGTAGAAATGGTAAAACATCTCGGTTTCAAATCACTCGCTGAAAAGACCGTTTGAAAGTGATTCTGGTGATTCTCATGAGAAACTGAAACGTTTCTCCTATCAAAATAGGCCTTAAAAAACAAACCATCAAAGAAGACCAAACAGTCAAAAACCGAACTGGCCGCAGCTAAGCGTTACCGACCACCGCTAGGCGCTAGACCATGAAGAAGCCACAAATGCTCTTCCAAATACACAATGGCCAACCACACACTGCTACTGTGCTACACTTGCTAATCGCTCCGTGCAAATCTTTGTAGAAACCATCCTGGGTCTCGTTGACGAATAAAATATGATAGTATATCACTCAAATCTAACCAAAAATAAACTTGTCCAATTAAGAATGGACACTGATTTAAAAGCTGAGTCTCATTTGCAAATAAAATGTGATAGTGTACCACTCAAATCTAACAAAAATAAGCATGTGCAACTAAGAATTGAATTGTGATTTCAAAGCACTAATTTAAAAGGGAATCGGTGTCTACTGAAACATGTGCAACTAAGGGCATGTTTGGCGTAGCTCCATGGGTGTAAGTGCATCTAGCCACTGAGTGGTTTTTGGTAAATTAAATGACAACACCATTAAAGGTCTAACAAGTTTGCTAAGTATTGAACACAAAATTTAGTTTATTGCATACACTTGTGGATTGTGGAATAAAAAGTGTATATAGGTTCAACAACAAGGCAAACTTGATGATATTCCACATAATGTTCAAATCAAGGCCAAAATTATGTATCGTTGTGTTGTAAGATCATGAAAACAATATAGCTCAAGAGAAAGACAATAATACAAAAGGAGTTGATGAAATGGCTTCTATGTTGTGGGATATCATAGTATCATGAGAAAGCAAGCATATTTGGCAAATGGTAAATGAGACATGAGTTGATAATTTTGGATTGGTCTTAATAATGGCTTGCTTTGCATGAACAAGAAAAATTTGATAGTGGATTAGCTTTGATCAAGGATTGAAGAATGAGTCAAGAATGCATAAGTGAAGAAATACTAAGCAAAGGTTTAATAACAAAAGACACAACTCATATTGGATATAAGTCGATCTCTATGTTGGTTTGCTTGTATGGATAAAGATTTAAAAAATCACTTTGCATTAATATGATCAAGCTAGAAGTATAAAGATAGAGATTAAAGTGAGTGTTAGGAATGTCGTGCCAAAATAAAGAGGATATAAGGAATCGTAAATTGGCTTGACCACATTGATGTTGATCCATATATGTCTCTATGTGAGTCTAGCTGAAGCTTGATTGATCTGAACTTTCATATCTAGAAGATATTCAAGCAAGGATTACAATATTGAAGAAATGGTTTTTCAATGGATGCTTAGTATGATATGACTTGAGTATGGCTTGATAAGGTGAAGATAGTAAGGAAAGGGCTTCGAGGGACTAAGTGGAGGTAAAGGGCAAGCGATGGCTTAAAGACCGAGGTACCATGGCTAAGGTGAAGAAGAGAGTACTTGCATTAAGTCGAGGAACTAATCAAGCTATGTGGAGTCATATTGTATTGAGGATCAAATCATTAGTGGAAGTGACTTAAAGCAATGGACTGAACTCACATGTGTTGGAAAGATTCAAGTCACAAGCTCAACATGTGTTTGCTCGAAGAGATGAGACAAAGATAATTGCAAACCTTTATGAAGTAATATTGGGTAAGAGGACAATACATTCGATGGTGGAGCCCCCAATTACAAAAGGAAGCGGCAACCGGCTCAAAGGCATTTCTAATTCATTTATTTATATATTGAAATTGAGTTTAAGAAAAGTCGTACTATAAAGAGGGATACAATGCACAAGCTTAAATTTGCAAACAAGTGCTCAAAGGTTCTCCACCAAAATATCCTCAAAACTTAGCCACTGCAGCAAGCTTTTCACTCTTCGCCAAATTGGTTGCCTGGTTTGAGCGGCACTACCGTGACTTAAAAGTTACCGTTGGACAGAAAGTGGTATGTCTATCTCCTTCCTACTTTCCCCAACGGTCATCTCGGCCATTCCCTTCCCAAGTGCAACCTGAGCAGCTCTCTCTTTCTCCCTCACTCACCATTGGAGCTCCTCAAGCTTCTCCATTGCTTCCCTTGCAAATCCATGAGAGTTTGAGCCTCCAAACTGCATTAGAGAGCTCACCAATCTGCTCTTCATCTCCTAAAGCACTTGGTTCACGTTCAAGCCAGTGGATTATGTTTGTTACTCTTGGAGCTTGCTCCTACCCGGCTAGAGCGTCGCCCATGGAGCTTGCCAACTTGTGTGGCAGCCCCAGGAGGTTTGTAATCACTACAATCATCTAGTGAAATCACCCCTTCTGGGGGACCAATACTAGGGTATCCGAAGAGGAGGAGCTAGTGGTCAACAACATTGATTCATCCGAGCAGTCAAGATCGTGACTACAGCTCCAACCGACCCCTAGGTGCACAGGTTCTGCCTGGCCCGACCACTGGGGGTGGGCTCCGCCTCGCCCGACCACTGGGGGCGGGCCCTGCCTCGCCCAACCTCTGGGTCAGGGGCTCGACCTCACCCGGCCTCTAGGGGTGGGCCCTACCTCGCCCGGCCTTTGGGGGAGGGCAATGCCTTGCCCGACCTCTGGGGGCGGGCCCCACCTCGCCCAACCTCTGGGTCGGGGGCTCCACCTCGCCCGGCCTCTAGGGGCGGGCTCCGCCTCGCCTAGCCTCTGGGTCAGGGGGCCCACCTCGCCCGGCCTCTGGGTCGAGGGCTCCGTCTCGCTTGACCCCTCAGGCACGGCTCCTAATGGAAGCCCGTACCACCGCCAACCACAATGGACTAGAAAGTACAACCTAAGGTCAAACTTCTGGCACTGTACAGGGAGCAGGCACATCTCAACATGACCCATGCCCACGACATGTCACTCCAGGGAACTCACATCACCAATAGTGATGGACGCGTGGTCACTATGTTGCCTACTCCCTGTACTACCACTGACCAGCACGCTGGTTCACCGCGTCGCCCACCGGAATGGAATGGGACATCATGACCTGCTGACAACGGCGGGGCATGGCATCAGCGGTGAATAGGCGCCCAGCGTGGAGCCATCTCTATCACCATCTGCAGTGTCAGTGAGACCCGCATAAAGGAGAAGAAAGGCCTGGTGGTCCTAGAAGCCTTCCTCTCCTTGGCTCTTCTCCCTCTTTCTCTCTATGTAACCTGCTCTTCCCTTCATCTATAAAAGGGGAAGCAGGACGCCCTAGGAGGGGGGACGGCGGTTCACCACTCTACATGGTTGTAGACATCAAAACACATGCCCTAACACGCCTTAGGAGCACATGCACATCAGAGACTTGGGACCTATCCCTCTCTCGCTCGTTTGTAACCCCTACTACAAACTTTCAGTGCTAGTAACACGAGCAGCAGCGATGAACTGGACGTAGGAACTTTCTGCCCGAACCAGTATAAACCTCGTGTCCTCTAAGCACACCATCCGAGCCAGACACGTAATACTAGAAATTTACTAGTTGGTAACTCAAAACACCAACAGTTGGCGTGTCAGGTAGAGGCCTTTTGCGTGTCTCGACATCATCACCAGGCTTTGGATGGCCAACCACGGCATTAGCTGGGTTCTGGACGCACACGTGCGCTTTGGAAACCTAGACTCCGTCATCACGGTGGAGAGAGAGCTGGCATAGGCTCCCGCCACCACCCAGCTTCGTCACTCCACCAGCCTCGACACGATCGATGAGGCATTCGAGGAGCTATGGCTGCACACACCAGAGGCTCACGCCCCTGGGAGCGACTAGCTCCTTGACTTCAACTACAAGAGGCTTGAGAGCCAGCTCGCTGCCTTCCTAGGACCCCGACCATCCTGGGATGGCATGCGCTGCCTCGCCCTCTCCTTGATAGAACCGCCCAATTTATATAAGATCAAGTACAGCTGTCCCCGCTAACACGTTGACACGCGCATACTTTCACTTATATAAACCCGGTAGTCCGCCGAGTGTCACGCAGGACCTCGGTAAATCAACATCACAACCAAGATCGCGTGATTAAGCAAATACACATCACATACGTAGAGTTGCAGCGGAAATAATATTACAAATGGTTTCACAAATAATAGTATAAGTTTGGGTTTCAAAACCGATTAGTGAAAACAACATTTGCTTTCAAAGGATTACATTAATATAAGTTCCAAATACGTTGCTAGCATAAGTGACATCCTCAGACAAAAGCATGTAGATGAGAAGTAAATATAGAGTCACCGAGCCCACCGGCGGTTAGCCACCATCTTCAGCAGGCCGAAACCTCACCTGCAACATGGTGGGATAAACCCTGAGTACTCGAATGTACTCAGCTAGACTTACCCGTCATAACCAGAAATAAAATTGACTCCAAGGAGTATGCAAGGCTTTATAAGTGGAGGTAGCTTGACAATATTTTGCATAAAAAGCTATTAACTCAATTATATAATTATAATTCTGTCATCAAGTTAATTATAACTATCCATCTCTAGATTAGCAACTATCCTGTGCCAAACATGTGGTATATCTTTTTAGAGCATACAATAGTAACCATAGCAGGTGTAGTAATTCCATGTTTATCCGAACCATCACATTCCATAATCCAATTACTACGATGTTGGGACTAGCCAAGTTTCTCACTATCCGGGAGAGGGCGATTCGAATCGATTTCAACCGGTGGAATTTATTCCTAACACAAACCAGTAGCGAGACCGGATCAACGGTCACCTTAGGTCACCTTTGGTACAACTCAGTACACATTTCACGGGTCCGCATACCGCGCGCCGCCTGATCTGGGACACGGATGCCGGGACGTTGAGCCTAGCACGCCCTTAGGCTCGGTCGATCGCCCAAGGAGCGCAACTGTGAGCGGGTCCGGCTTTGAGTTGAGCTACTCGCGGCCGCGGTCGGAACGAAAGTTATCCAACCGACTAAGTGATAGGCATGCGTTCAATCTTGTCGAAGCGCCAACAACGGTACGGTCCTTAATCGACCTGAGACGGAATCACATGAGTCAACCTACACATAGACTCCATGGCCTCGATTTACTTTTTACCCCATGGTTCTTTTCCACGATAGCAAATATAGCCAACCGTGCGTCCCGGTATCCACCTATATCTCGCGGTGACAGAAATCACCCGACTTCTACCGGTCTAAGCATGGCTAAGCATATATTCGATTCGGACCTATACGGTTAAAGGTGTAATATCCGGACAAAGAATGTATATGCATCAAGTGGTTCCATTCAACTCTTATAACCTAATGCATCAATCATAAGTACTTAAGTAATCATTTGTAAAAATCTTTGGGAGACTTAGAATGCTCGGGGCTTGCACAGGATCCGACACAAGTCGGGATTCGGTTAGCTTGCACCAACTTGGTGACATCTCCGGTCCTAGCACTTGCTTAGTCCTTCCATCTTCTGGGATAGATCCACCAAACACCATCTTGGGTTTGACTCCACATCACATCCTTCACGTGGTTCATCTAGCGTACCTAAATGAGATGCAAGATGCATGTGTATAAATACATGGAAGTGCAATAGACAATGCATCACATGCAGTAAGTAAGACAAGCATAAGGTTACATTAACATGCATAAGCACTTCGCATTGCTTACTTTAAATATCACACAATTTATCATGCCACGATAGCAAATAAGACGACAACACCAAGCATGACACAAGTTTCCCAAGATTTCAGGTACTCTAACTCAACCATCATCAAAGGTATGAGCCACACTTAGCAATATACAAGCAAACAACTATAATTGGAATCTATCAATTTCTGGACATGTAAACAACAGCTACAAGATTTAGCTATAACTGGAGTTACACAAATCCAAATGACTTGAAAGAAGACATTATGGAAAGCTTATAAAATTATTTACAATTCATATTTAATCATCTTAGCATGATTCTCAAGTTAACTAAGTTAAATATACCCATTTACAGAAACTGGTCTAAACAAGACAGAGAGTAATCAATTCTGTAACCCAACTTTAAACAGGCATAACTCATAAACTACTTGGCCAAATACCACCAAATTTTAACAAAATCTAGATACATGAATTATATACAACTTTGTTATTATCACCAAAAACTCATTCAAATAATAACTAGATCAAACACTAGCATCTTTCAGATCTGCTCAGAATAAAATCAAAACTTGATAGAAGACTTAAAAGTCATGTAACTCCTAAACTATCAGGCCTATGGTCTTACAATTTGAACACAAGCAAGATGATGAAATTTTCTACAACTTTTGCATTCACTACAACCATAGCAAACATTATTTACACGACGAAAATAATTGCACAAGTAAAACTGCAAATCCAGCCCAACAGCAGTGGTATAGAAAACGGATAGCATCTTCAGAGAAGCATAACTGGAGTTCTAGACCTCCAACAAATATGAACCATAACTTTTTGAAAAGCTTAGGAAGTTACCTACAACTTTATTATTCTCATATTAAGATGATTCTACAGTTAGAAGGGTCAATTAATCCAATAATTGCATCTCTGTCAAAAACATAGACAGAAACTGACATGCCACTTTAAACAGCTATAAATAGAGTTATACATGTCCAATAAATGAGGTTCTAGGCTCTTTAGAAAGCTTAGCAAATTCTAAACAACTTTGTTGTAAACAGCTAAAGCTAATTCTACTACTAAGAAGGCCCCACAGTAAGAACAAGGAAACTCTGTCTGGGTTTGGGCAGAAACAGCCACAGAGATTTAAGCAAGTATTACTCAAGATCTACTTAGCCAAAAATCATGATATTTAACTTTTTGGAAAGCTTAAGAAAAGTACTACAACTCATGTATTTTCATCAAGTCATGATTCATAACTTAACTGAGCCAATTAATTCAAACATGCAGAACTATTCAGAGCAGGAGCAAAGCATTACAGGGCATTTGTTATTTTTATAACTCTTAAAATATAAATCTTAAACTCATGAAATTTTTACCAGACAACAAAAATGACCTTAGTAGCACTCCACAGAAATTTCACCATTATTTGAGCACAACAACTGCAGTTATAAAAAAACAAATAAGATTAGCATTCAAACCCTAATTGCACAAATCCATTTTTACAGCTAAAACTTTAAACTAAAACCTGACATATTATAGATCTAGTGCATAGAGAATTTCACAAGGATTCCAAAAAGTCCTCATTTACTATTTTACGAATTTTCTACGATTTACTATGAATTTCCAAAGTTCCTGCAAAATAATTACAAACCAGTCCTTATGGCACTATTCACATGAGTCACAGGTTCTGCAGAAAGGTCCCTCCCTTATGTCGAATTTTAAGACGAGGTCCCTGACGCGAATCACAGCAGGGAGGTCATCGGAAAGCTTGCGATTTCGGCCGGAGGAGGCTCGTCGGCGGCTATGGGGCGGCGGAGGAGCACGAGGGGCCTCGCGCGCACGCGTAGGGCTGCCTAGCTCGGCCCGAGACGGCTTGTGGCGGTGCGGCCATGGCAGCAAGCGGCGGCGACGGCAGCATGGCTCTCGACGACAGAGCAAAGACAAAGCGATGGAGGGAGTTGGCTAAGGGGTTCGGCGTGCGGCGGTGAAGGGCGGCGCTGAGGCTCTTGGCTCTGTCGAGAGGTGGTGGAAGCGGCGAAGCAGCGGTGGCGGCAGAGCTTCGGCCATGGCGGTGGCGACGCTCCGATGGTTCGCCCGCGCACATGGGTGAGAACGGCGGTGGCGCAAGGCGGCTGAGAGGCTAGGGAGGCCGAGTGGTATGCACTTGGCTGGGAGGAGTGTAGCACACAATGGCGGTGAAGCTCAGCTCGCGTCCATGGACAGACGTCGCCCGGTGAGCGGAGCGAGCGAGGGGAGCTAGAAATAGCGAGTGAGAGGAGAGGCTGACTGGGAGGGGGAGCTCGGCGTCCACCTCTGTCTTCTTGAGGAAGGAAGCAGGCGGCGTGGTAAAGGAGGCAGGCACGCAGCAAGAGAGCTCAACAATGGCCACCACTGCAGCCTTGCCCGGCCATTGAAGTCGATCGACCCTTGTTCACCAAATTCAAATCTCAATTCTACCTCAAAATACAAGCTGAAATCCATATTTCGTGCCTCAAAACTCCTAAACCGCGACGAGTTAGCAAAAACTCTATTAATAAAAGTTATAGATCTACATACCATCTCCAACTTTTCTTAAGTGATCTTGGTCTAATTCGCAAAGGATATCAAGTTGCATCGTCACAAAGTCAGGCACATCGAAACTGTAAACTCACTTTGACTTAGAAAAATTTCCTAAGTTCCAACACAGTACCATGTTGATTATTGTGAGCTCTAAACGACCAAGTTAAGCCTTTGAATTAGCTCATGACCCAAAAATAAAAGTTGTTTATATAATCAAGTACTACAACTTTGCTTAAGGGTGTACTGCCATGCAAACAAGGTAAGCCATATTTCAAACCAGGTCAAAGTAGCATCACGGTAAATCTTAAGTTAGAGCTCATGACCGATTGAGGCATTTTCTTGACCTTTTCTCAACACGAACCCTTCATGACTTTTGTTGTAGATTTCAATTTGAGTCGTTTGGGCAAGGTAGCAAGGTTTGGTTGATGATCTATAATTCCATTCACTTAATAAAGCAATCCAAGAAAGATTATAACTTATCATTTCATGTAACTTTTTGATTCCAAACTTCACGAAGCTTTTCCAATCATCCATGTGGGTGGAAATTGCTGTGAGGCACATGAAAGAAGTAGACCCAACATTACTCAAGCATACTTTTTGGAAAGGGCAACATGTAAGTAATGGTGCATGGTCCAAGTTTAAGTGGTCGCTCATTTTGTAGATTTGATCTTGAAACTTTCATCACCACTTAACATGTCATGTTTGAGTTTAAACCCATTGCTTAACTGATGACAAACACCTAGGGTGTTACACTCCTTCGCTAATGTCATGATGCAGCTCGCTGGAGGGGATCCACTCGCCCCAGAACATCTCACCTAGGGCGCCGCGATGGTGTTTCTATTCGGCCTGCACAACACCGTGGAGACCGAAGGTCACCTCGTCACGTAGCACATGCATTTGTCACTCATGAACGACGAGTTTGTGGGTATGGCGGACTACATCGTGGAATCGTTCCACAACCTCCTCATGGTAGACTCAGAGTCCCTCTCTGATTCTGATTCCAGTAGGGGAAGCCATCACCCCTCGCGGGAATGATTCATGGTGGAGACCCCCGAAGGGCACGTCGAGAGCGTCCACAAAGGAGGGGCTGACCTGCCGCGCGACCACGACGACAACAACGGCGAAGGCGTAGGGGATTTTCCACACATGCGGGAGGAGCACCTACGAGCGCGACACCAGGAGCTCGAGGAGGCATGGCTTAAACTCGATCAAGAACGTGCAAACCTCGAGTAAGAGATCGCGCACCGGGGAGATAGCGGACGCGCTTGCGCCAGGGCACGCGAGGTGAACCAGAGGATCGTTGAGGACGATAGGGGCCTTCCGTGTTTCGCTCGGATGAGCCAAAACATAGGGGCCATAGCAGCCTTTGCTCTGAGGGCTTCCTGAGCCTACGACGCCTGAGGATCGACAGGCTCACCGAGAGATCCACACGTTACTCGAGCGTGCCGCGGTGTAGCAAGCAGAGAGCTCATTGTCCCGATGACACAAGCTCGACGTTGGTCACCACGCGCCCTAGGGGTAGCATGACAAGGACATCTCCGTCCACCAGGCACCGTGCGACGACAGATAGTGGGTTGCGGTCCCGGTGCGTGAGTGCCTCAGCCGCAGTCGCGACGCCCGCGACACTCTAAACGCCCGTAGGCGTGCCCGTAGCGGCGAGAGAGAGAGGGCCAGCCATGGCTACCACCCTCGTCATGGTGGACGCTATGACAACGGCGAGGACCGAAGCCCGAGCCCCAACCTTCCGAGGCCTCAGGCCTTTGGCTAGCACATCCTCAATGCGCCCTTCCCGCCACGATACCAGCCACCGACCAACATCCCAAAGTACTCTAGGGAAACAAACCCCGAGCTGTGGCTCGAGGACTATCGGCTTGCTTACCAGGCTGGTGGTGCGGATAATGACAACTTCATCATTCGCAATCTCCCCTTGTTCCTCGCCGACTCGGTGCGAACATGGCTGGAGCACCTTCCACCCAATCGCATTTACGGTTGGGCAGACCTAAAGGAGATCTTCATGGGCAACTTCCAGGGCACCTATGCGCGCCCTAGAAACCCATGGGACCTCAAAACTGCCGATAGAAGTCTAGAGAAACTCTCCACGAGTACATCTGGTGTTTCTCCCGACAGTGCAACAAGCTGCCCAACATCGCCGACGCCAACGTCATCGGAGCCTTCTTGTCTGGGACCACCTGCGAGTCCCTGGTCCACAAGTTGGGCCGCAAGGGTCCAAGGACCACCAAGGAGCTCCTCGACATCGCCACGCCTCCTGCAAGGAGGCGGTTGGAGCTATCTTCGACCCCTCCAAGGGCAAGGCAAAGCGGGACGACGACATCGGCGAGGGCACCTGCAACCGTCCCCACAAGAAGAAGAACAAGCAGCGGCACGAGAGCTCGCTCGTGGCCACTGCTGACCGTAAAGGGGGTCGAAAGCCCACTAAGGGCGCCCCCAACCACTTTAAGAAGCTGCTTAAAGGACCATGTCTAAACCACGCCTTCCCCGTCAAGCATCTGTACAAGGACTGTGCTCTCATGAAGCGGTTCTTGTCCGGCGGCGCCCACAAACAGGAGCCGAGAAGAGATCCCAAGCCGATGGCGGATGACGCTGATGGGAAGGATGACAGCTTCCTGATCCCCGACGGCTGCCTCATGATCTTTGGGGGGTCGGTGGCTTACGACTCCAAGCGTCGATAGAAGCTGGCGCGCCACGAGGTCTACATGACTAAGCCCGCCGTGCCCGCATTCCTCCAATGGTCGGAGTCCGCCATCACCTTCGATCGAACCGACCACCCTGACAGCATCCCTCAACCAGGGAGGTATCCGCTCATTATCGACCTGATTGTCGGCACGAAGTGTCTTACCAAGGTGCTGATGGACGGCGACAGTGGTCTCAATATCCTGTACGCCAAGACGCTCAACGTTATGGGCATCGACCGAGCGCGTGTCTGACCGACCGGGCGCCTTTCCATGGCATCGTGCCTAGGAAGTAGGCCATGCTGCTTAGGCAGATCGATCTGTCTATCACCTTTGGGAGTCTGACCAACTATAGGATGGAGACCCTCACTTTTGAGGTGGTAGGATTCCATGGAACTTACCATGCCATCCTTGGACGGCCATGCTATTCGAAGTTCATGGACGTCCCCAACTACACCTACCTGAAGCTGAAGATGCCGGGCCAACGAGGGGTCATCACCATCGGCACTTCTTTCCAGCGTACCTACGAGTGCGAGGTGGAGTGCTACGAGCACGCCGCGGTGATCATCGCCTCCACCGAGCTTGTGGACATCCAAGAGAGGACCGCTGAGGAGCCTTCGGACTCCAAGCGGTTGGCTGGGTCCTTTGAGCCTGCTAAAGGCGTTAAGGAGATCCCCATGGACCCCAGCAACCCCAATGGCAAGGTGCTCTAGATCGGCACCACGCTTTCCTCCAAATAGGAAAGCGTGCTCGTCGAATTCCTCCACGCCAACAGGGACATCTTTGCATGGAAACCCTTGGACATGCCGAGCATTCCAAGGGAAGTCATCGAGCATGCCTTGAAGATTGGGCCAGACTGCAAGCCGGTGAAGCAACGATTGTGTCACTTCGACAAGAAGAAGCGCAGAGATATTGGAAAGGAGATTGTGAAGCTTTTGGCGGTCGGATTCATCAAGGAAGTGTATCATGCTGAGTGGTTAGCCAATCCCGTTCTTATAAGAAAAAAGAGTGGGGAATAGAGAATGTGTGTTGATTACACGGGTCTCAACAAAACATGCCCAAATGATATCTTTCCTTTGCCGTGCATAGATCAAGTAGTCGACTCGACCTCAGGGTGTGAAACCCTTTGCTTCCTTGATGCATACTCTGGGTACCATCAAATCACGATGAAGGAGTCCGACCAGCTCATGACTTCTTTCACCACCCCCTTTAGATCATACTGCTACATCACAATGCCGTTTGGTCTGAAAAACACGAGGGCTACGTATCAGTGTTGTATGCTCAAGTGTTTTGGTAACCTCATCGGTCAGACCATGGAGGCTTAAGTGGATGACATCGTAGTCAAATCCAAATGCACTGACGAGGTTGTGATCGACCTTGAGCTGACCTTCGTGAAGCTCTGAGCAAATGACATCAAACTCAATCCCAAAAAATGCGTCTTTAGGGTTCCAAGGGGTATGTTGCTCGGGTTCATCATTTCTGAGCGTGGCATTGAAGCCAACCCAGAAAAAATCTCGGCCATCACGAGAATGGGCCTGATACAGAACATAAAGAGGGTACAATGGATCATAGGGTGCCTCACTGCACTTAGCCGCTTCATCTTGCGCCTCGACGAATGGGACCTGCCCGTTTATCGGCTCCTAAAAAAAGCCGACCGCTTCGAGTGGACGCCCGAGGCCTAGGAGGTGCTTGACAAGCTCAAGGAGCCCCTGATGAAGGCCCTTATCTTGGTTCCCCCAACCATTGGGAGCCACTCCTACTCTACATCGTGGTCACCACATAGGTGGTCAGCACCGCACTAGTGGCAGAGCGGGAGGAAGAGGGGCATTCCCTCAAAATACAATGTCTCGTATACTTCATCAGTGAGGTCTTGTCCGACTCCAAGACCCGCTACCCCTAGATCCAAAAGCTCCTCTACGCTATCCTCATCACCAAGCAAAAATTGTGCCACTACTTCGAGTCACACCCAGTGATGATGGTGACGTCCTTTCCTCTCGACGAGGTCGTTCAGAATCGAGATGCGACGGGAAGAATCACCAAGTGGGCTCTCGAATTGATGGGTCAAGGCATCTCGTATGTTCCACGGACCACCATCAAGTCCCAGGCACTAGACAACTTTGTGGTGGAATGGACCGAGATCCAAATGCCACCAGTGGTCGTCGATTAGGAGTACTGGACCATGTATTTCGATGGTTCACTGATGAAGAAGGGCGCTGGCGTCGGTCTAGTCTTTGTCTCGCCCCTTGGGTTGCACATGAAGTACATGGTCCACCTCCACTTCCCCACATCAAACAACGTGGCAGAGTATGAGGCTCTTGTCAATGGCCTGCGCATCGTGATAAAGTTGGGCATTCGATGGCTCGACATCCGGGGCAACTCCCAGCTATTCATCGACCAGGTCATGAAGGAGTCAAGCTGCCACAACCTCAAGATGGCAATGTACTGCCAGGAGGTCCGCAAATTGGAGGACAAGTTCGATGGCCTCGAGCTCAACCACGTCCCCCGATGGCCCAATGAGGTAGCTAGTGAGCTGGCAAAGATGGCGTCTAGCCGAGAGCCAGTCCTGGCTGGCGTCTTTTCCAGCGATAAGGACAAACCCTCTCTCCAATACAAAAGAACTAGGGTAGGCTGGAGGCAAGCCACCCACCTTCAACCCAGGGGCTGGGCAACCAACAGCTTTGCCCAACCCCTCAGCCTAGGGTTTAGGGGCTAGGCAACCATCGACTTCTTCCAATCCCTTCGGCCTAGGCTCTGGGGCTGGGGCCGGCAACGCGTTGCCCACCCTAGGCTCAGGAGTCGGCCCTCCATCAGCCCTGTTCGACCTCGAAGCTGTGGAGGTCCATGAAGGTCTAGTGATGGAGACTGACGCCGACCCAACAATGGAGCTCAACCCTCCTGCCGACTGGAGAACGCCTTACCTCGACTACCTCCTCTAGGAGGTGTTGCCAGCGGACAAGACAGAGGCTCGGTGGCTCGCGCGCCACGCCAAGTCGAGGCCAAATCTTCACCAATACGTGGAACATCGAGCAGCTACGTCGCTTTTACCCTTAGCTCTTTTCCAAGTCGTTGACGTACTTATGTAAAACCGTGTTTCTGAAATAAAAAACACTCTTCCTTATCAGTTTCAATTCGCTTCCCCGTTTCTTAGTGACACCCGACCCCTGCAAACGGTCAGGGGTCGAGCCTCACTCGGGTGCCGATAGGGGAATACTCTCACACAGAAACTCACATCCGACCCCTTCCTATGTTAAGGCCTAAAAAGTAAAAGTCGTGGAAACTAACTTTGAGTAAAACTGGTCGGACTGCAAGAAACCTACGCCCCAGCGGCTATGGCATTTTTGCTCACCAGTATGATCAGAGTTTTTTCGCCCGTGCCCCGAGCTTTGTAGCATTAACGATGGAAGGGGTCGGGTCGCACCTACTCGCTTTATAATGAAAATAAAAACTTGTTCACCACAAGTTCGCATCACACTCCTTTTCACCATTAGAAAAGGACAAACATTTAAAACAAAAATACTTGTTCATTACAAGATTAATGGCTCCGCGGCCCGAGTTCACTTAACTAACTAGCCCCTCTGGGAGAGAACTATGCCTTCTATCCTGTCTGCCAGGTCCTACGAAAAGGGAGCCACCGCTGTTTCCATCTCCTCCAGCTCGTGGACTTCATAACCGGGTGTGTAGCCGTGGCTCATCTCCTCCAGATTGATGCTATCCCCATAATAAGAACGAGCAATCGCGAAGGACTGATTGACCCCAGCGCGAAGGGCATTCCTCTTGAGCTAGCGCCCCTGAGCCATGATCTTGATGGCACGAGCCGCGAGCGAGCTGGTCCCCTCTAACAGCACCACCTCAAGGTCATCGCAGACCACTCCGAGGGTGGCGCTTAGGATACCAAGCTCGTCACTCTCCGCCTAAGGATTTCTCCTCACCTCGGCGAGATCCACAGCCAGCCCGACAAAAACGCTCTCGGCCTCCAGCTTTTGGGTCGTCTCCCTTTCGAGCTTGGTCTAGAGGGAGTCCACCTTCTGCTACATGTCATCGCGCTCTTGGCAGGCCTGGTCACACTCTTAGAAAGCCTGGTCGCGCTCCTTGCGAGCCACACCGTGTTCCAAGCAGAGCCTCTCCATAGTTTGGATCAGCTCATCCCGCTCCTTGCGCAGCCGAGCGACCGCTGTGGCATCCAGGCTCGCCCTTTTCCCTAGGGCCACGAGCTTCTCCTTGGCCCCTAGCTTCAGATCCCTCTCTTTCTCAACCATGCCCAAAAGGTTAAGGATCCACTGGTGGGTTTCAACGTCCTTCTGGAGCAACTCATCCCACTCCTTCTTGACCCTAGCGGCTTCTTCATCATCCTACCACGACTTCGCCCACAGGGCCTCGAACATCTTCTCGGCCTCATCAGCATCCCAACAGGCCTCGGCCACCCATGACCGAAGATTGGCCGCCTCCTCGGTGAGGGGAGTCAGCTTGACCACCCTCTGCTAGGCGGCAACGAGCTGAGTTGTCAACTCCCTGCCTAGCCATGCCTCCTCGATGAGGTGATCCCTGGCTTTCTTCTATTGACGAAGGAACTAAGATTTCCCCTAGCTATGAGTTATAAGGGACTGCAGGGAGATGATGGTCAGGATACAAAAAGTATATAGAGGAAGAAAAGGGCAAGAAGCAGGAACAAGCAATACTCGGCCGGAGGTCCAGGGCCTCGAGCACGGATGCGATCCCTACGTCGAGGCTCTCCCACTCCATGCTCTCTGTGGCGACGTTAAGGGTAAAAAGCATCAACAGGATCCGTCCACTAGAGTAGGGGCTCGCCCCGCGTGTGCGAGCTGCTACCACCGACATCAGGGTCAGGGACAACTCCTCGTCGGCCCCAAGCGCCGCCGACCCCTCTCGCCGTGACATCCCCACCGGGATGCCCCCTCCAGCGATGGAAGGGGTCAGCGGTGTGGACGCGAGCCTCTCTTCCAGCACCATGACACCTAGGGACCCCGCGGCCATGTCCCCCTCCGTTCTGCCCACGCCAGGCGCTGTCGCTTGGGCCACCGAGGGCACGGGTCGCGCCGATGCCTCATGCGACGATGTAGTCGCGCCCAGCTATGACCCATCTATCACGGGCGCCGCCACCTCCACCTACATCGGTGGGGTCATGACCGGCTACATCATGCCCCCACGGTCGGTGCCATGAGCGTGGTCGGCAGCCCTATCCACCCCACCATTGGTAGCGGTATCGCGGTCGTCACCGACTGCTCCATAACTGTCGAAGGTGCCCCTTGAATGCCCGCGTTCACCCGTCCCACCGAGGGCATAGGCGACCGGTCGGTGAAGCGGTCACACTGGAGCTGCTCTTGCCTGAAATGGGTGCGACACCAGCCAACGGCTGCCACCTCGATTGGAGGGCGATGCTCTTCTTCGGCGCCAGCGCTAAAGGATTCCGCTACCTGCCGACACTACAAGGGACGAAAAACATAAGTCAATGATGAAATCTAACTAAAATAGAAAAAAATAGAGGAATTGATAACTCACCACAGCGTCATTGGGTGGCAGATGCGTTTGGGGGACGAACCCCCCGACCCTTGCTCCACCTTGTCAGAATGAGGCCATTTTGAGCCCACCCCTACTCCTGGGCAGAGAGTCTCGCCCCTGACAGCTCCTAGGGAACATTGGGGGAATGCCTCGCTTCCCTTGGCTCTTGGGGCACGACGGCGGAGCCACTCGCCTCCGCTGGCACCTCAGGCACTACGGCAGAGCCACCCTCCTCTATTGGCTCCTAGGACAGGCTGACGGTACATCCCGCCTCCGTCGGTTCCTGGGGGGCGTCGTCAGAATGGCCCACCACCGTCGGCTCCCCAGACATACCCTCCCCTCTATGGAATGAGAAGGGTCCCGACGCCTGCAAGGACGAACCGATGCCTGTCAGCGCATCCTCGTTCTCTAGGTTGTCCCACTCGATATCATCGGCTACCATTTCTTCTTCCTCCATCACCTCGTCGTCGTCACCATCATCATCATCGTTGGTGTCCTCCCCTCATTCCCGTGCCCGCAGCTTCTGCTGCTTCTTCCTCTTCTTGCCCTCCTTCGCCTTCCTCAGCCGCTCGCCCTCAGTGCGATTCACCGCCCTCACGGTCGAATCCCTCAGTAGTGGCGCCAGGTGGATGAGGTCCCTCGGCTAGTCCCACCCCTCTCAATGTTAGTCTCACGAGGTCGGGAAATCAATTGAAGAGAAGGCAAGAGAAAGGGAAACTTACGAAGACAACGTAGCCTGGCTCCGGCCACATCGGAGGATGCCCCGGCACCAGGTAGATGAAGTTGAGGGTGGCACCCACGTCGTCCTGCAAAGGCTCCATCTCCTCCTTGATGCATTGCGCGATCTCAGAGTTGGGGAGCGCTCCCTCAGCGAGCGCCGTTCTGTTGAACGACACCTCGGGCGCCATCGCGTATAGCGGGAGCACGTGCGTCATCAACGGCGCCACCCTCCTCGCGTGGGAATCCCCGATGATGCCCAACCCTTTCAGGCCATTCTCCTTCAGAATGTGGATGGCGGTGATGTGGTCTCGGATCTTCTTCTTGTCCTTCTATGGGACGCCCCACTTCCTCCACTGCTCTGGGGCCTCTTCGATCAGTCGCTCGGTGAACTCCGGTAGAGGGGCGGCGGTGTCATTCTTGAGGTAGAACCACTGTGAGTGCCACCCCTTGTTGGACATTGAGAGCCACATGGACGAGTACTTGCCTACCTGATTGTTTCGAAGCTAGATGCCAGTGCACCCCATCGGCATGTGTAGCTCCTGCCTGCCGCCCTTCTCCCTCTTCTTCTAGAGGTTGACGGTGAAGAAATACCTCCACAAGTCAAAGTGGGCGCTGATCCGGAATCCTTCGCACAGTGCGACGAACGCCACCATGTGCTAGATCCCGTTGGGATGGAGATGCTGCAGCTCAATCTTTTAGAAGTACAGCAGCCCCTGGAGGAATTTGTGGGCGGGGGTCATGAGCCCACGCTCGTGAAAGTGGGCAAACGACACCATGTAGCCGTTGGACGGCAATGATGAATCCTCGTTGCTGGGCAGCAACCACTCCTCGACCAAGGTCCACGCGTGGAGGAGACCACGACGGACGAGGCCCTCCATGCGCTGGAAGGTGATGTCAGAACGGCACCACGAATCCATTGGAGGTGGAGGCGGATGGATGCGAGCTCAATGGCGGCAGAGATGCGGAGGCAGGAAACCTAAGCGTTGGCGGCAGTGGCGTGGCTATGGAGGTAAGGATGTAGGCGTGCATATGAAATACGGAGGGCTAACCCTTTGGTTTTATAGGGGCGACGGGTGCGAGGAAACCAACCGCCCGCCTAGATCTCTGCGCCTGCTACGACCTATCACCATGTCTCGTCGCAGGGCATGCGCACACAACCTATGGTCGTCCCCTCAAAAAACATATCGGGTGTTCCACCTCCCCGAACAGGCCACGACCCATCATAGGTAAGAGGGATACGGAGCTGAAAACGCTCTTATGGCCCATCTCGGCCCAAGAGTTTGAAGGTTGGCCCACCGACGGGTTCGACAACCATTCCGGGCACCTTTAGAGTAAGGGGTGGAAAGGGATGGGGCCGCTAGCGGCCAATACCTGGGCGCACGAGCGCCGCGGGCATCCCGGCCCACGTTCGAGTCTTGGTCGGATACAATTCATGGATTTTCCTCGAAGAAAGGCAGAGAGCCCTCGGGATTGGTCGAACAGACCCGAGAACTATATGGATTGACCGCTAAGAATCTGGAGTCAGTCACCAGCTGACCCAAGCCGGACCCCCACGAATGGGATGCCAGGGCCCCACTCGGACTAGCCCGTTAACTGCTCACCGAGCACCATGATTCGTCCATAGAGGAAAATCATGGTACGGCTCAGTCCCTCCATTTTTATTGGAAAAACACTTAAGGGAAGACGACCACAAAGACGAGCCGACCCTCGACCAAACCCCTGCTATGGGCGGGGGCTCGAGGAAAGTTGGACTCGCAAGAAGACCGAACGCGCGGTCGTAGAAGGATAGAAGGTCGGTCAGACCCCCGTAGGGGTCAGAATTAGGAAAGACCTTTTTTGACCCACCAAATCTCATGACTATACCCCTGAGGGGTCCGATCACAATGAAAGGGAATCGCCATCCCCAGGACATGCTGTGGGCGATAAAAGAAGGCCAAGGCCCTCAGAGTCCTCCTGTTCAGAAAAGCCTCCGAGGAGTATTCTACTCCTCCTTAGTCTTAGGGGCTACTATTGGGGACCAATACTAGGGTACCCGAAGAGGAGGAGCTAATGGTCATCAACATTGATGCATCCGAGCAGTCAAGAGCGTGACTACAGCTCCAACCGACACCTAGGTGTGTAGGTTTCGCCTTGCCCGACCACTGGGGGCGGGCTCCACCTCACCCCACCTCTAGGGGTGGGCCCTGCCTCTCCCAACCACTGGGGCGGGCCCCGCCTCGCCCGACCAATGGGGACAGGCTCCGCCTCGCCCGACCTCTAGGTCGGGGGCTCCGCCTCGCCCGGCCTCTAGGGATGGGCCCTGCCTCGCTCGACCTCTGGGGGTGGGCCCTGCCTCGCCCAACCTCTGGGTCAAGGGCTTCGCCTCGCTCGACCTCTGGGGGTGGGCTCCACCTCGTCTGGCCTCTGGGTTAGGGGCCTCACCTCGCCCGACCTCTGGGTCGGGGGCTCTGCCTCGCCTGGCCTCTGGATCGAGGGCTCTGTCTCACCCGGCCTCTGGGTCAGGGGCTCTGTCTCACCCGACCCCTCAGGTGTGGCTCCTAACAGAAGCCCATACCGTCGCCAATCACTACAGGCCTGAAAGTACAACCCAATGTCAAACTTCTGGCATCGTGCAGGGAGCAGGCATATCTCAACATGACCCATGCCCACGACATGTTACTCTAGGGAACTCACATCACCAGCAGTGATGGACACGTGGTCACTATGCTGCCTACTCCCTATACGGCCGCTGACTAGCACGCTGGTTCGTCGCGTCGCCCATCGGGACGGAATGGGACATCATGACCCGCTGAAAACGCCGGGGCGTGGCATCAGCGGTGAACAGGCGTCTAGCGTAGAGCCATCCTTGTCACCATCTGCAGTGTTGGCGGGACTCGCATAAAGGAGAAGAAAGACCCGGTGGTCCTAGAAGCCTTCCTCTCCTTGGCTCTTCTCGCTCTTGTCTCTCTGTGTAACCTGCTCTTCCCCTTCGTCTATAAAAGGAGAAGTAGGACACCCCTAGAGGGGGGACAGTGGTTCACCACTCTACACGCCTATAGACATCAAAACATACGCCCTAACATGCCTTAGGAGCACACGCACATCAGAGACTTAGGACCTGTCCCTCTCTCGCTCGTTTGTAACCCCTATTACAAACTTTCAGTGCTAGTAACATGAGCAGCAACGACGAACTAGACATAGGGACTTTCTGCCTAAACCAGTATAAACCTCGTGTCCTCTAAATACACCATCCGAGCCAGACGCACAATACTAGAAATTTACTAGTTGGTAACTCGAAACACCGACACCCCTCATCTCAAGAGTTGATTCTCTTGACTTAAGAACGAGGATAAGGTTGAAAGAGACCAAAGCCTTAGTGGCTTCCTCAACAACGTGGACATAGGCAAGCCTTGATGGCGAGCTAAACCATAGGATAAATCAATGTCTCACTTGTGTTCTTGTGATTTGCATTGCTATACTTGTGTTTGTGGTGATTCTAGGGTTTGATCCTGATCTACTTGCTCGTGCACTTCCGCCAACATACAGGTGGTGGAATAGGCTCTACAGTACCCTAGGAACATCAATAATTTGCTCGATCTATTTTTCCTTAGGTAGATTTTGAATTGTGCTTTCTTAGGTGTTTGTGCACGCGACAGTGACGCTCTGAAACTGACAATAGTTTTCGAGTTTTGTTTTAAACATGCCTATTCACCCCCCTCTAGGTGACATCAAGGTCCTTTAAGTGGGGCTCCGGCTCCTCAACTGTAGCAACACTTTAGTGATACTGTAGAGGAGCCGCCGGAGCCCCAAACTTGCAGCTTCTTTGGCTCCTCCATTTTCTCAGTGTATTTGGAAAGGAGCTGGAGTTGTTTTTTTGTTGCGCTACAGTATACAATAGTGTCTAACAGGATCCTACAGTAGCCAAAGAGAAGGAGCCGGAGCCCCAGGAGGTGCACCAAACGCACCCTAAGAATTGATAGTGATTTAGGGTGCGTTTGGTTGGTTTGCCTCACCTTGTCTCGCTCGCGGCGTAGAAAAGAGGACCTCACCGCTTGGGCGAGCCGGAATCCCTCCCTCGCAGAAGCATTGCTTGCTCAGACCTCGAGGAAACTAGCTGGAAAACCAAACATGTTTGCCTTTCTACTTTCTAACTAGCAAGGCGAACTGGGGCTGGCCGAAGATCCAAACACGCCTTTAAATAAAATGTGATAGTGTATCACTCAAATCTAACCAAAATGATAGCTTGTTTGGATCCCCTCCTCTAAATTTTAGAGTTCTAAAAGCTTTAGAGCACTTTAGCTCACTTTTGAGCTCTAAAGCTCTATTTTTTTGTGGGCTAAAATCTAGAGCTAATTTTAAACTACTCGTTTGGAGCTTTAGATAGATCTAAAGTTTAGAGCCGGAAATCCAAACAGGCCCTAAGTGCAAGAAAATTCCATCAATCCATTTTAAATGGGAAAAAGTCCATTTTGCCTCCCCCAACTATCATGAAAATTAGCTTTTCCTCCCTCAACTCTAAAACCAGACATAGTTCCTCCCTCATCTCTCAAAACTGATCACTTTACCTCCATGGCTGTTTTTATGGGTGTTTTTTCTTTTTTTCTTTAGTGTTTATTTTGGCTGAATCTTTGAAAAACCATAGTAAATCGTAGAAAAATCATAAAATAAAAAATCCAATTGTGTTGAACTCCACATGATGAGTAGATCTACACAATGAACATATGATATGGTATGCTTTAGTATAAAGTTTATGTTTTAACTTTATATTTATGTTTTTCTATAACTAATTCATAGCTGTTGTTTCTCTGATCCAATTGTGGTGAAATTCTTATGGTGGGCTAACCATTGCATGCTTGAGCTGTAGTAAAAATTTCATGCTCATTAAATAATGCATGATTGAGTTATAGATTTATCTAGGTTTATGTTTGTTAAATAGTTTTTAATTAAATTAAATGTATAACTCAGTCATACATGATCTAACGGGTATGAATTTTTTTAGACTACACATGAGTAGATCTATACAATAAACATGTGATATGGTTTGTTTTAGTATAAAGTTTTTGTTGTAGCTTTAGATATATATTTTCTGTAATTAATTCATAGCTTCAGTTTCTGTGGTCTAATTATGATGAAACTTTTATGGTGGACTAATCATTGAATTCTCAAGATGTAACAAAAATTTTATGCTCATTGGATCATATATGACTAAGTTATTCAATGAGCATGAGCTTTTTGTACATCTCAAGCATGGAATGATAAATTCACCATAAAAGTTTCACCATAATTGGATAAGAGAAACTTCATCTATGAATTCATTATATAAAAATATAGATCTAAGGTTACAACAAAAACTTTATACTAAAGCATATCATATCATATGTTTATTGTGTAGATCTACTCATGTGGAGTCCAACACAATTGGATTTTCCATTTTATGATTTTTCTGTAATTTATTATATTTTTTCAAAAATTCAGCCAAAATAAATAAAAAGAAAAAAAAGTGAAGAAAAACTGACTTTTTTCCTTTTAAATGAGTTTACAACCCAAACTTACTGGGAGCATTCTCTCCGGCCCAAAAGGCCCACATTCAGTTAGCCCTTGTTTAGTTTGCAAAAAGTTTTCCCAAAAAGTGCTACAGTACACGTCACATCGAATCTTGCGGTACGTGCATGGAGCATTAAATGTAGACGAAAATAAAAACTAATTGCACAGTTTTGTTGGAAATTGCGAGACGAACGTTTTGAGTCTAATTAGTCCATGATTGAACACTAATTACCAAATAAAAACGAAATTGCTACAGTAGCCAAATTTCGCACTTTTCGCGAACTAAACGCGCGCTTAGCTCACCTGCAGACCTAATCCTGCGCACGCCACTAGAAACCGTCGGCCGTCTGCTCCCTCACCGCTCACCGGTCGTCGGCTCGTCGCACATTCAGGACGGCATTGCGTCCACCGGTGAGCCTGTGTTTGTGTATCTTTGACCAGCACTCGTGCACGCCGAGGTTCACGTAATCCCTCTGCCCTCGCCCCGCCCCCGGCGATGCGCCGATGTCCGCTGCAATGCTGCATCGGTTCTTCATGGGCTGATTCCCCGTGCGGCCATCCGCAACTCAGCATCACCATGCGTTGCCTCCCGGGTAAGTAAGTTGCTGCAGCCTTTGGAATACCCTCGATTATTGTGTCATAGTCTCTGATTGTGGTGTTTACTTGGGATCATTGAAGCATATGCGATACATCTTCCAATGTTTTGTACTTTACATATTATATCCAAACTTTTGTGTCGCTCTACTAGTACACATTGGTTGCCATGTTTTCTTTAACCACTTTGATGTGCCGTCAATCAGTGAACTCAAATTTCTTTTTAGTCGCTCCTGTGTGCTTTACTCGCTTTACCCCCCGAACATTGTACTTAAGGTAGAAGACATTCCACGTAAGCCGAGAAAATCCATGAACCTCATGCCTCACCCTCACACAGCGGCTCCCTGTGAATAGGCGGGGCCTTAGACATGTGCTTTGAGAATGCGGGACAAGCGAGAGTTTTTTTTTTTACCTCAGCTGGCAAATTCGTCCCCATGGGGGATCGAACCCAGCACGCGAGGGTGCTACTGGGACATCCTAAACAGCCGGTCTAGGAGCCATTCGCTAATTACAGGAACAGAATCACAGAGGTGACCTGGTGCAAAAAAGTAGAACTCAAATGTACCAAACTATGATTTATTTTTGTTTCCCAATTCATAATAAGGAAGGATGGGTTCACTTAAGAAGCTTTACACCGTAGTCATCGTAATTACATTATATGATCGTCCTTATATGTAAATAGAATATGTAGGGTATTCCTTGTAAGTTAACCTATTCACTTAGTTGGCTCAGAGTAAAAGAATCCCACATTCTCTATGCCTTGGGCAAGAACTTCAAGATATCTCGGAACCGGCGGCAGTTCAACATGTACCAGACCTTCCAGAATTTTGACAATCTCCCCCATTGTTGGTCTTGAACTTTCACTATCCTGAACACACCAGCAAGCAACCTTGCATGTTCTTTCTAGATCCCCTACATGGACACCACCGATCAACTCTGAGCTGAATAGTGTCTGTACTTCTCCAGCAAGAAGCCTCCTCGCAGCCAACACAGGAAAAAATGTTTCCATGGTTGTCTCTGTATGCTCCAGATTCCTCTTTCCTGATATGATCTCGAAAAGCATCATTCCATAGCTGAACACATCTGCCTTCGTTGTGATGGCTTCACCACTTATCCATTCTGGTGCAAGATATCCTACAGTGCCCCTCATAGATGTTAAAACTCGGCTAAAATCCCGACCTAGTAACTTTGCCAACCCAAAATCTGCCACTTTTGGAACATATGAAGCATCCAACAGTATATTTTCCGGCTTGATATCACAGTGTATGATGCAATCCCGGCACTCCTCATGCAAATAAGCCAAACCCTTGGCGATCCCTACGGCAATTTGATGCTTTATTTTCCAATTCAAATTGATAGAACTATCATGAAACAATAGTTTATCCAGGGAACCATTGGGCATATACTCATAGACTAGCAATCTCTTGGCTCCTTCAGAACAAAACCCAAGTAGCCGAATCAAGTTTATGTGATGAATATTTCCGATGGTGCTCACCTCTGCCCTGAATTGCTTCTCCCCTTGATGAAAGCCCTCTAGCTTTTTTACTGCAACTGTAGTTGTGTCTGGTAGAACCCCTTTGAAAACAGACCCAAAAGACCCTGCACCCAACGTCTCCGAGAAGTTTCTTGTCAGAAACTGCAAATCACTGTATTTGAATCTAATCAAAGACCCGTCACCTTGATTTATACTACTGATTCTTCTTCTTTTATGGAGAAAGTGTACAATGGTCACCCCAAGACCTATAATGATAAATGCACCAATGATTATACCAATTATCCACCATTTCTTGGTTTCCGAATTGGGTATTTCTGATGCAGCCAATCTAATAAAGATTCTATCACTTGATCCACCAGTATTGTCTTGAAGATTCATCAAATGATCATGCCAAACCAAGCAAGTGCCATTATGTGAGTAGGCTGTGCAAGAGCAGTTGTTGAGGCAAGTTAACTGACAATCATGAGTGTTAGCAGCATCGACAACGTGTGCATTATCAGGCAGCTTCACACTACTAATCAGGTAGAATCTGTCTTGCTTTGCCTTCATGGAGCCATTGTTTCCACATTTCAATGGGACGTTTCTCCTACAGCCTCCTGTATGGTCATTTAATACCCAATTGTTTGGGTAATTCTCAATGAAGCCCCTGAGGCAACTGCATGATGATGCAGCATTCTCACTGCACATGCTGTTTTCCCCACATGCTCCATACACGCTGCACTTAGCTTTTGGTTGCGTAAAAAAAGTCACCCATGATTGTGCTGCTTCTATCCATACAAAAGCCTGGAACAAACCTGACACATCAACAATAGCTCTTGTAAATATTTTTGCATCACTCGTAACATAGTAAGCGAAGTATGTTTCCTCATCATTATCAACAAACTGGAATGTATATGCTGAGTTGGGATATGAATTTGTAGGTGACAACTCTGGTACACCACTGAATGAATTCCCTGTCCAGTTACCGGAACCCCAGTACACTACCGACCTATTCCATAGGAGGACATATTGTGGTGAGCCTTTTGGGTCCAACTCAATGGAGAACATTCCAGGCGTTGGGTCACCATGGTCTTTCCAAGAGATCATCTGTTTGACGATGCCGGTTTTCTTGTTGCGGCTGAGTTTGTTTCCTGGGAGCCACGTGTCAGTGAAATCGTCAAAACTTTGCCACAACACAATGGAGGTATTGGAGTTATGTCTGACTACAAGGTTCCCAGTATTAAGCAGCGTGGCAATCGTGGAATTGGGAGCTGTGTTGTTCTTAATGTTGGTAGACCACATTGGAGATTCAGAATTGTTAAGTCGAATAACAAGATTTCCATCGTCTGAGATGATTAGGTTTGAAGAGACTGGATCAGAGACTGATTTCTCTCTGTTAGCTACCCACACTATAGTTTGTCCTGGGATTTTATTGTACCAAATGCCTATGTACCATTTGCCATTTGATCCTTCCCCTGCAAGTATAGTATAGAAATAAAAGGTCATATAATAGGACCAACTATGCCACATGAATATAAACTTCTTACATTCTACTAATTCCGAAGTCATCTTGAAAGGTTGGGTTGACTTTCGAGAGCCGATGGAGTTGGAAACAAGGTAGCCAGAACTTCGACTTTGAAACGGTCAGAGGTGCCATGTTAGGATCTAAATATAGGGTTGAATCATAATGTCTAATCCTAAATTTTTTTATCAAATAGTGTATTTTCAAATTGTACCACATCTTTCAGTTGTGGTATTAGTTTTTTGTTTTGTCATTTAGCACCACTCTAGAGCTATTTTGCATTCATTGATACGATGGCTATGCAACAATTAAATGCAGATTGGCCAAAAAAATGCATAGTATTATGTGCATATTATGATAAGTATCATGTTTTAAATGTTTCCATTACAAAAATATGGTGCAAATACAAATTATAGTTCCAGATATGAATATTATATATCCGTGTGTAAATTATGATTAAGATTGTACTCATCTTTCTCTAAGATCATAAAGAAGTTAAGCTTCTGGCTAGGGTGCCATTTTTCTACTCAATCTAGGATCGTAATGCTGTCTTCAGCCTAGGATTGTGACAATCTTGGTTGGAAGTGAAACTCCATAGTACAGTAGATCACCTTAACAATTAGTTTTCCTGTTGACCACTTCAAGAGCTTCACATTTTGTTCATTTGTATAACTATAACATGAGGTGTGTGATTAAAATAGGGCTCACCTGAAACTGTTTTTATTGTAACATTGGTGGAGTGAGGTAAGGAAATAAATCCGGGAAGGGGGAAGGAGAAGGGAGCCCTCAGAATTGTTCTTCGTATCAGCAAGGCAAGTTGAGGAAATCAGGGCTATGGAGCTGGGGCTTTCATCCGTGATGATGAAGGGGATGTAATCCAAGCTGGGGCTGGGAGACTAGAGCATGCGAGTGATGCTATGCACTCTGAACTGATTGCGTGCATTCAGGGAGTTAGAGCTGCTCGTGCCCAAGGAATGGGAAGAATAATCTTGGAAACAGATGCATTGCAGGTGAATCAGGCACTATCCTGTTCGGACGACCGGCTTGCAGTTCAACTCATCAGAAATAGAGCATGTTCCACGTGACTGTAACACAGTAGCACATGAACTAGCTAAAATAGGTGCATCCTGCCAGATAGGGCTCCATTACGTAATGCGATTGTATTATAGTTTATAGTTGCGCTGACCAGCTATTTAAGCTGGATCACAGGTTTAATGGGACGACTAAAAAATGTGTGTGGGGGGGTGGCTTACCTAACTTCCTACGTATTTGTCGTTGTTTTTTTGTGGAAGAACTGTATTTGTCGTTGTTGGTGTGGAGCTTCGTGACATTTACCTAACTTCCTACATTTTTGGTTTGAGGTGTCTTCTAGGCGAGAAGAAGTGTTAGTTTTGACTTCCGACGGCCTTTGATGGGGTGGCTTACCTAACTTCCTACGTATTTGTCGTTGTTTTTTTGTGGAAGAACTGTATTTGTCGTTGTTGGTGTGGAGCTTCGTGACATTTACCTAACTTCCTACATTTTTGGTTTGAGGTGTCTTCTAGGCGAGAAGAAGTGTTAGTTTTGACTTCCGACGGCCTTTGATGTCTACACTGCCGTGCAGTTTTAGTGGACATTATCCCCTTTTAATTCTGAACAAAAGGATCAATTCTGGTTGTCAGTTAATACTGGCCAGTGATTTTTATGCTGACTTGCACTATTGTCTTTATTCTCTTATTACTGTTGAATCAGTAAAAGAGGGGCCAGGAGGAGGATCAAGAACAAGAAGTGATGTGTGAACTCTGAAAGAGCGGGGTTGACATTGGATAATTTATGAGACTGCGTCTGTGGTCAATGGTTACGGCGCGACAACGGCTTGTCCTCTGTTTACTGCTTTGGCATTTAGCAGACTTGTTGACTTGCTCTGGTTCTTTGGCCATCGATTTTTTGTTCATCACTCTGATCTTCCCATCTTTTTTTCCCTTCTAAAATTAGTGCCGGCCATATGAATCTGTGATTCTGCTTAACATTGTTGTCATGCCAGTATGCCCTTGTAATGGAACCATCAAAACAAAGACGGAGAGAAGATGCGCTCTTTCAAAACGTGGAGGAAACGTCATTCCATATCCTCTAGAATTATTTTGAAGCTAGATTGTGATTTTTATTCGGTCAACTTTTGGACGATGGTTATACATTATGATTCCTACTGCACTACTTCTGTTTCCTCATGTGGTTGGCGGTGATCTGGCGTGTGTGGACCGCTGATCGTCGTCTTCGGTGAGGATCACAGAGTCATACAGCATGTCCCCTGTGCAGTCAAGAGAGAACCAGAGACAGCCGGCCATTTGTTCTGCACCTGCAGCTTAGCCAAGTCTGGCTGGCCGTGCTAACTCCGCTGGCTGGGTTGGCACTTCGACAGTACCGAACCCACATCGCCCCCTCCGCTTTCAGTCTCGGTCGGCCGTCGATAGGGATCAGAGCAGGGGCAAAGCATCCTGTGTCAGTCAGGAGGTTGGCCGTCGGCCTGACCCGCGTCGCAAGCCCGTCGAGGTGGTGTCTTCATCGAGGCTGTGCGGTGGACGTCTCTTGCTCTGCTCGCGACGCAGCTCACCGTCGACATCTCTGGCTCATCCGGGTAGCAGAAATCCGCGGCGTCCTCTTTGTGGTGTGGGCAGGCTGTTCACATTCGTGGGAGTAGTTGTTGTGTGCGCGCCACCGCGTGCTCCAACTCCATCAGCAGTAAGTAACCTTGCCGTTCCACACCGCAGGCTGCTTCAACGTCGCGTCGGTTCCGGCGTAAGGGTACGCCACCTTCTCCTGCGTGGCCGTGCCAGTGCCAGCCCCTGGGGGAGGCTGCCCCGCTCTTGGCCGGAACGGCATGCGCAGAGGGCCTCTCCTCACGTCGTTGGACGCCTTGCGGTTGCGAACAACCTTTTTTTAGTGAGAGATATGGAATTCCAATTCGATCTCTTTTAGAGGTGTTTAGCTAACTATACGATACCCCGCGCGTTGCTGCGAGAATTATCTTTGCGTTGTACATTAAGAGAATCTATACAGGAGAATTAATAGTACTATCTAACAACAACACCATAGTGGATTGTCATGAAATTTGAGAGATATACTAGTGGTGACCATGCCATGATCACAGCCGGATCAAACGCCAAATCAACAGTGATAGCATATTAATCACCATTAGTTCTTAACCGGCAGTCACTGTCGACGTTTCACTACCGACGGTGATGAACTTTCTGTAGCATGTAGCAGTGTCTTTGTTTGTTAGGAGAGATGGGACAAAATGGGATAGATGACATATTTGACACAATGCTCCTATTGCTTGCAGTGAGAATCACCTCTGTTCTATGGGACCCTATGTCAACCTGTTGTGCTTACATTCTTTTCTTTTTTACTATAACAAAATTCCTTCTTACCTAGATCCCCATACTTTAGCCTCACCCCATGCGTCCGAGCAACATTCCCATCGCACCCTAGATCCCCATACTTCAGCCTCACCCCATGCACCCGAGCGACATGTTCTATGGGACCCTATGTCAGCCCGCACGTCATTCTCACCACACACACACACTAAAGTGACCAGTGCTAGTCATGCCATCCTCCATCCAGCACTTTAGCATCTTGACCTCCCCACCATCGCTCCGAGTCAGAGTGGCTCCAACTCATCGGGCAACCATGACCCTACGCTGAAGCTGCCCATTCCATCCTACTACTATGAAGCTAAAGCTGGAGATGGCGACTCACTACGTAAACAAGAGACGAGTTTGTACATAGCAAATTGATGTATCAAAATAGTCAAAGCGACATATAATTTGTAATGGATGGAGTACGTAATAAGTGGCGTGACATGTCTGCTTAGTGGCAAAAACTAAATACAAAAGCGTCTGCCGGCGTATTTGAGGGACACAAAAGTATCTTTTCCAAATAAGTAAGTACATAGGACACTCCAATTAATCAGAGAGATGGACACAACATATCTTTCCCAAATAAATAAGTAAATAGGACACACCAATTAGAACAGAGAACATGATATACTCTACTCGGTCACTAATATTTGATGCTTTGATCAAAATCCAATCAAAATTTTGAAGCTTCGGCTGTCAATAGTTTCTAAAGTATTTAATAATTTAGAAACATAGAAAACATATATTTATATTTTATTAAAATCATTTTCGTATTATCATGGTTATAACAGCTTCAGTTTAATAAGAACAAAATACTGGTTAAAGTTAAAGATCGATAGAAAAAATCAGTTGCGACGAGTATTTATGATGAGAGGGAGCAGACACGGACTGTATCCAAACAAATGTGTCGTCCCAAACAAGCCAAGCTTGCTAAAAAAACAAATAAGGGCGGCCAAGTGACTGACTACACAAGAAGTGACTGACTTCGGCCGGTTCAGGGCGGCCAAACATATGGTAATCAATATCTCAGGCCTGCTCATCAGGCAATAATAACTCTTTGTTCGTCTTGATGAGGAGCAGATGCAGCCAAATGCCAGCCTTGCTCAGTCTGGCCGCATCAGCTCTTGGAGATCCCAAGCAGAAAAGATAAGCATATCTTTCGGTATAGTCTGGCTTGTCTATATATATGCAGCAGGCACACCGGAGAGCTTCCACAGGCCGCTCACCTAACACATACACCGCGGCAGCTGAAAGCCCGAGGAACTAGGAATGAAGGGAAGCAAGGTCCACGAGCACGAGGCCGACGTCCCTGCCTCCGAGCTGTGGGCGATCTACGGCACGCTCCGCGCCGCGGAGCTCCTGCCGGAGCTGCTCCCGCACGTGCTCGCCAAGGTCGAGCTCGTCAGCGGCGACGGCGGTGTTGGTACCATCTTGCAGCTAACATTTCCTCCTGGTGAGACAAACTTTATTTGTATAAAGACACGTGGCTGCCATAATCTTTGATATTGCATATGCTAACATATAGTATAGTAGTAGCAACATTTAATTGCTCTGCTCTGCTCTTGCTAGGGATTCCTGGGCTGCAGAGTTACAAGGAGAAGTTCATCAAAGTTGACAACGACAACTTTATCAAGGAGGCAGAAGCCATTGATGGCGACATTCTGAAGCTGGGGTTCCTGGCCTACATGATACGGTTTGAGGTAATTTCAAAAGGGCCCAACTCGTCGGTGATAAGGTCGACTATCGAGTATGAGATTGATGATGCGCACCCAGAACTTGAAGCTATGGTCAGCACGGCACCATTGGCTGCAACTGCTGAGAAATTTTCCGAGCATGCTAAGGAGAAGAATGTCATCCCTCAAGCAACCTCTTGAAACAAAAATCTCAAGGGCGGAGTTCAAGTCTATCATGAGAGACAAATGAACTAGAGTTTCAGAGCTTTTGGGTTGTGTTTCAAATGTATCCATCCATATAAAATTATAAGACGTTTTGATTTTTTTAGTTACATAGCATTTGCTATGCATTTAGATACATATTATGTCTAGATATGTAGCAAAAATAATTTATGTACAAAAAGAACCAAAACGTCTTATAATTCGGAACTGAGATACTTTTTGTTTGGCTTGGTCTATGACACTAGTCAGCCATACTCACTGTTTTATAGCTATGGCAAGATATTTTCATGAATCAAGATTCACCACCATCAATCTTGAGTTAAATAAATCACTTGGATTTGTCGGTCTTAAAGTACCGCATTGACTTTGCCTAGCGACATGCCAAAGGAATACAAGTATTTTTAAGTGGAATGGCTACTCATCTTCCACCATGCCCACCCTGCAACTATCCTTTCGAAAGCACGACAAGAGCTTCGCCACTATTTTTTATTAGACTAGTACAATGCGCGCGCCCTTGCGTGCGTGGAGTAACACTTAAACAGAGTATACGTGCTCTATAAATAGAAAACATGTCTTGGTAACGTTTACGACTGTCTTGTGTTCTTTCCATACAACCTCAAAGACCACTTAGAATTATCAGATGAATATTTCACAATTCATTGAGGCCCAACTACAATTTCAAAAAAAAGTAACATAGATGAGGTCATTATGTAAACCTATCATGCACCAAACATTGTGCAATAACATGTAAATGCAATATTGGTGGTCCGTGGAACATCCTGTAGTAAATAACAATTTGTTACATAAGGTAAAAAAATGCAGGTCTCAAGTAATTTCAATGTTACACATTCATGCACAATTATCATGTCCTAGATTCACGAATCAAGTCCTTGGAGTTTAATCCCATACAAATCCAACCCATCATTATTCGATCAAACACCTTGGCCATAATAATGATGAGGTCCATGATTTGGGATCTAGATCTCAGCGCTTGGTTGTTCGAAGGCACTGATTACTGTCAGGAGCGCCAATTCTGGTAGGAAACAAAAGCAAAGAATGGGGGATTAGAGGATCAAATGAAGTGAAACGCGGAAGAGACAGGCACATGCCCTCCGTACGCAAGAGAAACATACCTATTGAAGTGGCATGGACCAAAGGTGGAGCCACACAGGCGCCTAGGCTCTGGGCAAAAAATGTTAATCAATTCAAAATCAACAGGAAAAATGCTCGGTGAAACATTAAGTTTGCTGGTACCTACTGTTTAAAAACTAAGTAAAACATCGAAATTAAGCTGCGGAAAACACGCAGGGGAAACATAAAACCGATGCCCCATTTTCTACTGTAAAAGAGCACGCTTTGAAATGGGCAAATATGGGAAACACAGTAAGCAATCGCTAGATGGACGTTGGGGCCAAGCAGAAACTATAGCGCTGAAATTGTCATGAGTCGATCCCACGTTAGAGGTGTAGGGTCGAGATGGCAGACTAGAGGGGGGGTGAATAGTCTTTTCTAAAACTAATCGCGCCGGCTAACTGAAACAAATGCGGAATTAAAACTATCGGTCTAGCTAAGACTACACCCCTCTATCTAAGTTCACAAGCACCTTATAAAGATCCTAATTAGGCAACAAAGGTGTCGGGCTAGCTATGCAACTAGTACTTCATGCAACTAGGGGAGCTCCTACACAATCTAGTAAGTAAAAGCACAAAGCTCCTAAGCTCACTAGCAATGCTCAATAACAAGGATACACAAGCCAAATTAGAGAACGCAAATCACTTAGCTACATAAACTAAGCAATGTAACTAACAAGGTTACTAAAACCAAATTAGTTACGCAAGGGAGCTACTTCTATACTACACAAGTAAGAAGGTAACTAGCAAACTACATAAGTCAACTAATTACAAGAGCAACTACACAAGCACAATGTATATGAAGGTAATTACAAGCTTGTGTAAGGGGATTGCAAACCAACGGAAAGACAAGGATGACACGATGATTTTTATCCTCAGGTTCACGTCCTTGCCAACACGCTAGTCTTCGTTGTGTCGACCGTTCACTTAGTGGTTCAGCGGCTAATTGGCACCACACCAAGCCCACACGTTGGGCGCCGCAAGAACCCCACAAACCAAGTGAGGGTAGCTCAATGACACGCTCTACTAGAGTTGCTCTTCTCGGCTCCCGCGAGGTGAGCACAATACCCCTCACAACCACTTCTCCGTAGCACCGCACAATCCTCTTTGCGTGCTTTGACGGAGACCACCATCAAGACATCTAGGAGGTGGCAACCTCCAAGAGTAGCAAGCACCACCGGCTTACAACTCGAACATCTAGTGCCACTCGATGCAATCTCTCAATGCCATCGCACTAGAATCACTCACTCGTAATTGATTTTCACTCTTGCAAGTATAAGTGAGTTAGAGGCTCTCCTAGCACTCCCCAAGCAAGGACACTAAGTCCCAAGGGTGCCATGCATGTACCAAGGCCGGCCACACACTCCTTTTATAGCCCCAAAGGCTAAAATAGCTGTTACCCCCTTCACTGGGCACTTTCATATTGATCGGACTCGCTGCTGCAGTGACCGGACACGCAGGTCGCAGAGTTCGGTCGCTCCTTGTGCGCCATGTGTACTAGCCATTCGAAGATGACCATTGCTCGCCAACGGCTAGCTTCCGCACGCGCATACTCCTGACCGAACGCGTCTAGGTCTAGCGACTGGATGCGCCGAGGCCGAGTCCGATCACCAACGCGTCTCTGCACAACTAACCGGACTCCCCTTTTTCCTATGACTGGACTCGACTCTTCCAAAGTCTGGTCACTTCCAGAGAGGTATCAGAGAGCTCTTTTGTTGACCGGACGCGTCAGGTCATCACTGACCGAACTCACCGTTGAAAGCTCTAGTTTGATTTTGATGAATTGATGAAACCCTAAGTACTAACCTAGTTTATCAAGTGACCATGAGATAGGTAGCACACTCCAAGTGGTGAAGCAAATAAAGATCATAGCATGATGATGATGATGGTATGGTGATGATCTAGTGCTCTGACTTGGAAAGAAGAAAGAGAAAAACAAAAAGCTCAAGGCAAAGTTATAATTTGTAGGAGCTATTTTGTTTTGGTGATCAGGACACTTAGAGAGTGTGATCACATTTAGGTTTGATAGCCGTACTATTAAGAGGGGTGAAACTCGTATTGGAATGCGGTTATCAAAGTGCCACTGGATGCTCTAACTCATTGCATATGCATTTAGGATCTAGTGGAATGCTAACACCCTTGAAAATGTTTGTGAAAATATGCTAACACATGTGCACAAGGTGGTATACTTGGTGGTTGGCACATTTGAGCAAGGGTGAAGAAGTTAGAGGAGAAGAGGAGTTAGTCTTGCTGGTCACTGTGTGATCGGACGCTGGTCTCAGAGGGATCGGCGTGTCCGGTCAAGTGTGATAGCGTAGACGCCAACGTCGGTCATCGACCGGACGCTGTGGTCCAGTGTCCGGTCATGTTGACCAACAGCGCAGAATGAAGTCAACAAGTGACCGGACGCTGGCTGTGTCCGGTCAAGCATGACCAGACGCGTCCGGTCGTGAAATATCGTTTCTGGAACCTTACTGGAAACGACCGGATGCTGGAGGCTCAGAGTCCGGTCAGTTTGTGCACAGCGTCCGGTCAACAGATGACCGTTGAAGTCTGATGAACAGTTTTTGAAGCAGGGGACACGTGGCGTGAATCACGTGACCGGACGCTGTCCATCCGACCGGAGCGTCCGGTCACCCCGCGCTGTACCCAGTGAAGGGGTACAATGGCTCTATTTCGTGGGGGCTTCTATTTAAGCCCCATGGCCGGCTCAAGCTCACTCTCTTGGCCATTTTCATTGACATAGCAACCTTGTGAGCTTAGCCAAAGCCCTCCCACTCATCTCCATCATTGATTCATCATCTTTGTGAAATTGGGAGAGAATCCAAGTGCATTGCTTGAGTGTTTGCATCTAGAGGCACTTGGTGTTCGTGTTTCGCTGCGGGATTCGCTTGTCACTCTTGGTGGTTGCCGCCATCTAGACAGCTTGGAGCAGCGAGGATCGTCAAGCGGAGGGTGGTGATTGTCTCCGGCTCCGATCGTGGTGATTGTGAGGGGTTCTTGACCTTTCCCCGGTGGAGAGCCAAAAGGTACTCTAGTAAATTGCTTGTGGCTTGTATGATCCTCATCTTGTGTTGGTTGTACGGCACCCTATTGAGGGTTTGGCGTGTGATGCCAATTAGCGCGTGAACCTCCAAGTGAGTGAATCGCCACAACGAGGAGTAGCTTGCCGGCAAGCAAGTGAACCTTGGTAAAAATCATTGTGTTCATCATTTAATTCCGAGGTGATTGGTCTTCTTTGGTATTCATTCTTGTGATTGATTGGCTCCTTTCTCGACACGGCGGTATAACCTTCTTGCTCACTATCTTTACATTACCGTAAACTAGTTATCAAGCTCTTTAGTGTAGCTAGTTGTGAGAGCTTGTTAGTTTAGTTAGTGTGGCTCTTTAGTTAGCCTTTGAGAGCAAACTAACTTAGTGTATTGACATAACTATTGTGTAGATAGAAACTATATAAACTAGAATTGTAGTAGATGGCTTGCATTTTGAGTAGGCTAGCGCAATACTTGCTTCGCCTCATAATTGTCTAACCGTTTTGTTAAGTGTTGTTGTAGAAATTTTTATTAGGCTATTCACCCCCCCTCTAGCCATTAGGACCTTTCAATCGTGTGTCTGGTCGCTCCTACACGCGTTAAAAACACTGTCCGGACTCTTGACCGGACTCACAGATACTAATCGGATGCGTCCGATCACCGAGTCCGGTCACAGACATTTCAGCGCTAAAATGGCTATTACTCTTAGCTCCGAAGTCTAATTTCGATGATCTAGGACATTTTGAAAAGATTATTCAGAGGGCTACACATCCCATTTGCATATTTGATCCAAAACACAATGGATCAATATAGAATTCCAATCCAAGAGCCATCACATAGTTTGGAGCACACCGAAAAACTTTTCTCTCTTCTCCAAGTTGATCCAATTCAACTCCAATGACTTCTCCTTTGCAAATGTGCCAACACCACCAAGTGTACACCACAAAGTATAAGTGTGTTAGCATTTTCACAAACATTTTCCAAAGGATCAGTCACTCAATTCACCATGCCACTTGATCCTAGCAACGATACAAAGTTAGATCACTCAAGTGACACTAGATGACCGATATGCAAACAAGTTTGTCCCTCTTGATAGTACGGTCATCTATCCTAAATCCGATCATGAACTTCTCTACACACCTATGACCGGTGAAATGAAATGCCCTATAGGTTATACCTTTGCCTTGCGCATTCCATTCCATCTCCTCCAATGTCGATGCAACACATGCACCAACATGATCATAAATGATATGATCCACTTCATATTATCACGTGACCTTGTTGGTTCTATCTTGACCTCATTTGCTCTTCTCCATTGTCTTGGTCCATCGGCGCCGAGTCCTCACTAGACTTGCCCTTCACACTTGTAACCGGTTCATCAAGCCAAGCCTTGTCTTGATCTTCTCCACCTTAGTCACATGACTCAATGTCATGTCTCATATGCAATGAGCTCCTTCATCACATGTGTGAGCCTTACAACATATCCAAGCCATTTCACCTCCATGGCATAGGTTGCTCACACATGATGTACTTATGGACTAATCACCTGTGTCTCTCACTCAAACACATATTAGTCCATCTAAGGTTGTCATTCAATTACCAAAACTAAATAAGGACATTTCAATCTCCCCCTTTTTGGTAATTGATGACAACTCTACAAAGATATGGAAATTAAGCACTTTTGGATTCATGTTGCTTGCCCAAGCAATTTTACCATGTGTAAATGATTTTGGAAGTATTAGCTCCCCCTACATATGTGCTAGAGTGTTTGGTTTGAAGCTCGCACATATACATAGATTAGAATTTATGGGAGAGTAATTACTACCAATGATGCTAAGGTGTAAAGAATTAATCTTTGATGTGTGATACCAATCGAAGTGCACATTTTAACACCATCTTTAGCACCATGAGTAGCTAGACAACAAAAACACTAGAAACCCCGTAAGATCAACATTATAAGCAAGATTCTAGTTTTTGTTTGAAAAACACAAGTCTAGCTACCATCCTATGCATGCTAATTTTTATTTCATCAATCAAATTCTATCACTAACATACACCACACGAGCATGTATATCAAATTTTAAAACTTATGCAATGCAAGCAAGCACATAAAAATGCACATATCAAATGCAATCAATCAATTTCATGAGCTTGTTCCCCCTACTTGTGTGCTTCTTTTGTCCAAGAATTTTGATCCTTCTCCTTTCTTTAATTTTGGTCAATCTTAGGACATGAAAATTTGTTAATGGATGGCAAAACATGGACATGCACTGAAAATCAGATATCCAATTTATCTCTCCACCGCAACATGCAACATACAAACATGTCAATATAGAGCAATAATTAAAATCACTGGATTGGCATAGTTGGAAACATGAAGTCTGGCAACCTAATTCTTGAGCGTAATGCAGGTGAAGGAACCACAACAGCCTGAACATATACTGGAGTAGGGTCTAGCAAATCATGAAGGTACCTTAATTTGATGCACAAAACATACAAGTGTTTAGTGGCACAAACATGGCTAGAAGCAACAAAGAAAGTTGGAGGACAATAACTTACCAAGTTGGAAGAAGGGTCGCAATTCAATTGGTGGTATCGTAGGTGCATTAAACACTTCACATGGTGCGTAACAGGCCTGGGCAAAAAGATCTAGGTTGAGCGGCATCATACAGGAGAATAAGAATAAACTAATATGGAAGGTATTGTTTCAAAAGTACCATACGACAAAATATATTCATGAACTATGGGTAGCCTATATACCTAAATAGGGCGTAATCAAGTAACCAAATACATATTGATGCAACAGTGTTCAAAAAAATATTGACACAACCATAATTCGTATTTCAACCAACAACATGAGTGCTAAAATGACATGGCAGGAAAAAAGAGGGGAATCCGCCTATTTCAAGGCCCTAAAATTTTTCTGAATTAATAGGCTATAACACTGGTACAGAAAAAGATTTTTAGAGGCGGTTAAAATCAGTTTTCGGAGGCAGTTTAGAAAACCACGATAATGCCCCCGATTGTAAAAATAAGTGATTTTCAGAGGCCCTGCCTTGAGGACCAACCAGCGACTTGTAGACTTTAATTTGCACCACCATCCGATGTAGCGCAGCAGTTAGGATTCGAACTCGTCCCCTACCACTATACCACATAGTCACTTGTGTTGAGATATACAATGATATCCATTGATACTAATACGTATGGATCTTGTAATCAATATTTAGACTATTAAACGACCTTAAATGGGAAAATTTTCAATTACAAAGTTTTAGATCTCTTCGAGCACTACAACTTTCATATAGGACATTTCTCCATCCAAGGTCATTTGAGAAATTCAAAAATTTGAAATGAAAAATCAGACTTAATTTATATATTTGGAACCCTAAATGATCTAAAAAAAAATCAACTACAAAGTTTTAAATCTCGTCTAGCTCTATAATTTTGATATAATTTTGTCTTCATCCGACTTCATTTAAAAAAAGATATGAATTTATTTGTGCTGCGGCTATTTTCAAGGAGTCAACCGTCTCTGAAAATTGATTTTCAGAGGTGGTTGTCTTAACTCATTTTCAGAGATGGTTGACATAAGCAACTGTTCTTGAAAATAGCATTTTCAGATGCAGTTCTCTTAATGAAACCACATTTTTAGAGGCGGATTTCTTAATGGAACCGTCCCTGAAAATGGATTTTCAGCGACGGTCATGGAGCTACGGTGCTCCCTGACAACGTTAGAGACGGTGTGCTAGTTTAACTGCCTCTGGTAAAAAAAGGGAGGAATTCCTAAAAATCTTTTCTGTACTAGTGTAATATAGAACCGAGACAACTAAAACTAATTAACACAATCACATTCCTAAAAATCTTTTCTGTACTAGTGTAATATAGAACCGAGACAACTAAAACTAATTAACACAATCATCTGCTCAGCTAGAATATAGGCTTTCTTTTGTTCATTCCTTTGTCACAATCTAATTTAACCTGGCACAGTTTGAGTTGCTCAGTCCATCTTCCTAAATTAGTTTCATATATATACCTACGTTTTTATTGGACTTTGCATTCATCAGTATCAATGTTTCTCAGCAACAGGAAACAGTGAACCAATAAGTAACTAATCCAGCCCTGTTAACCTAAAATCTGTAAAAGCAAGCTTCACTCAGCTCTTATTTTTTAAAATTTTTTGTTGATCAGTTGAAGTGCATATTGATGCTGCGCTAACTTTTTCTCGGTTGGGTAATGTACTAACAGCCTAGCACTTTAATCGATGGCGGCAATTCTGCGTTCTTCAGTGATTCAGACAGTTCGTCGTGCCTTCTTAGGGTCAGGGAAGGGGACCCTCTCTGTTCGTGCTCTCCACACTTGTCGCAGCAACCGAACGGCGTATGCCTCCTGTGCCATGCAAAATCATCAAAAAATATATAATAATTAGTAAAAAAGAAGAGCTGCTTGTGCGATCGTAATAACTTTTTGGGCTGTAATTTTTCTTCCAACTTTTGCAGGCTAGTTAAGGGGCTCAAGTCAAATATATCGTTGCCGCATCTGGAGCAATGGTTGGTTTCAATAGCCGCTGTTGGTACGTTCATGTTGGGGTACCAGGTTGGCTTAGCTGAAAAATGCCGAGCATCCAGCGGAAAGCAAAACCATGACGACCTAGGTTAAGGTTTTCGCCAAACAACAGAGGATTTTTTTTTTTGTTTGTACCCAATCAAAAAAAAATGTCGCAGTATATAGTTATTTAACATACTTGTCAACTGCTGCTGAGTTACACTGGTTAAGCCGATGAAGCTTCACCAAACAACAGGATGGGCATCACGTTCTAAAGTTAAACCAGATTTCGGGATTATTAATTGCATTATGTGTCCATGTAAAAGGAATTGGATAAATTCTTGAAATTTATTTTTATGATTTTTTAGATATACTTTTCTAAAATATTTCCAGCATGACTGACCTTTCAGCTCGGTTTGATTTATTCCACTCTGACGTAGCGCCACATCAGCAACCACCCAGATGAAAATGGTTTTGGAAGTTAGAGAGCTTAAGGGAGGTAAATTGGAGTATGGAATGGACTCGTCTGGAGTCTAGTCATCCAAGCAAGCGGCACCGCCAGCCCATGAAGCCCACATTGATCAGTCAGCCCAGCAGCAGATAAGAAACCCAGCCCATCGAAAAATTGGACAGCCACCTCGTCTGCAACCTTGTCTCGCTTGCAGACTCGACACCGGCCACCGGCGGCGGCTCCAACGCAGCTGACCGCGCCACTACTGACCCTGAAATCCCCCCTCCCGCAATCCCGCCTAGGCGCCTTCCGGTCACAGAGCCCTGCGTCGTCCCTCGGGCCCCGTGTCCGAAGGCCGACGCCTGGCCCCGCCTGCTCTTTGCCTTTCGCTGTGCCGCTGCATCGGTCCTTCATGGGCTCATCATTCTGGGAGCGTGCGGCCATCCGCAGTTCAGCATCGCCGTGCCGTGCCTCCTGGGTTAGTTGCCCTAGCGACTGAAATCCGATACGCAGAGCTCGAGTATAATGTGGTGTTGCTAGTACTTTGCTTGCTAGTGATTACCGCCTGGCGCATGTAGGATACATCTTGCAATTTTTTGTAGCACGGTAACTTTGTTGTCGCTCTATTCTACACTGGTTGCCATGTTTTATCCGTTTTGTTATATGTCATTAATCGATGAGTTTAAATTTAACTTTAAGCACACACTTGTGCTCTACTTTTGTTGGAAGTATTTTTTTGCATTTAGCCGGTCAGTTTTCAGTCCAGACATATGTTGGGCTTTGCCACTGCAATCCAAGCTGAAAAACTGGCATTTCATTTTATTTTTTTACATGAGTTATTTGGAGAAGACTTGATTGAGGGTGGAATCAATTTGAGCATTGCGAAAGTAGAGGGACAATAGTGCTCTGGTGGCACAAGTAGAACATACAAATGAGCCAACCTTTGTTTCCTAAATGATTGTAAGAATTGGCTCATGTAAGGGGGCTTCACACTGCAGTCATCAAAATTACATTATAGGATCACCCTCATATAAAACTTATTTCCGCTGACCTGTTCACTTAGTTGGCTCTTAGGAAAAGAACTTCACATTCTCTGAACCTTCAGAAAGAACTTCAAGGTATCTTGGAACTGGTGGCATTTCAACATCTATCACCCCTTCCAGAATTTTGACAACTTCCCCCATTGTTGGTCTGGAGCTTTCATTACCATGAACGCACCAGCAAGCAACCTTGCATGCTCTTTCTAGCTCCCTTTCATTTACACCATTGACCAATTCTTTGCTCAACAGTGACTGTACTTCTCCTTCATGAAGCTTTCTCGCAACCAACACTGGAAAAAATGTTGCCATGCTTGTGTCTTTGTGCTCCAGATTCCTCCTTCCTGAAATGATCTCGAAAAGCATCATTCCGTAGCTGAAAACATCTGCCTTTGTTGTGATGGCTTCACCACTTATCCATTCTGGTGCGAGATATCCAACGGTTCCTCTCATAGATGTTAGAACTCTGCTAAAATCTCGGCCAAATAACTTCGCCAATCCAAAGTCTGCCAATTTTGGAACAAATGAAGCATCCAACAATATATTTTGTGGTTTGATATCGCAGTGTATGATGCAATCCCGGCACTCCTCATGCAGATAAGCCAAACCCTTGGCAATCCCTACAGCTATTTGATATCTTATTTTCCAACTTAAAGTGGTACAGCTACTACCAAACAAATGTTTATCGAGGGAACCATTAGGCATATACTCATAGACAAGCAATCTCTTCACTCCTTCAGAACAAAACCCAAGCAGCCGAATCAAGTTCATGTGATGAATATTTCCTATGGTGCTCACCTCTGCCCTGAATTGCTTGTCCCCTTGCTGAAAGCCCTCGAGCTTTTTTACTGCCACTGTAGTGCCGTCTGATTCAGCCCCTTTGAACACAGAGCCGAAAGACCCTGCACCTAACTGCTCTGAGAAGCTCCTAGTTAGGCGTTGCAAATCACTGTATTTGAATCTGATCAAAGATTCGTCACCATGATTTAAACCATCTATTGTTGTTGTTCTTCTATGAAGAAAATATAAAATGGCCAATCCAGAACTTACAGCAAAAATTCCACCAATGATTATCCCAATAAACAACAACTTATTGTTTCCTGAGTTGGGTAGTTCTGATGCAGCCACTCTAATAAAGATACTATCACTTGATCCATCAATATTGTCTTGTAGATTCATCAAATGGTTGTACCAAACCAAGCAAGTGCCACTATGAGAGTAAGCTGTGCAGGAGCAGTTTTTCAGGCACATTAATTCACAGTCTTGAACACTGGTTGCATCTATGTTGTGTGCGTCATCTGGCAACTTCACACTATTAATAGCATAAAATCTATCTTGCTTCACCTTCACTGAGCCATTGTTGCCACACTGCAGTGGGATGTTTCTCCTACAGCCTGCTGTCCGGTCATCTAGTTTCCAGTTGTTTGGGTGATTCTCACTGAAGCCCTTGAGGCAACTGCATGGTGACGCATCATTCTCACTACATGTGCTCTATTCCCCACACACACCATAAACACTGCACTTGGCTTTTGGTTTCGTGAAAGAATTTGTCCATGCTTGTTGTGCCTGTGCCCATACCAAAGTCTGAAACAGACCTGACACATCAATAATAGTTCTTGTGAATATTAGCGCATCATCCTTAATATTGTATGTGAAATATGCCTCCTCATCATTGTCAACAAACTGGAACATAAACCTTGAGCTGGGATAGGGATTGAGAGGTGACATCTCCGGCACACCACTGAATCCATTATCAGTCCAGTTGCCAGTAGTCCAGTACACCACTGATCTATTCCATTGCAGAATATGTTGCGGTGAGCCATTAGGATCTAACTGAATGGAGAACATCCCCTGAGCTGGGTCACCACGGTCTTTCCAAGAGATCATCCGTTTGATGATGCCAGTTTTCTTGTTACGACTGAGCTTGTTTCCTGGGAGCCATGTGTCTGTGAAATCATCAAAACTTTGCCATAACACAGCAGAGGTATTAGCCTCATGTCGGACTACAAGGTTCCCATTGCCGAGGAGCACAACCACTGTGGAACTAGCAGCTGTGTTGTTCTTGATATTGGTAGACCAGAGGGGAGATTTAGAATGGTTTAGTAGAAGAACCAAATTGCCATCATCTGAGACAGTTAGTCTTGATAGGAGTGTATCAAAGACTGGTTTCTCTCTGTTTGCCACCCACACTATAGTCTGTTCTGGGATTTTATTGTACCAGATGGCTATGTACCACTTGCCACTTGATGTTTCAGCTGCTAATGCAAAATAAGAGAAATCAGATCATAAAAAAGGCTAACTCATTACATTCTGATTCTAATATTGTGTTGTTATCTTTGTAGTAGTGATAAGGTTGGGACTTGGATTGAAAAATCTATAGTGCTTCTCTACTGATCACTTTCTGAAAAAGAACAAATCCCTAATGAATATCACATTCTGTTCGTTTTTATATCACAGAAACATGAGTGCTTTTCTTTTAAAAAATAGTACTCACCTGCAGGTTGGAAGAATCCCAATGCAAAATTGCCGTTCTGAGAGATAAGCTTCTGGTCACCGGAGAGCTGCTGATTCGCAGTGAGGGAATCGGTGGCATGCAATGGAGATAGTTGGAGAGAAAGTTGCAGTAAAAGTAAGGATAAGGCGCATGGAGAAAGCCAGGTAGCCATACTAAAGGAAAAAAGAAGAGCTTTCAAGGTTAGGAAGAGGTACTTGTTGTGAACTCACAGTTCACATGCACACTGGCTCTGGGTGTTTATATGTGCAACATCTACTCAATGTTAGTCGTAGCATTGATCTGACTTTTGTATGTATTCCTTGTCTTCTCTAGGAAAATCATGTGCCGTGACGCCCTCCCGATGTTGAAGCCCTTATTTAGAAGAGGCCCTTGGTTGGATGCCCATTTCAGCCAACAATACCATATTCTGAACAACCGTCAGCAAATCAAGGTTTATTATGCTATATGCAAGCTGACTTGTATTGTGTCTGTATTCTCCAACTTTGAGAATCGTTGAATACTTGAATTGGTAAAGGGGAAGTTGGGACTTGGAGGCGATCATCAGCGATTGATGTCTAAAATTAGCAGCACTAGGTTGTTTGAACTGTGCTAAAGAAATGGCGAATTATGATGCTGTCAAGCTAAGGCTTTGGTTAACATTAAGAACATAGTGTGTTGCTATTCTCCACCCCCATTACAACTTGTTCAGAAAAATAAGGCCGTGAGAGTTTATTCTTGACCATTGGTGATGGCCAAGACGATTTGATGACTAAGGCACTAAACAATCTACGTTCAGACAGCAGCCAGCAACGGCCGCTCTATGGGTTTGTTTTATACAGTGTCTTATTGCTTCAATTTTCACACAACATTTGTTTCTTTGCGAGGTTGAAAGTCAGCAGTAAGTCGCATCTGCAGCTACCAATTAGCGAGCTTTGTTGACTTGCTCACCAGTGAGCACCAAACTTATTTGGCTTTTGGTCATCATGCCACACATTCGAGGAACTACGGCACAATTTGGTTGCGTCGCCGGACGGCCTTGGAGTCGTCCAATCCAAAAACTGAGCCACACATTTCGTTTGGATCGTCTCGATCGTCAGTTCGTCACCGAGACACCGACTGGCGACCGGTCCTTCGTCTAGTCATCCGGCGGAAATACAGCGGACGTCTCCGTCCGATCTCCGATGGGATCGTACGTACTGAACCTATATTACAAACCAAACGCCTATAACAGCTGCTACTCAGCTCAACTCCAAAAGACAAAGCGAAAGTCCATAGCACCGAGGTCTGCATTCCCAATCCGAAATTCCGAACGGCTGGTAGCCTGTGGTACACCAGCACTCCAGCAGAAACAGAGACACAACAAACTGAATGACAAAGTGGGACTGAGTTCTGAGTATACTTGGCCATGCAGCCCGAGGCACGACGACACGGCACGGAGCCCGCTTTTTTAGCCCGACACGAGCACGGCCCGGCACGGAGGCTAGTGGGCCCGGGCTGGCCCGGCTCGAGGGAGCAGGCCGTGCCTGGGCCTTACCCCAGGCACGTGGGCCGGCACGGCACGGCCGCTACAGAGCAGCCGGCCCGCTAGCGGCCCGGCCTGCAGCCACGGCCTCACCGCGCCCCCTCCCCTCCCCAAGGCCCACGTCGTCCCCGGCCCGCTACCCCCCTCATATATAAGCGGCCACCGGCGCCGCTCCCTCACGCCCCCGTCACCCCGAACCCTAGCACCGGCGCCGCTCCCTCTCCGCCTCTCCCTCACGGCCTCACGCACTCACGCCTCACCCCGAACCCCGCCGCTCCCTCCTCTCCCTCACGCCTCACCGGCGCCGCTCCTTCTCCGCCTCTCCGGCTCTCCCTCACCCCTCACCGACGCCGCTCCCTCTCCGGCTCTCCGCCTCTCCCTCACGCCTCACCCCGAACCCTAGCGCCGGCGCCGCTCCCTCACGCCTCACCCCGAACCCTAGCGCCGGCCCCGAGCTCCGCCCCGACGCAGATCCGGTGCCCCGAGATCCGTCGTCCTCCTCACCGCGCTGCAGGCTGTCCTCCACACTCTTCCTCCCCTCTCCCTCAGATCCGGCGAGCCAGCGACGGTGGCACCCTCTTCCTCAGATCCGGCAAGCCAGCGACGGTGGCGCCCTCCCCCACCCTCTCCCTCAGATCCCGCGAGCCCAAGGCGGCCCAGGCGGTGGCATCTGCTGCGGGCGCGCTCACCGGTGGCGGATCTAGGATTCTAGGGTTCAAGCAGCACTGCCGTCTTCCTCCTGGCGGCGCCCCCTGCTGGCCCCACCTCCAGGCGGCGTCTGTCTTGGCGGCGGATGTGCCTGGGGCGGCGGCCTGGCGTGCGGCGTGCCGCCCCCATGGCGCCCGCCTCCTGCTCTCCCTTCCTCTCTCGTGGGCCTCGGGTGGCACGGCTGTGAAAATGGCCGTGCCTCACGGGCCCGGCTTTGCACTGAATCGGCCCATAGTGCGCGTGCCTGGGCCGGAGGCAAGACACGAGGCCCGCGATGTGCAGCACACACGAGGGAGGCACGGCGTGCCGTGCCGGCCCGACATCCTCCGGGCCGTGCCTGGCCCGTGCCCGGGCCGTGCCTGGCCCGTGCCCGGGCCGTGCCGAGCCGGGCCAGCCCGATGGACAAGTATAGTTCTGAGGCTTAGGCCAACACTCATTTTGCATGCACTGGGGCCATCATGTCGATCAACTCCCATTTCGTCCTAGTTCCGGTCTTCCGGACCACCAGCGCGTAATCTTTGACGCCGATGAGCTTCTTCTGCGCGGGTCTCAAACCGAAGAGGCCCATCGCCCTCCCTACTTCGACGCCTCCCAATAATTGTTTGGAACCGAAATTTGAGTTGATTTTGGTGGTACAGCCGTGCAGGGTGATTTTTTATGTTGACTTTTTGCAGGCTACTGTGAAGTCAACATCCAAATGTGGCTTCCGTATGCCAATTTTCAATGTGTTTGCACATGCCAATTTTGATTTTATTTTTAAAATTTTGTATTTTCACGTGCCCATTTTACATTACTAATCGGAGGTTCCATATTAATTCTCACAGAATGTGCTAGAAAAAAGAATAGATTCTAGAAAGCCTTATAAAAATAAAAAAGATCCGAACATCAATTCGTTATACTCTAATCACTATTTATAATAATAGTCATTGGATCTATTATGTTTTCTAAAAATATAATCAATTCTACTGTTATGAAAATAACGTAACATAATCTCTAAATCTGCGTATGAATTTCCCACTTATACCATTATGAAACATAATCTAAAATAACACTCTAAATTTACGTCTAAATTACTTGCCTACTCCATAATATATAATCTAAATTAAAGTACCTCTTGAAGTTATATCAAAATTACCCACTCTGCGATTTAAATGTATCAATGCTATTGATTTACTATTATTATAAAAAAATACTACATAGATATTTTTTTAAAAAAATGAATATCTTGAGCAGTGGAGGAGGTTGGTGTAGACCAAAGTTTGCTATGACCTGTCTAGTTTTTTAGATTCTTTGTGGTAAAGAATGATTATTAGGATTAAATATAATATACTCTTGAGGTTAGCACACTTGATCCATCTTATATCTCACCTCAAATTGTACCCTACAAATATTAAACTGCACGTGTAGCGAGTGGTATGACTTTTTTTTTTTGAAAGATCAGAAAATATCCGGCTTTGTATTAATAAGCAAGAGTACAGAGTTGCGAGGCTACATGCGCGAGAGGCGCTTCCTCACAGGCTGTAGGCTCCACCCCGCCAGGCAGCCTGCCTCAAGCCTCCGTCCCCGATGACCACGTGCCGGTGCCACCCGCTCACTCTGCGGCGAGGCAAGTGGAGGTCGCCTGTATCATCCAACAATCGTCCGCCATCAACGACGCTGAAGCAAGTCTGCGCAACGCCATCACAGCGTTGGCGGTAGACTCCACGGCCACCGTCGACATCGCAGACACCACTCGCACCTTAGCGGGCATCGACGGCATCTAAGATGGCTCCTTTATTCTTCCCTGAGAACTTCTTGGTTAAGTGTCGGAGCAGAGAGGTCCGCGACACCATGCTTGCTGCGTCCACAGTTCCAGCAGCAGGAACCAGCACCGGTGCTCCGCCTCGACTCGCTTTGGCTCACGCCGAGGCTGCTTCCATGAAGTTCAGGCGGACGTGGAGCTTGAAGGCATTCCGCCTCATGCAGGGGGGCAAAGATCCTCGCCCCGGTTGTTGGGTGCACCCAGTCGACCCATCATCGTCGGCGCCCAAGGCGAACCTCTCTGCGTTCAAGCTTATCGCTTGGACAAGCGACCGAGGGCCATCCCAAAGGTTGTCCGCTGCACGTCGCCGAGAACGAGCTTCGTGACCGCGGCGCAGTGGCTGCTCTTCGGCAGGTTGCAGCCATCCTCGCGTCGCAAGAACGTCCTCATGTACCGGTAATGGCGCCCACATTCGCAAAGCATCGCCGACCCGTTCTGCCGACCTCTCGCCGCCGCCACCTCCGCCAACCACCGACAACGGCGACAGTGGCCAGGATGGCAATCCAGATCGCCACCACTTCCAGCGAGGAACCGGTCCTTGGCTCCAAGGATTCTGGTGCCAGAGGGGCGTCGTCGATGGCGAGGTTGGGACCCGCAAGAGCGGCGGCGGCGCCGTTGGTGCCATGAAGGCACCGCATGTTGCAAGAAGATGCCCACGGGACGACGTCACCCGGCAACTCCACGCCTGCCAACATTCTGAGTACGCCTGCGCAAAGCAAAAGCAAAAGCCGAAGCCGCAGCAGGATGCAGGCGAATCCTGCTTTTGCGACCAGGCCGTTCCCAGGCGGGAGAAGGACCTGGCTGAACTAGGGGCTCCGCTCCCATTCGAATTTGGTCACATGCTAAACGACGGCCAATGCATTAGAGTCGAGTCGGCCTCGGATCCAATGATCCTCGAGGCAGGACTCCTCAGTGACCCCACAACGCCAACAGTCATGCAAGTCGACAACTCAGCGAGCGCCGAAGAGGCAGGCACCGCTGAAGTGACCAACCCTCACGCCGTCCCTACGGACAACGCAGGTGGTGACCATGTGGCGGCCAATCTGGTTGCAACCTGTGAGCCCCTGGGCCACACAGCAGCTGCCGGGACCGGGGCGCCTGTCACCCCGCCGACCGCCACACCACCGGTAGTTTCGCCATCGGCAACACAACCCATGTTAACATCAGACGATACCTCTGCTCCGGACACCACCGCCAAAATCGTGTGTGCCACGGCGAGCGAAGCCACCCCGTCGCCGAATGAAGCCGCTCGACGGCTGGCATGCTTCGTTGATGAGGTGATACAAAACACTAGATCACCACTGCTCAACACTCCGCTAGCCCAGCAAGCCCCGACGAAAAAGAGGGCCATGCCGTTACGTAGCAGCCGGATCGCCTCGCAGCAGCTGGCGCACGTCCCAACATCCAAGCGTGGGGAAGTGCTTCTCATGAGGAAAATGGGGATTCTGCAAAACACGGCGCCACCATCACCAGGGGCCAAGCGGGCCTATGATGCCATTCTATCAGGGAACCTCATAACTTCACAAGTAGCTGCCCTGGACGAACTATTCCCAGCAACAAAAACACGAGCTGGTAGAGTAGTCCGCCGGGCCACGGTCCTGGCCAACTGGCCTTGATCTCCGTCTGCCGGACGTCGTATACATCAATGGATAACATCTCCATTTTATCGTGGAACGTACGGGGTCTGAACTCCGGAGCACGCCAAGACAACGTGCGGACGCCCGTGGCTGACATTAGGCCGGTGATCGTGACGCCAGGAGCAGGATAGAACACGGCGACAAACCGCGTTCGCAGATAGTTCTTAACGCATATGTAATCCTCTTTAAGCTTCTGTTGCCGGGCCGGCGTAGGCCATTTGTAATTTAAATTCTCTTCCTTCTTAATACAAATGATACGCAATGTTCTTGCGTATTCGAGAAAAAAAAATAAGGCTAATTACTCGCTAAATGGTGGGCAATCATTACGGGTCGGAGGACTCTTCCCCCGGCCGAGATCCAATCAGAGCATTCATCCCATGTCCTTGTGAAAATCGCCTGCTCTAACCTTCTCTCGCTGTTGAAAACTACTTCGTTTCTTTGCTTCCAAATCTGCCACAAACTTAGAATCATTCTGCCGGGTCCAGGAAGCTGGGTGTCGGTTGGAACAGTTGCTCCAAGTTGCCACTAATTCTCACACCTTCCTTGAGTACGGGCACTCGATGAATAGACGAATTGAGGTCTCCAGACTTCTTTCATACTAGATAAATGTCCATGCGTTGCAATGGGAAAACAATAAGACAATGACACTTTAAGTTTACACGTGTGTTGTATCATTACAAACATTTAGTTTGTAGCCAAACATCTTTTACATGAGAGTCAATGAAACACCAGAAAATTGACACTGGAAACACATAATTCAAATTTATCTTTAAAACACAACTCTCTATTTCAAAATATTATGTCTGTCTATAAATCGCCAGGAGTTCCCATCATCATACATTAATAGTTCAATCATGAAAAACCACGAGGTGTCTAAATTGTTATTGGTCAAGAAGTTGAATAGGCTGATGATAAAAAAATGATCATTTGCTACGACATTCATATTATAATAATCCAATATTCAGCACGCCAGGCATCTGACACCGGCAATCCCACAACCGTTTCTCATCCCAAAACTGTGTCTTGTTTTCAGTCATCTAACACCAATCCCACAACCGTAAGTGCCATGTTTCACCCCTCCGGAAACCATAATAAAACATGATCGCCCCTGTTATCCGAGACTGCACCTCACCTCATCCCAACCATCTCACTTACCTGTGTCACTGCCATGGACACACTTGTTAAAGATTCCCAATCTTACTGCATGTAGTAATCAAATCAATAAGTTATTAGGCATCCTTCAGATTTAGTGCACAATCTCATTAGCAGGAAAATTCAGTAATGTAAGCACAATCTCATTAACAGCTTAGAGCTATGATAACTCAATCAAAATATCAAATAGACGTTTAACTATTGCCAGACCTGAAAAGTAGCTGGAAACACTGGAGAAACCATGATAATCATGCATTATTATAGGAATAAACTGCTCTTGTAGAAAAGATTTAACATTTTAAAGAACTGATGTGAGGCTGGCTGGGCTGCCATCGTTTGATTTTTTTTTTTTTGCGCTAACCATTTACAAGACCAGACAATAACCAATGACAAGCCACTGACCGTAGTTTTACGCTTGACGAAGGCGAATCTGTCAATGGTGGCGCTAGTCCTCGAGCACCTTGTAGGCACAACAGATACCACTGCAAGAGAATGATCTGTTATGTCGATGATGGTTGAGGGATCCATCGGACGAAATCATATGCAGTGGAGGAATGAGAACATGGAACCTTGCAATAAACATACAAACCAATAAATATTATCAGGCCATAAATCTATTAGTGGTCTAATCATGGTATGATGCATGGTCCAAATTCACATCAAAGTTCTAAGATGCATTACTCTTCACTGAAATCATGAAAAGATTTAAGTTTGCTTTCCAAACAATGCAAATCATGGTATGATGCATGGTCAAAATTCACAAAGTTCTAAGATGCTTTACTCTTCATTGAAATCATGAAAAGATTTAAGTTTGCTTTCCAAACAATGTAAACCATCATGTCTCTCTGCAACATAGCACGTAAGCACAATTGAAATTGTCACTGCTCAACAGTTGCACATAACCATGTGTGGCGAACAGATGCAACTAACTGTATCCTATGGCGACCATGCTAGGCGTCAGCGGCTAGTGGTTCACACCAAGGCCCATGAAGGTGGTCTTGGCCAGACCTATAGGCGAAAGTTCATGACACATGGTGGCATGCACACTCCCAAACAACATTAGCACACCACACGTGCTGATCTTTAAAAAAATAGCACTATGCATCACTAAAATAATTAGTACTCAGTAGTCACAAACAAGCTGCTAGTACAAGATAGCAACCACGGCAGTCCACCTCTGGAAACGATGTTGTCTTGCATAATGAAGCAACATATTTCTTAATGGAAATTTCGTTGAACTTGTGGCCGCCCTGCACTCCAAATTTCCTTCCATCAGAACATCTTGGCAATCATATTAAGTTCTATAATAAATGTTACCTGTTGGACTGCTAACAGGAATCCTAACAATCGTATAAATTGAATGCTCTGTAGCCGGGTGACCTCACCAACTTGAATCACTGATAACCTCTCCAAGGTCACCCAACATTTAGAGCCACAGTTGATCAAAGCAACATTTTTTTTTCACTTTTGTCAGGCATATCCATCAATTTTAGTGGCGAATGAAGCTCATCTACACTCATTTTCAGCAGAACTCTAAACATAAGTGTTCTAGTGTTTGTAATTGGTATAAACAATCAAACCTGAGCATATAGCCCTGCTGCAAAATATATATCTTATTTCTTCCAAACTGAACTTAAGTACACTTGTCTAGTACTGGGACATAATACAAATTGTGAACTATGGTACACCTGTTTAATATCATGATATCCGCAATGGCATGGACCAAAAAAAAAAAGAAACTGGAGACCAAACATTCCTGCTGGTGTACCTTGGCATATAAAAGTTCATGCACGATTGCAATGTATTAGGCATTTCATCAAGTTCCTTCTATGCACAAAAGTGCTAATGGCCGAACATCTCAATCTACACCAATAATAGGTAGTTAGGGATAGGAGGAACATTATTGCAAGCATGGGACACCACAAAAGCACTGCAAATAGGATTAATACTCAATACTCACTGGCTGAAGAGATTTAGATCATCGGCTGTGTACTTGGATGTGGTCAGTCAAGATGGCTGTGCATGCACAACAACATGTGGCCCACCTGCAAGCTGACAGAATAGCAGGTCATTTGTACAATTGCTAAATCCATCCTCCATCTGTCTCATGAGATGAGAATCAGCTAATACAAGAAATTAAGCAAGCTGACCTGACCACTTCTCAGGAGAGACCAGAGACCTCGATCGGCTCGATCTAGGTGCGGCATTTGCATGAGTAGCTTTCGGGAGGGAGGGAGGCCAGGCCGGGTCAGCAATCAGCAGGCCACCCAGTGTCGCGCGGGGGCGGGGACAGTGTCGGAGGAGAGACGTGACGCGAGGGGAGGAAGAGGAAAAAGGCAGGGCAAAATTTGCCAGAGGTCCTCAGCTACAAACCACTCAAAAAACTGTATTGGCCAAAAGACATCCTAAAAATTGTACAACCACGCGAAATGACGAATGTGCGAAATGACGAAATGTGTCTGTCTATTAAAATAAGATAAAATAATGAGTTGAGTGTCTTATAGCATATTAGCAAGGATTTATGATGTCTTTTGGCAAAGATAATTTTTTTTGTGGTTCGTAGCAAAAGCCACACTTTAACGATGTCTTCTTACAAATTTTGCCAAAAGCAGAGATAGCCAGCAGACAGGGAAGGGAAAAGAAAAAGAATACACGAGCACTGTACGGCCGCCGCCGCACGCTGCACACACATGGCCTATTCGCTTGGAGGAATTCTGGAGGAATTTGGATGGTTTGGAGGAATGCTGGAGGAATTTGTGAGAGAAAAACGCTGTTCCAGATGAAAAAAGAAGCGAATCAAAGCCGGGTTTAAGAGCACGCGAACGGGGCCACAGATGGGACAGACCTCCCCGAGCTCTACCGGATTCGGTGAGGCCGGGACGGAGCGAGCCACAGATCGAGCGCTGGCGATGACGTCGCGCCCAATGGACCATATGCGGGGCCGAGCAGAACGAACGCGGAGCATAAGGCGGGGACGGCGCACAACGTGACGACGCGGGCGCGCACGGCGAGGACGACGGTGTGGGCGTGCCCGGCGAGGACGATGGCGCGGGTGCAAAGCGCGCGCACCGCCACGAGGGTGAGGGCGAGGGTAGAGCAATGACTATGGGGGAGAGAGATTGATCTTGGCTTTTGTGCCGCAGGAGGCGCGGGGAAGAAGGATCTTGCCTTTTGTGCCGGAGGAGACGCGATTTCTGTTTCCTTCTTTCACCGGGATCATCGCCGGAGAGGGAGCGCGGTTGCCGGGTTGGCCGAGAAAATCATCGTGCGGGGGCCGGGTTTTCGCACGCCGAGCGAGCGAAGACACAGGCGCGAGTTTTCGCACGCCGGGCGACTTCGTGTAGCCGTGTGGACGGAATCGTTTTAGATGTTTTAGTTGTAGAGATAAAACAAAAACTTGGGGGGAAATTGGGGAGAACCTGGTCACTAAATTGAATGGTGTAGACCGAGCATGCACAGTATTCACCAATCACCTGGATTTTCAAGGGTCCAAATTATCTGGTCTTCCTGAGCTGAATCCAACTGTAAGGACTGTGTGTGCCTCCATAAGACAAAGAATTCACTCACGCCAGCATTAAGATTGTGTGCAATGCCGCTTATCCATTTCCCGTTGAGAACGTACGACTTTCTTCTATCACGTTTCGTCCAAGGCTTAATGTCACGTCGGAAGTAGGTTTGGCTTGACTGTATCAGATCGCTTCTGCCGAGCTTAGAATGAAAACACTGTTGGTCTAAATAGTCATTTAACCTATTTATAAATAATTACTCCCTCCGTAAAAAAAAAAAATAGCTTTGATTGTTTTTTTTTTACCGAAGGAATAGTAAAAAATTAATTCTTAGGGCAACTGGAGAAGGAGACACTGTGGAATCGTCTGCGGGCGGTTTTTTTTGTAAAAGGGATTATTGAATTTTCTCTTCTTCGCGTTTATATAAACTTTACATCAGGGATCTGTAGGTAAAAAGCGTGACCTTGTTCACTGTGTACATCCGTTCGCTTGGATTGCGCGTTCATTACTGAAAATGTCAAGGGCTTTCGCGTAACATCCAAGAACCCGTGTCCTGGCTCTAGGCCTCCGCGAGGGGCTACACAATTTTGTGCCCAAACCCATGCGGGTCTCGGGTAACCATCGGGTCGCCCGTGAGGGTCAAGTGATCGGCTAGCTGGGGCCACGTTTAGTTCATCCAAATTCTTGAATTTAGCACTATGTAAAAAAAAAATTCCCCATCACATCAAACTTAACAAAATCAAAATCAAAAACTAATTACACAGTTTAGTTTTACCAAATAAAAACAAAACACTACAGTGCGCAACAGTGCCGGCTGCCACCAGCCAGCCAACATGCATACCACAGCGCTAACCCTTGGTCTATTTTATAGCTCACCAAAATGGCCAGTACGCAACGACTTGGCGAGGTGGGACTACTTGCGCATGCAGACATGTGAGCGCTACACATGCAAACACAGGGCACTCGCTGTCGCTGGCCATGCACATGGGCCACGGCCTGCTAATGCCCAGGTGCACATCATATGCCCTATGAGACAAATCAAATCGAGTGCATGCAATTAACCATGGCCCACTAGCTAGTTGTAGTATATTCACGTAACGAGTGTGTCCTTTATTTCCTTTGTTTTTTCTTGCATGTCTACCTTTTGTTTTCTAATTATTTTGTGACAATTACAAGTATAAAATTGCTGTTATAAATCGGGTTTAAAAAACCCATGGTTTGCGGGTTTGGGTACTACATCCCCAGACTCACGCCCATGAACCCGCTGGGTCTATCTTTTTATCCATTAACAAACCCATGATAGAGAAATTGATCCATACCTTTACGTAAAAACTCATCTGGTCTGTTGCCATCTTTACGTGGAGCGTCTGTCGTGAGCCCAATTCGTGGTGGGTTTTAATAAGGAACCTCAATTCGTGGTGGGTTTTAATAAGGAACTGATGCCCCAACCAGAGCTATTCGGCTATTCCCCGTTCCCCAAAGCCCCAAACCCGCCGCCGCCGCTCGCTCTGATGCAAATCCTCCGCCCTATTCTACGTCTCCTCCGACATCCTAATGTTGCCACCTCTCCTGCCCCGATTCACTGCTTTTCCTACCCCTCGCGACCTCTCCTCTGGTGGCCATCAGCGCACGCGCCACGAATTTTCGCACACATGGTGTTTGACAATCCATCTGTCCGTCGGGTTCCTCGGTATGTTTTCTTCTCTTGATGCTAAAGTTTGCGCCTTTACGTCGTTTCTGTAGTTTTAGATCTGGATTGTGGCCAATTTTGGGCTTTTATTTACCCTTCTCTGTTTTTTGAAGGCAAATGGGGGGATATGTGGTTTCTCGTTCTGATGCTAAAGTTCGCGCAGTTTTAGTTTTCGGGTCTGGATTGTGACCAACGTGGAGTTTTGATTTTTTTTCCTTCCTATGTTGGTTTTCGAAGGCAGGTGGGGGAATTTACTAGTTCCGGCTACCTGCTCGGCCGCCGTAGTTCCCCTAACAAGTTTTTTTTTTTCTTATCCCATATGATTCCCAAAGCAGACAAAAAGAGATCGAAAAAATTAGAATCGATTTCAGGCTTAGATAATGTTACTTACGATTTCAATGCTCACTGATGCAACCATCTTATTTTTATGTCAAATGCTGATATTGGCTTTTTATGCTCTCTAATGATTAATGATAGATTTCTTCATGAACCTTGTAACATGGCCACCATCAGTCGAGTAAAAGACGATGAGTCTTTTAAACCATACATGGGGGCATCCGGTTCTTCTGCTAACGTTATTATTATATCCGAGGACAACAAGCATTCTGCGGACATCCAGGGCATGAAAAACAATGATACCAGTGGCACAATCTTGGAGGTTATAGCTCGAGATGACAGAAGCGATAAGGATGCCTGTAGGGTCACCTCAGAGGTTTTATATGTCAAACGTGATACATCAGGGCAAATTGTGAAAGGAGAGCAAAGGAGCGCAACGGAAAATCAAAGGGGAGAAATCGTTGCCAGTGATGAGAAAAAAGTCAGTGATGATGAAGAATACACTGTGAAAAATATACTTGCAAAAAGTAGACACCGTGATGGTTCCATATACCGGGGTATGGATACATGGTGGAAAAGGGATTATCTTATTGCGGACCATAATGAGAGTAAGTGATCAATATCTCTTTTTGTATTTTTAATTTGTTGTTGTTGTTGTTATAGATATGATTTGTTTCCTTAAGCACAGCATATCTCTTTCCATATCCTACAACCACATATTTTATTGTGATCCTAGAGATTATTGTATATGAGCTGTGTGCGACATTCCCCCAAACTTTCATCGCCTTGCACTCTTTTAGTTATGACTTATGAGATAATTGCACTAGAGATCCTCACACTTGGACGAGAGTAGCACATCCACCCCAAACCATGAACTTTACTTTTGCAGGCCCTTCAACTTTCACCGTTTGCACAAATAGGAATCTGCGCTGTTACCTGACGGGAGAGGCTGAGGTGGCATACATATAGAGTTTTATTCACATGGGCTAGTACCTTATTCCATGCTATGTAATTAAATAAATGCCCAAATAACCATGTGGATCTGAATAATATAGTGCCTTCTCCCTGAAATTTGCTTCCATATCAAATCATGCTGCAACAGGTGATCATTACAGTCTTTGAGCATGTACATGCATGGCAGAATACACAGGAAAATGATAGATATAAGCGTAAATAGCAATCTAAATATGGGCATTCACACTGCTGTAGTTATGATTAGGTTTGAAATCTCCACACGTGCGGCTACAAACCGCCAATGATAAGTATTTCAACTCCTGGTATGAAACCTTAGTTCATATCGGGGATAGGGAGGATAACCATTGCCAAGAGGAAGGCCGGGCAAAGTCGGCGTGGAGGGAGACTAGAATATTTGGGGGTAACTGGATTGTTTGTTGTTCATTGCTTGCTTCATCCTAAATTGGTTACAGGGTATAAATAGAGGTGCCCAGCCCCTAGGCGCCCAGCCTCTAGCTCCTCGTTTCTCTCCCCATCAATAACTCTAATCTCTCATTAACTCTAATCTATTTCCCAGACTCTAATTGCCATTGATTACAGCTGGCACCCCCTGGCATACCGTCCTGGCTGCGTGCAGCCGGTACCCGGCTGCCCCACATGACAACTCCTCAGCCAGCAACACAATCAATATCCCAAGTCCAAGTTATGATTAGGTTTAAAAGTCTCCATACGTGCAGCTACAAACCACCAATGATACAAATATTTCAACTCCTCAGGTAGCAACACAATCAATATCACAAGTCCTCAGGCTGTTCACATACTAATAACCTAAAGGACTACTAGGTGTTGAAGGGGCCAACCAAACTTTCCAACACCCCTGTTTAACATGAGGACTGGGTTGCCACTTTCTAAAATGTACACCACTTCCCAAAACACATACTCTCTCCATCCCAAAAAACAAGTCATTTTAGAAATTTTAGGACAGATTAACAAGAAAGTAAAAATGACCTTGTTTGCCCCTATTTATCTGCCATATACGACTCTAATTGACAGTTGCATGCACATGCTAAATAAGGTATAATGACTTGTTTCTTGGCACAGATTTTGAATCTTAGAATGACTTTCTTTTTTGGGAAGGGGGGAGTACCACTTATCTAGCAAAATTATAGGTGGTGCTTTTTTTTGGCCGCTACGCAACCTTCACAAAAGGAGACATTACCTCACTGATTGATATCAATTCGTCTTGGTAGTTGTTGTGCACCTTAACCCTCTTCAGTACTTGTCTATCCTCCCTGCTTGTTGTTGTGTGTGGAGCATCAATTGTTTCTGACCTCATGTTGGATATGAAAGTGGGATGTAGGAGAGGTGCTTTTCAAGTAATTGCTTGGTTGTAATTTTGTGTGATGAATTCACACACATTCCTTAGCTGCGACTAGGGAAGAAAGCATTTAGAAGTGAAGTTCTATAGTCTAGAAGGTTGGTAAAGGAAACAGTATACCTAGTTTACTGTAGAGGTAGTCTGGCCTTGAGCTTTTATTGGTTCCTCCTCATCCTGTTGGTCTTCAAGCATCTCACTAGCTTCTTTCTTCCTTGGCTTTGTAGGCTTAATACCAGCTTTTTTGAAGTACATCTCTTCTAGTCGTGGTTCGGTTCGTTGAAATGTCTGTGTTGTTTGACTCCATGTTTGGACATCTTGTTTTTCCCTGCACCTCAAGTGGTTGCCTTTTCGTTGACCTTCTGTGCCTACCTGCCTTATTGTCATACAAAGGCGGGTTAGGAGGCTCATTAGTGTTAGCACATTCACTAGAATCTCTTATGTGAAATAACATAAGCTTTTAGGTGGTACTAGGACTCTTATCACATTACAAGGATAGGGGTTGCTCTCCTCCCTTGCTATTCTCAAGTGATACTAGAGGGCATTGAGTTGTAGCACCAATTGACTGGAAATCATTCCAGTCAACACCTAGCACACCAATCTCATATAAATAGATGGCACACGTTGTATGCTTTGGGACAAAAGATGCCATACAATTTTTGTTGGGATCTTCTCATTAGCCCTGTGCTCAGTGCTTTGATTAGAGCCAATGCTTTCTTTGAGTGTCCCTGAAGAACTTTTCGGTGCATGTGATACTCAAATAGCATATGTACTTTCGAATATCAAGTATTTGTTTACAGTCACAAGCTTAGATTATGACTTTACTTTTTATGAAGCTCGGTTGGAGGCAATGAAGTTATCAGATCCCACAAATTGTATTATTCGCAATGGAACTTGCACGGAACATTCTCCTTGTTGTATGCTGCAAATTCTATCGTTAAAGTTGGCTAAAATTCCAGTGGATTGTGGCGTAGCAGAGTTGTATGGATACATAGCAGTGCGGGATGAACTGGATCCATTGCTTAACTATGTCGTCAATTTGAGCAGGGATGATCCCATCATTGTGGAACAGGTGCACATTCATACTTACTGCAATTATTTCATGGAATACATGTACCTAACACCCCTTAGTATTGAGATTTGGCTGCAAGCGCCCCTTGCAGTATAAAACCACCTTGGGGCTGTACTGGTGGCAGTTTCGCCCACATGGCTCGTTAGGTGGATGCTGCCACGTGGGCAAAACCACCACCAGAGCCCCCCAAGAGAATCATTTAGGTGGTAGATGGTATGGAATAATTTAGGGGGGAAATACCTTGTGTTGTACTTAAGTGCGTTAAGTAGACTTATTTTCCTTATTTTTAATTACTATCTCCGTCCACAAAAGAATGCAATTATGGGATCCGCGCCGGTTAATCTAGCTCAAGTTTGACCAAGTTTACAATAAATAGTATTAGTATTTATGTGTCTAAATAAATTTATTATAAAAATATATTCTATAACTAATCTAATGGCACTTATTTTATATCATAAATGTTAGCATTTTTTATATAAATTTAGTCAAAGTTTAAATGGCTTGACTTCTTGAAAAGCGAGAATTGCATTCTTTTGTGGACGGAGTGAGTACATTATTATTCATTTCACAATATATAAGGCTAAACATCTCGCATGCATAAAACATATGAGGTTGGATCACTACATCCTCTCATATACATGAAGTTCAAATTTCTTTTACATCATTAAAGTTGGGATAGATTGTGAATGTTGTATTAACTGTGCACTCAAATTATTTAGTATACATGAAGTTCAGTTTGCACTCTTGATTTCCTTAATAATTAGAAATAGGATTAGTTTATTGTCGTTCCATATATATATATATATATATATATATATATATATATATATATATATATATATATATATGTATATATATATATATTTTTTATAGCCTTCGTGTAATAAAAAATGCATCAGTGTGATTAATATGTCAAAAATAGCAGAATAATAGTGCAATTTTTTGGTTTGTACAAGCAACTGCTACCTTCGTCCAAGGTGTATTTTGGTTTTGGAAAAGTCAGTTTTGGAAAAAATTGGTCAAATTATATCAATGTTTAGTGTACAAAAGTTGCACCAATGGATTGATACTAGTATTATTTTTTAGGACGCCGTTGATTTTGTAGCAATTGGCAATATATTGTTACAGAAATCAAAGGTCAAAATCCACTTTTGAAGACTTGCTCCTTCCAAGACGCACCTTACATTTGGATGCTTTACTACGAGAACATATTAAATTATAAAACTATGGGAGTAACATGTATTCAAAAAAAAAAACTCGTATTGAAAGTTTTGTACTATTGATTACTGCTTAGTACACTACACATTGATTTTCCTTTATTTATAGGCATATATGAAGATGGCATTAATTATCCCAGTCACTACATATGTCTTCTCTTTTCATTTTACACAGGGTTATTGTCTGGTTCATAAACCCGGGGTCCCTCGAGACAAGCTTGACGCCTTGGGCTTGGCCGGAGAACGACTTTGTAGCTCATGGGCCGCCCAAAAGGTCTAAAAACAACGGTAGGGGATGACTTGGCCAGGTCGTAAGCCGGAAGGTCCACCGAAAGAAACGAACGCCGCTCGACGACCTCTTCGCCCACCTCTCCGACCGGGGCGCTTCGCCCAGCGCCGGCCGTCTCCGGCGGCTGACTCTCGATCGGAAGGTTCTGGCCCAAAACGCCGCTACTCCGACCCAGCGTCTCCGACCGGGGCTCAGAGAAGCGCCACTCTCTTCTCCGATCCGGCACGGCCAAGACGATTGGAGCCATCCGACCGGGGATTCCCACTCGGAAGGGACCAGGGGCGAACGAAGAAAGCAGCGCACAAAGTCAAAACACGGGACCGGGACCATACCCTATACGTCTGCGGGAACAGTGCTCCACAACCGACCTGACACAAGCAGTATGGGAGGTTCCGATATTTGTGCCTACAGTATTGTAGGCGTCGACATTTATGTCTACAGTATTGTAGGCGTCGTTGGGGCTCCCATACGGCAAAAAGGCCCCCTACATGCCTCTGGGCATCGATAGTGGGCACCAGGATTTATCATACCTGGCACACGTGGTGGGGCTCCTCATATACTAACAACATTTCACAGGTATCGATGTCCACCCTTCCTGAAGAAGCCAACGCAACCCCTCATGTGCATCTGACATTCTACAGCGACATCAACAGTGTTATGCGTGCCAACCATCATCATTACCCTCACTCGGCGTGGGCAACAAGACTTAGAAACATTCATACTCTCTTTCTCTCACCTGTAAAGCCATCCCCTTTATCTATAAAAGGGGATGCGCTCCCTCCAACAAAGGAGATCGATGTTCCAGAGGTTCACTTCTTCAAGCTCGGGCTCACTAGATCGATAGCTCAGAAACCTCTCAAGCACACGCTTGAACACCTAGCTCATAGCGGAGTTCCGGTCGCCCTCGACCCTTCCGGTCGGACCCGACCGGGCCTCTCGTACACCTCTCCTTTCTCCTTCTCGTTTGTAATCCCACTACAGACTTCGAGCACCTGGGCTCAGGAATAAAGTCACCAACAGACCCACACTGGACGTAGGGCACGTTTCCCGAACCAGTCTAAATCCTGTGTCATTGAGTGCTAAGCCACCTCCGATCATAACGTACAGCAAAACTACAAATATTCACTAGTTGGTCACTTTCTGTACCGACAGTTGGCGCCGTCCGTGGGGAAGACGCTGTACGTTCAACACTTTTTGATCATCGGATGGCCCATTTTTCTGCCACCTCCACCGCGGGGGGCTCGGGCGACGCAATCCGCCTCGGCTCACTAGAGTATCCTGCACTCTCGCCTGCGGGCATGCGGGTTCCACTCGTTTTCGAGCCATCCCATGCCCTCCTCTTCGGAAGCCTAGACTTCGTCGCCGATCGGCTCGGCATACTCCTCCTCGAGGAGATCCGTGACCCGGCACCCGTCGGAGAGGCGTTCTCCATCGACTCTGGGACGCGCGACCTCAACGGCGTGGCACCTGCGCTTCATTCCGAGCAAACTCTCTGCTCAAACCCCGCTGTAAGTAATATACATGCCGTCCTTTACTTACTACATTCAATCTTCCGCCAAATACCCGGAGGGCTGCAGTTGTTCCCGTCACGGCCAGCTCCCCTACGGCCTCGTGTCTCACGCGGACGCATACGCTCGGGGGCTCCGAAAGATTATGGCGCCGTCTCCTCCCTCGTCTGAGTTCGTGGGGATGACGAGCTACGGTCCCTCCTGTTTCCTCGACATCATGGACGACGACGTCGGGAGTGACGACTCCAGCATCGGCGACGTGGCACCCAGCCACCGTCCGTCCTAGGAGTGCGCCATGCCGGACGCTCCGGAACAGTCGCCAAGGGCAACGGAGTCCTCACGGACTCACGCCTCTCCGGGCCCTCATACGGAGACCTTCGAGCTCACATGCGAGCACGAGGAACTACGACGACAGTGGCCGCATCAGCCACAAACCGTGCCAGCGCGCTCGGTGCGCTACGCTGCGCCCCAAGCGCGCGGACCGGCGAACGGCGCTCGGGGTCGCGCCCGTCAGGTCCAGCGCAACACCCCGGGTAGAGGGACCGATCCCCCACAGTTCGCCCGGGCTAGTCAGAACGTTGCCGCCGCGGCAATGCTCTTGCGCGGCCTGTCCGAGCCGAACGACCCTCGCGAACGGGCGATCCACCGGAACCTTCGGGTACTGGTGGAGACCGCCGCCGTTCAACAAGTGGAATGCTTCGTATCGCGACTCCGACTCGCGACCTCGCTCCCTGTCCGGGGAACGGGGACGCAGCAGACGGGGCACTACACCCTGTCACCACAACAACCGCTGAGCGCGACACATGAGGCCGCAGCGTCGCCTCATCTTGACCTGACGACCGCTTCATACCAACCGCCTATCTACGCGCGGATCGGACCGAACCGAGGGACATGCAGCGACAACCGGAGTCCCAGCACTGACGGCCCAGGACCACCGACCTTTGCCCACATCCCCCAGCAAGCGCCGTTCTTACCGCGCTCCAACGGAGGCCACGGCAAAGGTAAGGCCAAGCGCCAGGATCAAGACGAGGGCCCCTCCACGCAGAGGGGAAAAAAGAACAGAAAGGATCGTCGTCGACCGGCTAACTCCACGACGGTCGTCACGGCCGACCACCTGGGCACGCAGCCTCAGCAGGACCAATCGGGACACTTCCACGAACTCATGGAGAGCCCGTGCACCAACCACAACTATCCCGTCAACCATCTCTACAAGGACTGCCAACTCCTCAGGCGCCTACTGAGGTAGACTGGCAGGCCGAGGGATGAAAAAGGCAACAGAAGAAGGGGGCACGTCAGGCGAGGATCCAGACGACTGAAGGCTGAATTGATCCGATCGGACGCCTACTGACTGAAAGACAACGACGACGACGTTCTCTCCGAACGCTTGAAACAGCTATGTCGTTTTTCCCTAAGTTTCAGTCTTACCATTATTCACTAAACGTACGCTCCTATAAGAGCACCCCGACCCGAACACTTTTTGGCTCGGGGCGCTCGGGGACTCCACTAGGGGGCTCTACTACCCTTATGTTCTGTTTTTACTTTGAGTACTCTTTTACTTTCATATGGAAAAAACTCCTTCCTACCCGAACAAAAGGGCAGTCCGTTCTCTAATTCACCTTACGTAGCTTTGCCTTAAAACTTTTCGACCGATCGCACCCCGCCTATTCCTACGGTTACGGCCAGCAGAGCCTCGCGGGCCACGCCCTGGGCTCACAAGGTTGCAGCCTACGGAACGAACGGGCAGGTACGAGAGGGAAGGAAGTAAGAAATAAAACTATGCTAAGGAAAAACTAAGGAACGAAAGGGAACAGGCTTCCCCGAACGGAGCAACTCCATCACAAAAACAAAAACCGATTGCAGTCATTAAAACACACCACGAACGTTTTACACGGGGGCTCCCCCACGAACGTAAAACTTTTTATGATTACTAACTACTTATGTTCTGTAAGCTATTAAACCGACCCGGCGGCATCTGCTGGCGGCACGGCCGACGAAGGTGCAGGCTGCTCACTCTCCGGCGGCACGACGTCCGGCCCAACCGAGGCCGAGGCGACATTTCCCCCCGAACCAGGCTCCGGGCTATCCGCAGGCTCGGAAGCATTCTCTTCACGCATGCTTCGGGCCATGTCTTGACGGCGAACGTCCATCACCCACTCGGCGGAGACTTGCTTTGACACCGACCGCGCGTGCAGCAGCAAGCTCACCCCGATTGTTTGGATGTCCTCCGTGCTCAGACCCTCAGCATACCCACCGCAGATAGCGTCGAAGTCCAGGCTCGGGTGGTGCGTTGCCACCGAGGTCAGCACCCCCGACGCTTCATAAAACAGCCCGCTCCTGACAAGGTCCTTGACCGCGTCCGGGACCTCCGCCAGTTGGGCAGCGGGCGCACTAGTACTTGGCACCGACCCGAAGATTTCTGAGACGATGAGCCGGGCAGCGTTGCAGATCTGGTCCAAATCCCCTTCGAGAGCACGTTGCTCTTCACGGGACTTGGCTAGCTCCTCGGCGTTCCGGCTGAAGCTCGCCTTGGACGCCTCCAGGTCTCGCTCCAGCGCCTTCACCTTCTCACCCAGCTCTGGAGGAAGGACGACAAACTCAGAAACAGGCTGAGGGAAAAATCAACACCACGACAAAACAAAAAGGTACGCACCGGTGCGAGTGGCCTCAAGGGTGAAGTCCTCCGCCTGCCGAGCCACCTGCTCGCGTAGCCGAGCACTCGCGTCCTCCATCCCCATCACCTGGCTCCGGAGCGCGAGCACCTCCTGATCCACCTCCGATCAGGCCCTCTGCTCCGCCTCCAGGGCCTTATGTGCCCTCTCCAGGGCAGCCTGCTCCGGCTCAAGGGCCGCCAAGGCTTCTCGCAGCGCCACCTCGGTGTTCGCCAGGGACGCCCGCACCCCCGTCTCAGCCTCCTCGTGACGAACCCTCTCCGCCTCGAGCCCTTGCTCGGCAGCGGTCGCCCGCTCCGCCGCACGCTGTCCCTCCGCCCGCACCGCGGCCGCCTCGGCCGTCTAGACCTGGGACTCGCGGCAGGCGGACTCCACCCGACGCTCAAGCTCAGCCACCCGGGCATGTTTCGCCCAGAGGAAGTGGGACTTGCGGGACGACACCTTCCTTATTTCCTGTGAAAAACAGGCATGCTAAAAACAACCGACAAAAGACTCTGGGTAAGGGAGAGTACCAGAAGCTCACCTCCGTGGTGAGCTGCAGGTCGACCTCAACCAGCTGCCGAGCTAACTGGGCCTGCTTCCGGGCGCTCTCAAGCTTTGCGGATAGCTTGGTGAGCTCGGACATCGCGGCATGCCCTTGCCCCCCAAAAATGTCCCAGAGCTGGCGCTCCCGGGAATCCCGGAGGACGAACATCACCTTCGACGGGTCCTCAGGAAAAGACCACTGTAGGTCGCCCTTTGATGGACCGCCGGAGGGCGCAGCCTCCGACTTGACCACCGCCAGCTCTCGCGGCGACACCTGCGGTTCTGCCGCGGTATCCGCCTCATCATCGGACGGAATCTCCACCTCGTTCGCACGGGACGCCACCGGGCGCCCCGACTCCGTTCCGGCCACACTCCCCTCCAGCGCCTTCGGCCTCGACGACAAGGGTAGGTCGTGCAGCCCTCGACCCGTCGAGGCAGGGACCTCGTCCTCCCTCGTCTCTTCCGCCACGCTCGGGGGAGGGGCCGCAAGAGTTACCTCCGTCACAACCCCCGCCGTCAGCACCGGGATCGCGGCCAACAACGCCATCGCCGCTGTCACATCACCAGCAGCCGCCCCGGGGGGCGTCGCCCCCGGGAGCAAAGGCTTCGTCGCCGCCACCCTGCTGCCCCCTTCACTCGTTGCCAGACGCTGCAGAGTGGGCCTCCAATCCTCCTGCACGGGGGTCGGGGCGATACTCAACCTCGGCATCCCCCGACCGCTGAAAAAAATCGCGGGTGAGCCACACTCCAAAAGAAAAAAGGGGAGAGACTCGACCAGCAAAAATCGGTGAGGCGACAAAAGGTAACATACCGGGTGGCTAGCGGCACGACCTGGAAAGCAGACTCCGACGACCATGGACCTGTAGGGCGAGGAACACCCCCAGGCTGCGACCCGCGCCCCCTCGCTTCAAACGGGGTCGGAACCGACTCGACCGACGCCTGCCCGGCCTGCGGATCGCTACGACCTCCGGCTCGGGACTCCCCGACTGGAGCAGCGGGCGGGGCGTCCTCCGACTGCAAGTCGCGTACCGACCGGGCGCCAGTCTGCCCCTCAGACCGCCCGAACTGCTCGACTGCGGACGCAGCAGGCAAAGCCTCCTCCGGCTACAAGTCCGGCGTTGGCACCGGCTCCGTCGTCGCACGAGCGCCCGTCCGCTCCTCAGACCGCCCGGCTCGCCCAGCCGCGTCTGTCATAGGCGGCGATGGGACCGGCGACACCATCGAGGGGCGCGGTTGAAAGCTCTAGTTTGGTTTTGGTTAATTGATGAAACCCTAAGTGCTAACCTAGTTTATCAAGATAATTATGAGATAGGTAGCACTACTCCAAGTGATGAAGCAATGACGAAGATCATGACAATGGTGATAGCATGGTGATGATCAAATGCTTGAACTTGGAAAAGAAGAAAGAGAAAAACAAAAGGCTCAAGGCAAAAGTATAAAATGTAGGAGCCATTTTGTTTTAGTGATCAAGACACTTAGTGAGTGTGATCACATTTAGGATAGATAGCCGTACTATTAAGAGGAGTGTAACTCGTATCGAAATGCGGTTATCAAAGTGCCACTAGATGCTCTAACTCATTGCATATGCATTTAGGATCTATAGGAGTGCTAACACCCTTGAAAATATTTGTGAAAATATGCTAACACATGTGCACAAGGTGTTTGTAGGGTTGAGATGGGTTTGGGTCCCTCTCTTTCGGGAAAATGAAATGTCTATTTTCTATTGCGCCGGATGCAAAATTCTTGGTGGTTGGCACACTTGAGCAAGGGTGAAGAAGTTAGAGTTGAAATGGAGTTGATCGAAATGATGCTGGCGTCGGTCTACTGACCGGACGCTGGGTCACTCAGCGTCCGGATGCTGAAAGGCTGCGTCCGGTCGAGCTGTCAGACAGCACAGTGGGTTGGGTTGAGCACCGGATGCTGGTCTGCGTCCGGTCGAAAAAACATGCCTCGGGGAGCTTACTGGAAACGATCGGACGCTGGGGCTTCAGCGTCCGGTCAGTTTTGACCGGAGCGTCCGGTCAGCTTCGTAGCCGTTGAAATCTGACGAACAGCGTTTGAAGCTGGTGACGCGTGGCGTCCATCGGGCGACCGGACGTTGAGGGCCAGCGTTCGGTCGGTATGACTGGAGCGTCCGGTCAGAGCGTGTTTTGCCCAGTGAAGGGGTACAACGGCTCTATTTGATGGGGGCTCTATTTATAGCCCCATGGCCGGCTCGAGGGAACTCTCTTGCACATTTTCATTGACATAGCAATCTTGTGAGTTTAGCCAAAGCCCTCCCACTCATCTCCATCATTGTGAGATTGGGAGAGAATCCAAGTGCATTGCTTGAGTGATTGCATCTAGTGGCACTTGGTATTCGTGTTGCGCTGCGGATTTCGCTTGTTTCTCTTGGTGGTTGCCACCACCTAGACGGTTGGAGCAGCGGTGAAGGATCGACACGAGTTGGTGATTGTCCGTGGCCGCCTTCGGTGATTGTGAGGGGAGTTGTACCTTCCCCGGCGGAGTGCCGAAAGGTAACTCTAGTAAATTGCTCGTGTCATTGAGTTATCTCACTTGTGGGTCGGTTCTTGCGGTGTCCTATCGTATTGACGAGGTTTGTGAAACACCTCTTAGCCGCCGAACCACCAAGTGTTGGTCGACACAACGGGGACTAGTGTGTTGGCAAGCACGTGAACCTCGGGAGAAAAATCGGTTGTCTCTTGTCATTTGCATTCTCCCGGTGATTGGCTATATATTCATCGTGTAATTGGTTCACTCCACGACCCGGCGGTATAATCGTCTCACTTACTCATTTACATTTCCGCAAACTAGATATAGCAAGTTCTTTAGTGTAATTAGAATTGAGAGCTTGCCTTGTGCTTTAAACATATCTAGTGGAGCTCTTTAGTGTAGCATTTGTGAGAGCTCTTAGTGAGTAGTGGTCAAGTAGATTGTGTGCCAATAGATCATTGCAACTAGAATTGTTGGATAGGTGGCTTGCAACCCTTGTAGAGCTAGAGCAAGTTTGCATTTCCCTATTTGTCTTACTAATCAAATTGCTCTAGTTGATTTGTAGTTTTTAAATAGCCTATTCACCCCCCCCCTCTAGCCATATTAGGACCTTTCAGCGGTGACCGCGCCCGCTTCAACGCTCGCTCGCCAACGGCGTCCGCGCTCGCCGCCCGCTTCCACGAAGCAGGAACCTCCACGCGCCGCGCGGCCTCCTGCTCCTCACCAACGGACGTCGCCGCGGGGTCGCGACGCACCGCCGAGGTCACAACGACCTCTCGACCCTCCTCGTCGGAGAAGACCATGTCATCCAGGTCCGTAGGATCGTCTGACGCGAGTTCCGACTCGACGTCGCTCCTACGTTCCCCGGCCTTCACGCGCCGGGCGACCTCCTTCTCTTCCTTCTGCTGGACCTCCTGGGTCCTCTTCTTCTTCCGAGCGTCGGCCGCCTCCTTCTGGGCGGCCTGCCGGGCCCGGCCCTCCGGACCCTTAGGAAGGTGCGGTCGGGACTTGTACCTCCCGAGCCCCTACGGAATGATAGAACCAAAATCAAAGAAAAGGGAAGGGAGCAGAGAAAGAGCACGAACAAAGAACATACCAGTGTGGGCACGATCGAGGCATTGAACGGTATGGGCTTCCCCTCAACCGTCTCCCTGGGCCTCAGCTACAGCACTCGACCGATGCGGCTCCAGGGCAGATCCTCCGGCGACGCACGGTCCGGGTCCGATCGACCGTCGTACGTCCACATCGGGTGCGTCCTCTCCGACAGCGGCGCGACCCGGCAGCGGTAAAGGGTGTGGAACACCCGCACCCCGTCGAGGCCGCCCCTTACGAGCTTCCGTAGCTCCTCGATGACCCCCACCTTGTGCTTCTCCGTATGGGCATAGCCCCACGACCAGCTCTTCTGCTTTACCGGCCTCCCGCCGGTAAACACTGGAAACGGCGCCCCCATCGGATTCCGGATATAAAACCACTCCCCATGCCATCCCCGGTTCGAGTCGCATGGGGTGTATGCGGGATACGAGCCTCCTCCCGCACGCGGCTTCCTCTACAGGGCGAAGCCCTCGGCCGGCGCGATCTCGGTCGAGCTCCAGCCCGCCATAGCCCTCCCGGAGAAGAAAAGCCGAAAGAGGTCCGCGTGCGGCTCCTTCCCGAGGAAGGCCTCGCAAACGGTGACGAAACCAGCGATGTGCAGCACCCCCGTTGGGTTGAGGTGCTGCAGCTCCAGGCGCCACTCGTTGAGGAGCCCGCGCAGGAACCAGTGCGCGGGATACCCTAGTCCGCGCTCATGGAAAGTGAGGAAGGAGACCACCTCGTTGGGACGAGGCTGCGGGAACTCCTCCTTCCCAGGGACCCTCCAGTGCGCCACCTCCCGCGGCGGCAGAAACCCCTTCTCGACGAAAGACTCCGGCACCGAATTCCTCACGGTGGACGACCGCCAGTCCGACATTTTCGCCCCGGATCGCAAAAGGATCAGTGAGCTCTCTTCTTCTCCCTCACTCTCTCCTTCCTCCTTTCCTAGAAACCTTCGCAGCTCTCAAAGACGCTCTCAACGAGGAGGAAAAAGAATGGCGGCGGCAGCAGACGATGAACAGGCAAAAGAACGGAGCGAACAACCTCTTTCCTCTCCTACTTAAAGGAAGGGGAGCAACGGTTAGGAAAGGGCGTGCCGATCGGGAAGGCGAAACGACAGGGCGAAAATCTCTCTCTTTTCCATTAAATGCAGACAAGACGTGCCCTGATCCGACGGGACGTGCCCAGCGCAGTGAAGCGGCTCCTCATCAGACGGGACGTGGCCTGGCCGTGACCCACCACTACCGCACAATCAACCACTACCACACGACGGGCGCGAGAACCGAAGCGCCACCGCACACGGGCGGTTTCCCGCCTCCCCAGGCCAGACCTGGGGAGACCAAAAACGAAATCTCCGCCGGGAGACCAACCGACCCCCCGAGCCGATCAAGTCGCTCGGGGGAAACGCCAAGGCACAGGTAGGAAGCGAAGGGACGCCCCATGTGGGCCATGCCGACTCCGTCCCGAGCGACGAGCTCGGGTCTCGGTCGGACGTCTCCGACTGAAGCTCTCCGAACCCCGTCACTCCAGTCGTCGAGGTAAATACTATAAAAAACCCCCCTCTATTTCTTTAAAAACATTCATACATACGCCTGAACCCCCCGGACGGTTAGGGCATGAATCGCCCGGGGGCTCGGGAACTAAAGCATCGCACGTGCAGCGAAATGCATCAGAACGCTCCGTGCTGCGTCACGAAGCGGGGTTGCCTCATTCGATATGGGCAACCAACAGAGCCAGGGGAGAAAACCGTAGATGAGCACCGTGCGGCCCTCGTCCGGTCCGGCAGACTGGGTCATCTCAACCTTCTTGTTCGATCCTGAACCTCTCGCTAGGCCCATAGAATCTCCATCGAAGGGGAGGCCGTTAGGCCACCCGGGTCGGTCTCTAGAACGACCTAGGCATCTGTCGGGTTGCAGGTAAAGGAGTAGTGGAATGTCACAAGAGGGCTACGTCGACCCTGTCACGAACGACGGACCCGGATTCCACTCGATCACACCCGTTAGCGAACTCACCGAGCTAGTCTTCGAACCCGAGCGATCGGGACAGGCGACGAAACTCAGCCCCTCCGGTCGTGAGGAACCGAGGATGGGGTAACGCACAATACTCACATCGACCCCCACGAAGGCCCGATAGGGCTCGGGGGCTCATGATAAACGCCAAAGGACGGCGACCTCGAACTCGCCAGATCCACGACTCCGACTCACCCGATCCCACGGCGCGCACCGACGCCAAGGTCCGCAAGCATCGCCTCGTCCGATCTTTAACCAACTAACTACGCTTCGGCTTCAGACGGCTTCACTGCGCTCCAAAAAATCTTGGGACCGTGACCCCGAATTCGCGTCGATAGGATCTTTGACATCCGGCTACGGCTCCTGGGACCGCGACTCCTAAACTCGCGTAACGGCTTCAGACGGCTTCACTGCGCTCCAGCAAGACCTGGGACCGTGACTCCTAAACTCGCGTAACGGCTTCACTCAGGGTCCACGAGCTTCGGCTCGTCCGATTCCTGAACTAACTAAACTAACTCCCGCGATCCACGGCACGCACCGACGCCTGGGTCCGTTCATGGTCCTACCTCGCTCGATCCCACGGCGTGCATCGACGCCTAAGATCAGTAAGCTCTGACACGACCGAGCCATCACCGTCCGTGGCACGCACCGATGCCAGCGGTTTCTCCGAACTAACCTTCTCACCCGATCAACGGCACGCACCGACGCCAAGATCAGAAAGATTTGCCTCAAACCCTGCACCTAAGAAACGCCTCGACTACGCAACGACACCTTGATTAAACAAAACTTCTCAAAACTAAACATACACACACGCCCGCTAAGATAACACCCCCTAGCAGTTCTACCCGAACCACCGGGGGCTAAGAGCTACACCCACAGTGCTTTCGCGCAGACCACCGACCTTAACGCAGAAACCCCCACCCAGTTACGCTCGAACCTCCCGAGGGCTCGGGGCTACACCCTGCAGAGAAGCTTTCGCGCGCACCGGCAAGAAGACAAAAACCCCGGGGCGATTCAGCTCAAATCACCCGGGGCTCGGGGGCTCTGTCGGGTTCATAAACCCGGGTCCCTCAGAGGAGACCGGCTTGACGCCGGGCTCGGCCCGAGAGAACGACACAGTAGCTCATGGGCCGCCCGAAAGGTCTAAAAACAACGGGCGGGGGGACGGACACATCGTCGGCCGGAAGATCCACCGAAAGAACGAAGCGCCCGCTCGACGACCTCTTCGGCCCACCTCTCCGACCAGAACGCTCGTCTCAAAGCGCGGCCGCCTCGGGCGGACTCCCGATCGGAAGGCTCGCCCAAAACGCTGCTTCCTACTCCGACCCAGCGTCTCCGATCGGGGCTCAGAGGAAGTGCTTACCGCTCTTCTCCCCGCACACTGACCCGATCTGCATTGGAGCCATCCGACCGGGATTCCCACTCGGAAGGGACCCGGCGAACGGAGAAAGCAACAGACAAAGTCAAAACACAGACTGGGACCATATACATGCGCTTCTTGGAACAAGTGCTCACAAGCGGACCTAACACAAGCGGTATGGGAGGTTCCGACATTTGTGCCTCTGATATTATAGGCGCCGACATTTATGTGTACTGAGATTGTAGGCGCCTTGGGGCTCTATACGGCAAAAGGCCCCCACATGCCTGCCTCACGGGCATCGATAGTGGGCACCAGGATTCACCATACCTGACACACGTGGTGGGGCTCCTCATATACTAACAGCATTTCATAGGTACCGAGGTCCACCCTTCCTGAAGAAGCCAACGCAACCCTCCATGTGCACCTGACATTCTACAGCGACATCAATAGTGTTATGCGTGCCAACCATCATCATTACCCTCACTCGGCGTGGGCAACGACTTAGAAACATTCGTACTCTTCCTCTCACCTGTAAAGCCGTCCCCTTTATCTATAAAAGGGGATGCGCTCCCTCCAACAAAGGAGATGGATGTTCCAGATGTCCACTTCTTCAAGCTCGGGCTCACTAGATCGATAGCTCAGAAACCCTTCAAGCACACGCTTGAACACCTAGCTCATAGCGGAGTTCCGGTCGCCCTCGGCCCTTCCGGTCGGATCCGACCGGGCCTCTCATACACCCCTCCTTTCTCCTTCTCGTTTGTAACCCCACTACAGACTTCGAGCACCTGGGCTCAGGAATAAAGTCACCAACAAACCCACATTGGACGTAAGGCACGTTGCCCGAACCAGTCTAAATTCTGTGTCATTGAGTGTTAGGTCACCTCCGATCACAACGTACAGCAAAACTACAAATATTCACCAGTTGGTCACTTTTTGTACCGACAGTTATGATAATTTGGGATTTGAAACAAAATCAAATGAATTACAGGGTCCAATTTCCCTCTCTATCACCATTATGCACTTTGTAAACATTTTGTTTGATACGTGACAGAAGATCTTGGTTATCAGTTGTAAAATATTCCCTTTAAGTGAATGTTGTTACGTGGGAAGCATCTAGCTTTAGATAATTCTTATTATATGATGAATATAATAATCTTGTAGGGTTCCCTTATCCACATGGCTGGCCCTAAACGAGGGATAGAAATGATGGACCTTACTCTGATCGAATATGACATGAGGGTCAAGACAGGCAAAGAAGAAAAAGATGACCTACAACTGATCGATGGTGCATCACTCATAGGCCCTGCAGGCATATGGAATAAGCCATGTACGATGCGCATCCCTGGCGATTATGGCGCAGTTGATATAACATTGTCTCGTCTTCATTGGGCAGTTGAGGCGACTGTAGAGGTTCTCATATCTGAAGTGCAAAGCAGTTTTGCTTTGTTGCTCGGTTGTTTAACTAGTGGGCTGAATGAGCGAATCTGGCTCTTTGATGGTGCAATCACTGAGTCATGCAGCTTGAAGAGGTCTGTGGTTGCTGTACGAATGAAATCTTTGATAGATCTGAAGTTCAAAATAGGCACACTGTCATCTATTTCTGGCCAACATTGTTGTTCCTTCAAGGCAAAAAGTCATGGTCATGATACTCAAGAAATAAAGACTGCTCTTGCTTTAATCTCAGTGAAGGTGACTTGGTCGACCTTACCTTGTGAATTAGACTGATAACACTTCTGCTTGTGTAACGAGTGGGTTCGAGAGACCAACAAGGCTTCCTAAACTTAGGTGTGGCAAACTTGGATTATGAACTATTATAATAAGTTAGTCTTCGTGCTTCCTTTCTACTTATTCGGTCTAGCGGGCAACGGCCATGGATGCCGCTCCGCAGTCGTGACTGCAGTTGTTTCATGTTTCGTTTCTTCTCCATTATTTTAGAGTCTCCGAGTTCCCTATATATTTCTCCTTTACCAATTTCTAAAAAGGTTTTAGGAGAAAAAAGAAAGTTCATCTCCAATAGTTCATAATATTTGACTTCTAAAAAATCAAATGCTGGTTCTATTTAACTTTTTTTCTGCAGTCTTTTTTCCCACGCGAATCTCTTCATCGTCGTGCGTACCCACGCCGCTGCCGCCTGCATCCATCGTCAGAGACGACGGACGTGGCTAGGCTGAGTTGAGAGAGATGCAGAGGACATTCTCTTGCTGTCTTTTAACTCCTCTTTCTCTCTCTCTCTAGTTTCGCAAGAAGACGAGGAAAAAGAGAGAAGCAAGGAGCGTTTCGTTTTTAACTCCCGAGGCAACGCACCAACTAGCCAGCAGCTCAGCACCTCCTCTCTCTCTCTCTCTCTCGGGGACGGCATTGGTCTTCGTGAGGTGCTGCTCACGTTGTCGGGGGAGGCGCCGCCACGCCGCTCGCCTAGCGCCGCGTCTGGAGCAACTACTCCTAGGCAGGTAGTAGTAGTACTCCTAGCGCGGCGCCATGCGAAGGTACCTCTTTCGCTACCTTCCTCCTCTTTGCGCGTGCGTCTGTCGTCGGCCTCGACGGAATGCTGCGACCGCGACGCCAAGAACAAGAAGCACCGGCCGCAGCATGACACGCCCAGCCCACGCAGCACCAGCGGCGGCGGCTTCTTCTCCGCCATCAAGAGCGCGGCCATCGGTGGCAGCAGCACCAACCCGTCGATGCCGACCCTCCGCTGCCGCACCAGGGCGCTGCAGCAGCCGGCGAACCCCGCCCCCGTGACGCCGCCGCCCTCCACGCGTGGCTTCGTCCGCGTAAAGTTACGCGGAAAGGGAAGGAATTTCCCAAGTCCTAAAAGATTAGGAGTTGTTGGAGAGGGTTTTTTCTCATCTTTCTAAAAAAACAAGGATTAGGAGGATGTTTAGGGAACTCTTGGAGATGCTCTTAGCCCTAGGGTGCTACAGTTCATTCCAAAATAAATGCATATCTCGCTTCACGAAGAGTCAAACATTTTAAAGTCTGACTATAGGAATATAAAAGTTAGTATTAACATTTGTATCTTGAAATAAATTTATTATAAAATTATATTTCATATTTAATCTAATGATACTTATTATAAATCATAACTATTAGTATAATTTCATATATATTTGATTAAAGTTTAACAGATTTGACTTATCGGGGAGTGAGACATGCGATTATTTTTGGACAGAGGTAGGGACTATACATGAAGCGGGATGGTCTGATGGACGGGTGAACATAGTTAAAAATGTCCCTCGTCTTGAGAACCAGTGTAGGGGACCGTGACGCCTAAGAGGAGGTGAACCAGACAACTTAAAACTCTAACTCTAAACTATGGTCTCTTTTTATATCCTTACAAAAATCTCTACAAAAAATAAACTATCTGAATACGTAACTACGGTTTTGCTAGTGTGTTGCTATCTCTACCGTAAAAAGAAGTTATGCAACCTAGATTCCAAACCTATCAACTAGCCTATCACTAAGCTAGGAAAGTAAAACACAAATCAAGATTGCAATGTAAATGTGGAAGCTAAAGAGTAAGATAGAGATATGCAAACTCCCGTCGACGACTCAGATATTTTTACCGATGTATCGAGAAGCGCGCAAGCTTCCCCCTAGTCCTCATTGGAGCCCCTCGCAAGGGTCAAGCTCCCGGTCGGATAACTCCGTGGATAGCTCCGGGCCTTCCCCATGAGCAAGTGGGTCTCCGGTGTGTCTTCCGGTAAGCCTCTCCTGGACCGCTCCCCGCCGTCTTCACTATCAAGCTTCCGGCCGAACCGCCGCAGGCCTTGTTCCCTTCGGTACATGGTGGCAGCCACACCACAAACGCGGTTGGTGTGATCTCGCAAGACTACAAACCCCTCCGATATACAACAATGATGCGTACAAGCACCGAGTGGTAAGAGGTATGCAAACCTTACTAAACACTAGGCCTAAACCTAGAGCATGCGCATAAACGGTGGTCTAATCAACCTAAGCACTTCACAAAGCACCTACGCTAATCACCTAATGAATCACTATGCACCATGTAAGTGGAGATCACTAAAATATTGTATCAACACCCTTGGTATGTTTCATCAGCTCTCCACAACTCAAATGGTCAGTGGGGGTTTATTTATAAGCCTCATAGAGAAAGTAGTCGTTGGGGACGAAACCTAGCTTTTTGCTACTGACCGAACGCTGTTGTCGTCCTGACTGGACGCGTTCGGTTGTCCTGACCGTTGAGCGCGCGCGTAGTGATCGAACGCACTGCCGAGTCCGGGCATCATCGACCTGTCGCGTCCGGTCGCATTTGCGTCGCTCTAGAACCTCTCTGGACATGATCGGACGCTGCACTTTATGCGTCCGGTCATCCAGTGCCGCAGCGTCCGGTCACTGCCTCGCTCAGCGTCCGATCACTGTTGTTGACGCCTGCTTTTGCCGAGCAACTGATCGGACGCGTCCGGTCCTCATAGGGCCGTGTCCGGTCACCTCTGTAGAGCTCGTTTCTTCGCGATCTTGCGTCCGGCTTGGTTTCTATCTTCGTGCTTGGACTTTGCTTAATATCTTAGGTCTTCTCTTGTGCTTCTAGGGTCTTGCTTATGGTGTTGATCGTAGGATCATCATGTCGCATTCGTCCAAGTCACGTCTTGCACCCTATTGAACTACAAAACAATTACCTGTAAATTTATTAATCCAATTTGGTTGTGTTGTTCATCAAACACCAAAATCCAAAGTAAATGGGCCTAGGGTCTATTTTCCTTACAACCAGCTTAGGGAGTGTTTGGATTCACTTCCTCAACTATCGCTGTCCCATCGGATGTTTGGACACATGCATAGAGTATTAAGTATAGACTAATTACGAAACTAAATATACAGATTGAGACTGTTTTGCAAGACGAATTTTTTAAGCCTAATTAGTTCATGATTTGATAATGTGGTGCTACAGTAAACATGTGCTAATGATAGATTAATTAGGCTTAATAATCTCGCGGGTTACTGATGGATTCTGTAATTTATTTTTTTATTAGTATCCGAACACCTCATGCGACACCTCTATGTAATACCTAAACTTTAGTCACTGGATCCAAACACCCCCTTAATCTCTTAGCTCTAAGCCCCAATCCTCTCCTTTTCAGGCCTCACTTGGTTTTATTGGAGATCTTGAAGTTGAAGGTTTTGGATTGTTCTTGGTTAATCTTTAGGTGGTATGAGGATATCTTCACAATATTCTAGGGAGTGTGCAAATTTTCGGTGTCATTTGAACTTAGTTTGATGGAGTTTTGAATTTCTCTCTCTCTCTCTCTTGTTTCCAAGGCTATTCTTTAGGCTGTCTCGGAACTTCCGCGGCAACTTTTGACACCAACTTCTGCGTGTCAATTTCGTTAGCAACTTTCGACATCAGAACTTCTGATCCTAATTTTCCATCTTTGTCTGTTTAGAGCTGATTTTCTTTCACTTCGTGTTTTGGCTTTTCCAGCATTGTCATGCAGTTCTATAGTCTTGTCATGGGCTCATGGCTATAAGAACTTAAGCTCCAAGAAAGGTGTTTTCGGAAAATTTAGGACATAGGTAAAATTCTTCTTATTATAGCAACTCTATCAGGGCCACTGCTTAAGCCCCCAAAGCTAAATATGGGGGCTCAGGCCCCAGCAGGTCTTTTATTAGGGCCCGAAATTTATGTGGGCACCCAAATTCTCCCTCCCCTCCGGACCCAATTCCTGGCTCAACATCCCGGACCCCATCGGCTCAGGCGTTGTTCCTCCCCTTTCTCTGTGCGCTCGCGCTGCTCTTCCCCTTCGCGCCGCCCGGCCCCCATCCTACCTCGCGTGCTCCCTCCCTCCCTCCGGCGCGGTTGTTTCCTCCCCGCGCCGTACGGAACCGGCGGCCTCCTTCCATCGCGCGGGCACGACAAGCACGGACGCGATGCTCCGACGGACGTGTTGCGAGGACGGGAGAGCAGCGAGCACGCGAGCCTGCTCCGACGGACGCGAGCGGATGTGCCGATGCGCGGCCCGCTGCCCTGCCCTGCCGTGCAGGAGCTGCTCCACCGCGCGGGCCTGCCCCGCCGTGCGGACACTGCTCTGCCGCGCGGGCGCTCCTTCGCCGCACTGTCGATGCTCCGTTGCGCGGGCCCACCGCGCCGTGCGGACGCTGCCTGCCGCGCCGGCGGTCCTCCGCCACGCTGGCCTGTCCCACCGTGCGGTTCGGACACTGCGATGCCTATTTGAGCCGATTTGCTCTGCGCAGACCTGTTGGATGAGAGGAACAAAGATCTTAGCCAATGATGAGTGGGTCCTCCATGTCATTGTCTGCTGATTTAGATTTAGGGGCCTTCGTTTGGGTGATGCTGTTGGAGTAGAAGCAAAATCTTGGGAACCGAAAAGTAATGGAGAACACCCAAATAAAAAGTAGGAGCCCTGATTTTGGTGCTGCTGGAGTTGTTTTTATAGAATTTTATTTAATTGGCTCACATTCACTTCTCTTTATTTGGTCACTGTTTTGTCCTTCGGGAGGCATCCTCGTCTTTGCGCCTATGATTATTCAGGTCAACCAGAATACCAGATGCAGTGACTCCCCTCCACAATCCTCATCATGTTCCCATGACAAGTCTACCAACAGCGACTTTAACGCGGAGTCGCTCTCTCAGGCACGTGCCGTGTTGAGAGGCTAATGCGCTTCTCGAGGGAAGCGTGTCCGTTCAAAAACCTTTCCATTCTTTATTTCTTTTGACAAGTTCGTTGCTAGAGAGTAGTAGAATCTGCGTCCCGTTTTCAGTATAAAAGCGTAGTACTAGTCTATAGGCTTCACATTCTTTCCTGGGTGTCCATGATCGGATGCTGCTGGCCACACAGCTCGTGCCAATAAGCCATCATATGAATTCTGTCGTCCACTCGTCCTGCTGCTGCTCCTATGCATATGCATATCTTCCTGTGCTGGCAGTGGCAGTGACGTCCAATGCCTGAGGGCCTGATTGAATCGCTCGGTGATCCTTATGGTGCACTCTCCAACAACATCCCGGAAGATTACATATGTGCAGATCCCCTTTCCTCGAGTGCTGGAACGACGTCGGTCGCATCCTGTCCTTGAATCTCAAAGGCATGGGGCTTCAAGGTTCTTTCCCTCGAGGCCTTCAGTTCTGCAGGAGCATGACAGGCCTGGACCTGTCAGGTAACAACCTCACCGGGCCCCTTCCGACAGACATCGACCAGCAGCTGCCGTTCGTCATCTCCCTGGACCTCTCGAGCAACGGTTTCTCAGGGGAAACCCCGCGCGGCATCGGGAACATGACGTACCTGAACACCGTCAACCTTCAGCACAACCGGTTCACCGGCCAGATCCCGGATCTCATCGGCGATCTTGCACGGTTAGCTTCGCTGAACGTTGCAGATAACTCGTTGTCAGGTCCCATCCCGGGCTCTGTCCAGAGGTTCGCAGCCGAAAACTTCGCTGGCAACGACGGCTCTGCGGGGCGCCGCTGGGCAAGTGCAAGAGGCGGTTCCATGTGCGGATACGCGCGCGGCCGGTGCGGATACATCTCAGGCTGCGTAGGGTCAACGACGCGTCCAGCATCGGCGGCGCGGTGGGATTCGTCGTGGGCTTCGTGGTGGCTTTCTACTTCCCGCAATGGTTTGTGTTCTGCGGGAGTCTCCGGCCCTACGTCTTTCCTGTGTGCGCCTGACATAATAGTGCTCAACTGCTCATCTCTGTTGTTTTGGTACTCCTAAGGCTCCGTTCGCGTGCCCTTAAATTCGACTTCATCCGCTTCTTTTTTTCATCCAGAACAATATTTTTCTCTCATAAATTCTTCAAGAATTCATCCAAACTATTCAGATTCCTCCAGAATTTCTCCAGCCGAACACCCCCTAAGTCGCAACTCGCAACACGACGGGACGTGGCCAAATAACCAAACGTGATGCATTATATATATATATATATATATACACACACACATACGGTAAACCTATTCTGCAGCTAGCCACAAAATAACTTATTCTATGGTCACCTTGATTTACGATAATATTTGTACCAATTTACGATAATGACAATACACATTTACAATACATAGGTTACTATAATTCAAGATGATACTTACCATAATGCTATAGTAAATCACTTATGAGGGAGTTATCGTAACCTTGTAAAGTAGTATAGTAATTATCGTAACTCAAAGTGACCACAGAATAACTTATTCTGTAGCCAACTACAGAATAGTACGTCTATCTATCTATCTATCTATCTATCTATATATATATATATATAGATAGATAGATAGACGTACTATTCTATAGCTGGCTGCAGAATAAGTTATGGATACGCAAGGGCTTGCATATCCATAAGTTATACATAATAGCTTTTTTATAAAATGAAAATATTCGGCCTCTGCATCCATACCTAGCTAATTCTTATAAGATTTCCAGCTCAAACCCTCACGCTCAAAGATAGAGAAATCAAAAAGGAAGTTTATTATTGTTTTGCCACTCATTCTGAGCGAAGACGTCCAAGGCGACAACTCCACTTTACTTGCCAAACATATTCGGTAACGCTAGCAATGAGACGTTCGTCCGCGCTGGACGTCCTTGTTCGTGGATTCGACGTCCAGGAGCCTATCCATTTCAATCCGCTCCCTACGCTTCCCTCCTATCACTATAGATTATAAAAAACTCACACGCACCTGCGGATCGCGCTCCCGCGCGCCTCCCTTGACGGGCCGCGTCTCCCGCTGGCCTCCTCGCCATCGCCGCTTGCAGCGCACACCACCACGGCGTGCTCCCCCACGACCGCATGACCGGCGACTCCTCGCAGCGATGCCACACCCACCCAATCGTTGTTGTCGCCTCCAACGCAGGCACCACTCGCCATGGGCACTCACAGGCGCGCTTCTATCGCTGGCAGCGCCGCCGCTCACCGGGGCCGATAGCCGCGCCCGTCCGCTTGCCGCCATCCTCCTTCTCCATCATGCCAAGATAGCCGGATCTCATTGTGTCTCGTCTTCGCCTTTGGCTGATAGGTTTTGCTAAAAGTGCATGTTGCAAGCGTATGTTTCAAGTGTTTATGATGTTTCAGAGGTATATTGCAAGTGTTTAAGATGGATGCTGTAAAAGTAGATCTAGATGTTGCATATGTTGCAATTGTTGTACACGTATGTTGCAAAAGTCTATTACCAGTGTTTCATCTGTATTTTTATGGAGGTGTCGGTGTTTCGAGATCGCCGACTAGTAAATTTCTAGATTGCGCGTACGGCTCAGATGGTGTGCTTAGAGGACACAAGATTTATACTGGTTCGGGTGGAATGTCCTTACGTCCAGTTTGCAGCTGCTGCTCGTGTTACCAGCACTGAAAGTTTATAGTAGGGGTTTACAAACTGGCGAGAGAGGGAGCAGGGCCCAGGTCTCTGGTGCATATGAGCGTGTATTTGTGTTTGTGTTCGCGTGTCTTGTTGGGGAGCCCAACCTTCCCTTTTATAGATCAAGGGAAGGGCCTGGTTACATACGAAGAAGAAAGAGAAAAACAAGGAAGAAGAAAGCTCTAGGGACAGCATCCTCCTCCCCCTCCTACGTGTGGGTCCCGTTGGGCCTGTAGCGACTCCTAGTCACATCTTTATTATAGGCCGGCGTCGTCATCGGTAGGGGTTTCCGGTCCCATCGTCAGTCACCGCCAACAGTTGCCCTTGACTGAAACCATACTTGGTTTGGTAGCATAGTGCTTGGTCTGCCCGGCACTATTGAGGTCGTGCACGTCGAGGCATGGCCCGTCACGGTTGCAGGTCGCGTCGAGACGTGCCCATCTCCTCCCTAGAGTCACCGACGTGGTTCTGGATCCATATCCCACGCCCGTGGTAGTCGGGGACGATGTGGGCCCCTTCGAGGACCCACGTGCCTCTGTTTGGCGCCTGATCTGTCCTAGGGCTTGGGCGAAGTGGAGCCGGTGCTCCAGCCATCGGGCGAGGCAAGACCCGTGTCCCAGCCCTCGGGCGAGGCGGAGCCCGTGCTCTAGCCATCGAGCGAGGCAGGGTTCTGAAAGGTCCTAATGGCTAGAGGGGGGTGAATAGCCTAATAAAAATTTCTACAACAACACTTAACCAAATGGTTAGACAATTATGAGGCGAAGCGAGTGTTGCGCTAGCCTACTAAAAAATGCAAGCCCTACCACAATTCTAGTTTAGATAGTGTCAATTCACACAAGAGCAATGACACTACCCTATGTTAGTGTGCTCTCAAAGGCTAACTAAAGAGCCACACCAACCAAGCATGCAAGCTCTCACAACTAGCTACACTAAAGAGCTTGTCAACTAGTTTGCGGTAAAGTAAAGAGAGTGATCAAGAGGGTTATACCGCCATGTAGATGAATGAACCAATCAATCACGAAGATGAATAACAATGATGACCAATCACCTCGGAATCAATGATGAAGACAATGATTTTTACCGAGGTTCACTTGCTTGCCGACAAGCTAGTCCTCGTTGTGGCGATTCACTCACTTGGAGGTTCACGCGCTGATTGGCATCACTCGCCAAACCCTCAATTGGGTGCCGCACAACCAACACAAGATGAGGATCACACAAGCCACAAGCAATTTACTAGAGTACCTTTTAGCGCTCCGCCGGGGAAAGGTCAAGAACCCCTCACAATCACCACGATCGGAGTCGGAGACAATCACCTCCTCCACTCAACGATCCTTGCTGCTCCAAGCCGTCTAGGTGGCGGCAACCACCAAGAGTAACAAGCGAAATCCATGATGAAACACAATCACCAAGTGCCTCTAGATGCAATCACTCAAGCAATGCACTTGGATTCACTCCCAATCTCACTATGATGATGAATCAATGATGTAGATGAGTGGGAGGGCTTTGGCTAGGCTCACAAGGTTGCTATGTCAATGAAAATGTGCAAGAGAACTCCCTTGAGCCGGCCATGGGGCTATAAATAGAGCCCCAATGAAATAGAGCCGTTGTACCCCTTCACTTTGGCATTAACGCTGGGTGACCAGACGCTCCGGTCCGATCGACCGGACGGCCGCCCTCGGCCGTCCGATCACGTGATTCACGCCATGTGTCCCCCGCTTCAAATGTTGTTTCGTCGATTTCAACGGTCATGAAAGCCGACCGGACGCTCCAGAATCGGACCGGACGCTGAAGCCCCAGCCGTCCGGTCGTTTCAAAGCTCCCGAGGCATGTTTTTTCGACCGGACGCGTCCGTCCACATTTTGGACGGACGGAGCAGACAGTCGGTGCTCAACTCAACCCTAGCCATCAGATCAGTCGGTGAAGGCCGGGACCTTGACGATCAGCGTCCATTATACGGATTGATTCGTCAAGGTCCACACACAGGATCGACGCTTGACATCATTTCGATCAACTCCATTTCAACTCTTACTTCTTCACCCTTCCTCAAGTGTGCCAACCACCAAGAATTTTGCATCCGGCGCAATAGAAAATAGACATTTTATTTTCCCGAAAGCGCTGAATCCCGCCTCGCAAGCTCGGCGGGAGGGAGAGAGGAACCCAAACCCATCTCAACCTTGCAAACACCTTGTGCACATGTGTTAGCATATTTTCACAAATATTTTCAAGGGTGTTAGCACTCCACTAGATCCTAAATGCATATGCAATGAGTTAGAGCATCTAGTGGCACTTTGATAACCGCATTTCGATACGAGTTTCACCCCTCTTAATAGTACGGCTATCAATCCTAAAAGTGATCACACTCTCTAAGTGTCTTGATCACTAAAACAAAATAGCTCTTACAAATTATACCTTTGCCTTGAGCTTTTTGTTTTTCTCTTTCTTCTTTCCAAGTCGAAGCACTTGATCATCACCATGCCATCATCTTTATCATGCTATGATCTTCATTTGCTTCACCACTTGGAGTGTGCTACCTATCTCATGATCACTTGATAAACTAGGTTAGCACTTAGGGTTTCATCAATTTACCAAAACCAAACTAGAGCTTTCAGGTTCGCACCCCGGCCGTCGGGCGAAGCGGAACCGGTGCTCCAGCCACCGGGCGGGGCGGGACCCGTGTCCCAGCCCTCGGGCAAGGCGGGGTTCGCATCTCGGCCGTCGGGCGAGGCAGAGTTCGTGCTCCAGCCGTCGGGCAAGGCGGGACCCGTGTCCTAGCCCTCGGGCGGGGCGGAGCCCGTGCTCCAACCGTCGAGCGAGGCGGGACCCGTGTCCCAGCCCTCGAGTGAGGCGGAGCCCGCGCCCCGGGGGTCACTTGGAGCCGTAGCGTGCGCCTAATCGCCTTAGACGAACTGGTACCGAGGGTTATTAGCTCCTTCTCTTCGAGTACCCTACTATCGGTACCCGACATGAGGTATGTTGCAAGTGTGCTTATCTTGATGTTGCATATGTTTCACACATATGTTGCATGTGTTTTATCTGGATGTTGCATATGTTTGAAATGGTTTTTAAGTGTTTCAGAAGCATGTTTCAAGTGTTTCATATGCCTTCAGACGTATGTTGTAAGTGTTCCATTTGGATGTTTCAAAATGTAACACCCTGTGTTTTGCATCATGTTAAAAACCACCAAAAATTTGAACTTTGACAACAAAATAAAACCTTGACTATTTATCTTATGCAAAACCGCTTCAAAAATATATTTCTCAAAACCCTTAGCATCAAAATTCACCATATGCATTTAGGTTAGAATGCTTGAGTAATGAAATGCTTGTTTGATTGAAATGCTTGGTGCTTGTTTTTTTATTTGAATGATTTGTTTTCCCTAGAATTTATTTGGCATCAAATAATTCTCCTTGGCATTTTCACTCCAAATTTCTCCTTGACAATATCTCTTGAATATTCTCTTCCTGACCTCCTCCTTGAATTAACTAACCACCCACCCTTGCAAATCTCCTTGAAATTCAAATTCAAATCCACTCAAAGGTGCTTAGTTTATTTCTGGAAAATAGAAAAGGGAATTCCTAAAAGGAAAATGGCACTCGGGCTCATTCTCCCCTCTCCCTCCTCATGGCCCGCGCCGCGGCCCACCATTCCCTTTTCTTCACGGCCTGCATGGGCCGACAACCGGCCGCTCGACCTAGTAGCATGCCCCGACGCCAGCGCAGTCCGCTCACTCGGCCCATCTCCACCCACGAGCCCGCTCCCGTTTCCCCTCCCTTCTTCCACTGGCACCGCGGCCCCGCCTGTCGGATCCGTCGCCTACCTCGCGACGTCGACGGGAATACCGGGTCGTCATACTCCCGCCTCGGCCGTGCTGCCACCGCCTTATTCTGACGAAATGGATAGGATCAAGGGCGTCGCCATGGACCCCACCGAAGCCTCCAGACTCCGCGCGCTCCTTCTCTCCCATTATCCCCACCGCCACGCGGTCGTGCCCGAACGCTCGACCATTGCCACCGCCATGGAATTACCTTGGCCGCTACTCTTTCTCAGCCAGGCAGCTGATAAGGTCGCACTGTGCGCACCTGCCTTAGATTTGAACGCGTGCGCGGGAAGAAGGATCCGAGGCGCGCCGGAGAAAATATCTCGCCGCACTGTGCCACCTATAAATAGGCCCGGAAAGTGCTCCCCGGCTTCAACCATCACCTCCACGAGCTCCGCCAATATTGGGAACACACCGTATCCCCCTAAGTTCCTCTCCTCTCCTTCTCTTCTGAGCGCGAGCTCGAGTTTCCCCAATCCGGCCGTCGCGGCCGCCATTGGAGCGAGCTCCACGCTCTCCCTCTCCAGTCCACCATAGTCCTATTAAGTTAGATGGCGAGCTCCTGGACAACCTCCCCTATCTTCCCCACCGATCCATGGCCCTCCAAGCCCTCTGTGCTGCCCTGCCCCCATGGAGTATCGTCCGCCGAGCCGCCATTGCCGTGGTCCGTCGCCGACTGGGCATGGCCAAGCAAGGCGACCTCCTTCGATCCACACGTTAGCGCTGCAACCGTGACCATGTTCCACCCCTCGTCGTTCGCGAGGACGGGTCACAGGAGTGGGTACCCGTCACCGCGCCGCCGCTACTGCTCCGGCAAGCCATCCCGCCGCCTCGAGCACCTGCCGTCACCACCGATTACTCCAGGCGCTGCGGGATCATCTCAGGAGCGCCGATTACTCCACAAGTCGATGTTGTCAGCAGCGATGCCGGATCCGATCACCAGAAATGCAAGAAGCAGCCTCAGAGCCAGTGCCATCTTTGCAGAGTGGTTCGTATCCTTCTCTACAGAAACTGCAAACACCTAGTAGAGTAAGAAAAGAATCAATGAGTTGTGAGTTTTGACAGGCATCCTGCAGCTACTACAGGTGACACAATCTTTTCCTGGCGAGCTCGAAGGCCAAGCCTCACCTCAGAGAAAAAGAAAGGATGGGAAAAGATATCGAAGTTGCGAGGAAGAACGCTGCAATATGCAAGCGCGAGACAAGTACCTTTTTCTCTCTCTCTTCCTACACCTGTTTGGAAGAGAACCAATGGAAAGATTATTTGATTCCTATCTTAGGACAAAGACGAGCGACGAGGAGGTATGAGGAGGAGCGGCAGCATGACAATGCAAACCGGGGTCAAGGAGTCGTTAGATGGAGGGAAGAAAAGGCATGCACAGGCCCTGGTCTGGTGCACTTCGGTGACCCAAATCAGGTACGGATGGGTAGGCAGTCAGCTCAGCTCATCACAGATGCTAATTTTGGTAGCAACTCTGCTCCATATACAGGACCAGTGTTTTCGCTATGTAGTAGTAGTAGTGGTGGTGTATATTATATAATAATTCTATTACACAAATGCTGTGCATACATTTCTTGATAAATATTGTACGTGCATAAACGGGCACGTTCTGCTTTTCCGTGCTAATAATTTTTTTTCACAATATGAACCGGAGGTGCTGGCCAGATGGCGGGAGCGGGGAGGTGCCGCGGGTTGTGGCTAGTAAATAAGGATGCAGGTTGGGGCGGGCCATGGCACCGACCCGCTGGGCTGCCCGCGCCGCTAACCCGCTGGGTTGCTCAGGATAGCCCACTTAGATAGGGTGGGTTGAAGTGCCCAACCCACATCTGCCCAGCGGCAACCCACGTACAATGCCGCCGGCCCGCCGCGTAGTCGCCGCCGGGGGGCGGCGTGCTGCTGTAACTGCGAGGCGGCGGCGAGCTGGATGGCGGCGTGTCGGATGTCGTCGGGTGTGGAGAGCGACGCCGGGTCGACGCGGAGCAGGCGCGCGGAGTCGGCAAAGTAGGCAGGCGGCGCAGCCGCGGAGGGCATATGCACACGTACGATGAGTTGCCAGCATTACCTCTTATCAGTCCATGGAGACGACGATGGCGCCGTCGTCCAAGAAGAAGCGGTGCTGCGACGACCGGCGAGGGAGAAGAACAAGGCAGCGACGACCGGCGGCGCGTACTGCAACGCGTACGACGGCGATCGACGACTACTGACGTTGCAGCACCTGGTGGTGATGCCTGCCGGCGGCCGCGGCGAAGACGGTGTCACGGGCGCGGAAGTCCAGGCGAGCGCCATCATTCGCATGGCGAGGGCGGCGGCGGGAGCGCACGCCTGGGACCGTTGCGCCTCGAGGAGGCGGAGGTCGCTCGGCCAGTTTTAGCAGATAGCAACGAACTTGCGTTGCGGCACTTTGCGGGCTGCCGCTCCAACCCACAAATTGAGAGCGGCGAGACGTGGGCTGCCGCATCAGCTCACATTACAATTGCAGTTGATGCGGACGCGGGGTGGGCTGCCCACCGCCGCCCCACTTGCATCCTTACTAGTAAAAAAGCGTGACAAGGATCTGGTTGGTAGGTTGATCACAAGCTGTTGCCCGTTGTCACTGTCCACCGAAGTGTCACGTTGCTGCGCTCACTCGTTGTTTGTTGGCCTTCCCCTTCGCTTGCTATTGGTTAATCTTTTTTTCGAAAGATGTTGGCTAATACTCCTATAATGATGGCGCATGCAGGCAAAATGCCATTAATTTCTGTCTAACAGTTCGAAAACAAATAGTTTGCAAGAACAAAGATATGGACCCTGATAACAGACTGAGGTATCTGGTTTTTTTCCCCTCAGGTAGTGATGGCTCGGTGCATGACTTTGCAATAAGGAGGGTTGAGATGTCACATCCGAGCAAAACCTCTTTCTTACCGTAACAGCAGGATTGAAGCTAGCTCCTCCATAGTGGGATGGGACCTCAGGTAAGCCATCCTTGAGGAGTTGATACACGCAATTTACGTGCTGCTAGTACATGAAACATGAAAAGGGTGCGTAAGAAATGGTTGTGAATGACCTGCTGCCTGCTGGCCGCGTGTGGTTTTGGACAGTGAGACCGAGTGCACACACTGACACTGTCACGGGTGCACGCACGAACTTGGACTGAGTTAATTGGCTATCTCATTTTGGGCCGAGATACTATTATCGCGTAAAAGTTGGGCTGACTTGGCACATGAGGCTAAAACTGGATTGTGCTGCTACCTGGTCCATTACTGGTTAAACCTTTGACGCTACATTATAGTTAGCGGAATTACACCCGGTTCGCATGATCGTATCAGCCATATTTATCAGCCATGATACAGTGTTTTTCTCTCACAACATAACAACATCAGCCGGCTTATAAGCCACAAAAACTATCTAGCAAACATGATGTTAGCTAATACTTTACGTTTTCTAGTATCTGAGTCGGAAGAGGGTGTCCATAAAGGTCTGTCAAATTATCACACAGTAGGTGATGGTGATCGGTATTGGTAAACAGTGAAGCCAAACCAAAGGTCTTGTTTGCTTGACCGAAGTAGTTGTTGAATTCGAAGGAACTCGAACGTGTGCCTAGGCTGGGTTGAGATGTGCCCAACCCACCACTGCTGAGAGTAGTCAAATTTGCTATCCTGCAACAGTCACATGACCAACCCAACACTCGTACTAGGTCATTGGACTGCTAGTTCTACCATAAAGCATACTCCTATAGTTTCTACCCCTCGGCTCACCCCCTCCCTGACTCCTCCGCCACCTGTCCCCCCTATCACCTGGATGCCCGAGGGAGACATAGAGCGGGCGAGCAAGCTCGCCTACGTCTACATCAACGTCGACGGCCCCACCGACAACCTGGCTCCCTACATCCGCGCAGCCCTCTTCTCGGGCGTGCCCACGATGTTCTGCCAGCTGCTCCCCTCCTCTAGGGGGGACATGATGCTTCGCTTCAAAAACGGTGGTGACCGCGACGACGTTGTGGGGCTGAGTACCATCACCCACGACGATGCTTGCCTGACCCTGGAGCGTGCGGAGGACACCTCCAACCGCTTCATCATCGAGCAAAAGTGGCTGGTGGCAGTGTCCGCGGTGGACTTCCCTAAGGAACACTGGGACCCCGTGCGGATCCAGGACGACTTCCGCAAGCTCGGGACAGTGGTGGACATCGATCCGGCTTGCCTCGGCGACGATCACTCCATCCTCCGGGTGGTGGTGGCGAGGCGGACGGCGACTAGGATTGACAATGACCAGTACATGGGGAACCCGGGCAAGGGCGTGCGCGGTCAGTCCCTGGGCACTGCCTTCACCATTGAGGTGCTCAGGATTTGGCCGAGGGAGGAACAGCTCGACGAGCTGGGCAACCTGCGCCCGTTCTTCCCGCGCCTGCCCGGTGGCGCCAATGGAGGCGGGAATCCCCCGCTTGACTTCCATGGGCCGCTCCCACCATTCAGGCCTGTGCTCCAAGGATCAGTGGTTGGGCCGGCTGGCTGGGCCTTTGATGGGCCAATCCCCGGAGCTTACTACTACGGGTTTGTTTCCCCTTTCCCGCTCCCACCTCTGCCTCCCATCCCTTTGATCGTTCATCTCCCCCTTCTACTAACACTGCCTCGACGCCTCCCTTGATCCCCAGGCGCCGCTCGCTCTGCCGTGGTATGAGGATGGGACTCAACCACCGCCGCCACCGCCTCCTACCCCGTCTGAGAGCCCGGAACACCCAGCGGCTGTGAGGGCGCCCAGGGGACGACGCCCCAAGCCACCGGTGCCCCAGCGCAGCAGCATCTGGCTCAATGAGAAGGCGCTGGAGACCTTTGTCCCTGTGGGGACCAAGGCCATCCAGCGCAAGGCATTGCGTGAGAGCCTCACCGCGTGCTCCGCCAACCTGAAGAAGCAGGTCACTGCCCGGAAGCTTCTCAAGCGCAAGAACCCCATCGGGGCTCTGGACTTGAAGCGTCTGGCCAGGGCGGCCGGCCTCTCCTGCTCCAACCGCCGGGCCGTGGTCGTGGCGGCGTCGGGACCCGCCTTGACCCCATGATCGCCCGGTGGACTCCTCACCGTCGGTCATGGCCCCCCATCGGTGCCATGACAAGTTCGTTAGATCCGCGCTCACCTAGTTCAATTTCATTTAGAACCACCATTACCGCCGAGTGCATGGTAGTGGCTTGCCTGTCAGCGTGCAGGAAGTTTTGTACACCCTATCCGGCTGCATTCGTTAAGGTCGCTACCGCAGTGACCACCAGTGTACCACCTCATCGCTTGTTGTATTCTTAGTTAAATGAATCAAGAGCGCTTCAATTACATCGTGTTGTCCTGGAACGTTTGTGGCCTCGGCCTCCAGGAAAAGTGTGACGCCATGCGCGATACACTCTCCATCTCGCACCCTCATATTGTCTGTCTCCAAGAATCGAAACTCAGCTCCATTGAAGTCGCGAAAAGCAAAGCTTTCCTCCCCCCTACCTCAGCGTTTTCACCTTCACGCCCGCGGACGGTTCACGCGGGGGGCTCGTCACGGCTTGGAACCCGGACGTGGTCTCGGTTGGCGACATCTCACCCACCGATCACTGCCTCACGGTCTCCTTCTCCTCTACCTCCTTCAACTACTACTTCTCCATCACCAACGTCTACGCCCTGGCTGACCACCGCGACTCGGCCTCATTCATGTCGGAGTTCGAGTCCATCGCCCCCCTCAGACCACCAACTGGGTGGCCATCGGCAACTTCAACCTCACTAGGTTGCCGACGGACAAAAACATGGCGAACGTCAACGCCCCCCTTGCCAGCAGGTTTAACAACCTCATTGACGGCCTGTCTCTTCTTGAATTCCCTTTACTCGATCGCCTCTACACCTGGTCGAACAAGAGGGAAACCCCAACTCTCGCTCGTCTGGACCGGGCGTTCTTCAATAATGCCTTCGCCGCCGCTTTCTCTAACGCCTCCCTCTCCTCCCGGCTGGGCAACACTTCAAATCACATCCACCTCATCCTTAACATCATCCCAACCTCAATTCCTAAATCCCACCGGTTTCGGTTCGAGAACGCTTGGCTTAAAATACCCAGCTTCCTCCCCTCCACAACCCCGGCCTGGTCTCATGCTTTGGTCCCTGGGGACCCCGCTGGCGAAGTTGTGGTGCGCGTCAAGGCCTTCAGACATGCCGCCAAGGTTTGGTTCCGTAAGCAGTTCTCTCGCCCTTTTGATTGATTACTATAATGCTTCATTCATAACCCTTCTGCTAGATATGTTCGAAGAGACCCGCCGGCTATCTGCTGGTGAACGGCGTCTCCATGATCTATGCAGGGACAAGATGGCGTCGATCGTGGCGCAACGCACTGCCTATTGGAAACAGCGGGGCAAGGTCCGCGCCTTGCGGGAAGGGGATGCTAACACGCGCTACTTCCACGCCAAGGCGTCAGGGCGTACGCGGCTCAACGCCATCCGTGTCCTCGAGGTGAACGACCAGTCGCTGGTTGACCACGGCGACAAGGTGACCGCGCTCACCACCTACTACTTCGACATACTCGGGGGCTCAGCGACAACCAGCTGGCTGTTCGACCTCCTCCAACTGTACGAGGGCGGGGAACGAGCGGACCACCGTTCGCAATAATAACATAAAGCTGCTAGTGGGAGCAGCAAACAGGGGCGAATTTAGGCATTGTTTTTCGAAGTCCGCCGAGCCCAATAATAACATAAGCAAATTCTTGAATAAAACACTATTGTAAATTAAGAAAATCTATGTGAAGTTATCGTTGATGACCCGATACATCACTTGTGCTCTTGCATGCATACGCCGCACGTTAGGGAGACGATCGACGAGGGTCTGAAAAATATTCGGGTGGGTCAACCCTCTCCCTGACTCCCTCTCCCAGGCTCCCACCCTGCGGCTCCAACCCCCAGCAGGACTACAGCTACAGGCCGAGGCAGCGATCGAGAGGGAGTGGCGGTCGTCTGGTGCTGGTGGAGTGTCAACGTGCACTCCGAGGTGCGCTCTGCCGCTCGCCCTCGCCTCGCATTTACTAGTCGCGGCAGCAGGCACGCGCGCGCGCGCCAACAACAACAATGCAGGCGTTCATCCGTTCATTCATTCGCTCTTGCATGCTGCGCTGCTCCAAAATTCCAAGGATTTGTCACTTCCAGTCAGCCACCAGTATGCATGCTATGATATTGGCTATCGCTGTGCTCTCTCTCTCTCTCTCTCTCTCTCTCTGCTCTGCCTCTGCTGATGGTGTATCTAGCCCCAGCCTGCAGGCGCCGCAGCGTATTTACGCGCCCATCGACCGGAACGCACGTAATGAGACGTCGGTAACTTTCGTCGTGTTCACCTCGCTCGCTCACCGGCCAGGCACGCCGCCGAAGACCTGGTCACTGGACCTGCCGATGACCGCGGGTGAATGGATGAAGGGACGAATTGGGGGGAGTGACAAGAGCGCGCGAGCGAGACCGCCGCGCACGTACGGCGCACAGGACGGTCGGTCGGTTTGGGCACGATCGGTCGGGCCTTTCGGGCTTAGCAGCGGGGAAGCAAGGGAATGCCACCACGCACGGCCAGGGGAACTGATGAAAGTACGTGCCGGGACGCATGCGGCAGAGGCGCCACATGCTGGCACTGCGCTCCGCTCCGCATGGGTCCGTCCGACGGAGATGGAGCCGAGCAATGCAATGCAATGCAAGCGGGGCGATGATGGGACGGCTCGCTTCTACATGCCGCGCATTCACTCTGATCTCCACTCCCAAGGGCTTCTACATGGGGCGAGGACGACGACGCAGCGCGGCAGCGGCAGGCCCGCAGACGCACTACCGGGCCGGGGGAGCAATAACTCCGTCGTCATTCTCCCAGGCTCCCACACCCTGCCTGTGCCTGCCCCCTGCTGGTTGCTGCATGCCTTACCCCCGTTTTGTCCCCCTGGCCTGCTCCTCGTCTAGCCGCCTGCTGGCCCGGCCCGTACACACGAGACACTACGCCCCACCATTGCGTTGGGCACTTGCTTGGGCCCCTCCCCACCCCGGCCTGCGCTCTGCCCATTCTCTTCTCTGCTCATTCCCTCTCGCTATCGGAGTAGTAACATTCAAAACGCACGGCCTTTGTCGTTCATGCTCTTGTGGCTAAGCTCACACCATTCATTCATCCATCCATCCATCCATCCATCCATTCATTCATTTTTCATTCATGACGACCGTCGCTTGTTCCTTTTACTCCAAATAACACCGTCCCCCTGCAGACAATCGGCGAGCAAATCCTTGGACACAAAGCGCAAACGCCATGCAAGAAATGGGACTTGTGGCTAAGTTCACACCATGGGCCATGATGGATGATGGATCGATGCGTCGTCGTTCGGCGACACGCGTGCTTTAATCTCTGTGTACATGGCGCAGCTGCGTGCATGCGCATGACGCTCGTGTTACGTACGTGCTATGGCTACTGGCTAGTCTAAACGCAGAGGCAGGCAGGCAGCGAGGAGGCACACGGCGCACAGGGCCGCGCACAGTGGATCGAGCTGGAGCACGAGGGTGCGGATCCCGAGGATGACGGTGGAGATGGAGGAGTCGCTGGGGCCTCCTGCCCTGGCTCGGGTCGGGCGCTGCATTTCCTCCGGCTGACATGGCCCGGCGAGGCGCGCAGCAGGCCGGCAGATGGGAGGATCAGTAGTGTCTCGCGTACAGTAACTCCGCTCCGATCCCTGACGTTGACAAGTCAGTCCGTCGTCTAGTAGCCCCGAGCGAGGCGAGGACTCTCTTTAATTTCGGCCGCCAACGTAACGTCTCGTCTCGTCGTTTCTTGGCCTTTCTCAATCAAGTCAAAACTCAAAAATTAAAATTGACGGCTTGACACCTCCAACACCGAGCATGCATGATGCATGTAAAATCCAGGGTGTCAAGCGTGAGCGAGGCCGGTCACCACGCAAAATTTCCCACCTCGGCCTCCGCGGTTCACGCAGCACACTATCCCTTTCCGCTCGCTCGCGCACACTCTTTCGCCCCGGCCGCGCCCACGCAGGCAGGCAGGCGCCCTTTGCTTTCCGCGTCCCCGTACCGTCCGGCTGCCCGCCCCGGCCGCGAGGACCACGCGCGCGGCGCGGCGCCCGCCCGACACGAGCCCCACGGCCCACGCCTACGCCGGGCGCGCGAGTCCGGCCGGCTCTCCTAATCCTCTCCGGGGAGCCAGCCGCTAGCGCCACGCCGGCCGGTTAGTTGTTTGGACTGTTACCAACGCAACGCAACAACCCGGCGCGGGCGCGGTTATGCCTGCCGCATAGGTCTTCTGTTGACCTGATGAAAACAAAATCACGCGGCGAAGCCGGCATCGACCATGGCCATGGCCGTAAATACTCAAATCATATCGGAGCATGCACCGACCACCACGACGGTGCGTGGCAGGTTGACAGAGGACTAGTAGTAGATTGCACCATCATCATCATCATCACCGTACGTACCCAGCGACATGGAGTAGCCGGGCGGTACCACAGCCACACGACGCCACGCCGATTAAACCTCATGTGAAAACCGCCGGCCGGAATTAATGGCGGAGCTAGAAATGGCAGCCGCCCACCTGCCGCGGTCCAGCCCTCTCTGTCTCTGCGGCAAAGCAGCTGCACAACCTGTCGATTTGACGTCTCTCTAGGATAGAAAGAATGCAACTCCTGCCGCACGCGGCCGCCCACCAGGCACCAGGCACCAGGACCCGCCCCGGCCGGCTCCCAGAAGTTTACGAGCGATCGAGCCGGCTGTTGGGTCTGCATGCGGTTGCAACTTCCCGAGCAAGCAGAAGGAGAAGCAGTACTCCATCGACATCTGCTGCCATCCATCGATCGACCGGGTTAAATGATCGAATGGGATGAGTGACTCGAAATTCTCCTAATCATTCGCTACGGCTGCAACCGGGGGCGCTTGTCATCATGATGAGCGTCTGGTTTGTCGATGCATGAATTGTGGCCATCACGGTATTGAATGTGAAAGGGGGGTCCTGAGTCTGAGTGGGGGTGGGGGTTGGAAAAGGACGCCGAGGGCCTCAATCATGCATTTGCGTTCCTCGCTAGTACATGCCGCATTCAATAGCATCACTTGGGTGTGTTTAGCCCGCCGCCCCGCCCTGGCCTCCGATCCCCCCTCATCTCTCTTACATCATCTTATGATGAAATGGGAATGCTAGGCTAAGGGTTTTCTACCTATTGTCCTCGAAATTATACATTTACCTAGCTATTGTCCTCAAAATGATGCATTTCTATTAGGCCAGTTTCAGTGAAAGTTTCATCAGAGTTTCATTTGTATTTATTGAGCTGCCACATAAGCGCTTTTACGATGTGGCAAAGTTTTCAAGAAGAAAGAGAAGAAGTAAGTTTCATGGGGGATGAAACTCTCTTGGCACGAATACCAACTCTCTATGAGTCATGTCGTTATAGGTCTATAAAACTCTAGAATGAAACTCTCCATTGAGAATGTGTGTTTCATCTTTATTTCATTTTATCCTACATGACATGGGCGTCTTGGAAACAACGTAATGGAACTCTCCAGTCTCCACTGAGACTGGCCTTAGTATCTCTTTAGTTAAACTATTTAGATTTTGATAAAGTATACAGAAAAAAGAATCAATATTTATGACACTAAATGAGTGTGTTTTAAAAGTATATTATACAGTGGATCTAATCACACTTATTTATTGACATTATTTAAACCTGGTCAAACTCAAAATGGTTTGACTCAACACTGCGCTAGAATTGTATTCCTTTTCAGATATGCGAAGGGAATGCTTTATTTAGAGACATGTTGTTCCGTTCTTATCCAAACAACAGAGTCTTATACTCAGCCTGTTCGCTTGATCGTTTCTGTGGCTTATAAGCCGGCTGATGCTGTTTTGTTGTGAGAGAAAAATATTGTATCATGGCTGATAAGCATGGCTGATACGATCAAGCGAACATGCCGTTATATATACACGCATCTTGTTCTCCTCTAAGTTTTGGAATCGAGAAAGGTTCATTGCTAGATCAATAACTTTATCTTATTTGGTTTCATTATGAACCACAAATCATCCACCCATGGTGTTGTATTGCTTGATAATTTAAAAAGCGATAAGTATTATATTAGGTCCATGATTCAATCAAACCTCATAATCCTTCAAGAAACTAAGCTCCCTTATGAGGATTATTATGATTTTGGTAATATTGTGATAAGGTAGAATAGCCATTTTGGTCCCTCAAATATTACTTGTGGCTCAATTTCATCCCTAAACTTTTAAAACGGCAGTTTAGGTCCTCAAACTTTAGTTTTAGGCTCAATTTCATCCTGCAACTATGAAGATGATCGTCTCAATCCTCAAACTTGCAATTTGGGCTCAATTTCATCCATAAACTATCAAAGTGCATTTAACCTTTTATTTTCAACTCTGTCGACGAAATATGGTCGGCAGTCTACCTAGGGATATGCCCAAGGTAGTAGATTATCGGCAGACAGATGCGCAAGCCACAAACAAGACGGTGACGCAAGACAGACACAAGGTTTTATCCAGGTTCGGCCGCCAAGAAGGCGTAATACCTACGTCCTGCGTCTGATTGTATTGTTGTATGTTAATGAGAGATGTTTTTTAGAGGGATCCCCTGCCCGCCTTATATAGTCCGGGGGGCAGGGTTACAGATCTGGAAACTAATCCTAGCCAGTTACACTTGCCATATGTGGCCGGATAAGGATTCCTATTTTAACCGACCAGGATCCTGCTTGATCGCCAAATCCGCCTTAACTCCTTGTGCAGGACTCCAACCGGGTTGGCTAGGCCGCGCGTCGTCTTTTGGATGGACCGGACCCATCGATCCAGGCCGGCCCAAGCTTAGCCGTAAGGGTATAGGGGTTAATACCCCCACAGCTAGTCCCCGAGCACCATGTATTATGCTGCGACACGCCATTTCGACCTTCTCCGACAAATTATGCCCGAGTCCTTGACATCTTCCGACCACCGTCGTCGCCGGAGAAATAGGTTGTCCGAAGAATGTATGGTGCTCTTAAGAAAAAAGAAAAAGATTTCTGTCCCGGGAAGTGTGCCCACTTGTATTTCTGAAAAGAAATGTAAGTGCGTCTTGAAGCATAGCATCTTTAATCATCAGAGGCCTAGTGGTCGAAAAACAAACACATTCACCGTAAGGTGAAGTGTGCCCACTTAGTCCCCGAGCCTGGTAGTAGGTTAAGTAAGCACGTGGTGCCAGGGTCTAAAAAGAAATCCCAATTAAGTTGAGAACCCAATCGTCGTACAGGCGATACGAGATGCACCGGCAGGTGCATCGTACCGATGTAGTCCCCAAGCTTGCTAGAAGGCGAAGTATGAACCTTGTAGTAAGGTCTAAATAAAAGCCTCTCAACTGTATGTGAGTACAAATCACATGTAGCCGAGGAGAACAATTCTTCGATCAGTGGTCGGGATATCCCCCGAGCACACCAGTTGTCGGAGCAGTCTCCGAGCACGATAGTGGTCGTAGTAGTCCCCGAGCATGTTAGTGGTCGGAGCAGTCCCCGAGCACTTCAGTGGTCTGGGCGATCCACGAGCACGGCAGTGGTCTGTGCAGTCCCCGAGCACAGCAGTGGTCTGGGCAGTCCCCTAGCACAGCAATGGTCTGGGCAGTCCCCGAGCACAGCAGTGGTCTGGGCAGTCCCCGAGCACAGCAGTGGTCTGGGCAATCCTTGATCCATCCGTAGCGCGAAACGGGCATCTAAAACGCGAACGCCATTGATGTATTTATTCGGTGTATTTATTTATCTCTATTCTCTGCCAAGTCCAGTCTAACATGCCTGGTCAAAAAAGCAAATGGGTATAGGACGTCATTCTACTCTTTTCTGGCAAACAGTCGCTTGGCACCTGTATGGAGGCGCGTCAGTGTGGGCCCTCTTACACTATTAACGAAGAGGCGCGTACACTGGTAACGAAGGAGCGCGTTTATTGGCGTAGATCTCGAGGTTGTGTGAACAACCGTCTGCGGCGCGCGTGCGCACATCTCCCAATAATCTCGGGCGGACGAAACGACGGAGCTCTTTGTTTTATATAATGTAGATCTGGTAAGTTACTCACACCGTTCCTCATTTGTCATTCGCCGCCGCAACCCTCTTCTTCCTCCTGCCAAACCCTATTCCTCCGAAAATCGTCGCCAATCCCCTTGCCACCGCATCCACCCCCTTAGTAAGGACAGACTAATGGTGAAGAGAGACACCCAGAAGAAAGGTGGGGTCATGGCGAAGGAATGGTGGAAGTCACGGAGCAATGAGCAGACCATCGAGGACCTCGTCGCCATGGGAGTGCTCCACAACAAGGCACTCGCGGGATGGCGTGCGCCGAAAGGAGAAAGCTTCCCCAATCCACAACCAGGTGAGATTGTGGTTTTCGAAGACTTCTTCAAACGGGGTTTCGGGATTCCAGTGCACCCTTTCCTTCAGGGTCTCTGCTTGTACTACGAGATTGAGATTTGCAATCTGCATCCCAATTCGATTCTCCTTATCTCCACCTTCATTCATCTCTACGAGTCTTATGGTGGCTTCCAGCCCCATTTCGACCTCTTTCGCCACCTGTTCTGTCTTCGGAAGAAAGGGAGCGGTGGCTCGAAGATAGCCGGAGGCGCCTACGAATCTGCTGTGGTGGCATGAAAGCACAATACTTGCGCCCTGGAACACCTCATTTGGATGAGTGGTACAAGAAGTGGTTCTACATCCGTGAAGAGCCGAACACCATCACCCTATGGTGACGTGGGGTGATTCGAGAAGAAGAATAGCTGGACAGAAAAGCCCAAGAACCTGGAGCAGATCGCCGAACTGCTCGGGATGATCCCATGGGGAAAGCTAGATGGCCCAAGTGTGATCGGGAACTTCATCAGTCGAAGGATCTAGCCCTGCCAAAAGAGGGTTCATCCAGGCTTCGAGTACCAGGGAAGCGCCGATCCGATAAGAACCAGGAAGGAGCCGCTCGACAAGACAGAAATCAAAGCCAGGATTGGGGAGCTATTCAACCTGGCCGATCCCAATTACGTCGGTGAACGACATCGAGCACGCCTTCAAGCTGGCTCGACCTCCCCAAAGGTAATTGATGCCTCCTTTTAGCGTAGAGTCATATTGTAACAAGAAATTGGTTGTTGCCCCCGCTTTGTGTCGCGATGTAATGGGTCGTGACCGGGCAGCGATGTTAAATGTCGCCTCCCCGGTGTAGATTGGCCGCAAGTCGCCGACCCAGCCCTTTGAGACTAAGCGCCGGGACCGACGAGCGTCCACTGGCGGCTTTTCGAGCTCGCGGAGGAGGACGCACCGACCGAGCGGCTGGCAAGCGTCCGCGGCCGACAAGCGACGTAAGCTATCTTCCCACAGCCGGACGACGAAGCGGAGGATGCGGACATCTTCCGGCTCGTCCCTCAAAGAGGAGAAGACAAATGGGGTCTTCAGAGAGGTGGCTCCTCCGTGCGGCGAGTGGTCACATCACCGACCATCGCAACACATAGTACAAGCGAGGGAAACATCGGGCATCAAACCCGGACGCGCTGTACCATAGGTGGAAAAAAGACGGTGGAGCTCACGAGACGCACGCGGGCGAGGGGACGGTCAAAGCGACGCACCTTTGCCACATCATTCCGCAAATCGAAGGCGTGAGTATCTATATCTTTGATGTAAGCTTGTAATTTGCATTGGATACTATTATCTTCTGAAATTGTCTACGATATATTAGGTCGGCGTCCACCGAGAAACCCGACCAGCTAGCCGGGTGCGGCACAACCGCCAATGCGGCGGGACAAAGCGCCTATGACCGGCCGTGGAGGAGCCTATAGTAGGAACTCCGCTGGACCTCAAAGAAAGCGGACGACGACGCCCGATCCCGGCGGTGGTCGAGAAGAACAACCGAGCGAGTACAAGTGCTCGAGCACGAACCCCGCTAAAGCGGATACCATGGCGCCAAGGGAGCGGATCTAGCCGAGGCGAGCAACGAAGTGGCCCCCGAGCATTACGCCGATCGCGACGGCTCGTGGAAAAGCCACGGTGGTTGTGGAGTCTGCAGACTCAGACCAGCGCCGCCTCCCGAACGGGGAGGTGAAGAGGAAGAAGTAGAAGAGGTCTGGCCGTCCCTAAGATGGGCAACAACAACATATATATGTGGCGCTATCGGAACGACGGATGGGTTATGCACGAAGAAATCCCAGAGGTCGAAGAGACCCTAAGAGTTGAACAGGCGTAGCGCCCGGTGACGAAGTCCGGTACATTTGGCTTGAATCCTTAACCTGTTATGTAGTCGAGGCGTCGACTTAGCTTGTCGTATGCAGGACTGATGAAAACCGCAAAATACCGAAAGAGGTGCTTCACCAGATTGAAGGAATCGCGGCAACCAATAAAGAAGCTGGCGGCGAAGTGGAACGCTTGCGGTGCCAACTTGAAACCGCCGACCGAGGAGAGGATAGATCGAGAAACAGAACCAAAACACAGTCATTGACTCAACAACAAAAATTTGGAGAAAACAAGTAAAGTTTCATCTTATCATAACAAGTGCAGGACTTGTGTTGTTGTATTCTTGGTAGTAGCAATGGTGTAAAGGCGGGTTTAGAAGCTGAAGTGGCCCGCCTCAAAGGGAAAATAACCGTGTGACCGCAGAGTGTGGTCGCTGAAGGAGGACAACGTGAAGCTAGCACGCCTTGGCCGATCTCAACTCCAAGACCACACCAACAAAATGAAGGAGGAACTAAAAGGTAAGTATTCCAGATCACCTTTCACATTCTGTTGCCCACCTTGCCATGTCGTGTTTTCACATTTGATGTCTTGTCTTGTGTTCAGCTTTTGAAAGTCAATGCCAAGAAGCACCTAGAGGCCGTGATCGAGAGCGTGATGACTGGAAAGCACGATGCCTCAAGGCCGCCGAGGAGGCGGGACACGTGGGAGAAATGGTGCCAAGAAGTGGCAAGCGGCATTGTGCCGATCCTCGACCTTATAGACAGCGCCACAGAGGAAGAGCCGAGGACACGCCAGCTCGGATGGTCGAGAGATGCGAACAAGCGTGGGGATGGTTTAGGAGTTCATGAAGGAGAATTTGGTGAGTACACGGGTGCCCATGTACTAAGCATGGTGCGTGCCCACTATCCCCGATCGATCTCAAGCGCTGGAGGCTGGGTACCCGAAGGAGGTAGACCCAGAGACAAGGCGGAGGAGCTTCGGATGGCCCAGCTAGACTTGTCGTCAAAGATAATTGGCGATATTAACTTTGTGTGGAGGTGGGACAAGACACTATAAGATAGCATACGCCATCGACGAGTCGGTGGAAATGCCATCGGTGCGAGCCAACCAACGGGCTCATGGTCTCGACCAGCCAGAACACCGTGAGGCCATCCCCTTGACTCAACTAGCACAAGAGTCCACGAGACTCGAGTAGGGTATCGAAGCGGCGAGCGATAAGTGCCATGCGCCCGACCAGCCAATGTAATAGGCTCAGAGGCTGTAGAAGGAGGACATAGTTGTGTTATTGTGAACTTGAGCCTCTTGAGCAAGCTTGTAATAACGTGAATCGTATATTATTATAAACTTGTTTGCTTTGTATAAAGCGTATTTAAGCTTGATACTTTATGTTGGTGTAACTAAGTAAAAACGTATTAACGTTCTGTTTAGTTGTACCATCGTGCTCGACACATCATCCCGAAAAGTTTGTGCGCCCTGGTTTTCCATGTGGTCGAGTGTAAGGTCACGGTGACTGTGCACACATAGACGCAGAACAAGTTAAACCAAGGGGACACGCCGATCACCGTAACGTAGAGAACGGATCCCATGCACATAATGGGAGGAACCGGAGACAGAGCCTGCTCCAAAAACCGTAGAAGGGGAGGTGGTCGGCTTTTACTGGCTGAGTTAGAATAACCATAAAACTCGAAGTGACACATTAGAGTGCTCGAAGAAATCATAAGCGCTTTATTGAAATAAATCAAAAGTACAAAAGGAGTACATATCTCAGTAGTTAAGCATAGAAACGTCTAAGCTTGTCGATGTGCTAAGAGTTTGGTACGTCCTGCGTCTGGCCCCAAAGCTAACTTTGTAAGACGTTGGTCGTGTGACTTCCTTGATCATGAATGGTCCCTCCCATGGGGTTGCAAGTTTGTGGACACCACTGGTTCGTCTTCCACTTCAGGACCAAATCTCCGACCACGAAGAACCGCTCTTTAACATTTTGTTGTAGTACTGCGCAAAAAAAACAAAGAAGGTATTTGGTGATACGTACACAAGAATCGAGCCTTTTCTCTTCTGTATTTGTTTACTTCTAGCTCCCGTACTTCATTGACCTTGCCCTCGTCGAAGTTCTCTACCCTTCTTTGGTGCGAAAGCTATATCTCGATGGGAGGATCGCCTCGGTAGCGTAAACCATAAAGTATGGTGAGGCGCGGAATGTTACGACTGGGCTGAGTTCGGAGGCCCCAGACCACGGCTGGTAACTCCTTGAGCCATCTTCCAGGGGCTTTGTCGTTTTCTCTGTACATCCTCTTCTTCAATGCGTCCAAGATCATGCCATTTGCCCGCTCGACTTGTCCATTAGCTCTAGGGTGCGCCACCGAGACGTATTTTACTACTATGCTCCTTTCATCGCAGAAGTCCCAAAAAGCGTTCCCGGTGAACTGAGTACCCAGATCGGTGATGATGCTGTTGGGTATGCCAAAACGGTGGATGACCTGGTCAAGGAACATGATGACCTTTTACGAAGATGCTGCACCAAAGGCATGTATTCTATCCACTTAGAAAATTTGTCAATCGGCACAAAAACACATGTAAATTTCCGAGAGCGGTTTGAAGGGCCCGATCATATCCGATCCTGAAGATGCAAAGGGCCAAGAGGTCGGTATCGTCGAATCTCATGTCTTTGGTACGTGGATTCTTTTAGCAAAGAACTGACAACCCTCACAGTGACGGACTAGCTTCTCTGCGTCGGCTACTACTGACGGCCAATAAAACCCTGCTCGGAAAGCCTTACCGACCAGTGTTCTTGAGGCCACGTGGTTGCCATAGGAGCCAGAGTAGATTTGGTCCAGGAGACGTTCGCCTTCTTGGGTTATACACTTCATCAAGATTTATTCCTTTGCGTTTTTGCGCCATAACTTGCCATCGACGAGCAGATACTGCTTACTGCGATGCATTAAGCGCTCATTTTCTGTCCGATCAGTATAACCGCTGCCATCTGTTAAGTACTTGATGAAGGGTACTCTCCAGTCTGGCTCATGAGTGGTCGGAGGCGGCTCGGTTGTGCTTGGCGCCGGAACCGTAGCCACCAATTGCTGGTCCGGAACTTTGTCGACCATGGAATCTTCCTCTTCGATGGAAGGCGTGAGCAGGTCTTGGACGAATACACCATGTGGGATTTTGGCTCGAGATGATCCTAACTTTGACAAATAAGCATCCATTTGCTTGGTTCTTGTCCCGGACCACATGTATGTACTCGATGCCATAGAACCGCCTTCCAGCTTTCTTATCGATTTCTGATGTCGTCCATCTTTTCATTTGGTCGTGTCCCGATCCTTGTTGAGTTGGTTGATGACCAGAGCCGAGTCTCCGTAGATGTAGAGACGTTTGACACCAAGCTCAACCGCAATGCGTAAACCATGCAGGCATGCTTCATACTCAGCGGTATTATTAGATGCTGGGAAATAAATCCTGAGCACATACCGGAGCTGCTCCTTGGATGGTGACACGAAAAGAACCCCTGCTCCCGCACCGTCAATTGTGAGAGAGCCATCGAAGTACATCGTCCAATATTCATCGGATTCCGGAGAGTAAAGCGTGTGAAAGTCATCCACTCGACGATGAAATCGACGAGTGCCTAAGACTTGATTGTAGTACGGCTTGCGAATTCCAAGGAGAAGGGGCATAGCTCCATTGCCCATTTGACGATGCGCCCATTCGCATCCTTATTGCGAATGATGTCCCCCAAAGGGTACTCGGTCATGACCACCACACGATATCCGTCGAAGTAATGTCTCAACTTTCGGGATGTTATCAGTATGGTGTAGAGCAGTTTATGAATCTATGGGTACCTGGTCTTAGATTCGTTGAGTACCTCACTGACGAAATAAATTGGCCGCTGAACCTTATAGGCGTGGCCCGGCTCGTCGCGCTCGACCACCATGGTAGTGGAGACCACCCGATTGGTTGCTGCAATGTAAAGTAGGAGGGTTTCGTCTTCTCTAGGAGCAGTGAGGACTGGAGGTGATGTAAGGTAATGTTTTAGGCTGCGTGAAGGCGCTGGCGTCGCTTCTTCCGACCACTCAAACTTCTCGGATGCTTTGAGTAGTTTAAAAATGGTAACCCTTTTTCTCCTAATCTTGATATGAAGCGGCTTAGAGCGGCCATGCATCCGTAAGCTTTTGGACATCCTTCACCTTTTAGGAGGCTTCATGTCTAAGACGGCTTTGACTTTCTCCGGATTAGGGCGTATGCCGTCGTGAATCCATTTGACGTTGCCTAGCAATATACGGAAGGAACACCAAAGATGCACTTCTTTGGGTTTAACTTCCATTGGAATGTATTGAGGGTCATGAAGGTACGTTTGAGGTTGTCAACAAGGGTATGTGCTTCCTTGGTTTTGACAACTACATCATCCACATAGGCCTCTACTAGGTCATCTTTTATCTCGCTCATGAGGCGGTGCCCGAATAAGCGGCGTTGGTATGTAGCCCTGGCGTTCTTGAGCCCGAACGACATAGTCGTAGTAGCGATGGCGCCAAAAGGCGTGATGAAAGACGTCTTGATCTCGATCGTCTTTTTGAGAGCGATCTGGTGATAACCGAGTAGCAATCGAGAAAGGAAAGCAGCTTCGCAACCGGCGGTTGAATCCACGACCTCGTCTATGCGAGGTAAGCCAAGGGGTCCTTAGGGCGGTGTTTGTTGAGATCGATTGTAATCAACGCACATTCTCCATTCATTATTCTTTTTGCGTACAAGAACCGGGTTGGCTAACCACTTCCGGATGATACACTTCTTTAATGAATTTGCTAAAAGCCATGTAACTTCTACCCAAATCGCCTCCTTTTTGTCGCATAAGTTTAAACGTCAAGCTTCGCTTGATAGGTTTGGCCTTCTTGTTGACATTTAAGGAGTGCTCGATCAAGTTTCGAGGTACACCGGGCATGTCGGCAGGTTTCCATGCGAACACATCCACATTGCTCCTCAAAAACCCGATGAGCGCGTCTTCCTATTTGGGATCCAGGTTGGCCCCGATAAGGGCCGTTTTGCTGGGGTCGCCGTTGACCAGCTGGATCACCTTGTGCTCCTTTGACTTGATATTTTGCGTGGAGTCTCGAGCTCTGGGATCTCCAGGTGGTCGGCTGAGGTCTTCTTAGCGTCGAGCATGGTCTCGGCCATGCAAATAGAGAGGTCGTGGGCCTCTGCTATTTTGAAACTATCGTCTTCGCAGGTGTAGGCTGCGTACACGTTACCTCGGAGGGTTAGGACTCCTTTCTCGGTAGGCATCTTGAGCACCAGATACCTATAATGAGGTATGGCCATGAACTTGGTGAGCGACGGTCGACCAAGAATAGCATGGTAGGTGCCGTCGAAGTCAGCGACCACAAAGTTGACGTAATCGGTGCGGAAGTGGTCCGAGGTCCCAAACTGCACAGGTAGCGTGATCTGCCCGAGAGGTGTAGAGCTCTGTCCGGGAAGGACACCCTAGAACTGTGCCTCGTATGGCTTAAGATCCGCCTGAGCTATCTTCAGGGCGGGCAGACTGTTCTTGAACAGTATATCAATGAAGCTGCCGCCGTCGATCAGTACTCTATCGAACTGGACCTTGTTGATACAAGGATTGAGGACCAGGGGAAAATGTCCTAGCTCCGGTATTGCGGCCCATTGGTCCTTCCTACTGAAAGAGATTTCGCGGTGAGACCACGGAGGGAGCCGGGGATCGGTGAGCAGGTTATCGGTGTTAGCCACGTTCAAACAAGCACGGGCGAGCAGCTTGCGTTCCCGCTTGGTCTCGATGGACACTTTGCCTCCGATGATGGTGTGCACGCGATCGGTTGGCTTGACGTACTTGTGACGAGGGTCTGCATCGTCGTCTTCGTTATCCTCGTTGCGCTGTTCTGCTACATCGTTAGGCTTGTCGGCTGTATCCGGAGCCTGTTGACGTGTATAGATAGACTTGAGAACGCGGCAATTCTCCATGGTATGGTTTGACTTAGGATGGAGCTGGCGGGCCCCTTCAATGCTTTGGCATAGTCGTCTTCGTAGTTATGACGTCCGCCACCCTTTTTTTAACGGTATTGACCTCGCCGCCGTCTTCTTCCGAAGCACGCTTGCTCTCCGTAATCGTTCTGGCGATTACGTGCTGATTACGTCGGTCGCGGTGGTCGCGGAGTCATTCTGGTTGGTTGCGGCGGTCAAATCGTCGCTCCGACCACGGTTGCCACGGTAGTCGCCGTCGTGGTGTGAGGGTGGTCGGAGCGTGGAACCCTTGCTGCTTCTTCAATAATTATCTTCTTGGCGTCGTCGGCATCCGCATATTTCTTAGCGGTGGATAGGAGCGCTGTGACCGACTCAGGTCTCTTCCGGAGGAGCTTGTCTCTTAGGGCGTCGTGGAAACGGAGGCCAGTGATGAAAGCCTCGATTGCCTCGTTGTCGGAGATTGATGGGACCTTGATGCGCATCTCTGAGAAACGCCGGACGTACTTTCATGATGGCTCATCTTTCCGATCTCGGATCCGTTGCAGATCGTACTTGTTGCCCGGTTGTTCTCAAGTAGCGATGAAATTGTCAATGAAGGCTTGCTTAAGCTCCTGCCAAGAATCAAAGTAGTTCGCCGGTAAGCTGACCAGCCATTGGTGACCTGCATGGCCAATAGCGACTGGGAAGTAGTTAGACATGACGTGCTCGTCAGCCATGGCTGATCTGCACGTGGTTTCGTAGAGCATGACCCATAATTCGGGGTTTTCTTTGCCGTCATACTTCTGAAGTTTCTCGAGCTTAAAATTCTTGGGCCATATGACTTGGCGAAGGTGTGGAGTAAACTACTTCAAGCCCGGCGGACCGTGGGCAGTGTCATACTCCATACGGCGATAGCTTTCGTGGGATGCTCGATCGTCAGCTCTCTGGTTGATGCGAGCGCGCAGATCGCGTCCACCGAGGTAATGGCGGAGATCGTTATTGCCATCGCGGCGATCTCGATTGCCATCTGGATTAGCCCTGCGACCACGGTTATCACGACGATTGTCGCGGTTGTCTTGGTGATTATCGTCTCGGATATCGCGACGGTTGTCCTCCCGACGGCGATTACCACCATCATGGCCACCGTTTCTGCCTCGATGGTTGTCTGACGGGTCGTTGTTGCGTGAGCCACGTGGGTTGAGTGGCTGTGAGCGGCTGGAAGTCGCGGCGATCGTGGCTTGACTCGACCGAGACGGATGGAGCCGGACTTGATTTACAATCTCTCTGATGCAGGCCATGGCGCCGTCGATAGGCTTGTATTTCATCGCGAACCGCTTGGGTTTCGGGGTGTTGGGTAGCCGTTGCATTGTTGCCATGGCGGCGGCTACATTGGCACTTGGAGTCACGAAGACCTGTTTGTCCCCACCCTATCGAAAGCATCGTTGAGGTCGCGTGGTGGACCACGATGCGTCGCGCCTCTGATCCGCTTCGGCCCGATTTGTCGGCGATTGAGCGGTCAATATTAAAGCGCTTCGCAGCGCGGTCTTTTCTTGTTCTGTTTCGCCAACCGCGGCGGTTCGTCATTCTCGACAACATGGATCAAATCCCTCGTCTTGGCGGGAAAGATGGGAATTGTGAAAACCACGGGCGTGGTCCGGCAGATCCAGATCGCATTTGGTGCCGTCATCTTCGTGATGTGAAGCTTCGGTGTGTCTGAGATGCTTTAGATGCGATGCCGAAGACGAGGAGGTGGAGTCGCCCTCTTGAAGCGTGTGTGGACGGATCCTTCTGATAATCTTGATCCGGATCATGTTGATGAAGTCGCGCGGCTTCGCCGAGGTCGGCGCATAAAACATAGATCCAAGCGGCGTTGTGGGTTATCTGGCGTGTAGCCGGAGGCGGCGTTCGCAGCCGTAAGGCTGGACCTAGTGGTTCTCCGTCGAGGTCTGCGTACTCGGAGAGCCGGAGACCCGCCACGAAGGCGGTGGCGGCGATGAATGAGCGCCTTCAGAGTAGATAAGACCACGAGATCTGTACCAAGTCGTGCGGGACGGTGGTCCGAGTTGGTCGGTAGATCTGTTGTGGGGAGCGGTTACCGCTTCGTTAGGTTGACTTTGAATCGTACTTACCGAGCTAGGGTTTGTTGAGTTTGGTGCCGACCCGATCGATCGAGCTGAGCAGGTCGGTGTTGTCGATCCGCTTCCCTTTGTAGCGGGGAAGCGGACGACGAGTCGTCGGCGTGGCTGAAGATGATGTAGGCGTGGTCGGAGCCAGATGTACCGTGGTCGAAGCCAGATCCACCGTGATCGGAGCCAGACGTACCGTGGTCAGAGCCCGACGTACCGTGGTCGGAGCCAGATCTATCGTGGTCGGAGCCGTAGCCGATGTAGGTGAAGCAGTGGTCGGCGCAGATCGAATCCACGCCTCCTCCGTGGTCATGACGATGAAGCCGTCGAGCCGGTGGTCCAGTGATTCGCCGACGGTGAACGTGAGGCCGTTCGGCGTAGCCATGGAGCCGGAGGTGATGACCGTCTTGTTTGCTTGGAGAGCAGTACGCACACCCCCTACCTGGCGCGTCATCGTCGATGAAATATGGTCGGCGATCTACCTAGGGGTATGCCCAAGGTAGTAGATTATCGGCGCATGTCATGCGCAAGCCACAAACAAGACGGTGACGCAAGAGGCGCATACCGAGGTTTTATCTAGGTTCGGCCGCCAAGAAGGCGTAATACCTACGTCCTGCGGTCGATTGTATTGTTTGTATGTTAATGAGAGATGTTTTTAGAGGATCCCCGCCCGCCTTTATATAGTCCGGGGGCAGGGTTACAGATCTGGAAACTAATCCTAGCCAGTTACAATTACCATATGTGGCCGGATAAGGATTCCTATTCTTAGCCTGTTCGGGAGGTCGATCGTATCGTGGATTATTTACTGCTTTGGCTGGTTTGGTGTGAGAGAAAATATCTTTCCCGGTGGAAATTTACGATCGTTTACGAGCAAGCTTAACAGTTTGTCTAACGACCGAGATCACGCTTGATCGCCAAATCCGCTTTTAACTCCTTACGCGCAGACTCCAACCGGGTTGGTTTGGGCGTAGCGTCGTCTTCGGATGGACGGACCCATCGATCCAGCCGCCCAAGCTTAGCCGTAAGGGTATAGGGGTAATACCCCACAAACTCCATTTTGTCTATTGAAAAAGAAAACTTTATATTTTAGGCACAATTTCATCCATGAATTATCAAAATTATAGATGTGCTATTGTTTCAAGATATCCATGTATTATTAAAGAATAAATATTGTCTGATGCAAATGTAATTGCTCCCACAAATATCATTTAGCCGGATATATATATATATATATATATATATATATATATATATAAATGGTACCATTATAAGGTAACATTAAAAATATGAGCTTGGAATTATTAATGGCCATGAAAGAGTTTTTGGACGAATATTATTTTCCTATCTCCAATCGCTGGTGGTGTTGAAGCTAACCAGGTGCAACGGTGCAGCGTTCCACGAACGTAGACAAAATTTAATTGAAAATAAAAGTTTAAAGGACAAGATACACTTTGATGGATTATAAATGAAATTGAGCCTAAAATGCAAAGTTTGAGGACTAAAACAATGATCTTCATAGTTCTAGGATGAAATTGAGCCTAAAAGTAGAGTTTGAGGACTAAAACGGTCAATTTAAAAGTTTAGGAACGAAGCTGAGTTTCGAGTAATAGTTGAGGGACTAAAATGGTTATTGTGATAACATAACCATTAGGACTTGGGTTAGCACAACCCAAGGGAAAAGAGGACATTCTAGGGTCAGCACAACTGCACAACAACATTCTAGCTAGTGTGCTCCAAATCAACGATGGTGGTTGCAGTTGAGAGGTCAAGTGTAAATAACTCTGTGGCTTATGACCAAATTTGACACATCGGAATTTCTTATGTTAAAATTGGAATATCCATCTAAATATTTTGGCTCAGACGAGATGGCAAAGTTTGAAAAATCATAATACTTTGACACATCAGAACATCTGATGCAAGTATCGGAACTTCTAATTCATTCTTTTTGAATCAACCCACGGTTGATCCTACCAGATTGGCCGACAGCAAGGCCCAATTTGAGCCCCCAAAACAAAATTTGCGGGTGCACAATGTAACCTTGTCTTGGGCTTTGTATTTGACGGTGTTATCTCACATTTCCACAGGGCTAAACCTGTTTTGTTGCACATTTAAAGAAGAGTCTAACTCCCTGAGGTGCTCAAGTGTGAACAAACAAATTTGGTTATTAAAAGAAATAGTTGATGTCAAATATTTACACTACATTGACAGTTTAGCACACAATAATATTCTATGATTTGAGAGAGCAATAATACATTGAGATATTAGAAGATTTGTAGTATTTCATTCCTTTTACCATCCACACTTATTTATTATTTTATGTGAACAAGGTAACATTTCACAAAATGATATGGATATAATCTTGCACATGGATTAAAATATTTCTATGATATATTCTTAGAATTGTATATCTAAACAAAGACGACAAAAAGTGAAAAAATAGTCCTTTTGTAATGAGAAAAAAAAAATTTAAGCACTTTTTTATTTCCATTTTTTGTTTATTTAAAGGACAACACGATTTAGTTTTAGTAGCTTATTCAATATGTTTCCAATAATGTCCAAACGAGATCAATGTGAAACCAAGAACATTTTTTTGTTGAGGTAGCCATGTTCGCTTGAACTTATCAGCCATGGTACATTGTTTTTCTCTCACAACAAATCAGCGAACAGTACTTTTCAGCTTGGCTTTTCAGCGAAGCGAACAGTTTACATATATCTTTGATCTAGGTTACTACTACCTAGTACTTGGCGACCAAATTTCACATGTTGGAATTTTTGATAGTAAAGTTGGAATATCCTAATAAATGTTTTGGCTCGTCCCAGAACATCAGATATTTATTTCTAATTTTGGGCAACTTGAGAGCACAATTTTCTGAAAAATGATATATCATGATGCATTAAAACTTTCTATGAATAGTAACATCGGAACTTCCAAATAGCAGCAATTCAACTTTCTACAAAACAATTATTAGGACTCGTGTTGTGTTCTGTAGATCACACTGCAGAGTAAAAAAACAGTGAGAACTCGATGACAATGAGCTACTCCCTCAGTCATTTTTTTAACTGTCGTTCTCAAGTATCCACGAGTCAAATATATTTAACTTTAATCAAATATATATGAGATTATTAATATATATGATACGTATTAAGTATTATTAGACTAATCATTAAATATATTCTTATAATATATATTTATTCATAGATATAAATATCTAGACGACATTTTAAAAGGGACAGAGAGAATGGTTCTTGCCCAGGCGATGGAAGTGATGGAAATCGAAATCATGTCATTATGCTATCTGACTCATGCGCATTTTCCAGAATGTTATTATTATTATTATTATTATTATTATATTATAAGATAGCTAAGACGCTGTATAAGTCCGCAGCAGCCTATAGCCCATGTAAATGGCCCTACCAGCAAGGGCCTTTTCTTCTTCCTTTGCCCCCGCCCCCCCAGATTGCGCGCTCTCTCCCTCAGAGCCTCACTCTCGGCGACGACTACGCCAGGTCGCCAGGTGCCCAGGTCTTCTTCAGGTCCAGGTCGCTGCAGCCCGACACTAGTTGCCCGGCCGGCCTTCTTTGGACTCTTCGCCGGCGACGAGCACCACCAGGTACGCCCACCTTTTGGTCTTCCCTTCCTGGTTCCTGTGTGCGAAACCGAGCACCCAAACCCTAACTTGCTATTTGTATTCGGATCTGATCTACTGGGTCCGCCCCTGATTTATTTGGGGGTAGTATTCCTCATTTTTGGCAAAAGAGGAAGTCCAGCCAGATCCTCTATTCTCCCCCTGATTTCCAGCAGCTTCCAAAACTTTCTAAAGAAACAAGAAACAAGAGTCTAACACACAGCTCGTGATCCTTTGTGCCAGGGCAGCAGACGGATGGCTTCGTCGGTGCCGGCGCCATCGGGGTCGGTGATCACCGTGGCATCGTCTTCTTCCTCAGCAGCCGCGGCTGCGGTGTGTGGCACGGGCTCGCCATGCGCTGCGTGCAAGTTCCTGCGCCGCAAGTGCCAGCCGGACTGCGTGTTCGCGCCCTACTTCCCACCGGACAACCCGCAGAAGTTCGTGCACGTGCACCGTGTCTTTGGCGCCAGCAACGTGACCAAGCTGCTGAACGAGCTCCACCCCTTCCAGCGCGAGGACGCCGTGAACTCGCTCGCCTACGAGGCCGACATGCGCCTCCGCGACCCCGTCTACGGCTGCGTTGGCGTCATTTCCATCCTCCAGCACAACCTACGCCAGCTCCAGAAGGACCTCGCCCTCGCCAAGTACGAGCTCTCCAAGTATCAGGTGATGTACATGATGATCGTCGACATACCATCCATCTCACACCGTACCACATATTGTAGAGATCACACATGAGCGAACGTAGCTCGCGTCGGCGGCTAATTCCTCGCTCTTCGTTCTTCCTTGCAGGCGGCAGCGGCAGCTTCTGCGTCCACCCCGCCGACCGGGCCGCAGGCGATGGCAGAGTTCATCGGCAACGCGATGCCGAACGGTGCGCACAACTTCATCAACATTGGACACTCGGCGGCGCTGGGCTCCCTCGGAGGCTCCGCCACCGTGTTCGGGCAGGAGCAGTTCGCCAACGCGCAGATGCTGTCCAGGAGCTACGAGGGCGAGCCCATCGCGAGGCTGGGGATCAACGGCGGCTACGAGTTCGGGTACTCGACCGCGATGGGCGGGTCTGGCGCTGTTGTCTCTGGCCTCGGGACGCTCGGCATCAGCCCGTTCTTGAAGTCCGGTACCGCCGGCGGCGACGAGAAGCCCAGCGGCGGTCAGTAGGCGGTCCGTGTGATCGATCCATCAATCTTGTCAGGTTTGGTTTGGTTTGCATGCTGCCTGCACAGTGTTTTAGTCTGTTTTGCCTTCTGCTTCCGAGTAATTCTCGCGAGTTTGCTTCCGAGTAATTCGCGAGTTTGGTGGACTACGGTTAGTCCGTTTTCTTTGCTAGATGCACAATCATGCATGACTAATAAGGGTTTCTGCGTGATGCTAGTTGGAGCGTTCTTGTTCAAACACAACTGTTTGGATCTATATATTATTGATGACTAGGTGCATGCATATGTACTCTTGAGCACCAGAGCTTTTCTGAACCTCCGATCAACAGAAACCAGCATCTGTTTTGTCAAACTGTTTTGCTTTTAGATCGGGTACTTGTTAGTATCCATGCACAGCACACGGTGTGGTGAACAAATCTCTTTTCATATTTGTGTTGATCGTGTGGTGAACCTAAATGAACAGCTTCAGTTTTTTTTTCTTTTTTGATAAGGGTGCTCCTGTTAAATAGTTGAAACAGAAGAGACAACATCGGTTAGCAAATCCCGGAGAATATATCTTGGCACAGTCCTCTAATTTTCGACAAGTTTAAAAAAAAATAAACTATTTTTGAGGGCACACAGAATTTGGTGGACGTGCATCAATCATCATATATCATATATCATATGGTGGCATGCCTAATGTCCTGTAGGTGATGAACTTCACATATATCCGCTTGCACGACAATGTACTAGAAAGTTTCCTATGCCAAAATTAAGCGATTGGTATCAAGAGCACGCACGCACGGGTCTTCTCCTGTGAAGTATCAGTGTATCAGTATCACCAGCTAGCTAGCTAGCTATAGCTTGCGACAGTAGCAGCTACTGGGATATTTTGTTTCTTTTTTTTAACGTAAAACTGGTAGAAAACTGCCATTTAATTAATTAATTAATTAATTTATAAAGTAAGTAGAGCTTGTATAAAAGCATGCGTCCTGTTTGCTTCATCGTTTCTGTGGCTTATAAGCCGGCTGATGATGTTTTATTGTGAGAGAAAAACATTGTATTATGACTGATAAGTATGATTGATAAGATCAAGCGAACATGCTGCGTCAGCTCGCTACTAACACACAATTCCATTGTATTGGAATAATGTGCTGTCAGCTTGAACTGTACTAATATAAGTACGTACCCATAGGCCACAACATAGAAGCTTCTGTGTTGAAATAGTAGTAGTATTCTTTTTGTCTATTCATAAGTGGAAAAATTGTACAGTCGGTGTCAACCCTGCATTTAGCATGCAGTTTCTATTTACAACAGTATGTTGAACAGCTCCCATTTTTCGTGTCTAACAATCATGCTGTCTACATTTCAGCCATAGTACTCCATTTCATAGCCATATTGTTCTGTTTTTTTCCAGCTATATACCAACTGATAGACATTTGGAATTGTTTTTCTTTCAGGTTACTGACGTGAAGAAACGAAAAAAAAATATCCATGAAGTGCTGAAGACTAAGTGGAGTGCAAGGATTATCCTAAATGTCCACCGTTAGGACGGAGGGCTAATTTTCAGTCGATTTTATATGAAGAGTGCATGCATGCTTAATTATGTTGTTTAATTAATTAATTGCTTGTTTGTCAGTTACCACCTCCATCCCTCTAGCCTCCATCCACAAGATCGTCAGATATTTCATGCAAGCATCCACGCATGCGTCTTATGTTGTTGCTGTACTGCCAAAAAAATTGCATGCTTGTCCTGGACTTTTTTTCTTCTCGGACGACTAGCCCCCTTTTGTTTGTAGTTTCTACTACTCGGTCTCTACTCCATGTATTGCTAGGTTGGCTATACTATGAAGTTGACCTTTGAGAAGGTGCAGTTTGTTCTGAAGACCTGATGGATGCATGTGTGTGATTCTGTGTGATATACTGCTGCTGCGTGTATCTTTGCTTTGACTTGTGCTGAGCTACGTTGGATTGAACAAGGCATGCTAATGGCCTACGTAGAGAAGCTAGGTATGTCAGGCAGGAAAGATGTATGTATCATTGCATGCATGGAGATGGAGATCCTCACTGGCTCACTGCTAGACTCGACTCGACCTCGGCAAGCATTTATGAGCTCGCATGCATCTCTCTTCTTCCGCCCCGCTGGTTTTGCTTGCAAGAGAGGCCAAAACGGCAGAAGACTATAAAGTCTCTGCACTGACCATCCATCTCTCTGAGCCTGATGAATCTCCTTTCTGCTTCTTGGTTGCAGCACCGTACCACTGCTATTGCGTGGGCGCGCATATGATCCTAGATAGGGCTAGTAGTAGATGCTAGTAGACGGCCGGCGTCGCCCCCGTTGGATTGACTTATAAATTATATTTTTTTAACTAATGAATAGTATTTTTCTTTTACCATGCAATGGACGGCGAGCACCGAGCATCCCTGGATACTACGGCTGCTGGCATGCAGATGGTTAAGGCCGCGTTTAGTTCCGAAAATTTTTGACTTTTGGCTACTGTAGCATTTTCGTTTTTATTTGATAAAAATTATCCAATTATGGACTATTTAGGCTTAAAAGATTCGTCTCACGATTTCTCGGCTAACTGTGTAATTAGTTTTTTTTTCGTCTACATTTAGTACTCCATGCATATGCCGTAAGATTTGATGTGACGGAGAATCTTAAAAAATTTTGGTTTTTGGTTTGGAACTAAACCGGGCCTAAATAGCACCTCGATCGAGAGCCATCAAAATGTCACATCCTGATGCGGTACTGGTCAACCCAGATTGCATTGCGTTGCGATCCATCTTTTCGTGGTGAACCCAAAAAAGATCCCAGCGCTCAGCTTTAACTGGTAGGTTTAGGGTTCCTGGTGGGCAGGGCTAGCTAGGAGGAGTAGTAGCACGCAGCGCATCTTCAGCAGCCCCAAACAGCAGCAGCAACCACCTGTAGGCTGCAGCCAAGCCATTAGAAAAACAGGATTAAAAGGTCGTAATCGGGGGTAGCACTATTATTGCAGCAAAGCATCCCGCGCGCATGGCAAGCTCTGCGCGCACCGCAGTTGCTTGCTCTATTCCATGCATGCATAAATGCACGAATAGTTTTGCCCTGTGCAGGGGCGATGATAGTTGCACGAAGCTAGCATACCGCCTGGGCTGGGCTCGGGCTGACTAGCCCACTCACGCGGGCATTATTCATATAAACAGTGTCTTCTTGCCAGAATAGTATTTTCTTTTTTAATAACTCAGCCAAAACAGTATTTTAACTTATTTTTTAGCCAGCCGAATAGCATGAAGGCATGGCACGGCGCATGCATGCAACATGTATCGCGGCAGCAAGCAGCTAGCAGCACACTAGGGAAAAAGGCTGTTGCTGTGCGGAACCAGTGGTTAGTTTCCGTCCGGGCAGCTGAACGATCGATGCCGCCTCTCTCTCTCTCTCTCTCTCTCTCTCTCCCCCCGTACGTGCCTTCTGTTGCCTGAGAGTGCTCCTGCTTCTTAGCGGTTCGTTCGTTGACCAAGGTCGGGTCGGCTGACTGAAAATCGATCGGGGAATGCTGCTGTTTGACACGGCACAAGGCATTTTCCACGCAGTGACACTGTGCCAGGACACAACGACAGCAAAGGGAAACATGAGAGGGAGGGGGGAGATGCTGCTAGCAATTGGCAACGGCACCCATCATCAATGAATGTGTGAGAAGCGCGGGCAGGGCAGCAGGCCGCCCAAAAATGTCGTCCTGCAGGGAAAATTCAATGCACATCCCTGCATTCATAGCATAGCAGCATACGGGCAATGCCGCAGCACAGTCGCGCTGCGTAGGCGCATCGCATTGTCTAGCTAGCCCAGCCCCCAGTCTCTCGCAGACGCGCGCACAGTGCCATCTCTCTCTGGTCTCTGCTTCTGGTTTTGGTCTACAGTATGTAATAAACATTTGTCAAATCCATTTTGAACTGCAGTACTCTAAGTAACATTTCAGTAATCCACTCGAATTATTGGAGTATCTTTTTCTTTCTCCTCGTATAACGGCACAGTGACACTTTCAACAGTACCTGCATATTAAATATACTATACTCCTAGAGATAGAGATGCTAGTACTAATGAACGAAGTGGCATGCATGATGAGAGGCGATGGCGATGGAGATGGAGACGTACGCTGGCAAGTTTCGCACGGACAGAGACATGCACACACACAACTAGACGAGAATGATGCAGAGCCCAAGGGGCACAAGGCGTGCACAGGGCCGGGGATGCGATGCGTGCACTGCCACGGTTGGCTAGCTGGGGACTGGGGGGCCGTGGTACAACGTACAAGTACTCCTCTCCCTTCCTACTCGCATTCATTCATCAATTCAATTGGGGTGGATCGACGCGGGCGCATTCAGAGACGGAATGGACTGAACAACAAGCAGATTGTTGAAAGAGCCAAGAGGGAAGGATGGTGAAGGGGACGCACCGCACCGCGCCGCGCCGAGTCGAGCCGAGCGCAATGATGGCTCGGGCGGGGGGGTGCGATCGGCCGGAGGGGCCGGCGGCAATGATGACGATCGACGGTGGCAGCGACCAGCGCAGCACAGTGCGGGCGTTAAATGCGAATGCTTCGCCGGCCGGCCTCTGCACCCCTCCTGCCGCGCGCGGCGTCGCCCACGAGGCCTGGTCTGGCCACGCCACGCGCCTGTTGTGCCTGTGCCTGCGCGCGGCCACCCTCACACGTCTCCTCGCTCGCTCGCAGCCGGCCGCCGGGCGGGCCCCAGCTGCTCGATCAGCTTTCAGCCACCCAGTTCGTTTCATGGCTTCTCCGACTTATAAATCGACTGGCGTTGTTTTCGTTGCTAGAGAAAAACTCTATATTATAACTGATAAGAATGACCGATACAATCGAGTGAACTAGAGCTGAGCTGACCCACGCGGACACGCACCCACCACGCGGGGCCGGGGCGCGGCGCCAACATCCCTTTTGCCGCCCCTCGTGCCGTGGTCCAACCAGCGGAGTTTCTGGGCCGTTGGATAGAAACGATGGCCCATCCATCATCCATCGGCCTGTTCGCTTGGTCGTAAACGATCGTAAATTTCTAACCAGAACAGTATTTTTCTCTCACCTCAAATCAGCCAGCAGTAATAATCCACGATCATATATGATCGTTTCAGCCCCAGCCGAACAGGCTGCATGCCGCCGAAGCCGTCTTCGTCGTGTCTCTCTCTCTCCTCCAGTCTTGTCTCGCTCGCCTCCCCTGCCCCTGCCCGTCCGCCTGCCTCGGCCCATGGCCACTGTTGCCACGCACGCTCGTTCGTCGCTTCCCCCGTTGTCTTTGCGTTCGTCGGCTGGCGACCACTGTGCTGTGCACACCTCGGTGACCAGTGACCACCGACGACTTGACTAGCAATGGATCATGGATGGGATCGGTTCGGAGCAGCAATCAGCAGTGCCTGCAGCGCTCGGTCCAAGGGAGACTACCGGGCTACTCCTACCTGCGCATGCGCAAAGGCCCCTACCCACCGTCGACGCGTCTCGTCAGGCACTCACAAACGTGCGGCTGCGATCGGACAGGGGATCGTCAAATCATCCACCAATTTACGTGTCCACTGCACCCTGCCCGCGTTGGGAACACTAGCTGTTACGAGTAGTAGAACAGAGAGTCAACCAACAACGCTATCGCACGGTGAAAACTGCGGCGTTAAAAACATCAGGCATATAGGAGCGTGATGAGTACTGCTAGGACTAATGATGATGCTACTGTTACTACTATAGGTACCTGCAGAGATAATTCCGGTGGCCCCCGGCGCCGGCCGACACGCGGACACCTACGGGAGTAGGTGAAAGTTGTGATCTTTATCCTGTTTTTTTTTTCCTAATATTGACTGATTTATTACAAGAAAAAAATATTATTGATTATCTGAAAAAATACAACTTATAAACCCAAACCCAACGAACATGACGCTAGCGGTCGCCGTCGTGGTTTCGTGGACGCGGCTGCTGCTGGGTGCGCCGTCGCTCGCACTAATCATGACACTGCCGTTATCAGCAGCAGTACAGTGGAGTACTAGTAAGGAAGAAATCTCGTACATACTCAGCCGGTTGTTATCCACGTGAACCGGCTGAGTATCAGTTGCTAATCTTGGATCGGAGTTGGAAGGGATGGATGGGTGCTCACTGCTCAGCCAGTGTCCAGGGCATGTACCATACCATCCTTCCTGTCGACTGTCGTGTGTCGTCTTCGTCGTTGAAGCATGCATTCCTCGTCCTGGCGTTTGACCTGCACTGGTTCCACATCAACCGTCAACACTCATGGTGATCGTCACTCCTCGGGAGTAGTATCAGTGTACCAGCAGTAGCCACAGACGGCAGGATGACTGGACGGAGACAATTTTGAAATGTTTATTCCTGCAGGGAGGGGACTGGACAGGATGGTCTCCAGCTTCCACAGCGATGCTGCCTGGCCAAGGTCCTTTTTTATATGCCAAGCCTAAAAATTAGCCCAGGTATGAAAATAGGGCGAATGTACGCTAAGAAGGGTTAACGGACTCTAACCACCAGTTAGCTTTTATATTATTCCATAATTAACCTGTATTCAACATTTCTATTTGGTATCCAATGATATGGACGAACCGGTAGGCCCATGGATGTAAACAGGACATAATTACCGTAGTAACGGACAAAGACACCGATAGATTTTAGTCTATCGTAGGAGGTTAATATGGGCATGTTTGGATCCACCCAACTAAAGTTTAGGTATCCAGCTAAAATTTCTCCCTGCTAAACTTTAGCTAAGGTGTTTAAGTCCTCCAGCTAATAGACTTAGGTAAACTTTAGCTAGGTCTAGCTAGGTTTAAGTAGAAACTCAGCTAAACTTTAGTTGGTCTTTTAGCTGAGCCGTTTGGATCCCTATCAGCTAAATTGTTTGGTTCCCACTCCTAAAGTTTAGTCCATATCACATCGGATGTTTGGACACTAATTGGAGTATTAAACATATATAAATTAATTACAAAACTAATTGCACAGATTGATATTAATTTGCGAGACGAATCTATTAAGCCTAATTAGCTCATGATTTGACAATTGGGTGTTACAGTAAACATGTGCTAATGATAAATTAATTAGTCTTAATAGATTCATCTTGCGAATTAGTCACGATTTTCTGTAATTAGTTTTATTATTAGTATGCAAATATCCGATGTGATACCTGATATGACACCTCATAAACTTTAGTCCCTGAATCAAACATCCCTAACTAGCTAAAGTTTAGTTAGTGGATCTAAACAAACCCTATATTCGACTTTCACATCCTCCTACAAGGATTAAAACGACATACCCAGCAATTACTGGTTAGTGATGTTTTTGCTCCAGAATCACATATCTCATTTTAGTAGTTTTGACTTGGTGTCCTTGACAATTACTATTTAAAAGCTTTTGTGAAACAAACATTCAAGTGGCCCTTTAGCTCAGTTGGTTATAGGGATTTTTTTTAATTTTAACATTTTTTCGAAACTAATTTTAAATCTAACACTCTCGGTTTTTTTTAAACTAACACTTTTGGTCGCGCCTATTGCCCTAGCCAAATGTCTGTGCCGCGCCATGTATGGTGGCGCGGTAGAGGGCTGATGTGGCGGCGACCAGAAGCACTGACCGCTGACGTGGCTGGGCTCTACCGTGCCACCGATCTTGGCAGAGCCGGGTATAACCTCCGTCGCGGCCCGCGTGCCTGAGCAGTCGCCGTTCTCCGAGCAACGCAGCAAGGCAGCCTGGCCGCCGCGCCCGCCTTCGTCCGCGCCTGCCCGCCGCCGTGCACGTCGTCTGCCGTGGCCGCGTCCGCCCACGCCAGTCAGCCCGCCCGCGCCAGCAAGCCAGCCGTGTCCGCCCGCCGGCGCCAGCCAGGCAGCCAGGCAGCCAGGCCACCGGTCGCCGGGTGCGGCCGCCGCGCCCGCACGCCGGCGCGCCTCCCCCTCTGGCCAGAACCTCCGGTCACGCACGACGGCTGCCCTGCGCCCGCGCCTCCCGGCACGGTCTTACGCGCTGCAACGAGGTACTCCACTAATATAGTTAGCACAGTTAATAAAGTTAGTAAAATTATTAAAATATAGCTAGTATAGTTAGTAAAGTTAGTTAGTTTAGTTAGTATACGTAATATAATAAGTTAGTATAGGTAGTAAAGTTAGGTAGTTTAGTTAGTACAATTATAGTATGCCTTGTATAGATATTAATATTTGATTAGTTAGTATAGTTATAGTTAGAAAATATATTAATGTTAGTATGGACATTACGTACGATGATTTCGACGACTTAATGAAGTTTCTTAAAATGCTTCTGCATATAGATTGTTGTGTTAGAGTTTTGTACGGAGGAAGTGTTAGGAGAGAGGATGATATGTTTAAGGATATGGAAGAAGAATTGGAATGGTTTGATGAACCTCCTAGCTTCAACGACCTTTGTGTCCGTTTGAATATAAAGTTTGGCGGTGATTTCACACTAAAGGGGAGGTTTGATACTGGGAAGACTAGGGCACACTATGTCCTCATGCCCTTGCGCGACCCTGCTCACTGGTCCCGCTACACTAGGGTTCTCCAAGGTTCCAATGTGCCCATGGCTGAGGTGGTGGTGGAGAATGGGTACAGTATGCATGATGTTCAGGACGACCCGTCCATTGATGGTTTTGGAGGCAATGAAAAAGAATTAGTGGTCGAAGGGGAAGCAACTCAGGATAACATGGATTTGGACGGTCAGTTGACGTAGGAGCAGTTTCATTCAACTACAGTAGACTGTATAAGCAATGACTTCGATGTGAATGAGTTCGAACGGGAAGAGGAGGAGCAGGAGAAGGAGGACAGGATCGATGATGTAGTTAGCAGTGATTCAGACGATTCTGATGATGACCAAGGAGGTACAGATGCTATGGCAACAACAGCTGATGCCATGCCAGTACCGGTACATACTATGCCATTACTAGTACGAACTGAGGTTTTGCAAGGTGTCCATGCTTAGGGTAGACTAGTCACAGATTTGGCTCCAGATGATATCCCCTATGATTCATGGGCTAGAATTAGCGAAGCGCAGCAGTATGTTCCACCACCACCTTACACAGCGGCTGAGCTTGAGCAACTAAGGTTCAAGAACGTACCTTTCAGGGGCGTTCCGAACTATAGGGATGTCAGCATGATGGATATGACAGTTTGTGATATCGGTCTCCAGATGTGTAGGAATTTATTGTATAACCATGAGACAGAAACCCTTAGGAAGGGGATGATATTCAACACAATGTCAGAGATGAAACTCTTCCTTCAGGACTATGCTGTGTACCACCATAGACCGTACACCATCACTCATTCGGACCAGGAGTTGAGGTACCACTTGATATGCAAAAACGGTTGTCTGTGGAGGTTAAATGCACGAAGGAGATAGAGTGATGGCAAGTGGAGGATAACTAAAGTTGTTGAACCCCACACTTGCCTAGACAATAGGGGGAAGGAAAATCATCAGTAGCTCACTGTACGTTACCTTGCCCATCGTATATTGGGGCTCGTTGATGACAATAACGACATCTCGGTGTCTTCTTTACAACAGTCCATATTTGGATTCGTTAGGTACGATGTGACATGCGGAAAGGCTTGGCGTGCTAAGTAAATTGCTCTGGCGATTCGATGGGGTACTTGGGAGGAAGCGTACAACAGGGTGCCCCGCATCTTATGCGTAATGCATTATTACAACCCTAGCTTGAAATGGTTTGTGGACACCGAAGGGATGTTTTTTCGGGACCCATTGAGGCATGTCCTCTATCGTGTGTTCTGGTCGTTTGCGCAAATGGAACATGCATTCCAGTTTTGTCGACCAGTCGTACTTGTTGATGGCACTTTCCTGACAGGAAAGTACAGGGGCACCTTGATGATGGCTGCTGCTGTTGATCCTGAGGACCAGATAGTACCCGTGGCATTTGCTTTGGCAGAGGGAGAGAACAATGAATCATGGTCATGGTTCATGCGGCTTCTACGTGTGCAAGTGCTTGGCCCAACTCGCACTATATGTTTGATCTCCGACCGTCACGTAGGGCTTCTTAATGCTGCAGCTGAGCATATAGATGGGTTCCCGCCTCTAGTACATAGATGGTGCATGAGACACTTTGCCGCTAATTTCTGGCGGCGTCAGTGGAAGCAGGAGGTATGTGACAAGGTAAAGGCTCTATGTTGTGTACGTATAGAGCACCAGTTCAAGGAGACAAAGAGAGAACTAGACAAGATGGTAAATGCAGTGGGAAAGGCCTGGTTAGAGGCACAGATGGAACAGAAGGCTCAGTGGGCGTTAGTGAAAGTGCATCTAGACCTTTAGTGAGTTTTGGGTGATTGAATGACAACACGATTAAAGAACTAACATGTTTGCTAAGTGTTAGATAGGAAATTGATTATCTCACAGATACTTGATGAAATTGTATAAAGCCAAAAATGATGTATTGTTGTATAAACAATCTAGTTCAAGCACAAGACAACAATGCAAATGGAATTCATGCAAAGGCTTATTTATTGTGGGATTTCAATGATCTATGTGAAAGCAAGCACGATAAGAGTTAATTAATGAGACATGAGAGATTGCATATGGAATGGTCTCATATTTGAAGCTTGCTAAATTGAAATGAAAAAGGCAACAATACAAATGAATGGTTGATTTAACACAAGATGTGACTTGACGGCTTGAGATGGTGAAGATAGCAAGAAAAGGCTTCGAGGTACTAAGCAAGGGTGAAGGGCAAGTTTACGGCTTGATGGCCGAGGAACCTAGCTAGGGTGAAGAAGAAAGTACTTGCATTTAGTTGAGGTACTAATCAAGCTATGATGGCCATATTGATGTGGAGGATCAAATCTATATTGGACAAGTTGATTAAAGTGACTTGATGCATTTGGAGTTATTCATATTTGATGAATGGAATCAAGTCACGTGCTCAAGATGGCTATGCTCAAGTGACAAGATCAATATTGACATGTTGGCACCCTCACTTGATGAAGATTGAAAGACACGGCATCAATTTTAAAGAAGATCAACTCAAAAGGTTTAATTTCGTTTTTCTTTTGATCTTGAGTTAATAGGTATGCCGTACTATTAAGAGGGATGCAAGTTTAGGTGGTCTGAGGAAGATAGAGTGCTCAAGCATAATAAAGAAAATCAAAAGAGAGACACTCTAGCACTTCACGAGCACATAGAATAATTTTCTCGTCAGGATTGTCGGTGTCGGAAGTCCCAACGTAGCCGGAACTCCCGATACCGGAAGTCACGACTCTTAAGAATCGACGACTCCGGTCATAGCTCTGCTGGTGGTGATCGTGGACGTCGGAAGTCCCGATGTGAGTCGAAACCCGACAATGGAAGTCCCACCCAAGCCGGAGTCCCGACATCGATGGTTCTCGACCTCTTATGCTGTGCCCATCGGAAGTCCGACGTTAAATCGGAAGTTCCGACGTTATCGTCTCTCGAGTGGACTTTGACCTCGCGTGAAAAAGTGTTTTCTTCATACGTCGGAAGTCTCGAGATCTGCGTCGGAACTTCCGGACGTAGATCTGAACGGTTAGATTTTGCCTTGAAGTATATATACCCCTCTCCTTGTTTCTAACCGCTGCCCACTCATTTCATTACATTTAACACTCACCAAAACAACCCCAAGCATTCTAGGCTCCCTCTCTTCACTCCTTTGCTTCCAACTTCGATTCCCAAAGGGTTTGAGTGTTTGGAGAGTGGATTGAGAGAGAAAATCACTTTGAGCAAGCTTGAGCACTTGATTTCTTCGTCAAGCCGGTTTGATTTGCATTGTTACTCTTGGGGATTTTCCTCAGCCGGCTAGGCGTCGCACAAGAGCTTCCATCTTGTGGAAGAGCCTTGGGAAGTTTGTATTACCCTTGATTTCTAGTGAAGAAACTCAAGTGACCTTTGTGGTATCCTTGAGTGAGGCAAGGAGGTGGAAGAGACTCCGACCAAAGTGGTCACCTCAACAACGAGGACGTAGGAGCTCCTTTGTGGGGCTGCCAACCTCGGGATAAATTCTTGTCTCCCAGCGTGATTGTTGTTGTTGTGATTTGCTCAAAATTACTTGTATTTGGTTGTCTCCCTCTCTCTAGCTATTTCTTAGGGTTTGGGACTCGATCTACGGAGTGGTGGCTTATCAACGTCAAGAGAGTGACCCAACACCTTACCTTACCACTAGGAAGTGGGTTTGTAAGTTATCGGCATCACAAAGTTCATTTTAACACTTGCAGTTCATTTCCCGTAGGGGTCGGAAGTTCTGACCCAAACGTCGGGACTTCTGACACGTCGGAAGTTCTGACCCAAACGTCGGGACTTCCGACATTAACTGACTAGTGCATTTTGATTCAACTCTTTGGTTGCAGCTGTTTGGCTCCCTAGGTTTATCTAGTATCTTTTATATACTTTGTGGATATCTTGTGAGGGGTGGTATTACTCTTATTTAGAGTTTCCATTTTGGAAACTCCTATTACTAATCGTTTCTGCTTTTAAAGGTGTTGATTTTTTAGAAATGCCTATTCACCCCCCTCTAGGCGGCATCCTAGGTCCTTTCAGTTAGCATATGACGAGGGGGCTTTTAGGTATGGCATCATGACCACTAACTCCTCAGAGTCCTTCAACCGTGTATTCACCGGAGTTCGATCGTTACCTGCGTCTGGAATTGTTGAGTTCTCCTTTCATAAGTGCAACGAATATTTTATGAAGAGGTGGGAGCTTGCGCAGAGGAATATAGTGAACAGGGGGCATTTTGGAAAGGCCGAGCTGAACATTTGAAGGAGGCCAAGGAATTGGCCAAGCAAAGACACCGCCGAGCCATATGGACCTCGCCGCCATATCTTTAGTGTACGGGCAAAAGGTGGCACAAGTTCGGGCGATGAACGTTATGGTGGGCCGAAACTACCGAGTTGATCTTGGAAAGGTAGAGTGCAGCTTGTTAACGCCCCTCAGATCATGCATGCCCCTTGCTCTCATATGATCACGGCCTGCAGGGTTCGCGAGTACAACTATGAGGATCTGCCATATATGTCATCCTTTATCTCCGTTCAACACCGTTAGTATTTGGGAGATGAGCTTCAAGCCATACCTTGACCCAACACAGTGGCCACCTTATAATGGTTATGACTACGCACGCATCCGGATCTAATGAAGGTAGGGAAGGATAGGAGGAAGAAGAAGCGACTGAAGGGGGACATGGACGCTATGAGAGGGTACGCCAAGACATGTGCCATGGGGAGACTTAACGAGACTCATGGCAGGATTCTTTGCTCCGTTTGCAAACAATCCGCCACAAGGCTAGCCAGCATAGAAGACAACAGGTGATTTCATATTGTGTTCGTATTGCATAACAAGTAGTTCAAATTTTGCAATGCTACATAATGTTAATTTGAAAATTGTTAATTTAAATACTCCAACCCTTTGTTTATCATTTTGTAATAGGATGGCCCCTCCCACTCCGCACCGGCTGATCCCCCTTCTTTATGTGGAGTACGATGACCCCCTTCTTGTACCGGACGATGAGGTTCATTACGTCGTGGGACTTAGTTCATTACGTCGAACTTATGTCGAACGAATATTGTCGTCGAAAACTTGTAGACTCATAAACCAATGAAAATGTTGTATGGCAACTTATCGTCCATTTATTTGCTTCATGTTCGTTTTGTACAGCACTTGTAGTTTTGTACGCACCTCCGCCTGTAAGCCCACCTCCGCTTGTAGTTCTATAGTTTTATACAGCACAGACGCGCCGTGGGCTCTGGCGCGGCAGAACCATGCCTATGGGGCACCAGAACCTGGGCTATGGCGTGACAAATGATTACGTTCATTTTAGAAATTTTGAACGCATGATACAAACAGATGTGATCACTTAAAATCGATCATGCGCAATCAAAAACCCTCAGTCAGAAATATACTGAGTAAGTAACTCGTCGTCCGAGTACCAATCCTCAACCACAACCCTGTTGCTGTGGCTAGGCTCACCTGCGTTGCTCTGACCTGCCTGTCGCCTGTAGTAAGCGGCCTCCGCTTCATCTGCGGCCGCTGCGGCCTGAGTGAAGAACGCGTTGTCGTCCTCCTCCGCCTGTAAGCCCACCTCTGCTAGAGCGATGAGCTCGCTCAGTCTGCCAGTGTCGTCCTCTTCCTCCTTCGCCTGCAAGCCCACCTCTGCTAGAGCGGTGAGCTCGCTTAGTCTGCCAGTATCATTCTCATCCTCCTCCGCCTACAAGCCCGCCTCTGCTACAGCAATTAGCTCACTAAGTCTGGCAATGTCGTCCTCATCCTCATCCCCCTCATCAGACAACACAATCGGTGATTGAACGGTACGACCAGCTCACTTTCTATGCTCATCTAACTTCTTTTCCTCGTACCTTGCACGAGCCACCTCTGCAGCATGTTTCTCGCTGCATCCAATCCCTTCATGTATAAAATACAATCAGTTAGCAACGTGATTATATTATATTTAAAATCAGGCAACGAAAATAGGCGTTCAAGCACTCACTGGCATATAATGCAGCAACATGCTCGTTCAAGACCTGCATCTGTACTCTTGTCTCCTCCCTTGCCTCCTTCCTTGTCCTCTCCTCCTCTAACATCATCCGCCTCTCCAATCCCCATTTGTTAAGCCCAATATCGATCGGGTTACAAATGCCGCGCTGTCTAGCAAACTCATGCATCTTTTCTTTGTGATGTTTAACAAATAGGTTGACGTAGTCAGGTCCATATCCCCTCTTTCTTGCAATTAGTTGTCTCTTCTTCAGTTCATCCAAGAACTTAGCTTGACCATCGTAACGTTCCCACCTGCATTTCCTAGTGCTCTGTTCAAAAAAAATATTATATCATATATGTCTTAGCAAAAGAAACAAAATACGATTTATTGTTTACCACAAAAATAACGAACCTCTTCGTACTCAACCATATGGCCGCAATAATGGCCTATTCCAAGCTCTGAAGGGATTAGGCCATAGTTAGAATTAACATCACATTCGCACTTGACTGGTGGTGCTTTGTAAATTAACTTTTCTTTTTTCTTTTGTTTTGCTTTTGGAGGTTCTTCGGGCCATTTGTTCTTAGGACCATACAACCACTTCTTGAAACGACACTTCGCCATTGAATACACCTAAATAACGTGACATTAGTACATGACACATATAGCTCAACATTTCAACACATACACTTTGCACTTACTTCATGCTTGTTTGGACACATAAATTCCAACGTATTGTCAGGGTTTATCACGGCTCGGTCTCCGCAATGGCACATGAGAGGTTCCTTGAGTCGTCTAACTACGGCTAAGTGCTTCTCCTTAGCCGTCATTGGGGGGGTTAGGGGAGGTGGAACCCACCGCTCAAGTGCTCTCGTGGATGTCGCCTCTCCACCAATCGTCGAAAAAGGAGGTACCTAGGGTCAAACTTGTTCTGCACTGGTCGACTCCACCTTTGAAAGAAAAAAGCACCTCTCATGGGGCTACACAACAAAAATTCAACAAAATATTAGTAACCTAGTAATACAAATGAAGAAGGAAAATATACGGAAACAATTACTTACATTAAAACGACTGCACGTGTAGAAGCAACGAGCCGCTGTGTCCGGATGTCTAGATTGAAACACGTCAACGGACGACCATAGTCACAATTAGGGACGGGGAGTTCGGGAGGGACAGGGGCATCTTTGCTAGACTCATCGGGTACATTTCTCTAGGACGACCCGTTGCCGCCATAATCGCGCTCCCGAAATATGTCTTCCATCTAATAAAACGGTTCAAATTAAACATCAATCAAAACAACACAAATTAATAACACAAATTAATGTAAAATATAATCATTTGCAATGCAACTAAAATATTATAAACAACAATTATAGCAAAAAAAAAATATACATGGCAAACATACTTCTAACTAAATAATTAACCTTAACATTGACAAAATCAAACTAATATCTTCACCATAGTTTTCAAACATAATTTTTCTACTAACCTTAACTCTCATTCATAATATCCTATCCACCATTCAAACGAAAATAAAATGTGTCATTACCTTGAACTAGGACGAGGAGGAGGGAGGCGGCCGGGAATGGAAGGGAAGGAGGAGGGGGGGCAATGGAGGCCGGGCCGCCGCCGATCGTGGCGTGTGCTTGCCGCCAGTGCTTGGCGACAGGCGTGAGCGGGAGCGACGCCTAGGCCGCTTTTTGCGCCGGGCAGCAGGACTCATGGGCGGAGGTTATACCGGCTCTACTGCGCGCCATGGATCGAGTGGCGACATCGCAGCGCCAAGATCGGTGGCGCGGCAGAGCTCAACCACGCCGTCGTGATCGCGGGCAGTCGTCGCCCACATTCAGCCCTCTGCCGCGGCCACCATGCATGGCGCGCAAGACAGCATTTTGGCAGGGGGCAGAGGGCGCGGCTAAAAGTGTTAGTTAAAAAAACATGAGAGTGTTAGATTTAAAATTAGTTTGAAAAAAAGTGTTGAAATTAAAAATTCGGTTATAGCGTGGTGCTAATAATGCTAAGGTCGCAGGTTGAGACCTGCATGGGCCATCTATTTTTGTTTTTTTTTGTTCTATTTTTGTTTCTTTTTTGTTTTATTATTTCAATTCACAGTTTTGTTTATTTTTTGTGTTATTCATTGAATTTTTAGCATATTTCTTTTTTTGTTTTATTGAATTCAAGCTTTTTGTTTATTCAAATTTTTGTTTCTTTTTTTGTTTTATTATTTCGATTGAAAGTTTTGTTTATTTTTTGTTTTATTCGTTGAATTTTTAGCATGTTTTTTTTTTTTTGTCTTATTCGAATTCGAAGCTTTTTGTTTATTTGAATTTCGATTGAATTCTTAGCATGTTTGAACAACATTTTTAGTAATATTGGGAAGCAGACGCCGCTCACCCCGCTCCGCTCAATGCGCTTCAGTGCTTTCTGACCACGAAAAAAATAGCGCCTTTCGCTTTCTCCAACACAGGCGCCCGTCATGCCTTCTCTAGCTGGCGGCACTTTGCACCTAGTTTCTTCTGCGCTGCTCAAGGCTGCGCTGCGTGCTTGTGCCACCATCCATCGCCGCGCCCCATCCACCTCGCTTTGTCGGAAAGGGAGGCAGGGGAGGCATGCGCCGCTATCTACCTCGCCTCAAATTAAGACGCGAAGGGAGGCCCTACGCCACCGTAGTTTCCCCACCGTGTAGGCCATGGTCGCACGAATTGACGATATGTTTCAAGTGTTTTAGGTGTTTTCAGACATGTTGCAAGTTGTAACCCTATGTTTTAGTTGTTTCAGATGTATGTTTTAGGTGTTTTATACGAATATTGCAAAACTAGAGGGGGATGTTGCATATGCTCAAGTGGTTGTACACGTACGTTGCAAGCGTCTGTTCCTAATGTTTTATCTGTTTTTCAGACGTATGTTGCAAGTTTGTTTATCGAGATGTTGCATATGTTACACACATATGTTGCAAGTGTTTTATCTAGATTTGCGTATGTTTGCAATGGTTTTCAGGTGCATTTCAAGTGTTTTTGCAAGTGTTTCGGACACATGTTTTAAATGTTTTATTTCTTTTTTTGTATGTTGAAAATGTTGCATGTGAATATTTCAAAAATAGATCGGGGTGTTGCACATGGGATGCGCATGGGAAGCGAGAGGGGCACGAGCGGTCCCCAAGACTTATTGTCTGGCGGCGCTGGAGCGCTGCTAGGGCGCTTGTCTCGCAAGTCCAACGCTGCTTGGATGCTCGCTCGCCGCGTCGTCGCGGGCACCGTCCAGCACGCTAGCATTCCGGATCGGACGTCTGGACGCTAGCAACATAACTACATGCGTGTAGCCACTGGGCTATCGTGTACATAAGGGAAGGTGCCTTTATTGAACATGATTTTGAAATTGTGTCCAGTTTATCAGAGGTGAATCGGTTACCCGATTCTTCAAAGATGAATCAAGCAACTTGTGTGCTGTACCGGTTCTAAACCCTTCTCTTTCTTCTAAAGATGATTCAAGGAACTTGTGTACCGGTTCTAAACCCTTCCCTTTCTTCTAAAGACGGTGAATCAAGTTTGCTAACGTGGATGGTATGATCGACAAGGATGAATCAAATGTTTATTGTACAAATGTGCATAAAAGTGAGATATCTTATGATTTACTCCATCTATTCTAAATTATAAGGCATTTTGTTTTTTTTCAGATATATTGATTTTACTATGTATTTAGATATTTAGATATAATGTATATTTAAATACATAGAAAAAGCTACGTATCTAAAAAAAAAAAAAAACCAAAACTTTTAAGCTTTTAGAACTGCATTCGTTAAGTCGATGTAGTTTGGTGGCTGGTAGAACTGCATTGAGCCAGTAGCGTTTAGATGGTTGTTTCGCTTTGTTGGATTAATGCTGTCGCTCAAACTGGTATCCCCAATGTAAACCACTTTTAAGCTTTCAATATAAGCCAGGCTGGAAACGGTCTTTGCTGAAAAAGAAATATCAACTCCTTTTTTAGGCAAAATAATATCTACTAGTTTGACGATGTTAAAACCTCAGTATGTACGCAGAGTGCATGAACTGAAGCTCTGTTACAATAGTACTGCTGCGACCTATATGATGTCTGAACCAGTGATAATAAAATAGAGTTAACCACAATTGTCAAATTGAGAACGCTATGGCACCACAAAATGTATCGTCAGGTACAAAATGTCATTTTGCCCCACTTACAAACCAATTAATAGTACAACAAACGGGTACAAGCTTAACAATTACACAACTAAGAATTCACCATGGCCTCAATAGCAGCAAGAGCTCCAAACACCACTATTGGTCATCTTCCATGTCATTCCAATCAATCTCCTCGACATCCACGGTTAGAAGTATACAAAAATGTTTGTGCACGAAACGACTGCTTCTGACCTTTCGAGTTTCACACATGTTATTGTCCTGCATTACTCTTACTTCGTTGGTTTTGATGGTGTTGGAGATGATGGGGGCTTCAAGTCAGGGTACTGCACAATAAACTCAAAGGTTTGTAACAGCTTGTACAGTGTATAATAGTTTTTGTGGTCGCTGGTCAGTTTGCATCATAAAGACTGAAGAAACAAAGGATATAAATGAGTGTAGATATCTAAAGGGCAGTCTGTCATGTCTCTACTTTATGTCAGCAAATAGCATTTGCACTGGAATTCCCTGTCCTTGCCTGTTAGTAATTTCTGTGGACCTGAGTCAAGCCATTTATGTGTCTTCAAAGTGTCATTATCTAACTTTCAGGTAAACATAAATTTGAGCTTTAATGATTCGCTCAAAATATGCCTTGTGCTGTCTTCAGTTAAGCCTGTAGATACGTCAATAATTTGAGGTCTTAACTCTTGAGTTAGGATGTGGATTTGGTTGTGGTAGCTTGGGCTAGGGCTACAAATTTGTAATAGTTGTTGTATGATGTCTCTTCTATGAATAGGTTGAAGCTGGAACTCTTTCCATTATCTTAAAAAATATAGCTCATGTTGTGATTACCATGATCTAATTCCTTCCTCAAGTATTCACATATAAAGCTTTAAAAAGAAATAATATAGTCATAACTCTAGTCTAGAGGCATATACCAAATATAAAAGCCATGGCCAGTTCTTCCCGGAAGTCTCTTCATTATCTTAAAAAAAAATCGGCCGTGCTATCATTAACATGATCTACTTTCTTACTAAATATTCATATAAAGCTCTAAAAATAACTAATATAGTCATAACTCTAGCCTAGAAGCATACCAAATGCAAAAGCAGTGGCGAGCTCTTCCCAAATTATTTATCGTTTTAGATGGATTTGAGTCAACTATTGCTTAGTAGGTCTGGCATTGCTATAAGTGTGATAGCTGGAGATAACATAATTTCTTAATGGAGTTCACTGTCAGTACAAAAGAAAAGCAGTAAGACGTGTGTGAATACTGGTGCCATTTCAAATCATATAATAAATGGTAACCAATTGGATGTATGAAGAAAAATATAGAATAAGCATGTTAATTTTGAGTGTGGTGGTGAAAAGGCAAAAAGAATCATACATTTGGATATGGCGATAATGGTCTCCTAGTTGCATGTTTTGCAGCAGTTGTACTACCATTGGAATTTTCATAAACATCTTTGGATTCATCGCCTGTATTGACTACAAACCTGCTTGGAGGAGCAGATGATTCCTCGCTTCCCTGCTGCTGACCGTATGTTCCATCATTGCTTGCATCTGTGTGAGCTAACTTTGCACCCTTTTTTTCCTCGGGGAAAACATGAACAGATGGGGAAGATAATTTTCTTGAACCGCCTAATGGAGACGAAAAGACTTAGAAAGGAAAACAAAATGAATTGCTATTCCTCACACAATAGAATGATACCTTACCTGCCACCCTTCTGGGCCTCTCAAGCCCCTTTAATTGCATAGGCTTCCTTAAAACCATTCTCCACCAGTAGCTCAGCAACTTTCAAAGAATTACCATCAAAGCTACCTTACACAGCATAAATTTAAGTTGGTAATGTGGAGGAGAAAAGTTGTCAAGTGCTACTGGATGGCAGCAAGTCAAGAGACCAAAGGTTCTGAAGGAAGTTAAATATATAGTACTCTTAAATATAATTGCTTTGGCATGAAGTAAACATATACCAAATCTAAACGAAAGCTTTCATTAATCTTGTTGAGGTAAAAAACCCAGAGAGGTGAAAAGTTACATGGCATCCATTTTGGTTAGGCTGATTTTTTAAAGGAGAATAATATTTCTTCAAGATTTATATATATTTTAATCATATGTAAATTAGAAACTGATTGGATAGAAAAGCCAATAACAAATCTCCCTCCCAATGTTTAAGTTCCCTGCATCAGAAACAGTGAAATTACAAATTGTGACTTAGTGGTGTTCCCGAGGAATTCTTCATTGTTCCTGAGAATGTACACATCAATCACTTGTATTTACCAAGAATTTTGCACAATTGAGTGTAAAATCAAAGAGCCATTTAGTTTACACAGGACACAACTATATGCATTTTATTTACTAGAAGGTGTACACCTTAGAGTACACATCTAACAGTATGTACACTAATCTTTTGCAAATTGCGGCTCAACTGTGGTAGACACATTTATTATCGCCCTAGATATTGTGCAGTTGCATTTGAGGCGAAACCCATTCAATCTACAGAAACATAAGACACTGCATCTGGTACTTTAGGTAAAATATAATTCAATCAATTTTCCATGTAGCACTCACTTGTCAAGGACGCAGACGACGGTGTTCGCCGGGTCTGGAAACCTCGCCAGCACCTCCTTGACAAACCCCTTGTCGTCCTCCTCGTCGAACTCCACCTGCACGGTGCTCTTGTCGACAAGCTTCAGGTTCGGTGGCGCCATGAACCGCACGCTCTTGCCCCGCCTGATGTCCAGCAGCTGCGCCTCCGGCACGTCGCGTAGCTTGCGGAACGCATCGATGGCGCTCACGGGCTTGTACTTCTTGAAGACGTACTCCTGCACGAGCGGGATCACCACTAGCCACACGAACACGACCCCAGCCACGAAGAAAGGGTTGCGGTTGTTGAAGTCGTCGATTGCCACCACGATGGACTCGAGGCTCACTTTCCCGTCGCCCTCCGCCGCAAGGGAAGGGAGAGGCCAGGACGCGAGGGCGGCGGTAACGGGGACAAGGGCGTCCAGGCAAAGCGCCGCCTTCGGCGCCAGGACTGCGGCCTTGGAAGCGCTGGTGGGGATGCGAGGAACCGGGATTTCGGAGGCGTTGGAAGTCTTGGCCGCATTGGGCAGTAAAAGCTGGTTCTTGCGAGGATTTCTTGGGGCATCGAGAGGATTTGGGTGGTGGGAGCTGGAGATTCGGAGGAGCGAGCACTGCTCTTGGAGTCGGAGGAGAGCCATGGAAGCGCGAGGCCTGGACTCTGTGCAAGGATAGCAGAGCTCCTGGGAGCTAGAAGATGGATTGCCCACGAGCCACGATTTCAGCGTCTTCAGGTAGCTTAGCTATCCGATTAATATCGAAACGGGATCTAGATAAATTATATGGGCCTTGGGCTTTGACAATAATAACAAATTTATAATTGAGTCTTGTGTGTAATCCGTGGGCTTTTCTGTGAAGATAGGCAAGGAGCTTCTATAGAAAGTTGTCCATTGCAAGTGCAACAGCCTTGCCGGGCTATCGCAAGTCCTTCCAATTCAATCTCGACAACGGAAGATGGATAAAAAAAAAGGATTGATTTGGGCCATGAATTTGTACTGTGTATCATGGGCTGGTAGACCCGTATGGATATAATCTGTTGGGCTGATGAATCGTTAGGGACTACAGCTGTGATCTGGGATCTGGTCACTTCTAATCTCCCCATCCTGCCTCCGAGGAAGACCTAAGGATGGCAGTGGTGCGGGTTCGGGTCGGATATCCATGGTTTTCAGGTCTGGCGGTTTCAATTTTGGTGTCTGGTTCTCGCCCACGGTTTTTTGGGTTCAGATACCCAAAAGTTAGAGGGTTTGGGGCGGGTTTTCAGTTTCACCCGCGGATCACCATCGGAGCCCTGAAATAATTTGGCCCACTAGCAGCTCATCAACAACCCTAGCATATAAGCTGAAATCCTCTCCCTCGCCCTCACCCGGTCACCCAGACCCGGCCACCGCTCGAGGCGATCGTGAGTCAGGGCCTTGCTGGCAGCATGGAGGGCGCCTCGAGCTCGAGCGGTGGAGCCTCGACCTCTTCCTCTCGGTGTGGAACCGTGGATCCGTGTTCACCCGGTGCTCCGTGCTCGAGGCTCGACCCACACCAGCACCCACCGACGGTAGTCTCGACGCCTTGCCGCTTTGGCCATTGCCCGCCGTCAAGAAGAAGGCAAGATCAGAAGAAGAATGGGCCACGCTTGCCCACTTAGCGGCAGCGTGCGTCTGGCGTGCTCCATCGGGGGCCGTGGGCAGCTTCGTGGCGCAGGGCGCACCAGTGGGGCGGTGTCGGAGGCGCAGCAGTGCCTACTTGCCTGGCTAATTGCTTGCCTTTGCTGCTTGCTAATTGATCTTGTACATGGCTAGCTACATTTTGTTGCTTGCTAATTTATTCTGTACATGGCTAGCTAATTTATTCTATACATATTCTATACATTTGTAGCTGCTGCCTGCTAGTACTTTCATGGTTACATCTTGTTATCTACAATCTGTTTTGCTAATTTATCATATTTTGTATTCTTTATTCGTTGTTTTGTTGTATTTTTTGGGTTTTGGATTATCCGTCGGGTTTGGGGATCCACGGGTTTTGGTTTGAGGAGATGGATTTTAACCCGAATCGGTGTTCGGGACGGATTTGGGTTTTAAGTTCGGGGTTTCGATTTTGGGTATCCGAGACACTCTACCCGATCCGAACCTCGCCTGCTGACATCCTTAGGAAGACCACAGCGACTGTGGTGGCATGTTCCTCAGTTCTGTCTTGAGACTCCCACTAACAACCAGCGTCTGGCAGTTGTACTCAGATTTTCAGTTAGTTGTTTTAGACAGTTGTACTCATATTTATACATATTTTTTCTTAAACCATGCGGCTATATAATTAGATTCGTTTTTACTCCTACTAGATAAGTTCATGGACCACCTAACTCTAACAAACCCAATCTGACCCGTCCAGAAAAATTCAATCCGACCCGTCTGACCCGCCAACACGTCGGGTTGGGTTAGGCCCTAGATTCTCGACCCATGGCCTGACCCAACCTGACTCGACCCAAAGTGCGTAAAAACCAAGAAATGGCCCAACCCGACTTGCCAATGCGTTGGGTCAGGGATTGCGTAAATTTTTTGACCCGATCATTTTTTTCTAGTCTAACTTTCGAACTTGACCCGATCGACGTTTGATCAGGTCAAATCCTAACATGGGCAAACTCTTTTATAGCTAGAGTGAATAACGTGAACTCTACTTTTTTGGAAGTTAATGAAAAATATCACATAGACCAGCACTTTTTTTAGGGAAACCGGAGCTTCATTAGTCATGAACACTTTTGCCATAAAACTTGTTAGAGAGAGAAAATAAAATAAGGTGTGGCTTAATCTTTTTAGAGGATATATGCCAAACTGCCTCCAAAAGAAACTAGAATACAACGAAAAGAATGTATCGACAAAAGCTCCAAACAACTAACACGTGTTATAATAGAGAGAGCCATCCAGTAGAAACGAAAAAGATGACAACGCAGGCGAACAAACAATTCGCTCAACAACAGAGCGAGTTGAGTAAGGACTTGCACAACACAAACTCATAGAAAAAAAAACTGAAAAATTGCCCAAAGCACAACTAAAAACCAACGATGATGCAAGCATCAACTTGCACAGCAACCTTAAGTCTCATACGATCTTATATTAAAAGATTTTCTTATTTCATTCTTTCTAAACACCTACCACTGACAAAGTAGCTTCTTAAACTTTGTCTTGCAGTTCCACTTGCCAAATTTGCATCTCTTTCTCTTGAGTAGCAAACCGACTAACAGAATGGATGGACAGAGGAAGCACGACGAAGATCGGATTTGCTTGAGACACTCAGCCTGCTTGCATGCTGGGCTCTATCGGCGGTGCCATCTTGACCTTGGAGGTTTTTTCTTCGTCTTTGGTCTACTTTCTTCATTATGCCCACGAGAGTATACAAGGAAGACTAGAATTCTATGTTCAAAAATAAAAGAGAGCAAGTTTCAGGCAAATGTGTTGAGGCAGTGAATCCTGGCTAACTTAATTGCCATCACCAAGAGAGAACATACTTTTGATTTTAGGCGGGGCCTGGGACTAAAGGCAGGACTAGTCCCGGTTGGAGCAACCAACCGGGATTAAAGTCCCTGCTAGAGGCGTAGCTTTGCAGGAGGGGTATAAGAAGAGGCCTTTAGTTCCGGTTCGTGGTTCAAACCGGGACTAAAGGTCACCCTCGATCCGCTTGAAGCTACCAGTAGTGACTAAACATTTAATCCCGGTTGGTGGCTCTAACCGAGACTAAAACGCTACCTGTAGTCCGGGTTTATACCACAAATCAGGACTACATGTTTCAGGCAATATACTTTCTCCTTCTTCCTCCCCAGCCCAAGCCATTTTAAACTCTCTGCCTGCTCTCTGTTCTTGCTCGTGGAAGGAGTTCATGCTCATGGATTGGTGAAGACTTCATTCCTCCATCCATTCTTTGGTTCTAAAGATTACCAACTTCATCCTCCCATGTTTCATTACTAGCATGGCTCATTTCTTGGTCTAGAAATAGAAAAATTTGTGGTTTTTAATTAAGAATGATGGTGGATTTTATTATTATTTATATACCATTTGAGCTCTCGAAATCACTTGATAGTTTGAATATGAAGATGAAGGAAGCTTATAGTAGTTCATCAAAACTAGTATGCACCTTTTATTGCCTCGTTTTATGGTTTAGAAATAGAATTTTTTTTGGTTTTCTAGATTGGGAATAATGATGGATATTTTTTATTTATATGGTATTTGAGCTCAAAATCACTTGATAGTTTACATATGTAGATGAAGGAACCTTATAGTAGCTCATCAAAATTAGTATGCACCTTTCATTGCCTCATTTCATGCATGGTTTAGTAAATTGAGAAATAAAAGGTATTTTTTAGTATATAGCTCATTTAATTTCATGGTTTACAAAATGAGAAACTTATAGTAGTTGATGAAAATGAGTATAGAGAATCATAGGTGGCGACTGCTTCTAGGTCCTCGGCCTCACATGGGGTCCCTACGCGAGTGAGGCTAGACCTCCCTCTCATTGCGTGCGGCAAGTGTGGGCAAAAGATTGTGAGGGAGTACAGGATGAAGAAGGGTCCCAACCAAGGGCACATCTTCTACACGTGTCCGGATTACGAAGTGAGTAATTTTTTGTCATGTTTTGCTATGGTTTGTAGCCATTTTTCGTGATGATTTTGATTAAAGTTCATGATTTGTTGTTGTAATTTCAGTGGGATGGCACTGGATCATGTGATGGTTGGTGCTAGGAGGAAAAGTACGTTGAGCACGACCAAAAATCTCTTGCAAAGGAGATTGAGGCGGCTGATGAGAGTGCACCTGTGTATGATGAGACAGTGAACCAGCAGAAGAATGATCTGTTTGTTTTAGTTGGAATTGGTCGTGAAATCCTTATTCTGCTGAAGTGCATTGTAGGTTTAGTTTATTTTGTGCTATTTGTGATTGTCTACATTGTATCAAGGCTTTAATAAATTAATGTTCGAGAGTATGTGAAACAGCTATGTGGTATAGGATATTAATTAATCATGTTGATTGATGGATATTTTGGATCCTTTAATTAACTACTAACCATGCATATTGTATAATATGAGTTATTATAAGTTTTTGATATGGTGTACGTCATGTACGTAATGCAGATGAACCAGCAATGGATGTACAACGCTGACCGCCACTTCCAGAGTTCATGAGGGGCGTGTATGATTTCTTAAATGTGGCCAAGGCAAACATGCGGAATGGTTTCATGTGCTACCCATGTGTTCTATGTAAGAATGAGAAGGATTATTCTTACTCAAGGAAAATTCACGAACACCTATTTACGTCGGGTTTCATGCCAAACTATATTTGTTGGACTAAGCACGAAGAAAGATGTGTTATAATGGAAGGAGATGAAGAAGAAGGGGATGATGACAACATGATTATTCATGGTTTTGCTGAATACCGTGCCTTTGATGATACTGCAATGGGGGAAGCTGAAGAAGAGGTAGCTGTTGAAGAAGAGGTAGCGGCAGAAGATGAGCCCGATGATGATCTTGGTCAGGCCATCCAAGATGCACAAAGAGAATGCGAAAGTGATAAGGAGAAGATCAAGTTCGAGCGCATGCTAGAGGATCACAAGAAATTGCTATACCCGGCTGCCGAAGAGTGGCAAAAAAAAGTTGGGTACCACACTGGAATTCCTGCAATGTATGACAAAGAATGGTGTATCCGACAAGAGATTTGGAGAGTTACTGACTATCGCAAAGAAGATGCTTCCAAGGCAAATGAATTGCCCCCACTACATACATAGCAAAAGCAGTTAAATACGCCCTCGGGATTGGAAATCCGGAAGATACATGCATGTCCTAATGACTTCATCCTCTATCATGCAAGGAGTACGAGAATTTGGATGCATGCCATTATGACATGCGTTGTGGTATAAGATCGGGGATGATGACCTGGTGATGTTGAGGGCGACGGTGAGAACGCCCGTGAAGAGAATCCTTGCCAATGTGATGTGGTATGCTCCTATAATACCACGCTTTGAAACGTTGTTCGAAAACAAAGAGTATGCAAAGATGATGCGATGGCACAAAGAAGACCGTAAGGTGAATGATATGTTGAGACACCCACCGATAGGTCCCAAGTGGAGAGCAATCGATGAGAGAATTCCCAAAGTTTGCAGATGACGCAAGAAACTTAAGGTTTGCTTTAAGTACGGATGGCATGAATCCCTTTGGGGAGCAAGAGCGATCATAGCATAGCACTTTCTGTTACTCTATGTATCTACAACCTTCCTCCATGACTGTTCATGAAGCGGAAGTTCATTATGATGCCAGTGCTCATCCAAGGCTCAAAGCAACCTAGAAACGACATTGATGTGTACCTGAGGCCATTAGTTGAGTAACTTCTACTTTTGTGGAGCAGCACAGACGTACGTGTGTGGGATGAGTACAAACAGGAACACTTTGACCTACGAGCATTGTTGTTCATAACAATCAATGAGTGGCCTGCTCTTAGTAATCTTCCAGAACAATCAAATTAGGGATATAATGCATGCATGCACTGTTTTCATGACATGGAAGGTATATTTTTGAAAAAATGTCGAAAGGTCGTGTACATGGACCATCGTCGATTTCTTCCATTGAATCACGCCCTAAAAAAGAGAGGTAAGCACTTTCAAGGTAAGGCAGAGCACCAAACAAAAGCCTGACAACCGTAGTGGTGAGGATGTATTCAATATGGTCAAGGATGTATAAGTAGTCTTTGGGAAGGGACCTGGCAGCCAACCTATTTCGAATAATACTAACGGACATGCACCCATGTGGAAGAAGTCCATATTTTGGGAGCTACCCTACTGGCAAGTTCTGGAGGTCTACAGCACGATCGACGTGATGCACCTGATGAAGAATCTTTGTGTGAACTCCGCTAGGGTTTCATCCGGTATGTATGGGAAGTCTAAGGACACACTAGAAGCAAGATAGGACCTACAATGTATGAAAGAATGAGAGAACCTGCATCTATAGAAGGTAGATGATGGACGCCAGTTCTTAAGTCCTGCCAGCTACACTCTTAGCAAAGAAGAGAAGGAAGCATGTTTGAATGCCTAAACAGCATCAAGGTCCCATCTGGCTTCTCCTTGAATGTAAAGGGGATAATAAATGTGCAGAGAAGAAATTCCTAAACTTAAAGTCTCATGACTCGCCACGTGCTTATAGCGCTTAATTGATTCCGGTTGCATTGAGAGGAATTCTACCTCTAAATGTACGATTAGCCACCATGAAACTATGTGCATTCCTCAACATAATTTCTCAGAAGGCGATCAATCCAGCGTATCTAGCAAAGCTACAAAATGATGTGGTCCAATGTCTTGTCAGCTTTGAGTTGGTGTTCCCACCATCCTTCTTTAATATTATGATGTACCTCCTAGTTCACATGATTAAAGAGATTAGTATTCTCGGTCCTATGTTCCTACATAACATGTTCCCTTTGAGAGGTTCATGGAGTCCTAAAGAAATATGTTCACAACCATGCTCAGCCAGAAGGAAGCATCGCCAAGGGCTACAAAACAGAGGAGGTCATTGAGTTTTGCGTTGATTTTATTCCTGACCTCGACCCGATTGGTGTTACTGAATCGCGGCATAAGGGGAGACTAAGTGGAAAGGGAACACTAGGGAAGAAAGCTTATATTGGCAAGGAGGGCGATTATTTCCCTAAAGCACACTACACAGTTCTACAAAACTCATCCTTGATGGATCCGTATATCGAGGTACACAAGGACATTATACGATCTCAATTCACGGGAGGACTAAAGCACGGATTACGTGTTCGGCACATGGAATCTTTTTGGCGGTTGGATGCGTAAAAGCGATGTCGAGGATGACGAGAGTCCTGATGACCAATCGTACTTGTTGTCTAGGGAACCATCTTGGCATATCCTCGGCATTCAAAGGGTACTTAGATAAATGGCAATACATATTACACGATAGCCCAAGATAAAAAGGAGCACCAACCAAAAAAATTGGTGTCCACATAGATGCCAATCGACTCAAATGGGAATAAGGAAACATATTATGGCCGCATAGTGAAGATATGGGAATTAGACTATATACCTTATTTTAAGGTCCCTTAGTTTCGGTGCCAATGGGTGAAGGTGACCGAAGGTGGGATAACAGTGGACCATCAGTACGGAATGACAACAGTGGACCTCAACAATCTTGGGTATAGAGACAAACCATTCGTCTTAGCCAAGGATGTGAATCAGGTTTTCTATGTGAAGGACATGTCTACCAATCCAAAGAAAGGGAAAACCAACGACAATGGCTCGGACAATGAGCCAAAGCGCCATATAGTTCTTTCAGGGAAAAGAAACATCGTGGGAATCGAGGACATGTCTGACATGTTAGAAGATTATGAAAAGAATGATGGAATTCCGCCCTTCACAGTAAACAGTGACCCAAGCATCTTGCTAAATAATGAGGACACTCCATGGTTACGGCGTGACCATAACCAAAGGACATACGTCAAGAAGAAGTTCATTGTCTTTGTTCTCGCTTGATATGGTGATGTATTAGACCTATTATGTAATAATTGTGACTTTGATTTTTTGTCGTGTTTTCATATTTTCACGGTTTAAATGAATTTCGTTTGATTATGGATTTCCCGTGGAGAATGTGTGATGAAAACCAAATGATCAACGTTAATAAGATGTGAAAACTAATTTCCTATCGAAAAGCAATAGTTTTAATGATTTTAATCATAGTACATTTTTGCATGGTGCAAATTGTGATTATTATTTACACCATGTTAAATATTTATACTGTAAAAATAAAAGAGTTTAGGTTATAGATTTTTATTGTGTATAATAATGCAAAACCAGGTCCATGAATTTTTTTGTAATTTTTTTGCTAATATTTTATTTACTAGGCAATTAACAACTCTCGCAGCATATTTATATAAAAAGAAATATATAAAAAAGGAAAAACTTCGAAATCTGGGAAGTTAAAAGCTATGACCACTAAAAGTGGGCTGCATTTTCACAACCCACAAAAACAACTTTAGTCTCGGGCGTCATTGCACTGGGACTAAAGGTATCGATTTTTAGTTCCGCAGTTCTTACCATCACCGGGACTAAAGGTCATTTAGTCCCCTGCCGTGGCTTCACCCGGGACTAAAGGTCCTCCAAATATATATCGCCTCGTCTTCTTCTCCCCTCCATCGCCTTCATTCTTCACCCCGAGAGCCACTTCACGCCGCCACCGCTCCTCATCACCTCCAAGTAGCCTCCACGCGCCTCTCCCGCCTCTCGCCGCCTCCACCGATGGTTCCGGTTTCATGCTCTCTCAGAACACCCCTCGGTGTTACATTGTACCGCTTTGTTGAAACATCGCATGAGCATCATATTTATGTGCATATGTGTATAACATGAATTATAAATCAATGTTCGGCATTTTGAAACATTTATGCTAAACAAAGAAACGAATCGTTACGTTTCGGCGTGTCACATAATGTTGTTTAGTATTCTAATTGAATTCTTGTCAAAAAACAAAAATGCTATAAAAGCGCTTTGTGAGCATCGATAAAACATCAATGGTCGAGGACAAGGAAAAGCTAGCTAGTACACCCCGTGGGTCGGATTTGGGATTCGACGTGAAACTGCGTTCGGATCGACGTCATTCCGCATCAAGTTTTAAAGGGGTCAACGGGTCGCTTTTGACAATTTGTGTAGAGCGATTCGGCTTAAGAAGTAAGCGCTATGTCGAGGCTTTCGGTTGATAGCCCGACGATCTACCCTTCACATCGAACAATTAGTTTGGCATTTGGAGCATCAAGTACGAGTTTTGAACTACTTTAAAAAGCATGGACGGCACATGGCTTCAAGCCACGGTGCGGTCACCACCTACTTCTTTGGCTCGGCATCAACTGGCGGCTTGCCGGCGCTGCAACAAAGGCTGTCGGTTGCGATCCCACTGTGCCGTTCATGCAACGTACGCATTTTGCGCTACATGCCAAGGCCATCTACCGGCAGCGTCGCGTGACGACGGCTATCGCCGCTCCTAAACAGCGTTGTTGTTGGCTTCATCAAACGCGCACGCGCCATGATACCGCCGATAGCATCCGCTTCGTCACCACCGTGAGGCACATGCACGCGTAGGGTCTTTGGCACGCTGCCTTGTCCACTACTGGCCGCCACTCATTAGGCGCAAAGACGGGTCATAAGACCTCGGTGACGCTGACGCGTCTGGGCCACCGACCAAGCTCCGTCAGGTACATGCCACGCCCTCCTTTGGCCGAAAAGGCGCATCGGTCCTCAGATTTACTACGCAGCCAAATGACCACACACTGCAATCGCTCCATTGACTCACCCAGCTACTCGAAGATGAAGGACAATAACCATCTCCACCATCACTTCCGCGTCACATTGGCATTGTGTCCCTTTGTTCATGGCGTTGCTACCGCGACGCCTTAAAACTCGCTCGTGCGACTTCTGCGGCCGCATGGAGAGTCGCAACGGCGTAGCCCTTCCTCATTGTCTCCCATTCTTTGTCGCGTGCTTGTTTGTTGCGTTGACATTCACGGTCCGGGCGAACCAAACCGAGCATGAGACCCCCCTGTCTTCGCTTCGTCTCCATGGCGTCGGGATTGTTCTTTCAAATTCAAGTAGTAGCGATTGCCTTGATACAAATTGACTATGTCCTCAATTCAGCTAGGTAGCTGCAGTCCCCCTCTTGAGCCCCACATCACTTTGCTCAGCTCAGTCCTATCCTTCAATTTTGAATACGCCGCTCGCTAGGTCCATAAGGCAGACAGGCTGCTGCAAATGGACAAGCCGACCATTCAGAGCACCTAGTAGTGATTTAGTGCACCCTCGACCTAGTTTTACCCTCAGGCATCCTCGCACCTCGGTAGTAGCTTTTACGGTAGGCTTCACTGCCATCACCGGTGGCGTGGTGCCGCTTTCTTTGGGCGCGCCGATGGCATCGTCTGTCTTGCAATGACCAACTCACCTTTGGCTTTCTGCGGGCGGGGCCAAGTCACCTCCGTGGTCTCCGTGGGTAGTGCCTCAGGCTTCGCGAAGCTATTTTTGTTTGTTTCATTTTGCTTTGGCTCATGGGAATGCACCTTACATATCGTGGGTCGGTGACCACGCCTGGGAGGAGCTCAGACGACGGCCTCTATTCGCCAGATTGCTTCCTGTATTGCATGTTATCGTGGAGGTAATCATCGGCTTTGACTAGGCCTTCGAGAGCTCGGTGTGACGTCGCTTGATCGGCCGATGTCCGCTACCAGTAAGCGCCCATCGTTATAAGGCGGCACGGTGTCAGATGTCACTGCAGCCAAGAAGAAGAAGAAGAGGGAGGGCGATCTATAAAAACGACTAGAGAGAAGAGTGCCTTAGAAACTTGTACGTGAATACCAAGTAGATCGGGGTGTTTTCACGTAATTGCCATCGCAGCTCTCTC